>CM047815.1:98683202-99378202 GCA_026214975.1 Gentiana macrophylla | reverse complement strand
CGTAGAAAAGGTCAACTGCAATTTTGTAAGACTTAAACTTATCTACGTTTAAGCGTAGAACCCTACGTTTGAGCGTAAAGGTCTCTACGTTACTGTAATTTTCATGTCGGAAAAGCGCAACGCGATTTTCGAGTGTCCGGATCGTATGCGGCGCGATTTTCCAATTTACGAATTAACTTCCACTTTGTGGCCATCATCCCTTTAAGCCTGCTTCCATAGCCATTTATTTTTACGGGCACAACCGTAAGGTCGATCTTCGTACCACCAACCTCACCCATCTACCGTAAGTTGATCCGACAATTAATAGTGGATATCCAATGATTAGTAGTTAGAAACACTAAATGACCGCCAAGCTCCATTGATACACCTATTGGTGCAAATCCTATGCAATTAACTAGAAAAATAGGCTGGGAAAGTAAAATAACAGCACGTGGGGAATTTGGACATGATTATTGAAGGAAAAAGTAAGATGGAATGGATTATTCAAATGACATGGTATATAGATGTGATGGCCCGTGTTGGGTTGCATGTTAGTACCTACAAGGGCATATATAGAGGTGAGTTGTATTTTCATAAAAACTATTGTGTGTTTTTTAATTTATTTTTGATATAATACTTATATAGATATAAATCTGTCATTTTTTTGTGAGATCTTATTTTTGGTAATAGCAAATATGTTATTATTAAGCTTTTCAAACAAAATGTGTTACTATTAAACAAATGTGAATTTTATTACTTCAGTACAAGTAAAAGTGTGTTTTCTTATCAATTTACTTTCAAAAGAATACTTATTTGATATTACTTGTCTTTTTGTCATAAGTAAATGGTGAGTTTTATCCTGGTAAAACCCCAATAGTATCTTTCATCAATTTGTTTATTTCGATAGAATAGTTATATCCACATGTTATTTTAATTGAAAGGATATATATTTTGGTGCTGACGCATTTATCATTATCTTAAAGTTCTTCAAAATATTATTTATTATATTTTATAAGGTTTGATCTTGACATGTATGCCCGATCATTTCACGTTTAACGGAAGATAATGATATTCAACTCGTGGTCATGCTTGCTTGGTTGCATTGCGTGTGCAGTGCAGAACTCTAAGCGACTAGTTGAGTTAGGGTTATTGCACCGCAGAACGGCTAGTCACCGGTCTCGGGGCCTCTTGACTTTGGCTCATCGACAGTCCTAGAGTAATGGTACCAAATATTCTCCGAAGTTCCATGTGCATGATCGGGAAAGCAAGGGCTGACGATTGTGTCATGGTTCAGAGGGCAGTGGGGTTGGCCGGAGCCCATTGGGAGGTTCACTGGGCGAAGGTCTGAATCCTTTCCCTAACAATCGGCCGGAGTTGTCAGGCAAGAGCTTGCTTGTTGGAGTGCGGTAGTAAATCGTGTTCACGTGTGGAGTTCGGTTGGTATTGACTCATCGACTAGGCCAAGTCGGTGTCAAGTAATCTGATGATAACCTCTCGTAAATTCAAGTAATGATTGTACAATAAAGACACGGCTAAAATTCAAATAATGATCGATCGGTTTATTCTTTGTTTCCATTATATATTATTATTGTACTTATCTGTAACACTATCGCACATGTCTCATACCAGCGTTTTTGCTGACGACTCTATTTTTTCTGTCTTTTCTTTTCTTTTCTTTTCTTTGTTAATATATACAGGTTGTTGAACCAGCCTAAGAGATGGGAAATTAGGAGAATTGATATTTATCAAGATCACTACATGGTGGATATGCTTTAGAAAATTTGATGCCATCGTTCGTGTTGTGGATTTTAATAAAGTTGGGTTTCTTTTAGTTGTAATTCTTGATGTAACTAGTTAGTGAAATGTTGTAAGTGTTTTGATGGATTTATATCAATATTTGAGAATTATGGTATTTCATGGATGTCTATGCGAAAGCCTCGCAACCTGCTCCTAGAATGACCCCAGTAGACTTAGGGGTCGGGAGTGGGTCGTTACAGGCACAGCAAAAGTTTCGGAGCTCTTTCTCCCCAGTACAGCGATGTGATTCTTGCCACTGCGGTTGCCCTAGGCTCTCATTCGGATAGGCGGATCTAGCACTACGATAGAAAGGGTGTTTATACAGTCAGGTCTGGGTACTATATAGCCCTTACCTTGTACCGGCCTTCACTCTCGGCGGCGCGGCCATCCACTTCTGCGGGGAGAGATAAGGTGTGGCGGTTGTGTTGGGCCCTCCCTGTGCAGCCACGTATTCATCATTTCTTGTGGCGGTGCCTGCATGACTGTTTAGCTATTGACCATGGTTTGTTGCGTAGGCAGATAGGGGATGGAATGTTCCTGGCATGTGGGGGATCGGTAGAGACTCTCAAACACACTTTGTTTCAGTGTGAGTTGGCGGATCGGGTCTGGAGGGCATCCCCTTTTTGTCATGTGTTGGGGCGCCTTGACTCCTCCTCCTTTGGGGAGCTCTTTCTTCGGCTGGTGGAGGAGGTTGGGGTGGGTCAGGTAGCCCAGTTTGTCTGGCTGTCATGGAGCATTTGGAAAGCCCGTTGTTCTGCTATTTTTTATGGTAAAACAATGAGGGTAGGGAAGCAAGGGGTAATGATGGTTAAAGTTGATCTTGAAAAGGCTTATGATCATGTTGATTGGGAATTTCTTCACCAGATATTGAAAGCTACTGGATTCAATCAAAAGCTATGTGATCTTATCATGTTTTGCATGACATCTACTTCTCTGTCGGTTATCTGGAATGGAGAACGATTACCACCCTTTAAACCGAAACGTGGCCTTAGACAAGGAGATCCAATAGCCCCCTATTTATTTGTCTTGGTGATGGAAGTACTGAGTCAGAAAATTGAGGCAGCGGTAGTAGGAGGTTTGTGGAAACCGATCAAACTCTCTAGAAATGGCCCTAAAATCTCTCATATGTTCTTTGCGGATGATCTGCTGCTTTTTGGGGAAGCAACTGAGGTGCAAGCGTTAGTTATGGACTCTGTTTTGGAGGATTTCTGCAGTATTTCTGGTATGAAAATAAATGTCTCCAAATCTCGGCCTCCAAACCTCTCCAAATATCAGTCTATCTGACGGGAGCTCATCGGTCGAGCTCTAGAAATGCAACACACACTGGGACTTGGGAAAATATTTAGGGATGCCTCTCAGTTCAGAAGCGATTGAAGATATCTACCTTCTCTATCTTGTGGATAAAATGGCGAAAACTAGCACTGTGGAAATCACATACTACTATCTCGGCGAGTCGGGCTATTACGATGCAAACTTCTTTGGCTTCACAACCTTTTTATGCCATGCAGACAATCAAACGCCACAGGTATTATATCTCAACTTGAACGCATTTGTAGAAGTTTTTATTGGGGTGATACAATGGAAAAGAAAACGATGCATCATATTTAGTGGGATAAATTATGCTTGCCCAAGGAAGCGGGCGGACTAGGCTTTAAAAATCTTGCACATATGAATCGAGGCCTTCACGGCAAAACTTGCGTGGCAATATATAAAGGGTAAGAAATCTCTTTGGGTTGATGTTTTAAGAGAAAATACGGGGACATTCACCAACCGTTAAAACAAGGTAGCTCAAAGATTTGGAGGAGTATTAAAAGTAGTATTGCGATTATTGATGGTGGAGTGAGTTAATAGATGGCGCGTTCTTGTTTGGCGGGATGACTCAAAAAGGCGTGCGTGACACGGTTAACTTTCGAGTCTTGTTCTCAAATATATGTGAGAGTTCAACAGAGTATCGATCCCATATGGAAGGCGATTTGGGAGCTCAAAGGACCAAGTCGAGGTAATCACTTCGTTTGAATCTTTGTGTCATGATGCTTTACCCGTTAATGCACGTCTTTATCGGCCGCCAAACTGTGGACTCCGGTATATGTGGTTTTGCGGTGTTGCGGAAGAGACCTCTCTTCATGCACTTCTGCGATTATTCTTGGCCTAAAAGCAATTTGGGAGAAATTTCTTGATCCTGCACACAAGAATGCTTTCTTCATTGCCGAGACGACCAAAGAATGGGTTGATTTGTCATTACATAACGTTTACTGCATCGTAGCCTCACCAAAATGCAGCTACATCCGGAGGGAGCTTATCATGGTATTTGGTCTGGCGCAATAAACGGATTTTTGAAGAGTATTCTTGTTGCCCTCCGCCGCATGTCTTTGTTGCTCAAATGGTGGAAAGGGCTCGAAATATCAGATTAGCTTGGGGGTTAGAAGAACAATAATTCTTTGTTAATAGTCCCGTGACAATTCGAAAGATTGTAAATGCTTGGCATTTTGTTGAATGAATAAAGCTAATCGGTTTTAAAAAAAAAAAAATGAGGGTAGGGGAAATTTGCGAGCAGTCATCGGCTGCGGCTAGGGAGTATGTAGAGACTGTGACAGCCTTTCGAGTGTTACAGCCCCAACAGCACTATGTGGATAAATGGATGAGACCGTTCGAGGGAGTGATCAAATGCAATGTCGATGCGTCGGTTACGAACCACGGGGCAGGGGTTGGCGTGTTGTTTCGTGACCACCAGGGTGCGGTTCAGGCGGCTTTCTCATTTCATTTTGACCCGGGTGCGGCAATGGAATTTATGGAGCTGACAGCGGTTGATTGGCTTTGACGGAGGCTGCGCCTTTGGGATTTCTAACTTTGGTAGTGGAAAGTGATTGTATGGCTTGTGTCCAGCGGCTCAATTGGCACGTTGAGGATATTTCGGCTCTTGGTTGCCTTGCGCAGAATTGTCTCTCTATGCGTAGTCTTTTTCATTCTGTCTCTTTTACTTTTATTCGGCGTATGAGGAATGTCCCTACGCATCTTTTAGCAAGACATGCTTTGTCAGCTATGGTAGAATTCCTTGGGGCGATAAGCCTCCGGAAGATGTTATTACCGCCTATTTGGCGGATATGATTTAATAAAATTGATAGTTTTCTCCACACAAAAATATATAGATACACGTGGGAAGAAATTGGGGAAAAGCTGGCCACGTGGCCATCTGAGAGGCTTTCCTCTTCTCCATATATTAGTAGTTATTATTATTACTAGGTAAATTAAAAACCGTGCAAGGCACTGTTGCCCAACATGTCACGTAATCAAAAATTGTATGTAATGAAATGTAATGTAGAAATTAATCTATTCATTTTTTAACACTAAGTAGCATCATATAGTGAAATACTTGAATTGCAAGTAACTTTACATAAAGCATAGGATTGATAATGAAATTGGTAAAACATACCCTCTGTATATAGGAAAATAATATTTGTACTACACATATTGTGTAGTGCACATTCAATATATAATGGAAAACCATTGATTAATGTGTAGCCAATGAAATCCATGGATAAAAAATATGTAGTGATAGTGCATTACACACTATGTGTAGTGGACATCTTCCATATATATATGCAAGCCAAAATGGGAGGGATTTCTAACCTCCTAGTGTAAACTTACATCTTTTGGAGTTGGGGGAAGAGTTTCTAATTTCTAACCAAAATTTTCCATTACTAAATTACATCCAGACAAACGGCTAGAGACAAAAGGGAAGAAATTTCTAACCTCCCTGCAGGCAAAAACATAAGCATAGGCATAAGTGTTTTTGCCATACATCGATACAAAAGAATGGAGATTATTTTACTCCATATTCTAGCTTGTGCATTTCAAAGAGCCTAATAATGCTTTTATTTATTTTTAATTTTCTTAATTAGACCTTGCAGCTTAAAGCTTGGTTCCTAATTTCTTAATTGGACTCTGCAGCTTAGAGCTTGATTCCTTTTTTGCAGCGCCAACGCTGCTAGTAGCTACCTCCTGGCTCTTCAATTGGCTTGGCAACAGCATGAACAATCACCTCATTAGTAATAAGTTGAGTAGTTCCCTTGGTTGAATCTGCAAGGCACGCCTGGGGCGCAGTGGGAGTAAACATAAGCGGGCTTTTGACTACCAGCTGCACGAATCTTCCAAGATATATATTTTTTGTCTTTGGCTGAAAAGTGAAAAGTTGCCATGTCTTAGTGCCTTTCATGGCTATATCAATGTTGCTTGAACCACCCTCAGAATTGCCAAGTGAATTTGCATTTTAATTTCCATCATTTGAAGGTTCAAACTGCAAATACATCTTTAAAACCGGATAGGTACAGACATTATTCCCCATATATGTTTAGGGGCGGCTCCAGGATTTTCGAAATGGGGGTCAGAAATTTGTCAATTTTTTTCCCGTATCACACATATATTTGGATATTTGAATTCTATACATGTAATTATGAAAAAATAGATAAAAATAAGAGTCAATACATAAAAATAAGGATGTCAATTTCACATCTATATATATGTATTTATAAAAAAAAAAAAAATCTCCACTATTTATACATAATACTTTTATTTTAGGGGGTCAGACGCATTCGCAAATGGCAATGTAAAGCCAACCCTTCTGTCATAATATTTTATGAAACAAAGTACTTCCTTAGTTCCTTATGCAAGCTCAATCTCCTTCACCAAAACAATCTCCTTCGTCAAAGAAATTTTCCTCAAATTTATGCATACCCAACATTGGTAGTGTAATACAAAAAAAAACATCAAAAGAAAATTCATGCAAAACTCAATTCACATGATTTGTATATTCTAATACTAAGCATTAGCAATATTTCATCTTCAATTGAGGAAAGGAAAGAAAAAAAAGTAAAGGTCTATAATTTTTAATACTCAGCAGTAGGAAAATTCCATCTTCATATATATATATATATGAAGTGAAAGTCCAATTGCCATAATCTAACAGTTGGTTAAGCAAACAATAAATGATAAGACAATGCAACAGATGATAATACATTTCTTTGCCTAATCTGCCAATCTCACATGTCTCTCAATTCTGCAAACAAGAGGTGAGAGCATTTGAGAAACTAATGGGATTACCGAAAATTGACACGTTGGAGTTGCATATATATATATAGTCGACCGACCTTTGCTATGCTAGATGAGTGCAAGTAGTTTCTATTAAGTATTAATAATAACATCTCGACAAAACTGAAAGTAAATTGTCTAGAACAGTAAATTAGTACTATTCTAGTGGCCAGAAAGATACTGAACAGTACACAAACAATCTATTTTAACTTGTATGGCTGACAAGTAAATGGAACAGTGATTTTTTTTTTTTTTTTTTGGAGTATTACCATTAGTAACTGAAGCACTTATTTAGTTACCCTTTCATTGGACACTTTCAGCTCGGCAGCCGTATGTTTACAGACTTCTCAGCACCGGCCGGGACAAAATAATGTCACACACAAAGTGTGCTTGCATTGGTTGTGTAAACACCCGCATGACTGTAAACTAGAATAGGAAAGAGTAATTCATATTTCTTATTCATAATAGTTGAAAGTTTACAACATATTTATAGCTAGAGAGACTAGCACACCTTTGTGAATCATTTCACACATAGGGTGTGCTACGTGTGGAAAATATGTTCAAGATCTTTGATTATTCAACAGGTACCTACATTCGAATCATGTTGGAATTCAATATTTCCATATTGGATGACCACATTATGTGCAATTAAGCATTTGTTGTTTGCAGTATGAAGTTTAATTAGCATTTGTCGCAAACAAAAAGCAAGAAATATTTGTTCAATATCCTGTTGCAATCATGGCAACCATTCAATTAATCACACTCTCCACCTATACACAATAATAATAATAATAAATATAAGATAAGACTATATGAAGCAGTCCACAAGCTCCCAATGTCTATATTATGACTCAAACTTAACAATGAAACTGTAAAGCACAAAAGACATGGATGAATGTGTAAGTGTGTTAAGAAAGAAACATCAAATGACCCTGACGGGGTGGGAGGGATAGAGTAGATGGACTGAGAAATCCAACATTAGTAAATAAAACAATCACCTTATTAATCTCAACCTCTGATAACCTTGCTACATCTGCCGCCGGCACTGAACAAATATCACTTTGCACATTGATAGTTGTATAACGAAGAGTCTGATTCTTTGATTCTCAATGGAAAGCACCCTTCACCTAGGATTAAAGCAATGAAAGTGCACATATATCTGATATTAGATATAATTCTAAAAAAAGACAATAACAAAGTAAATAAAACAACAATGATAAGATACCCCATGATTATACAGAGTAAATCATGTTTAATCTGTTGAATGTGTTGAAATATTCTTATTCTTCACCTTATGACGGAAAACACCACATGACCACATGGTGAGTAGAGGTTGATACAATAGTTCACGGTAAAAAAAGATGAAGATCAAAGAGAAAAAAAAGACTTGGTGAGCTTGAAGAAGAAAGAGAGAAAAGTTGAAATAAAACACTGTAAATTCGTTGGGAAATGAACAAAGTGTATATAACAAAGATGAAAACTTTGTTTACCCTATGAAAACAAATGAAGATAAAGGAGTGACAGTGCTTTTTAACATAGAAGGCATCTCTCTTGAGAGTTTTTTATATAGTGCATGTTAAACGAACTAAGCCGTTTGTAATTAAATTTGTGTTCGACTCGTTAATGTTCTTGATTGTTCGTTTGTTTAGTTTAACCAACAAAGTTTAAACAAGATTATCAATTTGTTTTCTATACGAAAGAACACGAGCTTATTCGTGAACGTTCAATTATGTTCGCAAACCTATTTATAGATAAATCAATGTACAATCTAACCCTAACACATAAGATGATAAACATTCTATAATGTTATTGAATATTTTATAGAGTTCCTTAATGTTTTTGGTACTATATGTTATGTTTAAATTTGTACTTTGTTATTTATATATCCGAGCTTGAATTTTTTATATCTTAACGTTAAATCTTGCTTTGTACTTTGTTATTTTACATCCGAGCTTGAATTGTTTATACCAAAATGAGCCAAACTTGAGATGTGTCGAAAATCTAGACCCAAACCCATGTATATAAGAGGAGGAGCCTCATAACGAGTCAAACTCGAAAATCTAGAATCAAACTCATATATGAGGAGGGGGCCTCATCCCCAAACCTAGGTTGTGAGGTGATGGAAGTTCATCTCTTAATATGTGGGTGAAACAACCACAAGTTTCCAATGTGGGTTACTTCAAAATACTTTTAACGAGTCAAACTTGAACACGAGTTTGAACAATTTTTCTTTATAAATGAGCTAAATTTAAACATAATTTTTTTGTTTGTTTATTGAACATATGATCGTGAATAAGCACATGGTATGAACGAACCAAATTCTAACAACTCCACGTTGAGTAACTAGACACAGTGAAATAATCTAAACCACACAATTTAAATCTAGTTTGAACGTGGATGGTCTCGATGAAGCCACGTCAAGTATTCATTAACAATAATATATCATTGATCCGATGTTACACTTTCAAAACAATATAAATATTGTTAGGAAAAAACAAACCAAGCGATAGCCCTTAACGACGGTAACGCAAAAAAATGAACGGAAGGAAAAAGACAAAACACCAAATTTACGTGGTTTCCGGCAATGTGCCGACTAGTCCACGGGTGAAAGAGTTACTATCAAGGAAGATTATAAAAGATATAACTCTCCTGAAACCTAAAAACAATAGCCAAAATAGTTAAATCTATTGAGAGTTTATCTCATTTTTTATACATCTTAATGATACATTGGTACATCTTAAAACAATAGTCTAAATCCTATTAAATACTAGTGCTGTTAGACGAACATAGTCGATCACGAACAAGCTCGTGTTCGCCTCGTTAGGATCTGTAATCGTTCATTTGTTTAGCTTAACGAATCAAGCTCGACAAGATTTTAAGCTCGTTTTCTAAACGAACGAACACGATCATACTCGTGAACGTTCGATTATATTCGCGAACCTGCTTATATATGTAGACAAATTAATGTACAACATAACTTTAACTCATAAGATGATAAGACATCTATTAATAGTCTAGAGAAATTTTATAGAATATATATATATATATATATATATATATATATATATATATTTTTTTAATGAAATGATCTGTTTTATTCAATAGCTAAAAATGCTAGGCATTTACAAAAGGTTCGAAAAACAAAATCAATACAAGTCACTGTTCCTCTAGGCCCCAAGCTAGTCTAATATTTCGAGCCCGTTCCACCATCTGAGCGATGAAGATATGAGGCGGAGGGCGATTACACTCCTCCCCAAAGATCCGTTTGTTGCGCCAGTCCCAAATGCCATAGACAATCTCCCTCCAAACATACTTACATCTCTGTGACTCATGCGAAGTACGTGCAGAATGTAACGAAAAAGTAACCCAGTCCTTAGTTGATTCCGCGGCAAAGAAATCTCTAGTACAAGTAGGGTCCAAAAAAAATTCCCAAATTGCTTTAGGCCAGCTACAGTCGCGAAGTGCATGAAGGGATGTCTCCTCAGCATTACCACAAAGCCCGCAAATATCCGAATCCACCACTTGGCATCGGTATAGTCGAGTGGTGACCGGTAATGCATCATGGCACAATAACCAAATAAAGTGATTACCTCGAGTTGGACCCTTTAAGTCCCAAATTTCCTTCCAGATAGGATTTGCACTATGTTGTGCCATCGGTTTGCAATCCAAGATGGTAGCCCGAATGTCTTGTATATTGCCCCTTTCACACTATCCCTCCAAGTGAGAACACCATCGATAGTATCAGCTCCCTCATCTATTATCCTTGCCCCACTTTTAATACTTCTCCACATAATTGAGCTCCCTTGCTTTAAAGGCTGATGAATATCACCGTATTTAGCTTTGAGGGCATCAACCCACAACGCTTGCTTATCCGTCATATACTGCCAGGCTAGCTTCGCCAAAAAAGCGCGATTCATCCCAGTTAGATTTTTAAAGCCAAGCCCACCTGCTTCCTTTGGCACACATAGTTTACTCCACGCAATGTAATGCATTGTCCTTTTTTCCTCCGTATCTCCCCAATAAAAATCTCTGCAAATCTTCTCCAGCTGAGATATAATGGTTGCCGGTAATTTGATTGTCTGCATGGCGTAGAAAGGTTGTGAGGCTAGAGATGTTTGCATCAGAATGGCTCTACCTGCACGAGATAATGTATGAGATCTCCACGAAGCAAGTTTCCGTTTCATTTTATTCACTAGAAATGAGAATGTCGAAACTTTTAGTCTGCCTTGTAAAAGAGGCATCCCAAGGTAAGTCCCCAAGTCGGAGGTGTGTTGCATCTCAAGTGCTTGGCGAATAAGTTCTCGCTGAATAGGACTGACATTTGGCGACGTCTGGAATTGTGATTTTGTCACACTGATCTTCATACCCGAAACGTTACAAAAGTCTCCCAAAACCGCATCCATTACCTACGCTTGGACCTCACTCGCTTCTCCAAACAGAAGCATATCATCCGCAAAAAATAAGTGGGAGAGCGGTGGACCATTTTTTGAGAGTTTAATCGGCTTCCAAAGACCCCCTGCTATCGCAGCTTCAATTTTTTGACTCAAGACTTGCATCACTAAAACAAATAGGTACGGAGCAATCGGATCACCCTGTCTTAGCCCACGTTTCGGTTTGAAGGATGGCAGCCGTTCCCCATTCCACAATAGGGACACCGAAGCCGATGTCATGCAGTGCATAATAAGCTCACAGAGCTTCTGATTGAACCCAGATGATATAAGAAGCTGATGGAGGAAACCCCAGTCAACAAGATCATAAGCTTTTTCTAGGTCTACCTTAACCATCATCACCCCCTGCTTCCCCTTCTTGTGCCGCATGTAATGCATGATTTCCTGTGCTAGAATAATATTTTCCGTTGTTCCTCTACCCGGAATAAAGGCTGCTTGAGTCTTGTCAACAAGTTTTTCAATGACAAGACTCAAGCGATTACCTAAAACCTTGGTAATTATTTTAATTATGACATTTACTAAGGCAATCGGCCGGAAGTGAGAGCTGACCTCTGGGTGATCATTTTTGGGAATAAGTGAGATAACAATTTCGTTCATGCGAGCAGGAAAAGTCCCACTCTGGAAGGCCATGGAAACAAACTGGACAACTGATTCCCCCACAATATCCCAACAACGTTTATAGAAGAGTGGTGGTAAACCATCCGGACCTGCAGCTTTGTACGATCCCATATCAAAAACAGCCGTTGCAATCTCGCTTTCACACACTTCCCGATTCAATAAACGCAATTCCGATTCATCAAGAGTGGGCAGCATTAAAGGTTGCCCCTATCAATAGTACCCGAGGTATTAGCATGGATATTCATAAAGTGTTGTTGAATAATAAGCTTTATTTCACTTTCATCATCTGTCCAAGTTCCATCATTTCTCTTGAGCATGCGGATTCGTGAGCGATGCTTTCTAATTTGTGCAACTTTATGGTAATACCTAGTGTTTCTTTCCCCTTCCACGAACCATTGCAGTTGAGATTTTTGATGCCAAAACGACTCTTCCTGATCCAGCAGTTGGTTATATTCCTCAAGTAACTCTTTCTCAACATTCATTAAAAAATTTGATGGTCGCTTGCTATTAGCTCTTTGGACGCCATCTATGCGATTTAAAATATTTTGCTTCCTGTAAAAGATGTTACCAAATACCTCTTTATTCCATATCATGGCAGCTTCCATGAAACAATTAATCGTCTTCAAGATATCACCATCTATTATCTGCCAGTTCAATGCCACAAAGTCAGAAAAATTGGTATGCTGCAACCAAGCATGCTGGAAGTACGGCCGGCTAGTTTTTTTATTCTGGCATGTATTCGGTATCAATGAGAGGAGAAGTGGACAATGATCCGAATGCGTTCTCGGTAAATGATTTATAGAGGCATTAGGAAAGAGGTCCAACCATTCACTCGAACACCAACCTTGATCTAAGCGTTCCAAAATCCTCCTGCCTTTGAACATAGGACCCACCCAAGTGAATTGTGGCCCCTGAAATGCAATCTCGATCAACTGACAGTGTTGTGTAAAGTTACGAAGGCTTTCAACATTGATTCCCCCGACAACTCTACCACCATGTTTGTCCTCTTGATTAATTACCTGATTAAAATCTCCGATAAGGCACCAAGGCTTCTGATTTACGGAGTGGATATTCTCAAGATATTTCCAAAACTCATTACGAACAGATGGAGTGGGTGGGGCGTAAACCAGTGATAAAACCAAGGAAACATCATTGCCATGCATCACAAAGAACATTCAAGCGTTGGTTCAGTACATGGCAATAAATTAAGCGTTATACTAGCTTCTTTCCAGAAACACCATAT
The DNA here is from genome assembly GCA_026214975.1 of Gentiana macrophylla. Classification (NCBI taxonomy): domain Eukaryota; kingdom Viridiplantae; phylum Streptophyta; class Magnoliopsida; order Gentianales; family Gentianaceae; genus Gentiana; species Gentiana macrophylla. The sequence goes on along the minus strand of CM047815.1, from coordinate 99,365,032 downwards.
CCCCCCTTGGAATCCCCGTGCCTCTACTGCCAAAAACTTTGTGAATCTGCTATATTTCAAAATCCTTATCGCCTTACGACTTGATGTTCTAGTTTCTAAAAGACAGAGTAAGTCAGGATCATACTTACTCACATACTCTTTAAGGTGTCGATAAAAGGTTGGGGAGGATGCCCCCCGACAATTCCAAACAAATAACTTCATTGAGGTACAGTAGACTCAGTGTTTATGCCCATCACGGATGTCTGTCCGCCTACTCGCATTAGTTGAAATGCATCTCCTGGGTCAATTTCTCTAAAACAGAAAAGTGAACTTCCAATTTCTCTCTCCGACGGCTGCCTCGTTTCCTCCATGGAAATAGACGGCGACAATCAACAAGAAGACACCTCAGTACGTTTCGAGCACGATCCAGGACCAACACGAGATTGGCGAGTTCCGAACACCATCAATGAGACGGTTTGGGGGAAACGAGGTGGGGTAGATGTGGTTCAACAACAGAAATCTGATACGATTTATTATACAGGGGATGACGAAGACGAGTCGGACATAGCAGATTGGCTCTCCACACCGGATCGTTGGAGGGGGCCGGAAAAGGATCCCAACGGAATCGAGATTCCACTGGTGAGATGTGCTGAGCTATGGAGGCCCTGGAGACGAGCTTTAATCGTCAAACTCTTGGGAAGGACTGCCTCGTATAAGGTTCTTTTCCAGCGTCTGTCGACATTGTGGTGCAAACAGGGCGGAATTCAGCTTATTGACCTGGACCTTGGCTACTTTGTTGTCAGATTTACGAGCAAGGAAGATTATGAATGGGCGTTGATGAATGGCCCATGGGTTGTGCAGGGTCACTACTTAGCAGTGTCTAAATGGAGGCCGTTCTTCATTCCCTCGAATGAGAAAATTACATCCACTCTTATTTGGATACGCATACGGCAAATACCCCATGAGATGTTTGATGAGGAAATCTTAGAAGACTTTGCGAAACAGATTGGCAAACCGATTAAAACCGACCTTTACACTCAGGTAGCTGCCAGGGCGAGTTTTGCTAGAATGTGTATAGAAGTGGATTTCGAACGCGTCTTGGAGACTCACGTCGTGATGAATGGCCATAAGCTTAAAGTAGAATATGAAGGCTTACAAATGATCTGTTTTGAATGTGGTAAATTTGGGCACAAGAGTGGGAATTGTCCTCAAAAAAAGGCTGCTGAGATGCAGCACGAATTTTATAGAATATTGATAGAGTTGTCATAATGTTTTTATTCCTATAATGTTTGAATATTGCTTTGTATTTTGTTATTTATTCATTTGGGCTTAAATTTTTATACCTTAACAAGTAAAACTCGAATTGGGAGACAAAAATACATGTAACATGCCAAACTCAAACACGAGTTCGAACAAAATTTCTTTATAAATGAGCTGAGTTCGGACATAATTTTATGTTTGTTTATTTTGCAAACGTTCGTGAACAAGCTCGTTATTTTAACAAACCAAGCTTGAACATATTTTAATGTTCGTTTATTAATCGAACGAACATGAACAAACTCGTGACTTAAACGAACAGAGCTTGAACAACTGATATTTGGTTGGCTCGTTAACAGAACTGTTAAATACTAATCAAAAGTCGGCAGCTCTTCAAAGCATTCACATGGGGAACAAAAGAAAAGCAAACAACTTGATATCAAAAATTGGGCTTTGGCCCAATCCTAACAAATACATATAGAGACATACACGGTTGATAATTATAAAATATCAACGTTTTGAACTGTTGGGGCTATTAATATTACATTACTTTTGACCATAAACCTTTTCCGCGTTTTTCATTGAAAATGCTCCCAGTGAAATTACCTTTTTGCCCTCATTTCCCCTATTTTATTAGAAAGACAATATGCAGTTGCTTGAATTGTAATCATAGGATTAACACCAACAGCACTGGGCAACACACTTGCATCACAAACAAACAACCCATTAGCTTCCCAACTTTCACCATTTCCATCCACTGCCCCTTCTCTCTCATCTCGCCCCATTTTACAGCTCCCCATTTGGTGTGCAGAAGAATATGTTGTCCATTTTTCCACATTTGCCCTTGGCCCATCACCCCCAACAACACTATCAAGAAACTCATCAACTTCTTTTCCACTTGTACCCTCACATTTCAACCTCTGTCCATCACTCTGATGTGTACCTACCTCAGCTGCCCCTGCTGCTATCAATATTTGTAATGCCCTTCTTAACCCTGCCTTCATGTTTTCTTTATCTCTGTCACTCAAACTATACTTTATCCGTCCTTCTTTCCGTACCTGTCCGGATCCCGAGTCCTTAACCAACGAAAACAAATGGGCTGTTCTTGCATACCTCACTACCCTTTTCTTCATTTCAACTCCTGATTCCCATGGACACAATGCTGCGAATTGTCCTGGCCCTAAAGCTGGTGTTTCCACAATTGCCCTTACATTTTCACCATCACTCTTGACTTTATGTATTGTTGTGATTATACCTCCTTCATACGATTTCCCTTTAATTTCAGAACTAGATTCCGGAAAATACCCCCATGCTAACAAAACCGGATGTAAATGAAGATTATTCCCAATGTTTCGATTCTTCAAACCGCTCGAGATCATCAATGGAGGTGTTAATAAAGATCCACAAGCCGAGATTGTGATTTCAGCTTCAATTCTTAATCTTCTTTTGATTCCTTCATTGACACTTTTACCCTCCACTCCTAAACATCTCCATTTCTTTGATCCCACATCTAAATTTTTTTCAAGCAAGAATTTTTCAGCTTTAAAACCAGATATTATAACTGCACCATTATCCACAGCATCAACAAGCCATGTCGTATCGGTCCCTTTTTTATTACCACTTCTACAACCATAATTACACGAACCGCAATAATGTTCTTCAGACGAATTACTCGGTACCTCCTCGACTTGTAATCCAAGATTTTCACACCCTTTACGTAGAATTTCGTTCTGAAACCCCTCTTTAATACAATTCTCTGTCACTCCAATTCTTTTACAGACAATATCCATAGCCGAAACATAATCATTGCTCGTGAAAAGGGTAAGTTTGTCATTCTCTGCCCATTCTTGAAGAACAGGTGATGGTGTTTTTATACATGCAGACCAGTTTATAGCAGATCCACCCCCAACCGTTGATCCAGCAAGAATCATCATATTCCCATCTAGGGTTGTAAAAAGTCCACCTGATTCATATAATTCATTCATTGAAGGTCCTTCTAGTGATGAATAATCCGATTTGCTGAAATAATTTCCTTTTTCAACGACGACAACTTTAAGGCCCGATTTTGCAAGAACCGCAGCTGCAACACCACCACCACAACCCGATCCTACTATAACAACATCACATTTGATTGTGTATGCGTTTTCTCTTGGATCTTCTTTAACCGTTAGGCCTTTTTCGGTTAAGGATTCGACAATGGATGCATTCGATTCGTAGATGGTCTCTACTAAACCTTTTTGAAGAGGCTTCTCCTCTTGTTTCATCATTGAGTTTGAGTCTTCACCATTTGTTTCTTCTACATGATAGTCCATAGCTTCCCATGCAGGATTTTTCGAGTTTTCGTCTACCTATAGTATCAGATTCATAAAAAAATGGTCACCGGACATACATACACGAACTTAAAATCGAATATATCCATAATATATATATATATGTGTGCGCGCTCATGTACACATATTAAGGTTCAAACTCATGTATACATATATATATCGGCCAAAATTTTCGTATATATATATATATGTATGCATTCCGTCCAAAGTAAAATATTGTTATCATATTGCTGATATCACTTTATTTTCAGTTTCGGTCTACAATTCTTTGACCTTTCTTCGGAAAAAAGAATCCGTGTATGTATTTTTTATGTATGACAATTTGTCTTTAATTATTATCTTTATATGTTGTTGGTTTGTTATATGTTGTTGGACTCTTAATTATCAAATTTTAACGTTTTCTTTCCTAAAAAAGTGGTTTCGTAACGATTATTGTTATGAACATATGACATGGAACTCGAATTTGGATATATACATTTGTGTGAATTTGATAGCACAAAAGTTTTATTATAGATGCATATTTTATGGATGAAAACCCGAAACCCAACCCAAACCAACCCGAACCCAACCCGAACTAACACATTGGGTTTTATAGTCATTTGGTTTGGTTTGGTTTGGGTTGGTTTTTTCTTGAACCAACCCGACTTATATTGTGTAAAAACCCAACACAAGTCGACCCAACCCAACCCAAGCTCAGCCCTATCTGTAGTCAAGATACGTGTATCCGGTAAAATATCCGACTTTTGAAAATTACAATTTGATCCAGATACGTATCCAATGGAGTAACTTGAGTATCCGTAGAGTATCGATATCCGATACGTATTAGATACGGGATACGCAGACAGGATGAAGTATCCGGACATCATAGTATATAAAAGAATGTCTTGCTAGGTATTTAATACGGTGAAATTTGTGAAAAACTTGACAAAGTATAGTTAGGTAGGAAAATTCATTTTCCAAATAACATGAAGATTTTTCCTCTCAAAAGTCATATGGCTACATTCAATGGGATACATTTTCTTCGGAAATTATTTGTCGACCAAATATAATAAAAAAAATATCTTTCCTATTCTTCAATATCGAAAAATAATAATAAAAGAAGTAAGTGACATGACATGACGCAATTAGTGGATATGCCATTTGATATATTTATATCCTCAAACTTAATTATGTCACATCAGCCTAGTGGTTGCTAGGCTATATCTTAAGGTAGAGATCATGGTCGTTAGGTGCATATTTAGAGTATGTTTAACATTTCGTATCCGAGAAAAAAAATTAATTATGTCCCATACTAAGTTATGCCTATAATGTTATTTACTATTTGAACATAAACTCACACTATAAATAGATAAACTATACTCTCCCTATTTGTTTTTAACTGTCACTTTTCAGAATTTATTTTATTTTTATTTATCTGTCATTTTACATTACCAATACAACATTTATTTTTATTTTTCTTCCTTTACCCTTCATTTCAATAATCCAAAATTTTGATACAGTTTTCCATGCACAAGGAATGAAGTCTAATTTTGTTATTTACGCTCTATTTCAGATACATGAATAACTTTCTTAATCTACATGATTCTTTCTCTCTGATAGTTAATAAAAAGGAGTGTACATGTTTCATATATAATAACATAATTTATCATGATTGAATGTGGGAAAATAATAGCATTACAAATACTCTAGACAGGGAAGTTATTGTGTGGTGAGGGAATTTGAGGTGAAGTGACGGGTAAAACGATCAGAACCACACAGTTTTAATACAGAATGAAGGTGTGTGGTGTGCCACACGGTGTCTCCGCACCGTATGGAGACACCACACAATAATCTCTCCTCTAGACAACCTTACGATAAGCTTTTGTGATGTAAACCTGACAGTTCATCAAATAAGTTATCATGCATGTGGATTGTACGATTTATTATTCCATAGACAACTTTTTTTGTCCTTCCTTTCTTTCACTTAAAAGCTCTCGATATTCGGAACTCACTGATCCGACTAATTCGGAGTTCGGCTTGGATCATACCCGCAGAGTCTGACTCTTACTCAGGAGTTAGGCCTGATCGAGAGTTCCTTTAAGATGGCGTCTCAGAGGAGAATCGAACCAGTAATCTCCCTAAGCATTCCATAAACAACTCACCAGTCACTACTATTGTAATAGAACCCACCTCCACGGATTGTCCAGTCTTTATTATTTATGATATAAAATCTTATAACATGTGTATTGTATGATTCATATTATAACATCGTCGGACTTGGGTGTTTTAAAAGGACAGCTGGACCTGAAGCTGAAAAGTGGAGGTTCGAATCTCGTAAAGTGCGACTAGGTTACCTGATTAACATATATTTTCACTCATCCTGTGAGACATGAAGAAAATGGACTCTTACGGTTAAGGTTTAACCGTATATTATAACGTCATCGTCCTTACTAGAGATTACCCAACCATACAAGGACCAAGGTACGTAATATATGGGCAAAGGGGCTAAGCTCACCGGGTTTTTTTATCTATTTTTTTTCCTCATATACCCTGTATATCCAGTCAACCAATCGATTAGCTGATCAAATAATTAGTCTTACAACTCACCTAACTTGAGTCACTAAAAAATATATGTTACAAAAAAATAGGTTCTATTGGAACCAAGCAAATTACATTTTTTTTTTTTTTTTTTTTTTTTTTTTTTTTTTTTTCTGACACCACGCTATGAACTAGATCAATTGTCGTTACTTTTGAAAAATAACGTCTGTGGATCTGACGTTACTCATCGATCAGTGACACTTCTCTAACTATAACGTCAGTGTCACTAATGTTATTTTTTGAAAAGTAACGTCAGTACCGCTAACGTTAAACACTTTTATTAAAAATAATTATGGTGTTCGAATTAATTTTTTGAGTGCATGAAGGGATAGTGGTGCCGGAGATAAAATATGGTGCCAATAGAACCACGATAAAAAAATCATTCATATTTTTTCTTGTGTTCATCGTTCCACGTGATATTTCGTTCGATCATCCAAATTTATTTGTCTTTTTGTATTACGAAAATCCATCCAAATTATGTAGTCAGCTTTGATATCACATTTGACATCGTATATCTAGAGATCACTCAACCGTCCTTTCACCGTGTGACATTCATTAGTACGTAGTCCACTATGATATCACATATATTTCACGTTGTGTATCCTAGACCGTCAAGACCCTACCAAAGGATTCTAGAGTTGACCCCACCGTCCTTCATAATTGTATGACATCAGTTTAGTAGCCGGTTCTGATACAGCGACTCTGACATCATCTATAACGCCATAGAAATCAATTCTACCGGTGTTACTTAAGTCATAATGGATCCAATAACTAGTTAAGTCTATATATCATCTTCGCCTAGACTTAAATGGTGAACACGAGTAAGCAAATACATGCATTATGTTTCAATCTTTCCTTTTCAATATAGGACATTACGTTGTCACAGTAAAAAGTTCACAAGTAATATTATATATAGGTTTTTGTCTAGAAGGACAAATTAATGTATTTAATAGGCTACAAGGAAATGGATTATTAATTAGGACAAAACCTAATTAATCTTACCAAAGTACTCTTTTTCTAATTCCTAAACCCCTCAACTATGTGAAAAAAGAAAAAGCTTGCAGACACGCCGGTGAAAGAAAAAAAAAAGCTTTGTCCGCCCTGAACATGGGTTTGTCCGGCCCGATGCCAATAACCTCAATCTTTGGCCGCCCCGATCCAATAACCTCAATCTCAATTAGTTTTCTGCGCATCATGGCATCAACGCGGTGGAAAAAACAAAAAGCTTCAGCGTTCGGTGAAGGAAACGGTGAAGATAATTGGCGGCCGGGAAATTTGCAGGAGAGTTTTGCCGGAAATTGGAAACTGGAAACGGAATCCGGGAACGAATTGGGACCAGACAATTGGACGGAAATTGGAAAAAAAAAATCAAATCGGGAGCAGGAAGCGGCGGAAATTGAGGGCTAGGTGCGAATCAGGTTGGTTGGAAGCTTCGATTCAGCCTTGCATTCACCCGAGGATAATTCTGGCGGCGATAAGCCGGAGATGATGAAGTTCTGTTTGTTTTTTTTTTTTTGGTTTTAAAAGATATTGTTACTACCTCTTATGTGGTGAGAAAATCCGGCGGGGTGACGACTGTGCCGCCAGAAGTTGCAGATGACGGCGCACCATTTTTTTAATTTTTAAAAAAAAGTTTAGGGTTTAGAGTTGTTACTATTAATTTGTAACGTTACTACATTTTTTTGATGTACTTTATCTGTTTTATGGGCTGTTACTACTTGTTTATTGGCCGTTACTACATTTTACTGGTTACATTACTACTTTTTAAATACATTACTGTTTTTGGTACATTACTAGCTACTTGGTTATTGGTACACATTACTTTTTTTCGTTTGGATGTTCACGATATTTTATGAATACATTACTTGTTTTTTCTTGTTATTATATTTGTTTTCTTGGTTGTTAATACATTTTATCTAGAGTTACTACGTGTTTAATGTGTAAAAGGGTATTTTTGTCCATTTATTATGAACTTGTCCTTTTTAATTAAATAACATGTAGTAACGTCCTTCTGGACCCATTTATGATTTTTTTTTTTTGTCCCCGTTCCCCCTATTATATATTTGATAGCTGTATTATCTATTGATTGATACGAGTTACGTCATAATCAATGTTGTAAAAGTATATTGTGTTATTTGCTGCTGCAACAGCAACAACAACCTTTGTATCAATAAAAGTAAAAGAAAGAATTACCAGAGTGAAGAAAATGAAGAGGCAGAGAAACTTCAAGAGCACAAAAGGAAGCCTTATAGGAGTCAACCATTTATGCTTAAACCAATTTTGGATCATTTTCTCTCTTTTCTCCACTGAAATATCTGAAAACTTGTTAATAAATGGCCATTTTTCAGCAAAACAAAGAGATCCACATAGCAATAATGTCCCAATTCTTGTTGAAAGAATTATCAATATCAATCTGACCATAATCAAACCCTCAAAACACATTCTCTTCTTTACTTGTTCAGCAACCTGTATACAAATGTAAACACAAACCATTATCAAACTAATATGTATGTATATGCATATAGCTAGAGTAATCATATTGTCATAGCCATTCAAACACAAGAAACGTCACAGTCGTCCGTAGTTAGGGGTTATCCTTACTTAACTAGATGTAACATCAAGACACGTATCTCTGAAATATCAGATTGTGAAACTTGTTGTTATGTTTGAGTGATTATGACAATAACATTACTCATACATTTACGGGTTTTGATCCACTATTCTAGTGATCGTACAATTCTTGTTAAAACACCAAAAAAAAAAAAAAAACGTGGTTTTATCTTGAAGTAAAAATAAAATAAAATCAGAACGCACCATAACGAAAACGACACTGTATGATACAACAAGTATGGAGGATCCTCCTCCATACAATACATAAGTGAGGATCTCTTTCATATATATATATATATAGATAGATAGATCGTAAGTACGAAAATGGGTAATTACCTCATCAGGAACCGGATACCGAGAACCAGAAGCCATGAAAAAAGAAGCAGTTTTTTCATCTTTGCAAATGATTGAATCTAGGGGTAAAGATGGAAGAATGGTTTCACAAATGCTAGCTAAAGATTGTAATTCTGATGAAGAAAAGCCATGGCTATATGTTGTTTTTCTCTCTCCACGTAACAGTGGATGGCTGGTTTTTCCCATTTTCTCCCTGCTAGCTGAAGAAGTTTCAACCACTATGAGTACTCTATTAAGATATTGTTTGGAATTGGTTATATATAACAGCAGAGATTATTGATTATTGAGATTTTGATGTTGATAATATAGAGAAAAGTAACGATACTAGCCCAACGGTACAGAAACTTGGTATGCCTTGACGAAGCCGATTTATCTGGTGGATACTTATTGTACTTAGATTTAATGGAATTAAGGATTTGTTTTAATATAAATTATCCTCTAAATATCACCTGTCCCCTACTAAAGGTACTTTCTTCCAATTTGATGTCACACATATACTAACCGCCTATGTCCCAAAATATAATTCGGTGTAAGGTTTTTCACACAGATTAAGAAAAATTATTAAATTAGTTATGATTTATTATTTTTTATAATAAAAAAACTAAAATGACATTTGACTGTTATAAATACAAAATAGTGAAAAGTAGTTGGATAAATAAAAAATGAGCAGTAATAAACACTTTATTGGTTATCTAAATATACATTATTGAATCAAGCGAAAAAATCGAAGGAATTTATATTTTAAGACGGATGTAGAAAGACCGATGTAGGAAGGGATAGTTGAAGTAAATATTATAAAGTAACAATTAATGAATTGAGCTATATTTTGCTAGTGGGTTCCTCCTGCCCGGAAAAAGTGTCTTTTTCGTTACTTTAACTTTAGTTTATTGTTTTCCATAAATATAAAAAAAAATGCACAGAAAGCGGATGGAGATAACTTGGATCAAAGAAACGTAAATGTAAGCAGAATCAAACATAAACAATCAAAGGAGAAATGAAATGTTAAGAATACATTTAACGTGGAAACCCCTCAATTGGGAGAGTAAAACCACTTGGCGAAAAGAGATATTTTATTATGACCGAAATTTGATTTCAACACACACAGATAATGAGACAACAATCAGATTTATAAAAGACAAATCCCTAAACCCAGCCGCAAGGAATCTTTGTCTGATGCACCATAAATACCTTTACACGTGTCCTCCTTTTAATGACAATCAGATAAATTCACATATAATGTAATTAGCGAGATGTGGGACCTGCTTTGATTCGAGTACTCGCCAGACTATCACCTGGCGATAGTCACCTCGCGACGTAAGCTCGATGACTCTCACCTACCGATGCACATGTGAATGAATACACTTCACCACCGTCCCATCACACACCGAGTCTTCGATTGGTTCCACCCAGATGTAGAGTTCAAGTCACCCATCGACAAATCTCCACCTTGACTTCAACTCTCACTGAGTCAAACAGATTGCATAACCAGATGTACTTGTACCGATGCATTCGTCAATGCCGGATGTACTTGTACCGCACTATCTCCACAAAGATCCACTCCACCGATGACCGCCTCGGTAGAGTTTCCAAAAGCAGATTATAAGCTTTGAATATTCGGTAAGTCCGCATAAAGCCGAACTTACTCTGCTGAACCGGTTTAGTGAACATATCGCCAGGATTCTCCTTTGTGCCAATCTTCTTCACCACAACCTCTTCTCATTCCTCAAGAAATGATACGACATCAATATGCTTGGTTCTCTCACGATGAACCCGATCCTTGGCTAAACATATTGCACTAAGATCGTCATAGTATATATCACTGATCCCCGATGCAACCCCAAATCACCGACTAGCCCCTTCAACCGATACCCTCCTTAGCTGCTTGAAGAGAGCCATGTATTCTCGCTTGAAGAGTTGATAAGGCTCACATAGCCTCAAGAGTAGCTTTCCAAATGACCACCGCATTTCCCAATGTAAACACATACCCGGTCATTGATTTTCTCATCATCAACATCACTGCATAATCAAGATCACAAGAACTCACGTGACTGCACCGAAGATCACCTCCATAAATGAGACCAACATCGCCAGTGTACCTCTCATGTATCTCGAATATCCTTTTAACAGACTTTCCAGTTGTTCCTTACCAGGTTGAGCCATAAACCTGCCGACAACACCGATCGCTCGAGCGAGCAGATCGAGGCTGGTGCATACCATGGCATACATCGACTACCAACCGCACTAGCATAGGGAACTTTTGACATATACTCCTTCTCTCTTGGTGATCGTGAAGCATAAATGTACAAATGAACATTTGATGCCATAGAGTATCTATTGGTTTTGCAAATGACATCCCAAACTTGGCCAAAATCTTCGCACATAACCTGCTTTGAGACAAGAACAATTTTTTCTCGACTTCTATCTCTCCGGATCTCCATCCCCAAGATTTTCTTGGTCGCACCCAAATCCTTCATTTCAAATTCAAAGACTAAGAAGGTTCTTCGATTTTGAACATCGACTTTCTTGTCAGCAAATATCAAAGATGTCATCCACATACAGAGGACAAGATAGATATATGATCCATCTTTCAAATAGATCAGTAGTAAACACAACAATATCATATGGACTTCTCATTTGTAACCTGCTTTGAAGCATGAAAATCACAAACCTTTTATACCATCGCCTTGGAGCTTGCTTGCACCATACAATGATTTCTTCAACTTGCAAACATAATTTTCCTTTCAGAACTTGAAAACCCTCGAGTCATGTCATGTATATCTCCTTATCCACCTCACCATGTAAAAGCGCTTTTCATCTAATTGCTCAAGTTCCAGATCTGTTGTGCCACTATTGCTAGTAACACCCTGATTGAAGTGTGTCTCGACCACTTTGGTGAAAATATTTCATCAAAGTCAACCCCTTCCTTTTGATCAATCCTCTTGCAACCAAACGTGCCTTATACCCGACCCCTTACGCGCTTTGTTATTCCTTCCTTTTCTTGAAAATCCATTTACAAGTCACAACTCCCTTGTCAAGAGGGTGTTTGACTAATTCCCAAGTCTGATTCTTCAAAAATGACTCCATTTCATCTCCCATGGCAAAGCATGCCACTGAGATGCTTCTGTACATGTCACTGCTTCCCTGTAAGTAGTAGGTTCAGCAACCTCTACTTCTTCTGCAACTTGGAGTGCATATCCAACCAAATCATCATATCCATATCTCCTTGGAGGTATCCCAACATTAGATCTTCTAGGCTGGCCGCCACCGGTGACTCTGTGATCAATGTTTGTATGACGCCTCTATTGAGGTCTCGTAGAGGGTCGGCTTGGATCGATTCTCGGTTCATTATCCAGATCAAGATATAGTGTTGATTTTGGTCCACCGATTGTTGCATATCGATGACTCCACCTGAAGCTCCACCTGCTTCTCAACACTATCGATTCAAGATCGGTTTTAGACTCAGTGAGACTCTCCCCATGAGAGTTTAACATAGAATTTTCATCAAACACAACGTCCCTGCTGAGGATTACTCTGGACTCTGCTGATGACCAAATCCTATATCCTTTCACTCCATCACCATACCCCACTATTAACGGTGATTTTTACGATATATATGATATTATTTCGTAGCAATTTCCTTCGTGTTTTATTACTTTTTATAGAAAAGTAAGTGTTTAAAGGACTTATTGAGAGAATGCATATGAAATTGGTTTAAATGCAAAATCGAGCTTATTACGTGGTTTTATTGGTGATTTTTGTATGGTTTTACACTTTGCACTTTTCTATCAACTTGTAGGTGCATTTGCATGGCAATGAATGAGCTTAAAGGATGTCCAACTGAAGATTAAGTGGAGAGAAAGATGCATATTGAACTTGGAGTGAAGATAAGGAAGCTTTGAAGAACTAAACGCGCGTTTACCTCCGTTCAGCTTGGACTGGCGTCCAACTACCTGGACTGGCGTCCAGAGGCCTGGACTGGCGTCCACTGGAGCTGCTCAACTCAGGAAAGCATGATTTTTACCTAAACGGGCTTCCAGAAGAGTGGACTGGCGTCCAGGAGGAGAAGTTGATTCAGGATGTTCAGATTTTCTGTGGACGAGCATTCAGAATTGCATAGGACGGGCGTTTGAGAAGACTCGGCCCGACTCGAAGATTTCAGAGCAGCTGGACTGGCGTCCAGACCCTCTGGACGGGCGTCCACGGCACCGCCTCAGCGAAACCGACCTAAAAATCTATATAAGGACGCGTTATTTTCAACCCTAGGAAACACAATTCAATCCCTGGCCGCCCAGGCCCTTTGGGAGCGCCCTAGCTGCGTTTTCCCACCATCATAAACATCTTTTTATCTTCCTTTTTATTTATATGATTTGTATTCCAACGATGAGCTAAGGCTAAGCCTAGAACGAGCTTTGTGAAGCCGATCGTGCAGCGTTTTGATTTCGAATCTTGGATTGTTTTGTGAGTTTTTATTTAAAGTTTGTATCTTTATTATGCTTTTATATTGTTATGCAATTATATCAATGGATGGTTGCTTATTGATGTTTAACGTTTGATGAGAATCGTTGTTAGACTTAGATCACCATAATAAAGTTTGGACTTTTAACCTAAAAATAACGAGAGTTGATTAGGTTGAATTTCTAGGTTGCTAGATTGAGAGATCTTACACCTTGTTATGGAAGCGTTAATCTTTAAGATCGAAAGATAGAAGATTAATAGGCGAATTATCTACGCGAGTAGAAGTTCATACCTTTGATAGGTGAACCACATCTTTGTTAAATCTTCGTTAAACGATCTAGGGTAGAAATTGAGAGTTGCGAGATAGGTGGATCATAGCTTGTTCTTCGTTAAAATTAATTGAAATCATCTTTGTGCCTTGTTCTTCGTTGTTATCTTAGAAGTTTATTTTCTTTTTAGTTTATAGTTTAGATTTCGTTTTCACTTTGATCTTTCCTGGCTTTGGACTGACAATCCTCTGTCCAGTTTACTTTTCGTTTTTAGTTTTAGGTTTAGAAATAATAGTAGTGACAATTTTAGAAGAATTAATAAGAACTAGATTAAACAACCTCGATTCCCTGTGACCGACTCCGGTATTAATCGCTATACTACGATCCCTACACTTGGGGAATTCCGGATTTATAAATTTTATTACTTGTTGTTTTGTTAGATAAAATCCGTGACAAGTTTTTGGCGCCGTTGCCGGGGAATCGGTGCGGTTGTCCAGTTCATTATTAATTTTTCTATTTTTGTTACAACTTTTTCATAGGTAGATTATAGTTTAGGTTATTAGGGTCATTCGTGAGTTAACTTTTATAGTTATCAATTTCCCTAGGTTTAGCGTTTCTCCCCTTTAGTTTTCTGCTCTTTCTGTCTGTCTGTTTCCCGTTTTTCTGCACTCAAACGGGTGTCTTGACTAGTAGACGCCCGTCTGTCTGGAAATCGATACTACTTTTGTTTTATCCTCTATCGGGCGAGCGTCCTGGATTTCCAAACGCCCGTCCGCTTCAACCTTTCAGCAGAGCGTCCGTCCGGTCATCTGGACGCCCGTCTTGACTAGTTTTTATTGATTTTTTTTGTTTTTATCACGAATTTTTCGTAGATAGGTTTTTGTTTCTGTCCTTTCTAGTTTCTACATTGATTCGGGGACATCTGAGGTTGAATTATCTGACTCCACGTTTTTAGCGATCGAACTTTTGGATAAAAGGGATCGTTTTTAGCACTCGTTAGTATTTTGGCCGTAACTTTCGGCTCGAGTGTCCGTTTGGCGCGCAGGACCCCAATTCGGAAAGCTCGTTCCGACGCCGACGACATAGTGAACCGCCGTAGGCCGTTCGTGTAATATCCCGAAATTTTGACTCCCTATTTAATTGATAAAAAAAAGGTTCAATAACTTGAGGAATTATGTGTTTAGTAATTATTGGGAAGGGTGATTAATAATTAAAATAGAATTTTTATAATTCTTTAATTAAAAGGAAATACATTGGTTAATAATTAAAAGGGGAGGGGGACTTCTTTTATTCCTTCTCCATCTTTTTCCCAATTACACGTGAAACCCAAACCTCCCCTTTGCCGATCATGTGTGAAGAAGAAGGAGAAAAAAAAATTTCTCTCCTTGGTGTTGAGGATTAAATCGTAAGTCGCCGGTAAGCATCGTTTCCTTCTCTCCTACAATTCGAGCATGACGATCGGCGGCCAAAGGCCATGGCCATGGCCGATCCAATTATGCGTATGAAAGAAGGTGGTTTCAATTCTAGTAGGCGTACTCTTGGTTCATCAGATTCGGTTGTAATTGTTTTATCCTTCCTTCTATTTGTAGAGATAGATTCGGGCTTCGTAGAAGAACGGTTTTAATTAAATTAGCAAGATCCTTCAAGAAACGCAGCGACGGTAAGGATATTTCTATGGTTTACGTATTCGTTTGGTTTAAAAGATGAAGTTTTTAAGCATATGCAAGGTTGTGTATGATTTCTTGGATGCTTGGTATTGTCGTTCAAAGTTTTAAGCGTAAGTTGGGACCGCTTCTTGTGTTTTAGAGGGTGTAGATGATCAGAATGATGTTTTGAAACAGAAATTATAATCTTGATAATCCCGGGATGATGTAATTATGTGTGGGAAAGAGGTTTTGGGGTGTTAAACATCCAATTTAGCGATCGATACTTGGGTTTGAAGTCTATGATGTTATGGTATCTCTAGATAAGGAATTATGTGTTTGTTATGTTGTTTTGCTTTCTTTGTTGTTGCATGAGAAACGAAGGGGAGATCATGTTGAGTCGTTTTAGGGTTTTGCTTTGAGGTCCAGTGGGACGGGCGTCTGGTCCTTTGACGGGCGCCCAGCCAGGCTTCCTTCAGTGTAAACAGCGTTTGGTGAGCGTCCCTGGGGGGTGGATTCGATACAGGATGTAAAATAGATTCATGGGACGGGCGTCTGACCTTATCGGACGGGCGTCCAGGTAAATAATTTGGATACAGGATGTAAATTGGTTTGGTGGACGAGCGTCCGAACTATTTGGACGAGCGTCTACCTATGGACGGGCGTCCATAAAGTCCAGACGGGCGTCCAGACCTTAAATTGATGTCTAGCTTGTTTCCTTTTTCTTTCTTGGTGGATTGTTGTCTAGCCTTATAAAATGGTTGTGGGTTATGTTTTGCTGAGTCAAGGATCTTGCTGTTATGATGGAACTTGGTTTTGGGCATCGAAGTTGTAGACCGCAATGGTTGGGCCGGATAGGGTAGCTCCCAAAGCCGTAACCCGGGAAGGTTTCCTTACAACTTTAATGACCTTAGCGTGTTTGGGAGTTGCATAGCAGTTGAAATGTTGGGCGGATAGGTGACCCCGAATCCGATAACCCGGGAGAGGTAATCCTTGCACCCCAAGACGTCATGGACCATTTTAACCATGGTACCATTGGATGACCCCAGGAATGTGCATATTCGGGACCTTTAGTGTGCAGATGGATTGAGGTGTTTATATCTTACGTGTAATGGTTGTATGCATTACTGGTTTGGTCGCATTTGTTACGCAATGATTCGATGTCTGCTTTGGAAGTTTCCTTGTTTTGTTGATAACTTTCATTCTACGTATATTAGATTTATCCTTACTCAACGTTTAGTTGGCGATTTCTATTTTGTTGATCCCGCTATGATCCGTTTTGGGGAGCAGACTCTTAGCAGGTAGTCCTTTGGATTGATTGCTCGTTGCGGGAATGTCGCGGGGTCATGAGAGCCGCGTAGTTATAGACAACTATTTACTTTCCACTTTGTCAGATTTATGAAACTTTAAGTTTTATTGTTGTTCCGCATGTTCTCACCTTTGATAAAGAGATGGCACTCATTTTACATTTTAAATAATGCATGGTGGTTGTTTAATTTCTCTCTGTTGTGGAATGTTGAATGTTACTGCCACGACTGTGTGTCGTGAGGAGTGGCACTACGGTGACCAATACCGGTGGCCGACGGGATTGGAAACCGGGGTGTTACAAAGTGGTATCAGAGACGTTCGACTCCAGAACCACCACCTAAAATGAACCTTAAGAATAAATTCACTAAAATGAACGCTGTGAGGATGTGTGGGGTAGGTATCGAGTTCTATGTAGGAAAGGTATGGTGCATTCTGATGTATGTGGAAATGAGGCTGCATGTTGCAATCAATTTTGGACATAAGTGTTAGTATATGTGAAATATTTTGTGGCCTGATATAGGTGATAAACTGATAATTAAATATATGATTGTTTACTTTTGTAGTCTTAGCTATGCCTCCTAGGAATGGAAATGAGAGGGACCAGCTGATTGATCAGTTGGTTAAGATGAATCAAGACCTGATTCAGGCGGTCAACAAGCTAACCGAGAATCATTCTCAGGGGTCAACCACCGGCATGACTAGGGCCGTGAGTCACAGAGAGGCCAGGCCAAGACGATGGTAAGGGAGATCCTAAGGGACTCGAGCGGTGGATTAGAGAGTTTGAGAAGATCTTCGCCACTGGGCATCCCGGAGGAACCGAAAGTTGACCAAGCCGCTTTCTACGTGGTTGTGAGCTGATTTGTGGTGGGGTGCCAACAAGGATAGGTTGGCGCAGTCGAAAACGAGCAAGGGAGTCGGTGGTGGTACCACCTGAACCTGACCGAGTTTAAACAAGAGTTACGGCGCGAATTCTTCCTCTGAATCAAAAGGAAAGAGTTGCGAGTGGAGTTCGACAATCTCCGGCGAGGGGATATGACGGTCCAAGAATATTACGAGAAGTTTGTTGATTTGGCGGTCTATGCATCTGAGCTAGTGCCGACTGAAGAGGCTAAGATGGTGAAGTTCGAATAGTATTTAGATTTGGCGATCCGGGATCGTATGGGGGCAAGCCGGGGCTTCACGAGCTTAAAGGAGATGTGTGAGGTAGCATGCAATATTGAGAGGATTCGGAAGGAAGTTAAGGCGATATGCTACCAATAATAAGAGGAAGAGTGTCTCTGAGGACAATCAGGGACAGCAGAAGCGGAGTAATTTTGGAAACCACCCAGTGCGACCATCTTTCTCGGGAAATTCTCAGTTTAATAGGGGCAGTGGGGGTCAATCAACGAGGTAACCTCGGGGTCTAGTCGGCCACGGTTATCAACGCAAGAGGTGTCAGAGAAATCACCCGGGTACAGATTGTTCAGGTGCACAGGTCCAGTGTCACGGCTGTGGAAAGTTCGGACACAGACAGTTTGAGTGTTTTACGGCTCCAACACCTGCCGGGTCGGCATCGGTTACGGGAAGCAACGTGAGTGGGACTCCAGGGAGCAACACGGGGAACATGGGTAGGGGCAACCAGCAGCAGAGCGGTACTCCTGCTCAGAGCCGACAAGGGGGTACACCTACGGCCACTGGTGGAAGCAGAAACCGACCATCATGGTCGGCCAAAGACAGCTTCAGTGAGAAAGAATCGATCGGGAGATTATTTGCACCGGGCGCGAGAGAGAGGCGGAGCGAGCAACCACGTAGTGACGGGTAATTTTCTCGTTAACTCGGTTTCATCCTATGTACTTTTGATTCGGTGCGTCATGTTCCTTTGTAGCTAGTTCGCATGTTTCGAGGTTAGGCCTAGTTACATTTGAGGTAATTGACAAATGAGTTTATGCAACCATCGGGAGAGTTAGTACCATGTTCTAACTTTGTATAGAGACGTACCATTAGTGATTACGGGAGTCGACATCGGTTGACTTAATCGAGTTCCTCTCGAGAACTTCGATGTTATTTTGGGTATGGATTGGTTGAACGGCATAAAGCCAAAATTGATCATGAGCGTAAGAAGGTGACTTTGAGAGGCCCTAAAGAGTAATGCGAGTATCTTACAAGGGATTTGTGGATAAACCTAATGTGAAAATCATTTCGGTGGCGACTTTGAGATCTCTCGTCGAGAAGGGACCCGTTGTTTATATGTCACGTACATGATGTAGCGCGAGAGATCTAAACTAACGGACATTGATGTAGTCCGTGATTTTGGGGATGTATTCCCGGATGAAATACCAGAATGCCACCCAGGAGGAGGTAGAGTTTTACGTGGAGTTGGTGCCCGGGACTAGACCGATATCGAAAACACCCTATCGTATGGCACCTAAAGAGTTAGCAGAACTAAAGGTACAATTGGAAGAACTGCTCGATAAGGGGTACATCCGACCTAGTGTGTCACCGTGGGGAGCACCGGTGTTGTTTGTGAAGAAGAAGGATGGTAGTATGCGGCTGTGTATTGACTACCGGGAGCTGAACAACGTCACAGTGAACCAAGGATCGATGACTTGTTCGATCAACTACGGGGGGTAGGTATTTTCTCGAAAATTGATTTGCGATCAGGGTATCACCAGCTCAGGGTAGCAGATGCGGATATCCCGAAGACCGCATTTCGTACCAGATACGGACATTATGAGTTCACGGTCATGCCTTTCGGATTGACCAACGCACTGCTAGATTTTCATGGATCTGATGAACCGTGTATTCAGACCCTACTTAGACCAGTTTGTAGTAGTTTTCATCGACGACATCTTAGTCTACTCTAAGACTAAGGAAGAACATGCCGAACACCTGAGGCTCAGTACTACTGAGTTTCACGGAAAAACAAATTGTATCTGGCTGCCTAAGTGTGAATTCGGTTTGGAGCGAGTGGCATTCTTGGGGCATGTTGTCTCGAAAGACGGTGTATCCGTTGACCCGAGCAAGATAGAGCGATGGCGAGATGGCCAACACCTAAGAATGTTCTTTGAAATTCAAGCTTCTTGGGTTTGCGGATATTACCGAAGGTCTGTGAAAGACTTTTCCAAGATTGCTAGGCCGATGACTGCATTGATGAAGAAAGAGAACCGGTTTAAGTGGGATGACAATTGTGAGAAGGCGTTCCAACTACTCAAGGAACGGTTGACTACAGCTCCGGTGTTAGCATTGCCGGATGGGAATGAGGACATCGAGGTTTATACCGACGCGTCAAAGAGTGGCCTGGGGTGTGTACTGATGCAACGGAGGCGAGTGATTGCGTATGCATCGAGACAACTCAAGCCGTATGAGAGTAACTATCCAACTCATGACTTGGAGTTGGCAGCTGTGGTCTTCGCATTAAAGATTTGGCGGCACTATCTGTATGGGATAACTTTTAAGGTGTTTTCAGATCACAAGAGTCTGAAGTACATATTTACACAAAAGGAGCTCAATATGCGTCAGAGGCGTTGGTTGGAGTTGATTAAAGATTACGACATGGAAATCCAATACCACGAAGGGAAGGCCAATATAGTGGCGGATGCCTTGAGTCGGAAGTCGATTTATTCCTTGTGTGAGCAAGTCGCGCGGATGAGGTTGCGAGAAGAGTTAGACCGTATGAATATATGTGTCATCCGAGAAGGTGGAGATAAAGGGACTTCATCTCGCAACCCGAATTGTATGATGAAATCCGGGTGAGACAAGCGGGGACAAGGTAATCGAGGCAAAGAGGGCTAAGATTGGTACAGATCAGCAGCTTGATTTTACTTTACACGAGGATGGTAGCGTTCGGTTCAAGGGTCGGTGGTGTGTACCAAATTGACGACGAGGAACTCAAGAGGCGGATTTTGAGTGAAGCTCATAAGTACGCCTTATTCTGCTCATCCGGGAGAGACAAAGCGTATAAAGACCTCAAGAAAACCTTTTGGTGGCCCAATATGAAACGCAGTAGCGAAATTTGTGGCAAAGTGCTTGACTTGTCGGAAGGTCAAGATTGAACATCGACGGCCACGTGGGTATGCTACGGCCGTTGGATGTGCCGGTTTGGAAGTGGGATTCCATCTCCATGGATTTTGTATCACGGATTACCGAGGAGCCCTAAGGGGAATAATATGATTTGGGTCGTCGTGGATAGATCGACCAAAGCGGCGCATTTCATTCCGATGAAAGACACTTGGAGTAAGGCGGAGTTGGCTATGGCTTACCGGAGGAATATTGTGAGACTACATGGTATACCCAAAGCAGAAGATTGTGTCGAGATAGAGATGCGAGATTTATATCTCGGTTTTGGCGAGAGCTACTGAGCGACCTTGGGGACGGAACTACGTATGAGTCAAACTTTTCACCTGCTACCCGATGGTCGAGACGGAGAGGACCATACAAACTTTGGAAGACATCTTTGAGGGCATGTGTATTAGAATTCAAGGGCTCTTGGGAGGAAAAGCTCGATCTTATTGAGTTTTCATACAACAACAAATTTACCATGCCGAGTATTAAGATGGCACCTTTTGAGGCACTTTATGGTAGGAAGTGCAAGAGTCCGGTTTGTTGGGACGATTCGTCGAGGCGATGATTTTAGGACCGCAGATGATCGAAGATACGGTCAAGCGGTGCATGACGATCCGAGAAAAGATGAAAGCGCCCAAGATAGGCGAAAGAGTTATGCAGACTTACACCGCCGGGATATTGAGTTCGCCGTGGGCGATAAAGTATTGCTACGAGTATCACCAACCGGAGGAGTAATGCGTTTTGGCAAGAAGGAAGTTGAGCCCCAGTGCACGTGGGGCCATATGAGGTCTTGGACCGTATAGGTGAAGTGGCATATCGACTAGCCTTACCACCGGCGTTGGATAAGGTGCATAACGTGTTCCATGTATCTCAATTGCGCAAGTACGTGAGTGATCCTTCTCACGTGATTGAACCGGAGGTGGTTGAGCTAGATCAGTCCTTGACTTACGAGGAGGTACCGGTGCAGATTATTAGATACTAAGGTACGGAAAACAAGGGGCGTGAGGTTAGCATCGTCAAGGTCTTATGGTCTAACCATGCCACCGAGGAGGCGACATGGGAAGCGGAGGATGCTATGCGACAGAAGTACCCGCATTTGTTCTCTTAAGGTATGCAATTCTCAAGCCTTGTACGTAAAATCCCTTTGCATATCTTCGGGGACGAAGGGGTGTTGTAAAGGGGGTGGATCAACGCCCGGTACGAACCTGAACTTCGAGGACGAAGTGTTGTCTTAAGGGGGGGAGGATGTAATATCCCGAAATTTTGACTCCCTATTTAATTGATAAAAAAAAAAAAAAAGGTTCAATAACTTGGGGAATTATGTGTTTAGTAATTATTGGGAAGGGTGATTAATAATTAAAATGGAATTTTTATAATTCTTTAATTAAAAGGAAATACATTGGTTAATAATTAAAAGGGGAGGGGGACTTCTTTTATTCCTTCTCCATCTTTTTCCCAATTACACGTGAAACCCAAACCTCCCCTTTGCCGCCATCATGTGAAGAAGAAGGAGAGAAAAAAAAATTTTCTCTCCTTGGTGTTGAGGATTCGTCGTCGTCGTCGGTAAGCATCGTTTCCTTCTCTCCTACAATTCGAGCATGACGATCGGCCGGCCAAAGGCCATGGCCATGGCCGATCCAATTATGCGTATGAAAGAAGGTGGTTTCGAATTCTAGGGCGTACTCTTGGTTCATCAGGATTCGGTTGTAATTGTTTTATCCTTCCTTCTATTTGTAGAGATAGATTCGGGCTTCGTAGAAGAACGGTTTTAATTAGCTTAGCAAGATCCTTCAAGAAACGCAATGACGACAGTAAGGATATTTCTATGGTTTACGTATTCGTTTGGTTTAAAAGATGAAGTTTTTAAGCATATGCAAGGTTGTGTATGATTTCTTGGATGCTTGGTATTGTCGTTCAAAGTTTTAAAGCGTAAGTTGGGGTTGCTTTTATTGTGTTTTAGAGGGTGTAGATGATCTGTAATGATGTTTTGAAACGAAATTATAATGCTTGATAATCCCGGATGATGTAATTATGTGTGGGAAAGAGGTTTTGGGGTGTTAAACATCCAATTTAGCGTGTCGATACTTGGGTTTGAAGTCTATGATGTTATGGTATCTCTGAGATAAGGAATTATGTGTTTGTTATGTTGTTTTGCTGCTGTTGTTGCCTGGAGAAAGGCGAAGGGAGATCATGTTGAGTCGTTTTAGGGTTTTGCTGAGGTCCAGGCTGGACGGGCGTCTGGTCCTTTGGACGGGCGTCCAGCCCGGCTTCCAGTGTAGACGAGCGTTTGGTGAGCGTCTGGGGGGTGGATTCGATACAGGATGTAAAATAGATTCATGGGACGGGCGTCTGACCTTATCGGACGGGCGTCCAGGTACATAATTTGGATACAGGATGTAAATTGGTTTGGTGGACGAGCGTCCGAACTATTTGGACGAGCGTCTACCTATGGACGGGCGTCCATAAAGTCGAGACAGGCGTCCGACCTTAAATTGATGTCTAGCTTATTTCCTTTTTCTTTCTTGGTGGATTGTTGTCTAGCCTTATAAAATGGTTGTGGGTTATGTTTTGCTGAGTCAAGGATCTTGCTGTTATGATGGAACTTGGTTTTGGGCATCGAAGTTGTAGACCGCAATGGTTGGGCCGGATAGGGTAGCTCCCAAAGCCGTAACCCGGGAAGGTTTCCTTACAACTTTAATGACCTTAGCGTGTTTGGGGAGTTGCGCATAGTTGAAATGTTGGGCGGATAGGGTGACCCCGAATCCGATAACCGGGAGAGGTAATCCTTGCACCCCAAGACGCGTCATGGACCATTTTAACCATGGTACCATTGGATGACCCCTGGAATGTGCACATTCGGGACCTTTAGAATACAGATGGATTGAGGTGTTTATATCTTCTCGTGTAATGGTTGTATCTCATTACGCTTTGGTCGCATTTGTTACGCAATGATTCTGATGTCTGTTTGGAAGTTTCCTTGTTTTGTTGATAACTTTCATTCTACGTATATTAGATTTATCCTTACTCAACGTTTAGTTGACAGTTTCTATTTTGTTGATCCTGCTATGATCCGTTTTGGGGAGCAGACTCTTAGCAGGTAGTCCTTTGGATTGATTGCTCGTTGCGGGAATGTCGCGGGGTCATGAGAGCCGCGTAGTTATAGACAACTATTTACTTTCCACTTTGTCAGATTTATGAAACTTTAAGTTTTATTGTTGTTCCGCATGTTCTCACCTTTGATAAAGAGATGGCACTCATTTTACATTTTAAATAATGCATGGTGGTTGTTTAATTTCTCTCTGTTGTGGAATGTTGAATGTTACTGCCACGACTGTGTGTCGTGAGGAGTGGCACTACGGTGACCAATACCGGCGGCCGTCGGGATTGGAAACCGGGGTGTTACAGTTCGATGCCGTTTTCGAGGTCAAAATCCACTGTTTTCCCTTCCATTTTGGGCTCGAAAGATTTCAACACGTTTTCTCCTTTTTCCGTTTTACATTTAAATTTTTAGTAGGTAGATTTCTTTTCTCGCTTCCGCTTTTTATCTTTTCTAAAAAAACAAATAAAAAAAAAGCAAAAAAATGTCATCAACTGGGAGTATGCAAGATCAGAACGCCATGCTGAAACAGCAGATGGAAGCTTTTCAAATGTCGCTTAATCCTATGAATCAGACCCCGTTTTTTCCACAGAACTCACAAGTTCTGTTCTGTGGAAGATGTTGTCGACCTGGCCATGCTTTTGGCCAGTGTCAATTTCTTTCCCCTCCTGCGTATCGAGTCAATTCTTTCCAAAATCAGGGAAATTTTAATCTAGTGACATGTTAGAATTGTGACAACGTGGGACACACTGCTCGTTTCTGTCCCATGAATGGATAGAACGCTGAAGTAAATGCTTTTAGTGGCCAAAGAATATCGAGATTTAATAATCGCCTCTCACCACCAGAAATTTTCCAAATCAAGGTTTCAATCGAATTGGAATTTCATCAAAACCCGAACTTCGATCAGGACCAACATATCAATTTTTCCAATCAAAATCAATGGTTCAATCGTAACATTCCCTATCCTATGTTTCAAAGTCATCTAGCCAATCTTTCCCCGTAACTTTCGAACTATCAATGCCCCTCTCAATCGGACGATCTTGAAGCTCAATTGGAGGAACAAAACAGACACTCAAGAATCTTGAGAGACGGCTCGAGCAAATGGCTCAAGACCAAGGCATTGTCCTAGCTCCCACACTTCCTTATGATAGAAGAGGACAATTCCATGAACTTAGGATCCGGCATTCAATTCAAAGTGGCCCCCAAAAGTAGAAGTGTCAAGTTCATCTCTGCTTTGGATCCGATGCTCGTATACCCTTAACTGATGAGAATTCTTACGGACATGGATTTAACAATGTTCAAGTGAGATGTTCGTATTGTGGTGGAAACCATTATGAGGCTCGGTCAAGGTGGAGGTAATTCACCCCACCAATGGAATACTAATAGCAATTATGATGCAAGTTATGAGAATCCACTTCAATCTAACTATGCATCCACATACAATGGTGGAGAAGAGGCTAGTGCTATGAATGTAAGGTCCGACACTCAACTTAGTGGTTTCCACTGCTCGATGAGAATACTCGGTGGTGATCCCCGAGAAATAAAGAATTTAGTGGAAGTCGGGAGGCCGATCTCCGACCGTAAGGAAGGTGGAAACGGTAGATGATCACATGTCTAGAATGAAGGATGAAGAAGTGAAAGAACCTGAAGGATAGACCTTTACCTCCTCTCCGTAATGTTATGCATCTGACAAGTGCACTCCTAAAAATCCTTGGTATGCTTCTATCATCGTCAACTTCTTACATTCCCAGATCTCTGGATCCGGTGTTGTCTTCTCGGGAGAAGAAGAAATTCTTCTCGGATATGAAAACATTCGTTTGGGATGAACCTTACCTCTTCAAGATTGGTAAAGATGGTTTGCTGAGAAGATGTGTTCCAGAATCTGAGCAACGTGATATTATTGAGCAATGCCACAGTGGACCCACTGGCGGTCACTTTGGTCCTTGGAAAACCGTTGCTAAGATATTCCAATCCGGTTTCTATTGGCCTACGATCTTTAAAGATACAGAAGCTTTCTGTAAAGCTTGTGATAGGTGTCAAAGAACCGGAACTTTAACAAGGCGTTTCGACATGCCTTTGAAACCCATACTAGAATGTGAAGTCTTTGATGTATGGGCATCGATTTTATGGGACCATTCCCATCATCTTGTGGAAACAAATACATCTTAGTCTGCGTGGACTATGTATCGAAATGGGTTGAGGCTCAAGCCACGACTCACAATTATCATAAGACGGTCATGAAGTTCTTAAAGAAAAACATCTTCGTGAGATTCGGGTGTCCACGCGCCTTGATTAGTGATGAAGGGACACATTTTTGCAACCGACCCCTGGAGAAAGTTCTTGAGAAATATGGTGTCCGGCATAAAATTGGCACACCATACCATCCTATGACTAGTGGTCAGGTTGAAAGAAGCAACCAAAGTTTAAAGAAGATCCTGGAGAAAACAGTCAACAGTCATAGAAAAGACTGGAGTCTAAAGTTGGATGATGTACTATGGGCGAATCGAACTGCCTATAAGACCCCCATGGGTACATCACCCTATCAGATGGTGTATGGAAAATCATGCCACTTGCCAATCGAATTAGAGCATAAAGCGTATTGGGCCATTAAGTTTTTAAACTTCGATTCCCAATCTTGTGGAAAACATCGATTGCAACAGTTGCATGAGTTGGACGAATTTAGACTTCAGGCCTACGAAAGCGCCAGGATAAGTAAGGAAAAGACAAAACTCCTTCACGATGCCAAAATCAAGAAGCGAGAATTTCAAGTTGGTGAACAAGTTTTATTGTACAATTCCAGGTTACATCTGTTCCCTGGTAAGCTGAGGACACGATGGTCCGGTCCCTTTGAAATTCTCCAGATCATTCCTGGAGGTGTTTTAGAACTAAGAGGTCATGGTGACCAAATTGTTGAGAGTGAATGGTCAAAGGTGTAAGCACTACATTGGTGAACCCAAAGAGAAGCCTTTGGTTGTTCACTTCCTCGACATCCTCGGGTGTGGTACTCCAGAAGTCAATGAGTTTGACGAGTTTTCGCCCGATTTGTTTTCTGAGAATGACGGCAGTGGTCCAGTAGAGGAAGTTCTGGATGGTAGTTGGGATATGGAAGACTTTAAACGGGAGGCACAGATTAAAGAGAAGATTGAAGAAGAAGAAGAAGTCTCAATGGGGAAAATTAAGAATGTTTGGAAAGCGGTAAAGAACCCGACCCCATGTGTGAGATGTCATTTCAGAGCCACACTAATGACCAGAGCTTACACGGGTAGTGGCGGAAGGAAGATTAAGTGGCCTTGACCCAGTGAATAAGATACGTGTGTCTAGCCAAAGACACTAAAGAAAGGCGTTTGTTGGGAGGCAACCCAATAATAAGAATAGTTTTTTTTTATTTATTATTATTTTGGATTATTTTGTTTTTGTTGAATAAGGGGGGCTAGTTTTGTCTTGTGTCGTCTTGGGTTTTGGTGTCGGTTTTTGTGGCCGGGTAACTTGCATTTTCGTAATTTGAAAAATCCATGTGATTCCTTCTTTCCTCCCGATGTTACATTTGTGCACTACTTTTCACATAGATTCGGTTTTTGTCAATTTTTGCATTGCTTATGCTTTGTTCCATGATAATGCCTTGTCTATCATCTTTTGTGCCCCTACCCCCGAGGTCCGTTTTGTTTTGTTTTTCATGTGTGCAGGGTATTTGCAATAGCGATGGTGCGCTTTTAGATGAAGCCGCCCCGGTGGATGGTCCACGCTTCATCGATTTCTTCAAGCATTTCTGGATCTGACTCATGACCACTTCCAGAATTGCCGCCTTCGAACTCAAATCAGCTAAGTTTTTCTTATTCTGCACAACATGAGGACATGTTGTTATTTAAGTGTGGGGGAGGGATTGGTTGTACCTGTGCTTAATTTATTATGCTTATTATGCTTACCACCATTCTTAAAAAATTCAAAATTTTCAATTTTTGATTAAAAACATCCGTCCCGAGCATGATTTTATTTTGGCTTACTTACTTGTTATATTCCCATACTTGTGCTGGTTGACTAGTATTTTTGCATAGACCTTTGATTAATAAGCCTTTACTCGAATTCTTTTCACGTAAGCCTCTTCGATGATGAGCTGAACTTAGGAAACTATACTCATTTAAGCTGATAATGTTTGATTCTGGTTATCAGACCGTTCGCTTAATGCTAATGTCATGACAATTGTAATATGTATGTAGTTGGAATTGAAGTAGGAAGTATCGTGAATATGCCAAAGCCTGAATGTGATAAGTAAATCGTAACTATTGTGCTTTGGAAAAAGTTGAAAATATATGAATTAATTGTGTGTGTCGGAAGCTGGTCGATGATTGGAGTGAGGTAGGGCGTATCTCGAATGTCCTATACCACTATGATGACCAAAAGCTCACGACAGTCAGAAGAAGCTGCCTTATGATTTGAGTGAGGTAGGGTATATCACGAATATCATATTCTGCTATGATGGGCAAGAGCTCATTCTGATGTGTGTATAAATGTGAAAGGTTATTAAATCAACTACATAAGGAATTTGGTATGAATAAGTGAAAGACTTAGTTATCACCTACCTTATCCCCAGTATAGGCCAAGGTATATGTTGTAGGGAATATCCTCAGGTACAATCGAAAGATTTCAAAACACATGTATTACTTTAGTCATGACGTGAGTAGTTTTGTAGGCGTATGTATAGTCAGGATGATTCATTATCTGTCTTTAATGGGTATTGGTTGGTTAGCTTGATTCTAATTGTCAAGTGTGGAATCGGTGGAAGTTGAAGAAGGCTTTGCACACACTACACATTTGAGTAATCGTTTATTACATTGGATGTATGTTTTTGATGCTACTCGACCGGTTGTGATATGGAATATGGGATTTTTGCATGAGTAAGCCTATGTCTTCTTGTTTTGTTTTGCTGGGGACGAGCAAAAGCTAAGTGTGGGGGAGTTGTTAACGGTGATTTTTACGCTATATATGATATTATTTCGTAGCAATTTCCTTCGTGTTTTATTACTTTTTATAGAAAAGTAAGTGTTTAAAGGACTTATTGAGAGAATGCATATGAAATTGGTTTAAATGCAAAATCGAGCTTATTACGTGGTTTTATTGGTGATTTTTGTATGGTTTTACACTTTGCACTTTTCTATCAACTTGTAGGTGCATTTGCATGGCAATGAATGAGCTTAAAGGATGTCCAACTGAAGATTAAGTGGAGAGAAAGATGCATATTGAACTTGGAGTGAAGATAAGGAAGCTTTGAAGAACTAAACGCTGCGTTTACCTCCGTTCGGCTTGGATCAAGCGTCAACTACCTGGGATCAAGCGCCCGAGGCTCGGGCCAAGCGCCCACTGGAGCTGCTCAACTCAGGAAAGCATGATTTTTACCTAAACGGGCGTCCAAAAGAGTGGACTGGCGTCCAGGAGGAGAAGTTGATTCAGGATGTTCAGATTTTCTGTGGACGAGCGTTCAGAATTGCATAGGACGGGCGTTTGAGAAGACTCGGCCCGACTCGAAGATTTCGAGAGCAGTGGGATCAAGCGTCTGCACCCTCTGGACGGGCGTCCACGGCACCGCCTCAGCAGTGAAACCGACCTAAAAATCTATATAAGGACGCGTTATTTTCAACCCTAAGAAACACAATTCAATCCCTGGCCGCCCAGGCCCTTTGGGGGCGCCCTAGCTGCGTTTTCCCACCATCATAAACATCTTTTTATCTTCCTTTTTATTTATATGATTTGTATTCCAACGATGAGCTAAGGCTAAGCCTAGAACGAGCTTTGTGAAGCCGATCGTGCAGCGTTTTGATTTCGAATCTTGGATTGTTTTGTGAGTTTTTATTTAAAGTTTGTATCTTTATTATGCTTTTATATTGTTATGCAATTATATCGATGGATGGTTGCTTATTGATGTTTAACGTTTGATGAGAATCGTTGTTAGACTTAGATCACCATAATAAAGTTTGGACTTTTAACCTAAAAATAACGAGAGTTGATTAGGTTGAATTTCTAGGTTGCTAGATTGAGAGATCTTACACCTTGTTATGGAAGCGTTAATCTTTAAGATCGAAAGATAGAAGATTAATAGGCGAATTATCTACTTAGTAGTAGAAGTTCATACCTTTGATAGGTGAACCACATCTTTGTTAAATCTTCATAAACGATCTAGGGTAGAAATTGAGAGTTGCGAGATAGGTGGATCATAGCTTGTTCTTCGTTAAAATTAATTGAAATCATGATGAGAGATAAATTTATGATCGTTTTTATGACATTTTACCCCAATATTGATACCATTTTGAGCATTATTGTATCAAATCAAGTCAAAATTACTAAGTTTTATTCAAATGTATAAGTAGTAGTTATTATATAAATTATCGTATTTTTATTAGTTTTTGTTTCGGTTTAAGAATCGGAGTGTAAGTGTCGGATTTACGTTTGGTATTTTGGTGGTTCATTGCGCAGGATTATATATTGACCAAGATTCCACGTAACGACATGTTTTGAGTCTAAAAGATGTGTTTTGAGGTTAGAAGAAGATGCCACAAGTTTACAAGTTCAACGGAGCAAATTTTCTAAGTACTTAAATCGTTACATATTTTCGACGGAGATTTGACCCAGCTTAGAGGCATTTTCAGGGGATGACTTCTTAATGAAAGTTGTAGATCTTCACATAAGCTTTCCAACGCACTTTGAATTACATCAATTGGAGGTCTACAACTCAAGTTATGGTCAATTGACTAATCAACTCGGATTAGTAAAAATCCCGAAAACGACACGAAATACGAATGGCTCATCAAAACGACATTTTCTGAAGAAGTTTCCTTCATGAAAGTTGTATATCTTCAAGAAAGCTTTCCAATGGATTTTGAATCAAGTCAATCGGACTTCTACAACTCAAATGGTGGTCAAGTGGCTAATTGATTTGTCTTAGAAAAATCCCAAAACGCGTTCGGAGTATGAAATGACTCATCAAAAGGCGTTTTCTGAAGAAGTGTCCTTCATGAAAGTTGAAGAATTTTCCGAGAGCTTAATTTTGACGTTTGAATCATAATTTTTGGAGGTCTACAACTCAAGATATGAATTTTAGAAATTTTAGAAGGATCAGAATTAAGCATGGCCGGATCGATCCGCCCTTTCCCGGATCGATCCGGCCCCCTTTTCTCCTATAAAAACAGAACAATCAGCAGCAGGAGCTCTGCCCCTTTTCTTTCCTTCACCTCGTCTTTCTTTCTTTTTTTTTTTTTGCTTTGAAGATCATATATATATATTCATATATGATATATATATATATATACACACACCCTTCATGTATATATATATATTCTATATATGAATATATATGTGATAGATCTATCTATATATATATATAGATCTAGATCCAGATCTTTTAATCTCGCTTCTCTTTTAATTTTCTTTCTACTGTATATATATATATATATATCCATGTATGTATGTATATATGTTTTTCACATATATAAATAAAATGGTTATAATAAT
The DNA here is from genome assembly GCA_026214975.1 of Gentiana macrophylla. Lineage (NCBI taxonomy): Eukaryota > Viridiplantae > Streptophyta > Magnoliopsida > Gentianales > Gentianaceae > Gentiana > Gentiana macrophylla. The sequence goes on along the minus strand of CM047815.1, from coordinate 99,333,612 downwards.
ATCGTTGTAATGGCGGAATAATTATCGAAGATTGTTGATTTCAAGCTTTGGCATGTTAGATCCGTGGAAACGACTTCGATTCGATAATCATAACCGGTAATATATTCTAAAATTGTTATGTTTATTATTTCTATTTCTATTTATATATGATATTAAACTAAAAATATATCTAGCCAAGATATATGAATCAATTAGTTAATCTTTTGGTAAAATGAATGATCGACTCTGGTAATAATGATTAAAATCGATTATGATGAATCTCTTTCTTTCTGCGCTTAATGAAACGTTAAAATTGAAAGACCGAGAGGTAAAATTGGCCGAGTGAAAACGTGACAACGGAACCCGCCTTCTACCGAGGCGATTTGTCTTGGGAAAGATAAATTTTATTGACATTTGTACTCGAGATCGTAATAATGTTAAATCATCAGCTTTAATTGAAACTTAAACCGAAAGTTGAATCGTCCGGCTTTGACAACCGGAGCCTTTTAAATAAAATTGACCGCTTGATTTAACGGAATGACTCCTTTTATCTAAAGGTAGATTTGTACTTTCGGGACCTGCTCGGAAAAACCGTAATGTGATTGTGGACCTTGGATGATGCAATGGACATATGACAATTTCATACGCTTTCGTGTGAGGAGGAGTTGCCTAGCTTAGAGTACACCGATTCATACATAATTTACACCTTGAATAAAGGAAGATCTGTGCCTCATTTATTTCTACTAAAAGATATTGATTCAAGAAAGTATTCTTGGCTAGATCCAAAATATATCTATATATTATATTAGTATTTATTTGTTTTATTTTTCTGCTTTACTAACATCTAACTCTAACATTACTAACTAATCTAATCGATCTAACATAATCTAACCCGAGGAAAATGATAAACCTGCGACTTAGATCGAGTTAATAATAGCTTCTTGGTGTTTAACCCCACTTAAAAGAATTACCATGTTTTCCTGAGGAATACGACTGACTCACCGACTAGCACTACAATTTGACCCGGTACACCGCCGGTTAGGATCTGTATAGCCTAGGTAATGTCCGTCGACTTTACGCGCCGTTTCCAAGGTTAGGTTTAGGTCTGTCGACTTTTTGGCGCCGTTGCGGGAAAACGTCGCTAATTTCTTTCTTTGTGTCTAGGTTACTACTTGTATTAGCTCAAAATTCTAGAGGATAAGTCAACACTCTTCTTATCACATTTCTATTTTTTATTTTCCGTTGGTATCTACCTTCTTTTAGTTACCAATTTTCTTCTTCTACCAAATTCGAGTTATTTTCTATTTTCGATAGTAGAAAGTAAACGTGGTCATAATAAATTGAGGATAAGTCAATACATTTCTCAATCTCATTTGTATTTTTATTTTCATTGGTACCTACCTATTTGGTAAGATATCAATTTTTTATAAAAATACTCGATAAATACCGAGTGGCTTCGGTAATTACCGAGAGAGAGAAAAAAAAAAAAAAAAAAAAAAAAAAAACTCGGTAAATATCGAGTGGATTCGTAATTACCGAGGAAAAAAATGTGGTTTTTTATCGATTTTGTGTTATTTTCTATTCGATATTTTCTATTCCACAAGAATTGTCAAATCGAGTTACGAAAATGGCCGAAACCGTTGGTGAAACACTGAACAAGGGATTGCTCATGCTCAAGGTATGGCCAAAACCTTAATCGAATTTACCTCAACCTAATAACGAATCGAAATAATAGAAATAATCGAATCGGAATAAGCATAATCGTAATAATCGAAACCAAACTTAACCCGAGACCTATATGTGATCGGACCGTAAGAAGGTACCAGATTAATAATTCAATTCGTTTACCCAATAAAGGAGCAAATAATTTGAAATAAAATCTCATCTTTTGGTTTAATTGACACAAGAGCCCAATTTCTAGGAGAGGATGATGAGGATCCACATCATCACCTCTATCTTTTCGAAGAATTGTGTAATACAGCCAAAAGTCATGGTGCTCATCGGGAATTAACGAGGATGTCTATGTTTCCTTTTTCTTTAAAAGGAAGAGCACGAGATTGGTTTTGTCACTTCCACATCATTCATTGACTAGTTGGGAGGAGATTCAATCCGAGTTTTTAAAGCAATATTTTACTCCTGGTAGAAAATTGGAATTAATAGTCGAAATTGCCAACTTTAAACAAGGATCTGAAGAAACGTTTGGGAATGCTTGGGGAAGATTTAAAAAGCTACTAAGAGCTTGTCCCGATCATGGTTATTCCTTAGATATGCAAATCCAACTTTTCTGTCGTAAATTAAGGAAAGACTCACGTGCAGATGTAGATCATGCATGTGGTGGTTCGTTAATGATGAGTGAAGCCCAAATAGTTTACGATGCTATAGAAAAGATTTCCAAAAATAATCGTATGTGGGAAACCGGTTCTAGCACAAGAAAAGTAGCCTTTGCAGGAGAATGTACATCGAATGCAGAAGTTCTTGCACACTTGGAGAATTTGAGTAGGAAATTTGACGGCTTAAAGATAAACTCAGAAAATATCTTACCGAATGAATACTCAAGTCATGATAATGTGTCATTAGGGATGGAAGAACCAAAAGGATATTCAAGGGAAAAGGTGAGTTTTTTACAGCATAGGAATTTGAACAATGCGTATTCAAACTCGTTTAATGCTATAAGAAGAGATCACCCTACTTTTCATTGGTCTGAAACCCCTAGTAAGCAAGGACAACCGCTGTATCCAGTTCAATATAAGAATCCATATCAAGGTTATCAAGGAGATACCACGAATCAAAATCTACAATCATTACCTAGATCGTATCCACAATATACCACTCAAAGCATACCAGTCACCCAAAGTTCAACTCATCCTGCAGAGGGAGTTGATAAATGGGAGAAATTAATGGAAAATATGATGGGTATGATATCTACTCAATCTCAAAATATGGAAACCATGATGACTTCTATAGGTACAGTCACTAAGGATATGAGTACGTTGAAAACATCTATAAGTGGACATGATACCAGAATGAGAATTGTAGAAGCTTCATTACGGAATTTGGAATATCATTTGAGTAGAGAAGAGGAACGTAAAAACAGTAAACCTCCAGGAGAGCTGCCAAGTAATACCGAAAGAAACCCGGGAGAGGTAAATGCTGTTATTACTAGAAGTAGAAGAATCTGTGGAAGTAATGGATTAGAAAACATGAGAATTAATGAAGTAGAGGATGATTTAGATGGTAAATTTGAAAAGGATATGGAAAATAAACCGGAATTCACTAAAGAGGAAGAGGACATTATTGAAGATTTCCTAAGACAGAACAGATATATTGAACCTGAAAATGAGGAATGGGTCAAGATTCCTAGAATATTGAAAAATCCAAGAATGAGTAGGACCTTGACCAATGATCATGTTGAGAATGAATCAAGTTTGGAAGGGCCAATTCAAACCAAACCTTATCCGGCTCAACCTAAATTCACATCGGTTCAACCTGGAAGGGCATCACCACATCCACTGCATATTTTGAAGAAAAAGGTACTGAATGATGACACACAATGTCCTGAAAAGGCACAATCATTCAAGGAAGCTTTACCATCTTCGTCTAAAAAGATGAAGTTGGATAAGAAGTATGCATATTTTCTTGACACTTTTCGGCACTTAACTATTAATACCCCTTTCATCGATGTTTGTAAGGGAGAGCTTAGTTTGGGAGTGAATGATGAGCGCGTTATCTTCAACATTTACAATTCATTGAAATATCCATACATTACACTAGAATCTAGTTCTTGTGTAGACACTTTGTGTTCCCTTGTTGTGGATCGTACTAACACGCAGTAATTGAAGAAGATGACTCAAAGAATAATGTGAAAGCTCGTAAACCGAAACTCGAGAATTAAAGGAAAAGGTCAAGAATCGTTTGGATTGGTGGAAAATGTCTAACCTCTGTTGGAGACCGGTGTTAAAGAAGGATGCGGTGCGTGAGGATGACCCACCACCAAAGCCTTAAAAATCAAGCACGGTAAAGTCGGCTATAGACTATAAATGTAGTCAATGACGGGTACTATCCTTCCTTTTACTCCTTAAGCATTTATTTTCGGTTGGATTATGTGCTTAATTGTTACGTGCTTTTGTGAGTAATTGTTAGAAGTATCCCGTTTTGTTTAGTATATTATATTAGTTAATCATTATCATTTTGGTCGAGCAAACGACGTTAACCAAAAGCGCTACCGGGAGCGCAAACAAAAATGTTAAATATAATAATTACTCATACTTTGGATGATACTTTGCGAATACTTCGGATTGATTTTCATTTTGTTTCACCAAGTCTCAGGATGAATGTTTGAATGTCATTAAAAAGGGAATGATTAGGTGATTATCCGAAAATCCTGATGGATAACAAAGATAAAATTCAAATGCATCATTTCTTAGACTTAGGTTGTTAGAACGATTTGAAATAACCCTTGAGGATCTCGGGTATAAAAGACTCGAGTTAATACTTTGTCACATATTTCATATCATGATCTAGTCTGCTTTTAAATTTCAAATAATGTGTGACATGTATTAGTTCAACTCTCAGGGAATATTGTGTGTTTTAAATCAATAAAAGTTTATGTGGTGTGTTTATCTACCCTTTTGCATTACAATCATCACACTCACATACTTTTATTTTATTTGCACACACAATGGTCATAACTTTAACCCACCCACCCACCCTTTGATATCATCCAAGATTTGTTTTGACTTGTTTTAGTACACCATTGCTTTCCCAACCTCTCTTATTTACACTCACTTTACATTGGGGACAATGTAAGTTCGTTAGTAGGGGTAGAGTCGTTGTTGGTCTAGCAATGGCATTAATGCTTATTTTATATCAATAAATCTCTTAGTTTTCGATTTTTTCGAGCATTATTTAGTTGATTAAAATAAATCGTATAAGGTATATATTTCATGGATTTGAAGATGTAATGATCGATTTGGATGTGTATAACCAATGTGAACCGTAAGTGCATTGTAATTCCAAATATATTTGTGTAACATGAATTCTTTCACGTAAGCCTTTGATATTGAAACGAAAATTTTAAACTGTATCCATTCAGTATCCTAGTGGTTATTCTAGATAATAACAGTAACTTAGTACCTAACTTTTGAACGTGTACTGTGAATATCTGAAGGTTTGAATGTGATAGAAAGGATATAAGTTAAGTGGAATGAAAGGAAGAATACAAAAAAAAAATAATAATAAATAAGATGAAATATTTATATGTCGGTTGTAGCTACCAATGATTTGAGTGCAGTAGGGTGTTATCACGAAACGTCCTATATCACTATGAGGTTTTTAAAGCTCCCGATCGCTGATGATAGTAGTCCAGCTAGGGTGTTATCACGAAACGTCCTATTGCTGGGAATGAAGGCATATGCTACACATGTGAAATTAAGTTCAAAAAAAAATAAATAAATAAATAAAAAAATAAAAAAGTTTAAGAATGGTTGAAAACTTAGCTATCTTCTGACTATCCCCAGTATAAACTGAATGATATGCTTTAGGGATTATCCTAATAAGTACTCGGAAGAACTTTGTGTGGAACTGTCATTCGCTTATACCTAGGAAAGTCATTAGGGCTGTCTAAATGGATATTTGTGCGTTTGCTTGAATTATTCAAGAGAGGATAAGTGGAAATTGAAAGGCTTGTCACACACACACACTGTTATACATTTATATTAAGGTTAACGCTGGTTGTAAATTCTAATGGTTGTATTATCTAGTTGTTCCTTATATCTTCTATCTTCATGAATTTATCTCTCATTCATTTTGTTTTATCGCTTGTTTTGATCGAGGACGACCAAAAGCTAAGTAGGGGGTTGTGATGAGAGATAAATTTATGATCGTTTTTATGACATTTTACCCCAATATTGATACCATTTTGAGCATTATTGTATCAAATCAAGTCAAAATTACTAAGTTTTATTCAAATGTATAAGTAGTAGTTATTATATAAATTATCGTATTTTTATTAGTTTTTGTTTCGGTTTAGTAACCGGAGTGTCGTGTCGGATTTACGTTTGGTATTTTGGTGGTTCATTGCAGGATTATATATTGACCAAGATTCCACGTAACGACATGTTTTGAGTCTAAAAGATGTGTTTTGAGGTTAGAAGAAGATGCCACAAGTTTACAAGTTCAACGGAGCAAATTTTCTAAGTACTTAAATCGTTACATATTTTCGACGGAGATTTGACCCAGCTTAGAGGCATTTTCAGGGGATGACTTCTTAATGAAAGTTGTAGATCTTCACATAAGATTTCCAACGCACTTTGAATTACATCAATTGGAGGTCTACAACTCAAGTTATGGTCAATTGACTAATCAACTCGGATTAGTAAAAATCCCGAAAACGACACGAAATACGAATGGCTCATCAAAACGACATTTTCTGAAGAAGTTTCCTTCATGAAAGTTGTATATCTTCAAGAAAGCTTTCCAATGGATTTTGAATCAAGTCAATCGGACTTCTACAACTCAAATGGTGGTCAAGTGGCTAATTGATTTGTACTAGAGAAAAATCCCGAAAACGTTCGGAGTATGAAATGACTCATCAAAAAGGCGTTTTCTGAAGAAGTGTCCTTCATGAAAGTTGAAGAATTTTCCGAGAGCTTAATTTTGACGTTTGAATCATAATTTTTGGAGGTCTACAACTCAAGATATGAATTTTAGAAATTTTAGAAGGATCTAGAATTAGCACAACCGGATCGATCCGGCCCTTTCCCGGATCGATCCGGCCCCCCTTTTCTCCTATAAAAACAGAACAATCAGCAGCAGGGAGCTCTGCCCCTTTTCTTTCCTTCACCTCGTCTTTCTTTCTTTTTTATTTTTTTGCTTTGAAGATCATATATATATATTCATATATGATATATATATATATATATATACACACACCCTTCATGTATATATATATATTCTATATATGAATATATATGTGATAGATCTATCTATATATATATATAGATCTAGATCCGAATCTTTTAATCTCGCTTCTCTTTTAATTTTCTTTTCTAAGTAGTATATACATATATATGTCCATGTATGTATGTATATATGTTTTTCACATATATAAATAAAATGGTTATAGTATCGTTGTAATGGCGGAATAATTATCGAAGATTGTTGATTTGAAGCTTTGGCATGTTAGATCCGTGGAAACGACTTCGATTCGATAATCATAACCGTAATATATTCTAAAATTGTTATGTTTATTATTTCTATTTCTATTTATATATGATATTAAACTAAAAATATATCTAGCCAAGATATGAACCTCAATTAGTTAATCTTTTGGTAAAATGAATGATCGACTCGGTAATAATGATTAAAATCGATTATGATGAATCTCTTTCTTTCTGCGCTTAATGAAACGTTAAAATTGAAAGACCGGAGGGTAAAATTGGCCGAGTGAAAGCGTGACAACGGAACCCGCTTTCCTACCCGAAGCGATTTGTCTTGGGAAAGATAAATTTTATTGACATTTGTACTCGAGATCGTAATAATGTTAAATCATCGCTTTAATTGAAACTTAAACCGGAAAGTTGAATCGTCCGGCTTTGACAACCGGAGCCTTTTAAATAAAATTGACCGTTTGATGAACGGAATGACTCTTTTTATCTAAAGGTAGATTTGTACTCGGGACTGCTCGTAAAAAACCGTAATGATTGTGGACCTTGGACCGATGCAATGGACATATGACAATTTCATACGCTCGTGTGAGGAGGAGTTGCCTAGCTTAGAGTACACCGATTCATACATAATTTACACTTTGAATAAAGGAAGATCTGTCTCATTTATTTCTACTAAAAGATATTGATTCATAAAGTATTCTTGGCTAGATCCAAAAATATATCTATATATTATATTAGTATTTATTTGTTTTATTTTACTGCTTTTACTAACATCTAACTCTAACATTACTAACTAATCTAATCGATCTAACATAATCTAACCCGAGGAAAATGATAAACCTGCGACTTAGATCGAGTTAATAATAGCTTCTTGGTGTTTAACCCCACTTAAAAGAATTACCATGTTTTCCTTGAGGAATACGACCTGACTCACCGGACTAGCACTACAATTTGACCCGGTACACTTGCCGGTTAGGATCTGTATAGCCTAGGTAATGTCCGTCGACTTTACCGCGCCGTTTCAAAGGTTAGGTTTAGGTCTATCAAATCATCTTTGTGCCTTGTTCTTCGTTGTTATCTTAGAAGTTTATTTTCTTTTTAGTTTATAGTTTAGATTTCGTTTTCACTTGCTTTGATCTTTCCTGGCTTTGGGTGACAATCCTCATCGGTTTACTTTTCGTTTTTAGTTTTAGGTTTAGAAATAATAGTAGTGACAATTTTAGAAGAATTAATAAGAACTAGATTAAACAACCTCGATTCCCTGTGACCGACTCCGGTATTAATCGCTATACTACGATCCCTACACTTGGGGAATACCGGATTTATAAATTTTATTACTTGTTGTTTTGTTAGATAAAATCCGTGACACCCACAAACACTCATTTCTTGGCTCTTGGCTCCAACTTCCCTTCACTAACATGATAGTAAGTCAGATGCTTCCAAAACCCTTAGAACAGAGTAGTCGAGGCTTGCGACCACATCTCAAATGGTGTCTTGAGATTGATTCCTATGTGAGGCTCCTGTTGATTAAGTAGCAAGTCGTCTTAACAAATTACCTCGCCCAAAATCTCCTTGATAAACCAAATTGAGAAAGCATACATCTTGCCCTCTCCAAGTAGAGTTTGATTCATCCTTTCACCACACACCATTCTGCTGAGGTGTATTCCTTACAGATGATGATGTCCGGCAATACCTCACCGCACAAAATGAATCAAAATCCGTCAGTAAATTCGCACCATTATCATCACGAAGCTTCTTGATTTTCTTGCCTAACTGATTCTCCACTAGGGCCTTCCACGCTTGAAGTTATTGAATGCATCACTTTTGTTCTTCATCATCACCACCCAAGTCATCCTTGAATAGTCATCTATAAATGACACAAAATATCTCGTGACCACCCAATGACTCAACTTTTGATGGACCCCAGTGAGTCCGAATGGATATAATCAAGTGATGCCTTTGTGTTGTGCAACCTGAGAACTTACTTACGTGCAACTTCCCAAACACACAATGTTCACAAAAGTCCAGTTCTTAACCTTATATCCTCCAAGAAAACTCTTTGAAGAAAGAACACACAGATACCCTTTCACCCATGTGACCAAGTCTCATGTGCCACAATTTGAGTCTGCTTGAGATCGGTGAATCACGAGGATGCAACAAAGAAGAAGCAGTGCAGATCTGATGAATCCTTGTAATATATACAAGGTTCCCTCTTGATGCCTTTGAGGACTACAATCGAATCTTTGAAGACATTCAACTGCCCACCTTCACCCTTGAAATTGAACCCCTTGTCATCTAGTAGGCGAGAGATACCATATTCTTGGTCATCTGTGGGACATGTCTTACATCTTTCGATTGTACAAAATTTACCATCCTCTCGTCCTTAACTTTCTTGAGCCAATTCCCACAACTTTGCAAACCTTCTTTGTTGGCCATATAGATTTGACCACCATCCATCTGCTTCATAAGTAGAAAACCACTCCATGTTTGGACAAATATGGTAGGATGCTCCAGAATCAAGTATCCACACATCATTGTGATGTGTAAAGTCCCCTGCAACTAGAACCAGATCCTCATCAGATTGCTCAGTAGCCAAAGCTGCTGTGCCATAATTGCCTTCCTGATGTTTCTTCTTCCTTGGACAATTGGACTTCCAATATCCCTGCTCCTTAGAATAATTACAGACATCAGTAGACTTAGGACCTTTGGACCTGCACTTCTTTTTCTCTTCTGTCCATATCCTTTTCCACTATTGTCTTTGCTAGCTACTAGCCCAAAGAAACTTATCTATCTGTCCAAAGCGACCTTGTGTCTAAGCTCCCCGGCATGTAAGCGGACCTCACATCCTCCAAAGCTATTGTATCATTTCCAACTATGAAAGATCGCACAAAGTTTTCATATGATGCCGGTAGTGACACCAACAGGATTAGGGCTGCATCTTCATCTTCAATTTTAACATCAATATTCCTTAAATCAAGCAATATTGTGTTCACCGTCCAGATGTTCCCTCGGTGGACTTCCTTCATGCATCTTCAAACCGAACAACCTCTGTTTCAACAACAACTTGTTGGTCGCTGACTTGGTCATATCTGAGGCTTTCAAGCTTCTTCCACAACTTGGTGCAGTGGTGTCTTCCTCAAAGAACCTCGGTGATAACATCATCGATAAGCACAACATGATGGTTGAATGTGCTTTCTCTTCCCGATCGGCATAATCTGCTTTGCTTGTATTTGGTTTGTCGGATAAAGGATTCCACAAACCTGCTTGTTTCAACAATTGCACGATCTTGATTTGCCACGCAGACCAAAACTGTTCATTCCTCAGAAATTTATCGATTTTCACGCTTTCACTGCCGACATCTTTTCTTGCTAAAGATCACAACTTTATCACGCAGATCCTAGCACCTTCATCAAGGTCTTGGTGAAGATGAAGTTGATCGTGCATTTGTTTTCTCCGAACCTTGCTCGATACCACTTGTTGTAAAACGGATGGAGATAACTTTAGATGCAAGAAAGCGTAAATGAAGCAATCAAACATAAACAATCAAAGGAGAAAACGAAACAAGAAGAACACATTTAACGTGGAAAACCCTCGATTGGGAGAGGTAAAAACCACGGGCGTAAAAAGAGATATTTTATTATGCCTTTGTAATTTACTGATTTCAACACACACAGATAATGAGACAACAATCAGATTTATAGGCACAAATCCCTAAACCCTAGCCGCAAGGAATCTTTGTCGATGCACCATAAATACCCTTACACGTGTCCTCCTTTTAATGACACTTTGTATAGGCATGTCACATAATGAATTAGCGAGATGTGGGACCTGTTGTGATTCGAGTACTCGGCCAGACTATCACCTGCCGATAGTCACCTGCCGATTGTGAAGCTCGATGAGACTCCACCCTACTGATGCACAGAATTGAATACACTTCTCAGCGTCCATCACACAGCTGAGTCTTCAGATTGGTTCCACCCAGATGTAGAGTTCAAGTCACCTTACTGACAAAATGTTATGGCAAATTTTATTACAATCTTGATCTTACTAGATGAGAAGTTGATATATACTTAGGGCACTCCCAGCAGAAGCTCTATACGGTGCCCTATCCCTAAAATGAAAATAAAAAATAGAGTTTTGACTCAAATAGCTCCTACAACAGAGGCTCTATCCCTATCTATTTTTAGGGATATGAACAGTGCATCCCTACTTGTGGGGATGCACTATTCACTGCCCTAAACATATTTAATTGTTAAAAATAATAGGGATAAGGATAGGGATGCTGCTGGAGTGAAATAATAAATATTTAATGTGTATAAATAGGGTTGTGAGGTAGAATATGTATTATTTAATACTATTTGAAATGTTATAGGGATAAGAATAGGGATGCTGTTGTAGAGGTTTTTAAATTGAGATGTTGTAAAATAGGGATATGTATTATTTTATATTATTTTAGGGATAAAATTTGGGAACTCTGCTGGGAGTGCCCTTACACACAATTATCCATGTGATAACATATGAGTTTGAGGTGTGAGTATGTATATGATGGAATTGATAACATATGAGTTTCATAATTATCGACTACCATAATTTTTTCATTTATTTTGTAAGCCAAATCTTTATAAGAAATATAAAAAGAAAAGTCACCCAACAAACAAACCAACGCCTATTCCAATTACTCAAACAAAAAACAAATCAAAAACTTCAAAAAAAAAAAAAAAAAAAAAAAAAAAAAACAATGTCTAGTTGTCCCAAGCTATCTTTAGTTCTCCCGCTTTACAAACCCCTTGCGAAAGAAACACCATTGCCAGAAGACGTTGTGCATATGTGTGATGTACCACCTGATTCTGCCAGTACGAAACTCCATGTTCCACATAGTGATGTCATTCTTTCTATATACATCTCATGCATCTCCAATGGTACATCAAAACACCAATTTGATGAGAGAAGTTTATTCAAATAACCCGACTAATTTTACACCAAATTAGTGTTTTGAGTGATTTCAACGACCAATTTGCCGTGGTATTACTTCACCGGCAAACACTATTCACTATCTTTTTTCTTTATAAAAATGGAATATTATAAGAATATTTTTTTGGATGTTGAATGGTTGGAGTTGATGGATAATATTTGGTGTAAAAATTACACCAAATTGATGATTTTGTGTAAAATTTTCTGTGATCCCTTGGAGATGCTGACAATCATCCACCACCCATGGGAAATTATTGCATGGAGAGAGTAATAAGGATGAAGTGACGGATGAACGATCAGAACCACACAGTTTGTATCCAGTTGTAAAACTGATGGTAAGGATTAAGTCATATTGGCTATCCGCATGTAGGTATGTACCATGCAATAATTTCCCACCACCCATATGACCACCATAAAATTTGTCAAAAATTATATATAGAATAATGGATTACCGGTTCATTACATTATTTACACCGGAAACTCGATTAAATTAACTTGGTTCTAGCACGATCGAGTCATAAATAGATAAGATCAAACACGACTCGGGTCATGAGCTCATTTATTTTTATTTTTCAAAATTCTTTTAATTGTTATTAATCTGGATAATATCGAGTTTGACTTGTCTAATACTTTACTCGACCGGTAATTAATGATTTATATAAAATATTACATATTTACTAATAATTTTTTAAATATATTTATTTTTTATAAAATATATAATATATATGGATGTCCATTATGAGTCCAAATTGTGTATTATTGTATAAGTTATTACTACACTAGTTTTATTCATGAGTTACAAGTAGTGATTGTAAACATAAGTTACAATCTCCTTTCTTCTTCCTATCTTAAATACATAGGATGGTTCACATCCTTTAGGCTACTTATATAATACCAATGTTCTTGTATTGTGTAAAATATATATATGTTTACAATATAGAATAAAATATAGAATCAAGAAGTCTACTTTACATTTTTGTTTTTCTCTTGTGTTTTGTTGTATTGATTCATATAACATCAGTAATATAAAGTGAAAATAGAATGTTTGATAAGTCTTGTTGAAATATCAAATAGTGTATGCTGTGATAATAACATCAGTTGATCGCATCATCATAATTAAGCTGTGTTTTTGTGTGACTTGCTTTGTGCACAAATATCTTTAGTGAATAAATCTTTGCAGTAAACCTTGATAGTGTCTCAACATGCTGAATCCGATTATGTGCTTGACTTGTTGTGTAGGAGTTGAAGAAAAAAAACCTTTAATGACATATTCTTTCCTGAGTTGACTGATGGGTTTGGAGTTGGTTAGCTTTGTATGAGTGAACTTCCAAAGTCATCAATGGTTTGCCAGAATCCATTGTTGCTAGAGAACGGTGAAGATATCAGTTGCAGATATTGAGCTTTCCATTACAAGACGCATTGTTGGCGAGAATCACGTACATAAAGGAACCCCAAAGCCTGTCAAATGAGTTGCTCTCCGGTATATTGTTTTGGAAATCTTCGATAAATTTTTTATGTTTCAGGTAAATTTCTTTTGTTTCAATTCATTTTAGAATTTTATGTATGATTATACAATAAGTTTTTTGATACTAGTGACATTGATGATATCAATAAAAAGATGATGATATTAATCAATTTAAAAATGATATGATAATATGAAGATGATCAATCTTTTGAAAGTACATACATATATATATATATATATATATAGACATGAAGTCATAGAGAATAGCCTTTGAATGACATAAAGGTGAATATAAAATTCCTAGAATTGGAACAAGAAACTTGAGAATGATAAAAGATGATGACAATATTTGTACATCGAAAGTGCGACAACGCACATATACTGTGAAATAAACGAAATTTCTCAACAATAGAAAAATGAGAGAAACAAATGATAATGTATGCAAGAGCTATTCTTATATAAGGCATAAAAAAAAGGCATTGAAACAATTTTGTTCGAAATAAAGCTCTATTCTCTCAAGTCTCGAAAATCTTTATTGAATCTTATTGAGATACGCGTACCAATGAGTATCATATCAAGACATACAAAAAAGGAGGATTTATTCATGCTTAATAATATTTTCTCGATGATTTGAACAATATGTTTGAAAATGATGACATATGTCCATTCTATAAGAGAATGTGACCAATATAACATGTATGAGTAATGCAATGATATATGTACTATATTACATAAGATGCATCATGTTATACATTTTCATTTCGTAAAATGAATACGATCAAATATAATTATATAAGATGCATCATTCTATACAATTACATTCTGTCAAGTGCATCAAATGATAAAATTTCTTGAAAAGATACGTCTTGAAGACGAAAACCCCGAATAAATTCGCACGTGCATCAAATGATAAAATATTCGGGTTACGGAACAACCGGATCCATGCATTGATAAGGATTCGGTTTATGCTAATATCGAATAAGCAAAGTATTTTATGGGAGAAATTTATAATGTATTATCATAGTCGTCGACTACATATTTGCCTAATAATTTGCTATTATAATCTGGATCTAGAACCCAAGTCAATAATAGAGTGCTAGAAGCACATAGACTGGGTGAAAAATATATAAGCAAAGAAGGCCGAACTTGACTTGAATTTGGTTCTATAATAACTGAATATTGATTTTGATCAATTACATTCTCCCATTACGAATAATATATGTTCTGCTACGTAATAACTCTGGCAGCATCTTATTTTTATGTGACGTAGTGACCGTATATTTATAGGTCATTAGACGTGAATATTTATATGAAAGTCTATGTTGAATTTTAGACATAATATCGCAACATGCAAATTATTAAGTTGCAAAGGTCTTTGCATGACCTATAACATTCATGATAAATGAAATCAATCAAATATATTCCTTTTGAAGATGGAATATATATGTATATATGTATAAGTAGCTCATACATAATGATATGAGTTATGGTATTAAATCCCCTATTGTTACTTATGACGACAATTCGGATTGTGTTGCAAGTGTTGCACAAATAAATAGTGGGCATGACAATTTTTAGCCCCTACATTCAAATTGAACTCTAAACAAGACATGACTTATAAAAAGTACGTTATATTTACAATCTGACAGATTTGTTCACTAAGTTCATTCCAACATCTATGTTGAAAATATATATTTATCGTATTAGAATGCGTAGATTTGAAAGAATGTTGTTGTTTTGGGGAGCGACAACTTCAAAACAATCTTGATGCTTTGGTTCTGAATACAATGATTGTACTCTTTTTCCCTTTAACTAAGTTTTTTTCCACTGGGTTTTCTTAGTTAAAGGTTTTTAACGAGGCAGTCAGTGCAACACATAAAAACGCATATGTCATGAACTATTTTTCTTGTCTAGTTTTTGTTCCACTGGGTTTTTCTAGCAAAATTAATATTACGTGACATATATGTTATGCAACGTAGATAGAGCATTCAAATCAGCTCTAAATTCAATACGTTTTGTGTACTATTACAATTGTGAAGAAGATCGATGAGTAATAATTACATAAGTGGGAGAGCACATGATTTTCAAAGAGAAGTGAAATCGATATGCGATGAATCAAGTCACAATGTTGATCCAACAGATTCATTTACTAAATGAGATGTTACAAAGCATGTGCAATCGACGTATCTTTAAGGACGATTTATAACCAAAGGCGATAGCCGACATTAATATCAAAGTGCTCGGAGAATGTTTTCATCAGGGGGAGTAATACACACAAATGAATATGTACTATTTTCATTTCATTGGGGTTTTCCTTAGTAAGGTTTTAACAGACATATTCATTGTGTAATGGACATCCAATGGGGAGTGTTATAAAATATATAATATATATGGATGTCCATTATGAGGCCACATTGTGTATTATTGTATAAGTTATTACTACACTAGTTTTATTCATGAGTTACAAGTAGTGATTGTAAACATAAGTTACAATCTCCTTTCTTCTTCCTATCTTAAATAAATACATATGATTGTTCACATCCTTTAGGCTACTATATAATACCAATATTCTTGTATTGTGTACATAGAAGTGATGTAAAGAAGTGAATAAAATATAGAATCAAGAATTTACTTTTACATTTTTGTTTTTCTCTTGTGTTTTGTTGTATTGATTCATATCAATATCAATTCTTTTATAACATATTTAACATACCTTGAATAATTCGAGAGTTTCTTGATTACTATAGTTTGAAACACAAGATCGATTAAGTTATGTATTCGAGTAGCTAGTTCAAGTGTTCGAATCGAAATGAAACTCAAAACAAATCAAATCACGTACGATCGAGTAGGTCCATTTACTGACAAAGCTTTTTACATATCCTCTAATGGAAGAAATGGACTTATTATATATGCATGTTTTTGTTTTGTTGTTGATTAAACTTTAACCAATTACGTGCACACTTTAATCAAGTTTATAAAACCTTAATTACGTGAATAATTTAGCTTGTACATTTTGTCATTGCTAAATTTGTGAACTCAAATAAACGAAAGTAGGATATGTCTCAACTTGATTAATTTGTGGCTATTTTTAAGTCATCTCTATTTTGCGTGTGATAATAATTTTGAAAGTGACCTGCACTATTAGTAATTTTTTTGTTTAATTAATGTTGGTTAGATTTTATTTTTTCCACAACACTTTTTTCATCACCTCTGATGCATTCTATATATTTTTGTGTACATGTAAAACATATGTAATGTTAATAATATGTATAACCTGTGGGATATATATTACATATTTTCTTTACTTAATAGTATTAAGTTTTATTAACTAAACTCATATTATTATAAAAATACACTATCCAGCTCACTTGTAGTAATTATAATAATTTAGTGGTTATTAGTTATAAGGCCGTCGTTAGAGAATTAATGATCATTTAGGACACTCCAAAAACTTATTATGTTATAAGGACAATCTAATTTCTTTTGTTAAACTTGTTATGTTAAAGTGCATTCATATATCAAGCTCGACGAATACTCAGGTAAAGACGACTTTGCACGTTACTTGAAGGATGAATGGCTAAGTGGGATTAACTGCTTGGCGGAAATCATTGAGTTGGATATTATTGGATATTATTGACTTTGCATCTGATTGAGTTGGATATTATTGAAAATGAACCAGTTCCACTGTTCCAGTACTTCACTCGTCAAAAAAATGTCATTCTTTGCTTCTTTTTTTCCTTGATCAGTTTTTACTATAACCCGTTACGGTATGTTGGTTTAGTTATAATACAACCAGGGTATGAGTTTGAGATCAGTATGTTTTTTACAATTGCACACAGAATTTCGGATAAATCTCCGTACATTTTTTACAATTGCACACAGAATTTCGGATCCTTTTTTACTAAAGATTTGGAGTTTTTTTGTCAATTGAATCTGCTTGTTGGAGAAGATGAATCCATACATTTTCGAAGCAATTTGTAGATATTATCCCGAATTTGAATCAGTATAGATTCCTAGCTAATATTTGAATTGCTCGGAAAAGTTAAGACTCGTATATTTTTTCCGCTTCATAGTAATTCATACAAATGACTAAGAAAACGTAGAAAATCTCCAAATTCGAAGTCCTGTTTCCATGTGTCGGATTAGTTGTGGTATTTTTTTTCCAAAACTTCCCTCTGCTGACCCTCAAATGCAGTTTTCCCTTTGTTTAGAGATATAAATGGTCGAATTTGAAAGTTGTTTTCTAAGGCTGATAGAATTGTGATGGAATTGTTTGCAGATGTCACACCTAACGGCTTGCAATTTCGTGAGGATTTTCCCAAGTTTATGTGTGAAGGTGGGAATACATTTATGGTTTGAAGTTTGCTGATGAGAATACAAAGTTGAAGCACTTAGTGTGCGCCATTTTCTCTCAACAAACAAGTGGATGCATATGATAACATGTGCTTCTTCAGAAATATAGTAATGTTTGAGTTTAATGATTTAGGTTGGATCAAATTCAACAACAAAACATTTTATAACGAGTTAGGAGGACCTCAACATCTTCCGTTCAGTCGAGTGGATTGTCGAAATTATTTGTCACGTGACGTGTAACACCTCAACTAATAACCACGTGACGTGTAACACCTTTATGATCATCTTGGTGGTCTGGGCTTATGCAGTGACATTGCTGACTTATGCAGTGACATTGATGTCTGATGCGGGGACATTGATGAATTATGCAGTGACATTGATGACTTATACAGTGACATTGATGTCTCAAGCAGTGACATTGACGACTGAAGCAGTGACATTGACATCTGATGCAGTGACATTGATGACTCATGCAGTGACATTGATGACATCATGGTGGGGATAATCATGGTGTGCTTACAAGAATTATGGTTGGTGGATTCTTGGTTCGGTTGCTGGTGATAGTTAATCTGGCAGGCCTATTAGTGCAGAGTGTGTTTTACTATGTGTGCAAGAGTTACCATCATCAAGAGATTGACAAGAGTGCCCTCTATGATCATCTTGGTGGTGCCGGCTTATCGCAAAGACATTGCTTTGACTTATGCAGTGACATTGATGTCGATCAAAGATGACATTGATGACTTATGCAGTGACATTGATGTTTGATGCAATGACATTGATGACTTATGCTGTGACATTGATGACTTATGCTGTGACGTTGATGACTTATGCAGTGACATTGATGACTAATGCAGTGACATTGACCTCTGTTGCAGTGACATTTGACGACTGTTTTTATAATTAGAGAATTGATGCAATGATATTGATGTCACTACATATACTATTTGATATACCAATTTGGTAATTTTGTAAAATAACTTTATTTCTTTGATATCTTTAAATATTTGATTGGTGTTGGTTCATTTGATTAGTGTTGGTTTAAATATTTGATAACTTTGTAAAATAACTGTATTTCTTTGTTTCTTTTGGTTTAAAGGCAATTTTTTTATAACAAAAGGTATGCATAAATCGTTACAATAACACGACACTGCATAGTTCGATACAATAAGACGTCACTGCTTAGAACGGTGCAATAAGAAGTCACTACATAAATGGCTACAATGAGACGTCATTGCATAAATTGTTACAATGAAATGTCACTGATCAAGGTTGACAATGGATCGCGGCGGTCAAT
The DNA here is from genome assembly GCA_026214975.1 of Gentiana macrophylla. Taxonomy (NCBI): domain Eukaryota; kingdom Viridiplantae; phylum Streptophyta; class Magnoliopsida; order Gentianales; family Gentianaceae; genus Gentiana; species Gentiana macrophylla. Next base: position 99,314,384 of record CM047815.1, on the reverse strand, counting down.
ACATCAGGGTAGTCAATGAATCGCGGCGGTTGACGGACTGTTTCTAGGCTATCAATCCTTACCGGCAGTGTACCGAGTCAAATTGTAGTGCTAGTATGGTGAGTTAGGTCGTATCCTCAGGGAAATAAAGGCATAATTCAAAGTGTGGTTAAACACCAAGAAGCTATTATTAACTCGATCTAAGTCGCAGTTTTATCAGTTTTATCGGGTTAGATCGTTAGATTAGTTAGATGTTAGTAAAACAGTAAATAAATATATAAATATAAAAATAGATAATATATATATTTTTGGATCTAGCCAAGAATACTTTATTGAATCAATATCTTTTGTAGTGAAATTGAATGAGATGACCTTTTCGTTGATGCAAGGAGGTCAATTATGTATGAACCGTGTACTCTGCCTGCACAACTCTCCTCACACGAAAGCGTATGAAATTGTCATACGTCCTAGTCATCCATCCAATGTCATCTTAAGCATGGGTCACTCCCGTTTTGTCATACGGCCGCTTTAAGATTGATTCATTAAACAAGTAATTTTAACGTAATAATATCGTGAGCACAATTTTAATAAGATTTATCTCTCCCGAGATAAATCGCTTTGATAGGAAATCGGATTCCGTTGTCACGCTTTCACTCGCCCAATTTTACCCTCCGGTCTTTCTATCCGTACATTTAAGTGTAAATAGAAAGAGATTCATTATAATTGGTTTTAATCATTATTACCGAGTCGATCATCCATTTTACCAAAAAAGATTAACTAATTCGATTCATATCTTGGCTAGATATATTTTTAGCTTAACATAATTAACATATATAATATATATAAATAGAAATAGAAATAGTAAACATAATAATATTAGAATATATTACCGATTACAATCATTGAATCAAGTGCTTTTTCCACACCGGATGTAGTATAACAAAGCTTCGATTTTAACAATCTTCGATAATTATTCCGCCATTACAATGACAGATTTATAACTACTTTATTTATATATATAAAAACATTTATATACATACATAGACATATGTATATATAAGAGCCCCAAAAAAAAAAAAATAAAGAAGAAGAGAAAAAGAGAGGATATATATATCTAACATCTATATATATATATATATATATATATATATATATATATATATATATATATATATATATGTTTGATCTAAAAAATAAAATAAAAAGAAGAAGCAGAAGATGGACGAGAAGAAGAGGGGAAATGGGAAAGAAGGGGGCAAAGATTTTTGATGGATTTAGGGGGGTATTTATAGGAAATCTTGATCCGTATTGTCAAAATTCGTCTATACGGTATCGCAGTTCAGTAAAATGGCCATATCTTGAGTTGTAGACCTCCGATTGACATGATTCAAGAGGCATTGGAAAGCTTATTTGAAGATCTACAACTTTCATGAAGGACTCTTCTTCAGAAAATGTCTTTTTGATGGGTCATTCGCTCGTCGAAGATATTTCTCGATTTCCACTAAATCGAATCGATTAGTCATTTGACCACTTGACTTAATGATACTTGAGTTGTAGAAGTCCGATTGACGTGATTCAAAATGCGTTGGAAAGCTCTTTCAAAGATCTACAACTTTCATTAAGGACACTTCTTCAGAAAATGCCGTTTTAATGAGCCATTTGTTTGTCGAAGATATAATTCGTTAGTGAATGCACTAACCACTGAAACCACACTGACCACTTAAGTTAGTGGCACACTCTTATATCCCTAAAAATACCTCTTTTAGGCCTCAAAACGTGTCATTACTCGGGATTTTGGTCAACCTATAATTCGCAATAAACCACCAAAATACCAAACGTAAATCCGACATTTACACTCCGGTTACTAAACCGGTACAAAACTTATAAAAACTTATAAAAATACGATAATTTATATAATAACCACGATTTATATATTTGGATAAAATTAAGTAATTATTGACTTAAATTGGTACAATAATGCTCAAAGTGGTATCAATATTGGGGTAAAATATCGTAATAATGATCATTAATTTGTCTCTCATCAGCGGTCAATGCATCTGGGTGGTTAATGGATCCCGGTGGGCAATGCATCGGGGTATGTGGTCAATGCATGATCGTGATCAATATGTCACGTCGATATTTATGAAGAAAAAAACGATTTTATGAAATTAGTCGGAAAAAATATCAAATTTGATTTTAGAATAAAGAAGACGGAAAAATATGAATTTTAGTGAAATTTTTTTGACGATCCGAGTTTTAGATCAAAATATATAACCTTTAGAAATATGGTGAATTTAAAATATAATCGCATTGTTTTTGCAGTGATTGTGCAATAACACATATGTAATTTTCTTTTGTTATGGTTGCACTTGCAGCATATCCATAACCAGATAATGTCATTAGAATTTTCGAAAATAGAGATCAAAACAGTATCCGCCCTTGATAGTAGGAGCGCTTACTCTTTTTTTTTTTTTTTCTTCCTTCTTCTTATTTATCCACTTGAAATTAGAATGTTGTTATAACTAAATAAGTTTTCTTCTTAAAATTAGAATGTCCTTATAACTAAATAAGATTTCGGAGTGTCCTATTACCCCTAATAAGTTGAAAATCAGTCCTTTTAAATAATTGGCCCAATAATTTATACATGGGTGTTGTTACTAATATAACGGTGTTACTAATATCATCTTTTCTATAATGAAAAGAGAAATACAATTTTTCGATAGAGGATGTTGGATCATTAATCCAACGTTGGGCTTATACGTGAAATAATTATTTATTACGGACTGTCGATAAATATTAGCTCGATATAAAAGTGATTTAATTCGGTTTACGGTTGTTGAGCTATAATGTATCATTAGGGTGTGGGCATTTTATGTGTAGACACTAAGGGGTAATTTCTGTTTCGTTGATGGGTAGAATCGAAAATACCTAAAATATAATTCGCTATATAAAGGGGTCATGGTCCCTAGGTCACACATTCATTCCATTCTATTCTGTCTCCCATCATCAGATAGAAATACAGAGAAGTTCTAAAGGGTCTCTGAAAAGCTTTGGGGAATGTGTAGATCTAGAAGACCGGATCCTACGGAAGATCTGCGCTACAGATTCAGGTACGCTTCCGCTTTATCTTTCTATAGATTCTTGATAGTTTAGCATAAATGATCCTGGGTCAAAGTGATTAATCACATACGGTTAGATCCAACAAGTGGTATCAGAGAGAATTATGTTGAATTGTCGAGAATCGGTTTTGATTTTGATTAAAGTTGAGTTCGTGTATATTATTTGTTTGGTTTTGCTGAATATTATGGATTCAGAAACCGCACTACCGGTTTCGAATTTGTCAATATTAGGATACATCAGCTACCGTTCTGAGTTAATTAGATTGAATTAGTGTATTGATGTTGTGCATATTTGTTGTTCTACATCAAGTACTCAATTACCTTTGGTGAAACTTTGCGGTGTCGGAATCGGAGTAAGCTCAATCATACAGCAATTAGGTTATTTTTATTTTTGGGCCCGTTGATGTTGATTAAAATAAAATAAAATTTTGTTCCAGATGAAGCCACAAACAAATGAGGTATAAAATTATTTCCTGCATTGTATATGCTTTCGTTTAGAATTCTTTTGATCATCGATGGCGGCGGCTGAAAGATTAGGTTTTGTTTTTCCGGTAGGCCCTTTATATATTTTTAAAAAAAAAGTGTTATTTGTTTATAAGGACGTGTTTTGGGACTTAATTAGGCACTTAGGACATCTAAAAAAGATCATCGTTTATAAGGACATATTTTTTCTATGTTTCCTAAATTACCCCTCTCTTACAAACCTAGCATTAATCCTATCCCCTTTAAACCATTTTGCTTGTTTAAGCTCCAGGGAAAACAAAGCACAAGAACGACTCAGCTCGTCCACTGATGGTAACTTCCATGGCTGATTCTGGCCGACTTGAGACAACTGCCGCCGTCGATCTGATTTCCGACCTGAACTCCTGTGATTTCAGCCATCTCCGATGATCCACAACCCTCTTTTTACTATCAGCTTCCATCCGGCATGGCTTTCAGCTTTTCCGATTCCGGTCGGTTTCAAACAACTCCGGCGGATCTGAGCCCTCCCGCCGATTTGTAGTTGCTCATTCCCTTTGAACTGTGGCCGGCTTTATCCATCCATTTGACCCTCAACCTTCTGATACTTGGGGGAAATAGGAGTTGTTGGTTCCTTGCTTATGATTGGGCCTGAAATATCCCAAGATAGAGGCCCTGTATCTGAAGTTGAATCAAGCTTTTGGAGAGATTAATGTTTGTTGATGATAGTCATAACTTCATCTCTTGCATCCTGGGTGTAATTATTTTCTGAGTTAACCCCTAGAAGTCGAGTCTGTTTAGGACTCTGACCTTCCAATTCAGGCAGGTCATAATGAAAATCCTGCATTTTATCATAATACAGAGCAAAAATTTGGCGTGTGCTATGTGCAAATTTGGCTGAAGGCATATCATCTTTCAAAATAGAAACCTCCTTAACCATTTTAGAACACGTATCCTTTATCATTGCTTGTTCTCGTTCTGCTTCAATGACATCAACAATAATCTTTGAGTATGCTTAGTACGAAGTTCATTTTATTTTCTTTTTGAGTGTTCATTACTGCTTGGCTATTAGGTTTGAAGTAGAAAGATTAGCAATTTGAGAAATCTTACTCCTTGCTATTTTGTTGTCATTTATTGAAACAAATACTTTGCTGGCACACATTGCTGTACAGCCGGGATCCATTGTTGTATGTCTTTCGAATGAAGAATGAGGTTAGGTAGTCATTTCAATTTTGGCATTAGTTCGTTCCTATAGCTTATTGAAAATTATTGGCTTTATTTTCCTTTCTAATCTTATTTGGTTTGTTTAGCTTTTCAATAAGAGGGTCTTTATTTGCACCACACACCACCAACTCTACCGGTGCACCACAAAAGGACCGACCTTGTGAAAGCGGTAGGTGCACTCATAATTGAGAAAGTCGGTTATTGGCTCCAGAACCGACTTTCACAAGGTCGATTCTGTGAACTCGGTGTGGTGCACAGGGTGTCATTTCATAAAATGTTGTTGTTATTGGGTGTCACTTCATAAAATGTTGGTGTCATTGAGTGTCACTGCATAAAATGCGGATGGTTTGTTTATGTGCTATTTCAGGGATTCGGTTATTAAAATGAGTGAAAATGATGAGATACGATGAATACGGTAACAAAGATTGCATCTTGTTTGAGCCGAGCCACTCCGTTGCATCCCAGTTCACTAGTCAAGACATGCCCATGTTCCAACCTCAAGTCCAAATTAAGTGTTATGGTAGTTAGCAAGTGGAAATTAGTACCAAAGAATTATTGTTCTACAATATATTTTAGTTAGAATTTGCTTGTTCTATAATATATTTTAGTTAGAATTTGCTTTGCTGACCCAAAATTCAGAGGGAATAGAATAGCAAAATATTATTATAATATAGTTAGATAGTTAGGTGAACTTTGGGGAAAATGGACGGAGAACAGAGCTCTTCGACCTGGGAAATTTCATCCGATGTCACTACATTTACAGTTAGAGAATTGATGCAGTGACATCGATGTCACGACATATGTCACTGCATATACAATTTACGAAGTTTTTGTTTTTGCAATTTGGGTGTTAATGTCACTTCATAAAATGTTATTGTTATTGTATGTCACTGTATAAGGTGTCATTTCATAAAATGAGATATCGAGAATAAAGAGGGACGAAAAATATGAATTATAGTGAAAGAATTATGTTGATCGGAGTTTTATATCAAAAGATATAGTTGCACTTGCTGCTCCTTCTGCTATTGTTGAGGTCTTTCTGTTTTAATTGCAGCTGCTTGGTGATCAGCTTTAGCCTCTCTATAATGATAGATTTTAAGCTGTCTATGAAATTAAATAATCAGCTTAGAGAATTATTCACCCACCATCTACAATCATGTATCTTCATGTTTATTTGAGCTTATATTTCATGCATTTTATTGAATTGCTATTTACTTTTAGAGTAGAAGTGATTGTGGCTGAAGAAGGCACATGAAGAATTTGTTTTCATTTTACTCCACCTCTTGTAATGCTTGTTTAGTTTTACGTGGGTCTCGGTTTGGTGGTTTCTGGTTTTGTTTGTTGCTTCTTTGAGATCGCTTTGGCCTTTGAAGTGATTGTGGCTATGGCCATTTTACTCTTTTGAATGCTTGTTTAGTTTTACACCTTGCTTCTTCTCTTTGCTTTTGTTGAGGCTTTCTGGTTTGTTTGTTGCTTCTTTGAGATCGGTTTGGCCTTTACTTTGCAATTGGTCGCTTCAAATGCTAATGTATATGTGATCCCTCTCTTTACTGATCCACCATTTTTGTTTGTTTTCTGCTTTGTTGAGATTTTTTATGATTTTGCTTGGTTCATTGCTGATCCTGAGGTTGCTTTAGTTTCCTTGCTGATACTTTATTGTTTTTAGAAGCTGCTTCTTGGGTTTGCTAAGAAGTTGTGTGTTTCCCTACTTGGACCATATCAATGGGAAGAAACATCAGCGGGCTTTGTGTATGTCTATGCGAGTGGAGCGTTCATCTCTGCAACAGGTTCATGAGCGCTTTGATATGCTCAAGAAGCGGAAAGATGCCGGCATCTTCAGTGAACAAGATTTCGATGAGTGGATCTTGAAAGTGCAGGAAGAAGAGGAAGAATGAAAAAGACAACGACGAGAAAAAAAGAAAGAGAAGAAGAACGAAAAGGCAATGGAGGAGGAAGAACTTGAGTTAGATCCTGATGTTGCAGCCATGATGGGCTTTGGGGGTTTCGGATCTTCCAAGAAGTAAAGGGCAGTGGTGGATTTGGCTATTTTGACATTCATAACAAGCACTTGTGTTTTACAAGACGAGGTTCAGAGCTTTTGAAATTGCTAAAAGAAGGGATGTGGTTTGTAGAGTTTGCTGTTATGAATGAAAGGGGATATATATAGTTATCTTTCAAAAAAGAAATAGACCTGTCAACAATGTCGTTTTACTGATAAATTTCATTTTTTTTAATAGATGTGATATGATGCACTTTTTGAATTCGAAAGTTACGAGCTTTGTTATGCGTTTTTGTCTGTGCGTATATTAAACTCGGTATCGTACTGAGTTTGGTACACAAACCGTGTAACTTTGTACTTTAATTTTCATTTTCATTAGTAAAATCTCGATCCTTTGGTTTAAAAAGAACAAAATTCTTCATTCTTTGCCTTTACGTATCCAATGAGATCAAATACTACTTGTTAAGGTTGACTGTTATTGGTTGGAGGCACTTGGTTTGTTCTTGAAGTTTAAGTCAATTAAGGGGAATAATAATGGTTTATATAAAAGAAAAAACCCTTCATGATGCTTGTTTATTTATCTTTGAAAGAAAGTGACATTTGCATAATGTGTGTCACTGGATAAAATGTTGGCGTCGTTGGATGATATTTTAGTTTTTCCTTTCTTTTTTTTGAGTAATGATCCGGACACAATCGTTGTGACACAACGAGTGTCACATCGCAATATCGACACCGTTGATCATGATGTAATAATGATCAATTAGTTTAACATGCATCACCTTGAAACAAAGAAAGCAAAGATATACGTTGATGGTGGGTTTGTGTATGATTTGGCGATGTCACTGCATAAAATGCCAATGTCACTGCATAAATTGTTGATGTCACTGCATAAATTGCCGATGTCACTGCATAAATTTTCGATGTCACTGCATAAAATGTTGATGTCACTGCATATCTGATTGCCGATGTCACGCATATATGATTGCCGATGTCACTGCATAAAATGTTGATATCACTGCATATATAATTGCCGATGTAACTGCATAAAAAACATGAATTAAGGTGAAAGATTTATGTTGATCGTAGTTTTATATCAAAAGATATAACCATTTGAAGTCGATTTTATGAAGAAAATAAATCGATTTTATGAAATTAAGTCGGAAAAATATCAAATGTCATCACGGTGTTGTTTACTACTTCTCATTTTATGCTCCTTTTGTACTGCATGTTGTTGCTTCACGAATGGATTGTTCATCTTCAATTGTCACTGCATTTTTTAACGTCACATGTCACTGCATTTTTACGTGTCGCTTCATCTTCACATGTCATTGCATCACGTCAATTTTTATGAAGAAAATTTCAATTTTCAGAAACTAAGTCGAAAAAATATCAATTTTTATGAAAAGCTTTGGATGATATTTTATTTTTTTCCTTTCTTTTTTTTGAGGAATGATCCGGACACAACCGTTGTGACACAACGAGTGTCACATCATGTATCGACACCGTTGATCATGATGTAATAATGATCAATTAGTTTAACATGCGTCACCTTGAAACAAAGAAAGCAAAGATATACGTTGATGGTGGGTTTGTGTATGATTTGGCGATGTCACTGCATAAAATGCCAATGTCACTACATAAATTGTTGATGTCACTGCATAAAATGCCAATGTCACTGCATAAAATGCCGATGCCACTGCATAAAATGTTGATGTCACTGCATATCTGATTGCATGAATTGTTGATGTCACGCATATATGATTGCCGATGTCACTGCATAAAATGTTGATATCACTACATATACGATTTCCGATGTAACTGCATAAAAAATATGAATTAAGGTGAAAGATTTATGTTGATCGTAGTTTTATATCAAAAGATATAACCATTTGAAGTCGATTTTATAAAGAACATAAATCGATTTTATGAAATTAAGTCGGAAAAATATCAAATGTCATCACGGTGTTGCTTCATCAAATGTCATTGCATCCCGGTGATCACTGCATCCCGATGGTCTCTGTATCGCGGTGTCTTTGGATCGAGGGTGACCACTTCATCGCGGTTTCTCTGCATCGTGGGTGGCCACTGCATCGCGGTGTCACTTCATCTCGATGTCTCTGCATATATGATTGCCGATGTCACTACAAAAATTGTTGATGTCATTCATATATGATTGCTGATGTCACTGCATATCTAATTGCCGATGTCACTGCATCACGGTAGTCAATGTATCGGGTAGTCACACCATCGCGGTGGTAAAAAAAAAAAAAAACTCAGCGCCTGCATTTGGGAAAAAACAACAACAACAACAACAAACAAACAAACACAACAGCAGCAAGTTTCTATATTAAATAGAAAATGTAATAAATAAACATTCAGCATTGTATATGCCGTCCGTTTTGTCCTTCTTTTTTTTTTTTTTTTTTTTTCCTTCTTCTTCATTAAGGGTATTTGGGTCTATTTACCTAATTTTTATCCTTATAACTAAGTGTTTGTTTTGAGTGTCCTTTTTGCCTAATTAAGTCCAAAATGCGTCCTTTTGAATAATTGTCCCTAAAAAAATTAATAATAATGAAATTAACACAGTTTGATGATTAATTTCAGCCGCAATCTGTGTCCACTACTATTACATATGATATGATGATTGCACCGCAATCTTGTATGGAAGGGGAAAATAAACTCATTTGGGTTTATTATTATTATTATTATTATTATTATTAGGCCTGTTATTAAAATATATATTTTTATATATATTTCGTTCAAGTTTGGCGTGGAATGGTTTTAGTATTGCATCTTTAATTTATGCTTAGAAGTTAGTACGGTGGATAGTTGATTCAGCCAGATTTTTTATTTAATAATTTATCCATATAAGGTATTACGGTAAAATGTGAAGAAATAAGCAAATCAATTTGGATAGACCTTTTTCTTTTTTGTAAGGGTCATTACGGTAAAATCAAACACTGATATATTACGGTATTTGTATTTATTACTTCTCTAGTGGATTTGTTGAAGCGATATGTCGCCAAAGTGATCTACGTGGAAATAGATTCACGATGGGAAGTAAAATGGTTTGTGTTTTTATAAATTCATGCGGATAGTATTCGGCCCAAAGGAAGGATATTGTTTGGCAGAATTATAAATACACATGTGGTGATAAATACGTGACAATTATTCGGTTTCCATGTGGGTAATAGATACGATCCAAAGATTGGTCTATTATTTGACAGGACTTATTGTCAGTGTTTGATTACTACGCCAAGATGTCAATTACGAGTTGGTATTATCGTCTAAAGATGAGATATTAATGTCGTGCCGGCATTTTGTGATGGGAAAATATATCATAAATTTGTTTGATTTTGGATATTCTTCGGATCTTATATATGTGAGCTTAAGGACAATTAAGTTGTTATCTGTATTTAGATTTTTAAATTCTGCTTTAAAGTATATCTGTTTAGTAAAGCATTATTTTCCTCCTCTAATTGCCTATCACTGCAAGAGTTAGAAAGAACAAGTTTGTTCTTTTCCTTGGCATTATGGATCTAGACTTGACATTTATGTATGATCCTCCTAAACCTCTATCTTTGGATAGATAAGTCAAACATATTTGTACTTTGAGAAATGTGAGTGATCAAACAGGTTGAGTCTTTGATCATTAGGGAAGCTAATCCAAATACTCTTGGAAGTGATATAAATACTATGGTGACTATTTAGAAAATTTTGTAGTTAATAAAGTTGCACACTGTCCAGGAAGAGAAAGACGAGGCATACTTTGCCATGTCTTGTTAGTCTCTATAAGGCACAAGGGATAATGAAACATAAGGGGTGCACTTTGGAAATAGCTCATCTGATTTCCAAAATTCAATTTTTTTTTTTGGATATCTATGATGGCCTTCGGGGGCAATTTATCATTCTTTCACTTCATGCACATATGGTAAGTTAAATGTCACTTATAAGTGACATAAGGAATTGTGGGAGTTGAAGAAAATGATTTCCCACTGAGTGCAAGAAGTCGAATGATTGAAATTTGGGCAGCCAGAAAGTGCTAAATATGGTCACCATTAAAGGTAAGGGCACAAAAAAAAAATTTAAATTTAAAGAAGCTGCTAGCATTTAACACTAGGGGCAATAGCGACAACATAAGGATATTATTGGTTGTTCTTATGCCAATAGTTAGGTCCACAATGAAAGATCGGTTGCTGCGCAAATAAAATTAAGTTTTTTCCTTTTTTTGGTTTGTTAAGGGGTTGAGTTGATTTATGTGCCTAAGCACACTTGGTGGACAGCTTCTGATGCAACTATTCACTTGAGTGTGAATATGCAAAGTAAGTGGCATTATCGATTACCATATGATGTTGAAAGATACATCTTTGAGGGTGATGATAATGTTGTAAAGTTTAAGGCTATTCAGACAATAGATTGTTACCAAAGATTGAACATTTTCTAGACTTGGAAGAGACTTATCAGACCGTCTTTATGGCGGAATTCGGCTTTTCATTTCTTGATTGGACAAATTAGGAAATTCTTGTTCAATTAAGGATGATACATTTAGTCTTTTCCAGGATTCAGATCAAATATGTTCTAATCATTTGGCTTTCAGTGATGATCTATTTATGGTGGATACCATTGTATCATTATTATCACTCTGCATTTAGTTTTCATGGCACAAATCAAAGCCAGCTAATGATGGTTCCTATATGGTTTGGCATTAGCATTTAAGGAAAAATTCTCGAAAGAGAATATAGAGGCTTGTGTCAGATGGAACATTTGGTCCCCTTGATATGTCAGATCTTGTCTGAGTAGGTTGTATTAAGGGGTAGCAAACCGACATAAAGAGATTAAGTGTTTGATTTCTCTAAGTACGTCTTAGAATTGATACATATGGTACTTGCTGTTTATTCCCTACGGTAAGTTGGAGTGGTCAACAATAAAGTATCACCTTCATAGACGATTATTTGCTTTAATTACCTATATGGCAGTCACTTTGGAAATTAAAATTAGCAGCTTCATACTAAGTAAATACCTACTACAATAGTAACCAAAACCCCTTATGATATATGGACTGGGGCAACCCAGTATTCAGTGTAATCATATTGGAGGATGTCCAACTAAGGTTAGGCCTTATAAGCCAAAAGAAAGAAAATTGGACTGTGGTTAATTGTTATGTTATGTGGTGTTTTTTAAGAGATCCAGGGGTTTTAAGTTCTATGGTCCTACTCCAGTTTTATTTTTATTTTTATATTATTAGACGGGGTCTGCAAGGTTCCTTGAGGATATTGAGTTTGGGGGGAAGATAATGTATGAAATATTGTCTTTAAGGAAGAGCCTACCATGACTCTCCCTACAGTGGTAGTTGGTAACAATTTGCATTTCCCAAATGGGATGTATACTATTGCCAGATACGGTTTATGACAATATTCTTGAACTTCCAATTAGACAACCTCAACATCCTCAATAACCTATATGGGAGCAACATGAGCATATGAGATACCACATGAGAAATCAGTGGCACCGCCCTCCACTAGAGAGATTGTGTCAACAATTCAGAATAATTATATTGTTTACCTCCTTGAGCATAAGGATCCTGGCAATATGGAGGACAATCCGGTTACTATTCCCCAAGCCATGGAAAGCTCCAACTCTCATAAGTGGATTAAGGTTATGAAAAATGAGAGGAAGTCCATGAAGGACAATGACATTTGGAATATTCTACCATTTCCAGAAGGATCGAAACCCATTGGTTGTAAATGGACATTTAAGACCAAGAGGGATTCAGATGGTAATGTGGAAATATATAAGGTATGTCTTGCCATTAAAGGCTTTACTCAAAAGGAGCATATATTATAAAATGCTCTCTCTATGGTTTCTTTCAGAATAATTATGGCTCTACTTGCTCATATGGATTATGAGTTTCATTAGATGGATGTAAAGACAATGTTCATCAGTGGTGACATTGACGAAACATTGATTTAGTGCTGCCAAAAAACTTTACATTTGGTGACGCAAAGAATATGGCTTGCAAATTAAAGAAATCCATCTTTGGACTCAAACGGTTTTCCTGTCAATGGTATGTTAGATTCCTCAAATTGTTGTCTCGTTTGGTTTTTTGGGTTAAATTCGGTTGATGGATGTATCTAACATAAGTTTAGTGGGAGTAGGTTCATACTTTGGTATTGTATGTCGATGATATTCAGTAACGATATAGTTTTTGGGCTTGAAACTAAATCATATATCTCATTCGGTTTTGAGTTGAAAGATTTAGAAGACACTATTTTTAGTTTTCGGGATCCATGTATATCAGGGTTATTCTTGAGGTATTATTGGATCATTACAAACAGACTATATCGATAAAGTTTTCTTATGAGATTCGACATGATGTATTGTAAACAACATGGTACCCCTGTGTCTAAGGGAGACAAGGCTAGTCTCAAATAGTGCCATTTTCTAATGATTCAAAGTAGAAGGAAATTCATAAGATTCCATCTGATTCGTTTATTGGGAGTCTAATGTGTGCTTAGGTTTGTACATGTCTGGTTATTGTGTACATTTCAGTTAGGTTGAGTAGATTGTTAAAAGATCCTAGAAAAGGGTCATTTGGTTGCAGCCTATTAGGTTATAAAGTACTTATAGAAAACAAAATATAGGATGCTCACATATCTGAGAGTCAGAAAAGTTAGAGATCATTCGGTATACTGACTTAGATATTGGTGGATGTAAAGATACATTTAAATCCACATAAGGATATGTCTTCATTTTGTCAAAAGAAGTTGTTTATTAGAAAAGTGCTAAGCAGACACTTATGACTTGTTTGACTTTGGAGACAAAATTCAGGACTTTGGAGACAAAATTCAGGGCTTTTGAAGCCACTAGTGATGGGATATGGATGCGGAAATATTATTTCAGGCTGCGAAGTTTTATTTGGTTATATAAGGACCATTAAAGATTCTTGTGATAATAATTCTGCAGTGTTTTATCCCAACAGCAATAGGAGTTCATCGATGTCTAAGAACATTGACATAAGGTTCCTAGTTGTTAAAGATAGAGTTCGAAGTGGACGGGTGTCTATTGAACATATCATGACAAACTCCATTATTGTGGATCCACTCACTATGGGACAACCACCTAAGATGTTCTTGAGCATATTGCTCGTATGGGTGTCATGTCAGTTAAGGATGTTTAGGTTTAGTGGGAGTTTGTAATTGATAATGTTTGCTTCAATATAGACACATTTTTCAGTTTTTTCAGTTCAAGGTTAATGTTATGGTTAAAGTTAAAGTTACAATTATAGTGTTTCTGCAGAAATTTAAGTTTTGATGTTTCACACTTTGATCTTGATATACGGTTCTGATCTCATTAAGTTTAAGGTGGACCAGTTGGAAATATACATGTTAAGATCACATGTCATGTTATTTTCCATGCTACGCATCCACATCATGATCCATGTCATTCTGTTTTATTAGCATATGTGGTCATTGATGGGTCCCGTCACGATAGATGTGACGAAGGCCGCTTTGGTCCTATGTTGATGGGATTGATGGACAGGATTGTCATTGATACATTCTTTTGTGATGACAGCAAAGTTGAGCGCTCATTCGGTTATCTTGTGATAAATAATTATAAGGTTACACATATAGCCCAAGTGGGAGATTTTTGGATCATTAATCCAACGTTGGGCTTATACGTGAAATAATTATTTATTACGGACTGTCGATAAATATTAGCTCGATATAAAAGTGATCTAATTCGGTTTACGGTTGTTGAGCTATAATGTATCATTAGGGTGTGGGCCTTTTATGTGTAGAGACTAAGGGGTAATTTATGTTTCGTTGATGGGTAGAATCGAAAATACCTAAAATATAATTCGCTATATAAAGGGGTCATGGTCCCTAGGTCACACATTCATTCCATTCTATTCTGTCTCCCATCATCAGATAGAAATACAGAGAAGTTCTTAAGGGTCTCTGAAAAGCTTTGGGGAATGTGTAGATCTAGAAGACCGGATCCTACGGAAGATCTGCACTACAGATTCAGGTACGCTTCCGCTTTATCTTTCTATAGATTCTTGATAGTTTAGCATAAATGATCCTGGTCAAAGTGGTTAATCACATACGGTTAGATCCAACAGAGGAGATGGATTAACATTAGGAGCTCAACAAATGAGAAAATTTGATGAGATTACTCATTCCCTAATATAAAGAAAATTTATCTAAGTCTATGATTATGTAATAAAAATTCTCTTCAAAAAAAAAAAAAAGTCTATGATTATGTAGGCATATATATATATGGCTTCATCTTGTTTGGCTGATTTTGACTACTAAGATTCATCTGTATGTCTCATTTTGACTACTTTTCTGGACAATCATACCAGCATCCTGTTGAAAATATTTACTTAAAATATTTTACTGCTTATCTAAAAATCTAATATGTGGTTAAAAGAGAAAAGAAAATTGATATCTACACATTAAAATATGTCACAAGGAAAGGTGCCCCGCGTCCCTAGGTGCAGGTTAACAAGGCCGCGGCCTATGACCCCTCGTAAATTCACATTTTAAGAGCCTCTTTTTTGCAAACCAAAAGAAGTTGTTGTACGTACCCATATCAATGCTAACATTCACTTAAAAGAGGCTAACCAAGCTATAAGCTCTATATTTTACTATCTCTTCAACTAATATACCCTAAAAGGCAATACTAATGGAGAAAAGGCGATTAATACCAAGAAAGAGTTGCCTATAAATAAAAGGGTAGCAGTAACGGTGTTTTAAGGTGGATATCTGGCTGATGTTAGGTGGTTTCCTCGATGGAGGGCGGTGGTTGATATGAAATGTATGAAGATCTGGGCGTCGGACACAAAGTAGTTGAATGCAAGCACGATTGTCGACAAATTGACAGAGTAGCTCTGCTTGTATTAATTTTCAGATGATTTATGAGTTACATGGTGCCCCTATTTATAGGCAGATTGCTAATGACGATTAGGCTAATTGCGACAAGACATAATTAACTATGATGTGACATAATTAAATACAATCAAGAGAATAAGCAAATAAGGTTTCGGACACATAGGCTCGCTGATGTGATCCGTCCCGAGGATTTGAGCTTGAATTAATGCGGCCACGAAGGCCATGAAGACCGTTAATTAGTTATTGGACTTGTTTTATTTTACTTTGCATTGGATTTATTTAATAAAGTTCTTTTGGGCCTAAATGGTAGTAAGACCCATCAGAAAATATGCATATATGATAGTATATTGAGTTAAGCATTTATTTTCAGCAAATAAAAGTCATTTGGGCTTAGTAGAATCAAGTTAGGTCCATCAGAAAATAAAGTGGCGAATTTTGCTTGTAAAAATGTCTCACATTGCTTAGGTTTTCTATTTTCATTATGATTGTAGCCAATAAAAGGCAAACTAGGAGCATACTCTACAGACAACAATGAATTGTTGTTCTAGATAGAGTACTCAAACTTTGCCCAAGGTTTTGATTGTTGTAGGAACAATGAAAACGAAACTAGGAGCACACTCTACAGACAACAATGAATTGTTGTTCTAGGCAGAGTACTCAAACGAATTTGCCCAAGGATTTGATTGTTGTAGGAACAATGAAAACGAGCTCCGCGACCCCTAGGTATCCGTGTACCTAAGAATCGTGCCCAATGATTTGATTGTTGTAGGAACAATGAAAACAATGAAATCGTTTTCATTGTTCCTACAATCAAATCCTTAGACAAATTCGTTTGAGTACTCTACCTAGAACACTCACAAGTTCAAAAGAACTCAAATAATAATATTTCACTCAAAAGTTAACTATTCATTGTTGTATGTAGAATATGCTTCTAGTTTGTTTTTTATATGCTACAATCATAATGAAAATATAAAACCTAACCAATATGGGACATTTTTACAAGCAAAATTCGCCACCTTATTTTTTGATGGACCTAACTTGACTCTACTAAGCCCAAATGACTTTTATTTGATGAAAATAAATACTTAACTCAATATACTATCATATAAGCCTATTTTCTGATGGGCATTACTACCATTTATGTCTAAAAGACCTTTATTAAATAAATCCAATGCAAAGTAAAATAAAACAGATCCAATAACTGATTAACGATCTTCGTGGCCGCATTAGTTCAAGCCCAAATCCTCGTGTCCGAAATAAAAACCGAATACAATATTGAACCAAAAAGTGTGTTTTTATAATAATACGAGTTCAGTTCACAAATTTTACAGTGGTCCTGGACCAAATCCTACTTGGTGTGTCAAATCAAAAGGATTTTAATGTTTTGTGGTGGTCCCCAATGTTTAAAAATCAACACCCAATCATGTTTTTCAAATTGATGATATGGTGGTCCAATTATTTGATCCAAGACCACCATAAAACTACTGAGTTCAGTTAATAGCCATACAAACCAAACCAATTGTAAAATGTTCTAGTGCAATCCAACCAATATCCCCCAACATTTCTTCGACCTCCCCACAAATATAAATGGTTTGTAATCATTTCTTCAACTTCCAGCCAAAATTCGCAAGAAAACCAGCACAAAATTGCAATTTGTAATTGTATCCATGGCTTCTCAGCTTCAAATTACATCTCCATTTTCTCACAATCATTACCCTTTATCTCCATACCCATCTTCTGTTCTTTCTACATTTTGTTTTCCAAGAACCGGAATTTTCAATAACCGGCTGGATTCTTTGGTGGTTTACAAGAAAGATTCTATTTTGAAGGCAGCCCTTGATGAAATTTCAGTTACCTACTCTTCTGAAACTAAGCAGACGAAAGATGAGTTTATTGCCTCTTCAAAGCTCAAATTGTTGGTATGAGTTTGTAACTTCATCATTTTATTCAGCATTATTTTCTAAATTGAATTGTATAATTGTTGTGATTATGTATTTCTGTATGCTGTTAGCTAATGAAGTGGGATTTTGATATATTATTCTCCGGTCAGAGAAAGAAAATTGAGTTCTTTTTTTCTTTATAGGGTAAATTAGTGATTGAAATACTTTATTTTGTGCTAGATTGGCTATATATACTTACTTTGAGTTCTAACAGTTTCATTTTCTAAAGAACTTTGTGATCCCCTTTCCTGTATTATGGTTATTGGATAACTGTATGCACTCATCTTCAAATCTAGGCTCAACATTCGACTGTGCAGAAGTCGAATGTCTATTTCCGACCTCTGAATAGTCGAACCTAGTCTAAAGTGTTTGTGCTATGGTAGTTCATTGTGATACCTTTAATGAGCCTTTGTATTAACAATGTGGAAATTTGTTGAAGTTTATAAACATGGATTAATCACTTCCAATGCTTAAGCTTGTAGGATATATCGTTATTTAACATGGTAGCAAGTCTTTCCGCCAACATTGCCTCCGTATTTGTATTGTTCACGTGTTGAGCTTCTTTGTTTGTCTCTATGTGTCCAACATTGGCCGAGCGCGTTATATGTCTGCATGTCTTTGTTGACTAGTTATTGAATCCATTTTGACTCAAGTAGTACCGTTAGACCCGAAGTTCTAGGGCGTTACATTGATAGTCTTTTAGAAGTTCATTTAAAGCAAGCATAATGCATTATTGCAGAGTGCAGTTTCAGGGCTAAACAGAGGTCTTGTTGCTAGTGAAGACGATCTACGTAAAGCAGACGCTGCAGCTAAGGATCTTGAATCTGCAGGTGGACCCGTAGATCTCGTATCAGATCTTGATAAACTACAAGGAAGGTGGAAATTAATCTACAGTAGCGCGTTTTCATCTCGAACACTTGGTGGAAGCCGTCCTGGTCCCCCAATTGGAAGGCTTCTTCCTATTACTCTTGGCCAGGTAAAGAAATACCACATTTTTTTTAAAACTACTTTGTACTTGTTGTTTTATTGTCTTCTTGTCTTTGTGGTTTTGTCTTGAAAAAGGTATTTCAACGCATTGATGTGTTCAGTCGAGACTTTGATAACATAGTTGAGCTCGAGTTAGGTACGCCGTGGCCTATCCCACCGGTTGAACTTACTGCTACTTTAGCCCACAAATTTGAACTCATAGGTTGGTGTGCTTATCATATTGTTTCTTGTTCCCATGTTTGTTGTGACGCAGTTTCTCAAAAGCGTTTTTTCGTGTTTATACAGGTACTTCGAAGATTAAGATAACATTCGAAAATACAACGGTAAAAACGACAGGGAATTTATCGCAATTACCACCTTTTGAGGTGCCGCGAATTCCAGACGCTTTAAGGCAATCATCATCCAATACAGGAACCGGTGATTTCGAAGTTACGTATCTTGATTCAGATACACGTGTCACTAGGGGTGACCGTGGTGAATTGCGGGTTTTCGTGATTGCGTAGTCTTGGTCTCTTGGTGAAGTTTTTTTTGCCCATTTTTGTACCACAATACTTCTGTGTCTTGGATTTTGAGGCAATATACATACACTATACTTTGTCAATATACTTTTGTGTAAGAAGATGTGTTATAATGTAATTAATGAAAGCTGATACATTGTTAGAATTTCTTTAAGGGTGTTGTTAAAAGACACCACAGTAAGTAAATCTACCATGTAACCATATTTTGGGGTAAGGTTCGATTTTACAGAAGTCGAAAATGAAAGTTTGACACCTGTAAAGTGACTTTCACACAATGACAATTGCTCAGTGAAAAGTCGATTCTCAAGTACAGAATCGACAACATGAAGTTCAATTGTATTGCAGTGCCAAAAACGATTTTACTCACTAAAAACGACCTTAATTAAACTTGCATGAAAGCAAAGATAGATCCTAAGAAATCTCAAAGCCATGGAACAATGGCAGTATATGCTTTCTCTCTACATACAATAATAGCAAGAAACTTTTGGCAGAGACTGACATTAAGACCCTAAAACAACCTCCCTTAATTATTTCTATCTGATATATAATTTAAGATCTGACTACTTACTAACATTCTAATTATTATAAATTAACAGAAAATCTCTAATACCTTCCAATAAAACATCAGAACAACGCGTCTTTGGTTGCATCACTCCAATTCTACTGTTGTACCAGTAATCAATCATACCAAATTTTCAGTTGTGTAGAATTGATTTTCTGTTGATCGAGTAGCGAGCGATCGAACAAAGTGTAAAAACACTCTGGTGCCACTGAAAACGCCTTCAAACTAACATTTTGTCACGGGTTTCGCCTTTTATTGTTGTCTCCATCTCCATGGAACCACTTGCTTAAAGCTTCCATATATACCAGCCTGTCCCAAAAAAACATAAATGACCCCAAATTTTAGAAAAAAGAAACACAGTGAATCATGAACCATCTATCAGTACATTACACTACACCGAGTCGCCCTTTCGAAAGTCGATTCTTGACTTAAGAATCGACTTTCAAAAGGTCGATTCAGTATATATAGTAGTAGAATCGGTAGGGTGAAAATAAAGAGGCTCGGAAATATAAAAAAAAAAAAAGTCATGATATACTTACCCAAAGGGTAGAAGTGGCATGAGAAATTCCCAAGAAGCTGCTTTTCCTTCTTACACTGTTACAGATCTTAACACCACTCTTTTGACCCTTCAAACTACCCTTATTATTAAAACTCCCAAAACTCCTAAAAGAATCACCAAATTTCATTCTTTTACTCTTCTCCTCCACCTCCCCTTCATCATAATCTTTCCCTTCTTTAACAACATCTTTTACAAGTCCCACAAACAACCCTTTTGATGATTGACACATGTTCTGATCATCATCAGGAGATACCTTAACACTGTTATAATGTTATTGTTCAACAACCTTGGTGGCAGTTCTAGTTCTAGACACCGCACCGCCGCCGGAATCTTGTTATATGGAGGCCTTGGCTTACCTGGAACTTCCTCCCATTGAAATGGAATTGAAGCTAACTTGCTAACAGGTGGGGTTTGCATTATGATGGGCTCTCTAGATGCTTTGCTTGGTAATCTTGACAGTAATAACTTTGGTGTTGAATCTAATCTTTCCATTTTAACTATACATATACTTAGCTGTGTGTTATTTTGTCTTGAAGATTGTTGTTCATATATATATATATATATATATAAATATACAGAAAATGGATAGAAGAGTAAAGTGTGGAATTAATGAAGAAGAATGTGAGAGGAGTGAAAATGGGAAGGTTGAAAACGCTCCCGGCGCTTGTTTGTTCACGAGAGATTTAATGCATAAGACAGACTTTGGTTCCCTTCACTTTTTAAATGTTGAAATTGGGGACGGTCAAATCTTTGGAAAGTCGAAACTTATATATGAAGTTCGATTTTCTTGTGATTACATCTGAGTGTGATATCTCGAAAGTTGGTTTGATATGGTGTCGGTGAAAACGTACTTCCTAGTCATATGAGTACTACATTATAGTCTAGCTATACTATTGATCAATGGGAAAATTTCGATGTAGTAGTAAAACGGGCCATCGAATGATTGTCACGTGTATAAAAAGACAAAATTGTTTTGTATGTTTATAAATACGGCAGTCATCCGACAATTCGTTCCAGTGAGTCATTGCAATAGAATTATTTTATGGATGTGTGTGAACCGTGCCTATAATTTGGCGTCACCGTAATGGATCAATAGTGGGTAGAATTGTAGGTGAGTCGAGTTTTTCATATTTGACTCACAGAAGTATTTGACTTGATTTGGGATTTATTGAGTTTGAACTGGAGTCGAGCTACTCGAATAATTAATCAAGTTGATTTGAGTTTCAGAATGTAGTGGTTGAGTAGCTTGTGAGCTGATCAAACTTTATTTGACAATTTAAATACTATTTTATACGATAACTAAATATATGAGACGATTCAAGATGTGAAACGAGTCGAGTTTGAACTTGCCGCACTTAATACAAATTAAATTAATACTAAAAATGTAATCAAGCCCACGAAGTCGAGTCGATTTGTTTTGAATACTAAAAATGATTCTAGTTCGGTCACATGTTTTTATACTCAATTTGTTCAATTCGCATTTCAAACTTGAATTTTACTTTGTAATCGATCCCAAATGAACGCCGACTCGGTTTGGATCAACTCAACTTAATACTGCATGTGGATGACATTAAGTTGTGTTATGATCATAAAATAAGATACAAAATGAAAAATGACAAGAAAAAAAGATAGTGGTTGAAAAGAACAAAACGCGTGCATTCACTACACGTTTCATCTAAAGTAACGTACGTAATGTGACACGCGTTTTCTTCCAATCAATCATCCTTTTTTATTGTCCTTTTTTCTATTTTGGATTAAAAACAGTCATCTACAACTTTTAACATTTTTTATATATAAAAAAAATTAAATAAAATAAAATAAAATTGCAAATGACAATCTTACGCTGCAATAGCTGGTCGTATATGTTAATCATTTTATGAATTAAGATTATTTAAAGATAAGGAGACATTATTTGCATCACATTAAAACGATCTTTCAAAAATCGATTCTTAACTTAAGAATCGATTTTTATAAAGATCATTTATATTTTAGTATGTTGTATCGATAGAATCACGGTGGTATAAATAAAGACAGGGCGCCGCCCTATCTTTAAGCGCCGAGGCATCTGATCTTAAGCGAATTATGTCGGGGCGGCTGATATACGTGTTTATTAAAAAAAAAAAAAATCGTATAGATTTAATCCGATTCAACCTAATATAATATGTTAATTTTCTTTTTTGATAAAGACCCAAATTTTTTTTTTTTACTCTAATTGATAAAGGCCCAATAAAAAATTTTACTTGACAAAAAAAAATAGATATATACAAACAAGTTTTATTATTTTTTTTCATTTATGGATGTTAAGTAAGAACGCGATAAGTGTTGGAAAAAATGTAGATTTTAGTGATTTGTGAGAGAATTAGAAACTCCAAGCGCGTTAATAACATTGTCTTTTAAGAGATGTTTTCTCTACACGATTTATCACTAAGGGATCAAATGAAAATATCTTTCGTGATATGATAGGAGTGTTTGATTCAAACAAATGACTTGTTTGAATCAAACCCGGTAACACTCAAAGTTTTTCTAATGATGTTGTCAAATTTATAGATTTTCGCCTTCATACTTACGTTTTTTATAGGTTGTAAGTCATCTTCATAAACGAATGGATGTCACTTTGCACCGGATGAAAGCATCAACCCTTACACAAAAAGTAAATATATATCTCCTCAAAATGCGTGTATCTCAAAATACATATCCTTCATGAATCGATGACGTGTATTGGTTTAGGTTTGAAGCGTTGCCCTCGAACCCCACGAAGTTAAGTACTTGCCGCTCGACCCTCGCGAGTTGTCGAACCCCGCTTCGTTGCGATAACATTAATTCATGCAAATTTCATATGCAAACGATAACCAAAATATTTATTTATGAAAAAATATCTAACAATAAGTATGTTTTGAAAAAAAAACAATTTCAACTAAAATACCCAATTCGGAGGCTTGGTTTTAGGCCCAATACAAGCGAGGGCCGACCCTGAATAAAGACCCCTAAACAAACATATGAAGGGACATATTAGAGATAAGTATTGTGGAGACTTTGGATGGGTTATGAGAATGAGATGACATTGACATATAATAATGTTGAATTGGTCATAATATAATATTATATATGGTAGAGTAGATAACGACCTTCAACGGTAACAGAGAAATATTTTGTTTGACATCTGTATGCATGTATGCCAAGTTTGTCAATATGGACGTCTATCACCCCTTTCCATAGCCGTACACTTGGCATTTTGCCACACATTCTTATTCTTATCTATAAACGAGTCGAGTCAAGTCGAATATATCATTTTTGAGTATATGTTTGTTTTCTGCAGGGACGAGTTTGAGTTATCCCCTTGACCTGAAACTATAAAAATAAAAAATCATCAACAGAATTGTATACTAATATTTCGTTTCTAACTTTTACTATTCTATATTTTTTTTATTGTTTTTTTTGGTAATTAATGTTAATATTTACGGGCCATGACCGTTGTCTCGTCTGAGTTAGTAAACTCCTACAGAAACATACAATCGTAGACACAAAAGAGATCACTATATTTCTCCAATCCAATTGCTTTTGTGTAGGTGAAAAACATTTTTTTTTTTTCTTACTTGTACATCAAGTTACAACAAACAAACAAACAAACAAACAAACAAATTTCTCCAAAATTACAATACTTGAACAGTTGATCGTGATTTATAACTTATTACTACCACCGTTCCAAAATGTAAGTCCTTTTAGCTTTTTTGTTTTGTCCCAAAATGTAAGTCCATTTACAAAATCAATAAAACATTAATTACATATTTCTCCTTCTACCCCTCATTTATTATATACTCAACCACTTTTTATTATTTTGCATTAATACCAATGAAATGTCATTTTAGTCTTTTTAATCAAAATTAATGACAAATAACAAATTTAACCAACTTTCTTAATATGTCTAAAAATACCCAAAAAAGCTTACATTTTAGGACGGGGTAGTAATCATTATATAAACCGACCATAAAAAAAACATCGATGTAAAAGTGTATTTTATCGCCCGTGACACTATCAACAATTGGTACAATTACAATGTACAGTATGTTTTCCAAATGGGCAAATGGCTGTAAGTGTGTCAGCATTTTTTACCACTTGGATTGATCTCATTGGCCTCAAAATATCATAAAGGAATATTTGTCTATTTTAAAACATCATCTCTATCAATGGGCAAATGACAAAGTTAAATTGTGGCAGCATTTTTACCATATCATTTTATCTCATTACAACACAAAACAACATAAAGGAATATTTGTCTATTTTAAAAATCATCGGTTATTATAAGCTAATTTCAAAGAAAGACCACCACATGCAATAAAATATCATTTTAGCTATTACAACACACAAACAAGATGTCACAAATTTTAAGAAATAATAATCTTTTTTTTTTTTTTTTTGTCACTCGATAGTTTTTAGTGTGATGTCATGTTAAAAACAGTGTGGTGCCACTAAATGCATTTAGAATCTTGACACTGCTGCTAAATGCAAGAACATCAAATTACCTCCATTCAAAAACATGAAACTCTTGGATAAATATTTTCATCTTATTTCTCAAATCCTGATCATACAAATCATAAATAATATAAGTAATGATATTTGATCACTCAAAACATTAAAAGGAAGGGGACATTAACATAAGACATTTTACATATTCTATACATCTTCTATATGCAATATATGATTCAAGAAAACCAAAAAAACAAGAAAACATGTACTACCCTCTTCATGAAATCCTACAAAATACCTATATCTCTACTTCTTGAAAAATATGATCCCATCACGAGCAAGGGTTCCTTCAATGTCCCCGATAATACGAGATATACGTACTTCGAGCCCTCGTTGAACGTCTCCGAATAATGTTCTAATACTATTGGAAAACTTCTTCATATCGAATGTATCAGGTGTATCAAGCTCATTTGCAACTTCATTGAATCCTATGGAGATCTTGTGCTGTAGCTCCATTAATTTCTGCCCTGATGCAACCATGTATCTTTGAAGTTGAAATGTTTCTTCAAGATAATGCTCCAATAATCGCGTTTCCTCTTTCGATTTTTCTGCATTTGCATTTCCTCTTTTGCCCTGTATATCATTCTCATGCTGCACAAAACACAAAGAGAATGATCATTACATCAATATATCTTCAACTAAGCATTAAGGTACATGATTTATAAAATATAGGCGTACCATTCGTTGGCAAAGATCATCGGTTTTCCCCTGGAGCGAAAGGTATCGACCGATTTGTCTGTTCAATAAGGACAGGAGTGTAAAAAAGGTTTTCATGTCGTATTCTCCGCTGTTATCTGTGCCTTCGCTCCCTAACGGGCTTTCTTGTTTTCCAGCCAACTTTTCAAGCAATTGCAATTGCTGTTTTAGCCTCTGAATCTTGTACGCGACTCCAAGGGCATGTATGTCCATTTTCTGTGGTGGATTGTTAGTCTTTGTTATGTACTTGACTACTGAAGATGACGACGCTTCAGCTTTTTCACTACGCGTTAAATCCTCTTGTATATAATCAGGGCTTTCCGCGTTATCTTCTTCTTCGCTTTCTCTTTCTGGTGATTGGAGCAACAACACTATGTCCTTTGGTTGCGTAAAGGTTGAATCTTTATCTTCTTGCTTCTCTTTTTCGGCTTCAAAATGACTCGATTCTGTGATTTCACTGATTTCTTTCACTTCCTTTAGTGCCAACTTCTCTTTTAGGGACTGTAACTCTGTTTCGCGATTCAGAAGTAGTGTTTCCAGTTTCCTATTCTCCCGTTTGAGTTGCCCGAGATCACTGTCAAGTCCTTCGAAAACAGCTTTCATCTTCTTCGATTCCAGCTCCATGTTAAGCAGACGCCACCGAAAAGCTTCTACTTTCTCGTCTTTAAGTCTTAATTGCTCTGTAAAAGCATCTACTTCAAGATGGTGTCTAAGATCAATAGTACCTCCATAACCTTCAGCTTGACCCCAGCTATCTGAGTTCTTGAAATTTGCTGAAAAACATTTAGCAAAATCGATATTAATCACAAATTAACAGATAATTACTACATAATTATAAATACATTGATAATTCATCTTACAAGAGTCTTGATATCTGTCAAATGTGTATTGATCTTGTCCTTGTAAAGACTCGGGATGCTCAAACTCGATAAGGAAATTCATCTGGTGGTTTCTTGATGTATCCGTGTTTGATCCCATCGATGCATTCGGATGTGCAGTAGAAAACGTATCACGCTTTGAATTAGCATGTTTAGACAATATGCTCCTTAGGGAATGCTTCTCACTTCTTGAATCATGATCTTTCTTTAACTTTTCGGTTTTTATCTCAGCCTGTTTTTTCTTGGCCTTTGATAATTTCATCTCCTCTAAAAGCATTTGTTTCTCTGCTGTATCTAACTTTGATTTTCTTAACATGGCGGATAGGATTTGATCTTTCTGTTCTAAATCCCTACGTACTTTAACAAGCTCGAACGATAGCTTTTGAGTCATCAAGACAGCCTGTTCCTTTTGCTCAAGAATCGAATCAATCTCTTCTTTCGCTGATTCAACTTGTCTCAAAGCTCGGCCCATCTCTGCTTCAAGCTGTCTTTGGTTAGAAACGAGCTCAATAAATGCAGACTTGTGCTTCGAAATCTCAGCAGAATGACGTTGAGCTTCAAGATTTGCAGACTCTTTAAGTTCCCTTATAGTATTTTCACCGCTTTTCAATTTTTCTTCAAGCTCATTCCTCTTTTGCTCTTCATTCTTTAGTGATTTCTCTTTCGAAGTCAAAAGGGCGTCTTTTTCTTTCAATTTTTCATTCAAATCCAAAACACAACGCTCCCTCTTCGTCTCGAGAATTCTTAACCCATTCATTAAAGCAATAATATGTTGTCTAAGCTTCTTCCTTTCACTAAACCAATTATGTTCATGTGTAGCATACATGCTCACAACTTTCTCATTAGCCTTTGCGTCTTCGGTTCGTAATTTCTTTAACTCTGAAATCTCTTTTTGGGCATTTTCAAGTTTGTTTAATATCTTAGCTTTACTAAATCCATCTCCACCTGTCCTAACCCCACCAGCCAGCAATCCTAAGAGATGGGCACTTCCTAAAAGCATCCCATTTCTTGTTTCTGACCAATTTGCATCAAACACTTTTGATTCTGTTAAGAGTCTCATAGCATATAAAGCACAAGAAACCTTGAAAAACATAAGATCAAAGCTTTCTTTTTGCTCATCACATAACTCCATTGATGAACCAGGAACCCCCTTTCCATCCATCACAGAACTTATATCTCCTTTAAGAAAAAACCCACAAAAAAAAAAATTTTTTTTTTGAAGGCAAAATTAGTTTCAGATTATTCTTGCCATACAGAATTCTACTTCTGCAGATTCATCAAAACTTTGCAAATAATGAAAAACTGAGCTTAAATTCCAAGAAAACAAACATAAACATGTCAAAGACAGTAACTTTGGAGCAATTCTATGCTATTAAAGATTCAAGAATTAGGTAAACTTACAAGAAAAAGGAGTGAAGAGAGAGAAAATTGCCAGCAACTCAAGAACCATGGAAAAAACAGCTTCTGGGCAGTGAATTAAACCTCAAAAGAACAAAATTTTCTTCACCAGAAACCAAACCAAACCAAAACTAGAGAACCAAACAAAGCTTCTGCAGGCACAATGATAATAATCTGTTTTGTTTTGGCAGAGATAAAGGGTTTAATGCTGTCAGATAATGCAGCCAAAATCAGTTAAAAAGAAGGGACCTTTTTTTCTTGTTTGTAACTGAAATAAAGGAGAAAAAACTGATGCAAAAAAATACTAAACAAATAATATGACGAACTAAAAAGCCCAATTCTTGCAGACCTTTTTTTTCCTCTGATTATCTTGATCTTTTCTTTTCCTTTTTCTTGTTATGGTGTTGAAATATAGGAAACAGTGGGGGCTAAATTCCTGGGTTTATAGGCCACGTTACAACGAGGCAAGTACAGAATAGAAGGTGCAAATGAAAAAGAACATGCCCCTACTTGTTTTTATTAAAAAAGTACAGCTAAGCTTTACAGCCTATATATGTGCCCATTCTTCCCTCCTCTTAAATCAAGAATTAATTTCAAGAAAATGTCTAACTCCGACTCAAAGGTCATATTGTTTTGTCCTTAAAATTTCGTTAATGATGTAAATTGATGATTATTTTCAGTTTTATAATGGTTGTCTCTATAGAGTACATAATTTTTCATTGAGAGAAGTCGGTATAAGTTATCAAGCTCTCAAACCTTAGCTCACATACAAAACTATCGATAAAATACGTACCCTCCAATTTTACCGTTATGCCCTAAAAAAAGAGACATGAATGCAAATACTATTAAATAAATGAAAGAACCACATGTTTTATCTTGGCCACACGATCGTCCACCAGGGGCACCCCACCTGATTATTGATATTTGATTAATTTCAAATTGTTTTTTTTTTAATATAGAGAGAATCGATTTTTCAAAGATCAATTCGAGAATTGATTTTGGATTCGACACTTCAAAAGTCAATCCTTAGATGCAATTGAAATAGTTTGTCAGATGTCGTGCTACAATATAAACCTAATACCGGTGTCCAAATAAAAACAATGTAATGAAAAGATTTTATAACACAACTGTTGTATCAGGTTTAATGTATTGTGATCATACAATTATATTTTTTTCATTATCACACATCTACTATATGGAAAAAAATCAAACATATATGAATGTAATTATACACGTCATTTGATATAACTTACTTATGACGATCGTACTATCAAAATTTCCATCTGATTTGCATATTTCACCAACTCCTACCATTGTTAGGCAACGTTATCTTTTGGATGTAAGGCACATGTGGAAATTTTGTGCTCCACAAATTGTGCATGATGAAACGGTTCAAGCTAATTTTGCACCTATATATATATATATATATATCGTTCTTCATGAAAAAATTGGAATTATGGAATATATACTTCATTGCTTGTGAGGCATTGATTCGATGTCGAGAAGGAAAAAAGTTTCAGGGCACCGATTCAGTGCTCGAAACATTAACATAGTATATATATATTTAGCCTAATCTATTTTTATAATCAATACGTTTGTATAGAAGGATTATTACCACCAACATCATGGTGGTAAAGTATTGCAAAAATTCAGATAAATTAAACTTCCAAGGTAAGGAGAAATGTATTCAAAAGTATTTTTTAAAAACTTTATTTTGCATCCGTTTTATCACCTTCCAAGACATAGAAATCATGTTTTAAACACAATAAATAATACAATATGATGAATCAGTATGCATGGTCACTAGCTAATTATGTGGCACTGAGACCCTTATTTAAATATATGTCACGTTAATAAAAAGTGTCATTATATTGATATATACATTCTTTGTGTCTGAATAATTACAACAGTAACATTAATTATTTGTTCAATAATGGGAACATGAAAGTACGAACAGGTCTAACCGGCCTAGTGCAATGATAAATATCCAACTTATTCAATTGGATATCAACTTATTCAATTTTTTCTCGATTAAAACAAGGAGGAGGAACAAAACACATTCCTTTTGCTCCAAGAAAAATAAGAATATATATATATATTCATTAACATTATTAAAAGACGAAATACATTGTGATACATAAGAGACATCAAACCGGCCAAGCTTAAGTGGTTTATATATATATATATATATTTTCACACCGGACAAGTAAGCAAAATTAACAAAGAGCGTATTGCCAATGAGACTTAGCTCAAGTGGTTAAGCTTAAGTACTCTAAATGAGGTAATTACGTTTCGGTGTGAAAAAAAACAAAGAACGTGTATGTAAAAAAAATAAAATAATGTATAATTGTTTGTATGGAATATCCATTAAGAAAATAATAATTTTTCGTTTTCTTACATTTTAAAAGTGCAATACACGTTGACAGTTGACACAATACACTATATGAAAAATATTTGAACACTATGGCAATTTGAGGGCAAGAAAATCACAATGTTCTGAAAATATTGCATATATATATATATATATATATATAGTCTCTAAGTCTCATTACTCTAATTATTATGGAACTTTAAATAAATGTTCGATCATTAGAGACTGGTAAAAATGTCACAAGATCACCGAGATATAGTAATGCTACTGTTTCAATCACTCGGATATTACGACTGACACAACGTATTTTTAGCTTACACTATATTGATCATGATGTAGGATTTCGTTGATGATCATGCTATGAACGGATGAACCTACTATAATCAACGGTATAAAAACATGTGTCTGAGTGGTTGTGATCGATAGTAGCATTATTTTTTCCAGGACGTATCAATGTAACACCCCATTTCGAGGTCATAAAATGACTTCAGTGGATACTAGAGTCGTGTGGAACGTTTCAAAACGAAGAAAAAAAGAAGATAAAACAATAAGAAAACTTCTCATAATAAGATCATGCATGAATTTGGAAAGAAGAAAATTTGTAACAAAATGTTGAGTAGTAACATGTTACATAGAGTACTAATTCATAACATAATGTTATATAACTGTCATACATAAACATAACAAATTAATGCCATAATATGATGTGGCAACAAGACATGTATTTCATGATGTAACAATGCGATACATCATAATTAAGAGGTCACTGTGACGACATCATATTATGACATTTATTGTGTCAGGATGATTACGACAGTATTAATATTTTTACTGTAAATTCAAGATGAAGATGATGTTGGAGGAGGAGGAGGAGGAGGATACTTGATAGCATTCTTGACAATTTTCTTGAGGGCAGCATCAGTAAGATCAATACCACAAATATCAGACAATCTGATAAGATAAAGAAGAACATCAGACAACTCTTCACCAAGATGTTCCTTTTCTCTTTCCTCCCAATTTGGTAAACCTTTTTCCACTTCTCCTCTCCATTGGAATATCTCTGATAACTCTCCTACTTCTCCTACCTGCATTAATTTTTCAATTTTTTTGTTAATCAGCAATGTAATTAAGTTGCATTTAAACTATATAGGTTGCACTGGTAATGATACGTGGTACGAATATATGAGCCACGCGGGATTTTCGAGAATTAAATATATAAGGGATCCAAGATTTAGATCAGTAAGGCCACCAGAGTAAAACTGTACTGGTCGTCGGAGGCATCAATGATCGATATACCTAACTTTTAACAACAAAATTATATACAAAATAAAAGTTCTGAAATTTAAGCGGCGGCACGTGCCCTTAGTTGTAGATGGTGGATACGAGTACAAAGGGTATATATGCGTAAACATAAAATATATAAGGACCAAACCGTACATAATACAACTATAATGGCCAAATAATACTTATTACAACACATAAAATAAATCAATTTTTAAGGGCTCTCTTCATTTTTGATAGTTTTTATCAATTTGAACAACTTTATTTATTATCGATCTTACGGTTTTAACTCAATTTTCCACAGATGTGAATATCCAAACCCGGTTTCCAACTTGTAAAAATTCAAAACTTGTATTTGATGCGTATCCGTATCACATACATGACACGCTATTAATTAGATAAAAGTATTCATACATGCATCATATACATCATAGGATATATAAAACATAGAGATATTAGATATATATAAAAGAAAAGAAATTATTAATTACCATAGCAAGAAGCAAATTTCTGGGACTATGATATTTCTCCCAATCTCTAGCTTTGGCAAATTCTTCAAGTTTTTTGGAGAGATCTTTTAGACTAATATTGTTCTCCATTTTTTTCTCTTCCTCCACAACCCTTTTTTCTTCATATTCTTCTCCCATTTTTCCTAGGTTTATTTGCTTTGAAGAGATAGTGCTAATAAATAAGTAAGTTGTCAAGATTTTAAAAATATATATATATATATATATATATATAGCAACTTTCACATGGAATAAAGTTTTCACAAATAAACAATAAATAATGACTGCTTTGGGAGAAAAAAGGGGTCAAAAAAGGGAAGAAGATCTTTAATATTCTTATTTGTTCATTTACTTAATGTATCATGCATGCATGGGATGCTTATATTCCATAATCAATTAATATTGCAAAATCACCTACCTAGCTATTTATTTCTTTACATAGAGAATATCCTATTATACTATATTATCTCAAGCATGATGCATGCATGAATCATGAGAATTCAATTCTTTCCGCTTCCTTTTGGTATAATATATATATATATATATATATGTATTGACTACATACAATGAATCTTCTAGAAAGCACTAGATGCAATTTTCGGTTTTTTTGAATATAAATCGAATTTTGACTTAAGAATCGGACTTTCAAAATATTGATTCAGATGTGATCCAAAGGTAATGTAAAGGCTCCTCGGCTAAATCGTCTTAAATCTTTTGTGATAATGTAGTTTATTTAATTAAGTCACAGAATAAATTAAGTGGGAACAGTTATAAGTTAATTACTATCATTATCGCTTAATTTCTGCTAAAATGAGTATAATTCAATTATTGGGTGCAATTCAGCATATAATTAGTTAAATGGGAAATTTTAGTAGGGTCGAGAATCAATATTTATCTATGCCCATAGTTTTGAGGGGTTTTAAAAACTCGACTTTGGGACGATCGATTCTGGGATCGGCGTTTGAAATGACGAGCCTTACGTGAGATAAAAAATAGTTGACAGATCTGATGTCACAAGTAAACTGTGATGTAATAGGTGAGTCAGTCAACCAAGACAGATATATATGATGCCCCTTAATTTATGTGCCTATTAATTTAGGTGCCCTAATAGATTTCCAGGAGTGTAACTAAAAGCCCCTTTAAATATATATCCATCGTTTAAACTTAGGCATTGTTTCTCAAAAAAAAAAAAAAAAAAAAAAGAAACTTAGGCATTGGTATTGCCTTAACACATCCTATCCTATCTACTTTTGGGTCGACCTAGCTCAGAATCGAATTTAAACTTGAAATTCGACTCTAAAGAGGTCAAACGTAAAATTCGATCTCTAAAAAAACCGAATTTTGCCCGAACTATGATGTCCCGTACGTGGGAGTGGATCCTCTCAAGTACTTAAGGATAAAGTGTATTTGTTTTTACACATTAGTACCAAAACGACGTAGTTTTGAAAAAATAAATAGACGGTTAGATGATTTTCACATTTTGAGTGTGTTGTTAGATCACTCCTACTTGAGAGAATACTCACTCAAGTACTTGAGAGGATCCTATTCCGATGTCCCGTGTCCCGGTAGATTGGATGTGGTGTCAATAAACTCTGATTAAAGTAATTCCACTATATATATACTACCGTAAAACAAAGTACATTTCTAAAATAGATATACAAAACATCTCTGTAGTCTAATAAAAAGAATTCTTACAAAAAATTTCAACCACCATTTTCACAACAAAATATTTCCTTCAAGACTGCATGCAAATTTATAGCCATATACATCTTGCCCTCAGGATTTGCAGCAAAAAAATAAATTTTCAACCAATACAATAATGCTACTGCCACAACATAAGGGTCATAACGAGGGGCACAACCTGACATAATGCTTAGCTAGAGGGTGACCCTACAGCCACGTCACCTCCAGCTAAACGCATGTCAAGTTGTGCCTCCCGTTATGGTTTCCCTGTTATGGCAGTAGCATTTTTTATGTGGTTGAGTTAGCTAAACTAAGCTAACCAATGTGAAAAATTAGATTGTGAGTTTTTTTTTATTTTAGATGCAGCATACAAATTATCATCATCTTTCAGCTCCATAGAAGTTTTCAATGAGATGAGCAATCTTGGACTTCTGCACAATGTTTTCTTCTTCCACCGTCTGCAACAAGCTTTGCATTGTCGAAACAACGTGCTTTCTTCCATCCGGCTGGGCCCACAAAACACTGAGAATTTCCGGAGGGATAACGGTTGCAGGTTGAGCTACTATCGGCTGGCCATCCACCTGAGCTCCATTCAGCCTAACCCACGACAAAACACGATATGAAAATGAAAGGAAATTGAAATTTTTTTAGTTTCTAAAAGTAATGAATTGACAATAAGTGACCAATTCACCTGTTCAAAACATTCTGCATATTTGGCCATTCCGAAAAGGCATAACATACATCGGTTATGTTAGTGCCCCTGCATCTGACAAACCTAACTTTCCCCACAGAATGGTAAAGTTTATTGAAATCTTCACTTCTTGGGGTCGAGTGAAATATCCGTATTACTGTTGTTCTTGGTACATCAATCCGATACATCATAACTTTCTTCCCTAATACATCAATGGTATGTTTCGCGAGAGCTCTTTCTTTGGCTTCTTCTGTCTGGCAAAATCACAAACAGTTTCAGTGTCTCATATAAGGATTCACATTTACCATTTCGAGCCAAGGCAGACCACACACGAGCTTTTTGAACCCGTGCAAGGATACCAATCAATACAGTCTAACCGTTGATAGTAAGAATCGAGCCCACAACCTTGAGGAAGTGACTTGTTCTTACCGGCTGAGCCATTGAAACAGTAAGAAGCTTACTAGTAAACAAAACAGATACACAACTACATGCAAGAGGAAGAAAAAACTACCTCGAGCTCGACATAAGCAACAGACTTTGATGAACCCAGAAAAAATCCAGTTACTTTGCAACCACAGAGTGACAAAGCTGATTCTACATGGCTCGGGCTAATATCGTGTGTCAGTCGCCTAATCATAACTGTTCGAGTAGGATTCTTCCCCAATGAAACAGGGAATTTAGGGTCACCAATCAAATCAGGGATTCGGATTCTTTTGGATGTACCATCATTGACAACGACGTCAGTTGCTTCTACTGTTACTGGATTATTTGCTATGTAAACGATGTGTTTCTGAAGAGCGTTCTTCAGGCCTTCTTTTGTCTGGATCAGATTAAGATAGGTGAACAAATTGTAGGATGAAAATGACATACAAAGTAATACTAGGCTATGTATGAGTGTGTGTGTGTGTGTGTGTGTGTGTGTGTGTGTGTGTGTGTGCTGTCACTCAGCAAACTTCTCACTACTCACCTTGAAATAGACATTAGCATGGTGGAAAGTAGCTCCTTCAACATATGCAAATTCAATACTAGATATATCCCCAAAACTCCGAAAAACGTTGTGTATGTCCCTTTCTCTTACATGTTGAACCAAGAACTTCACCACCGCTTTAAAGGCACCGGAATCTTCGTTCTGGGCATCATTTGAACCATTACTGGAAAGTGAAGGTTGTTCACTTATTTTCAGAGATACATATTCTGGACTAGTACTTTTTCCATCCTGAGTCTTCGAATTGGCTGGTGCGTTACATGATGGCCCTTCAACATCGTTATTTGTATGCACAAAATTGAACCTAGGAGAAGTCTTTCTTTCTTCTGGTAAATCATTCCATGGCTTAGCACCTGGCGTGAAGCTTGCTTTGCTAGTTTTATCTGTCTCTGGGGTAGGAAGAGGCATTTGCTTGATGCAACCCATCAAATAATTTATGTCAAAAAATTTAGGTTCTTTCTCTTGTCTCTCATCTATACGGTCCAGAAAGTTCTCAATCAAGTGATTACTCTTTACACACGTGTTCCCTTGATCATGTGCTTGATCATTTGACATTCTCGTGTCTTCTACGGACGTATTCATACCAGTGAACAATTTAGCTACATTAGGAACAAATTCACTTTGAGTGGCGTTTTCGTCTTCAGAAGAATGGCTTCTAGATCTCGAGAAATCCAATCTGCTCGGTCCAAATAGCCCCGGTAACTTCCTTGGTGATTCATTAGGGGCGGACATATGAAACGTCAATAACTTGCTAGCTGGTGAAACTTTATCTTCTACAGAATCAAATACACCTGAGGGTACCACATCGGAGTGCAACCGTTTATTACTTTCCACGGCTGTTTCATCATAAGTTTCACGCCTGAACATCCTAGATAAGATACTAATCTGCTGTGAATCACCAGGGAAATCAGTTTTACTAATTATTACTTCTTGTTCCAGTTGATCTCCATTTCCTTGAAGCTCTGATGAACTTGAAGAAACATGCACAGCAGTAACATCCGAGTCCGGTTTACCAGCCACGGGGATCAAAGATGACTCTTTCACTGCATTATCAGAAGTGTTTCCATTATTTTGCTCCTTGTTGCTATTGACATCTGCGTCTGGACGAATGTCAAATTGACTATTTTGTTCTAAACCAGAGGCTAACGGGTTCACTATAGGCGTTGGTAAATAAGGGTTTTGATCATTCCCTGGTTGTTTTCCCAGTGTCTTCTCCTTTAAAGTGCTAAGAATCTCCTTCACAGTATAGTATGACCCGCCCACTTCCTTTTGAATATGACTTGGCTTAGGAAAGTTCCCTGAATTTGATTCCATATACCTATAGTAAAGATGCATAAGTGGACGATAAATTACACGCTCTCCATGATGGTTATAACCGATATAAGCAACGTTGTATAAAAAAAAACCCGAAGAAAATGTGCATTTAAGGATGCCGGAGGAAAGCCTACCCAGTCCCATTCCTTATACAAACTCCATGAGGGCTACAAAAGAATAAGTCTCAACTAACACCGATCACAGCAACAATTCATAGTGACTATATGAGTTCCATTTCCATGAAAAGTAGTCTCCCATTTGAAAGCTCTAGAAGTTCAAAGATGACAGAAGAGGTGAATACGAAAAGTATATTCTACACCTCAATATATTTCTAGTACTAACCTTCTGCTTAAAATACAGGACACACGTAGACTCGTTTCAAAGCTAATGTTACAGCTAGATGAAGGGAATGCACAAGTCTTAACACATTCTGACACTAACCCGAGAGCTTCTTTTAAGTATTCGTTTAGTTTAGTTTTTTCTTGTAGTCACGCGTTCTTGCAAAGCCAAATGGACAGGTAACTTAATGAATTTCGACTGCTGATAAGATGTTATAATGCCACTTTGGCACAAACACAAAATCCCCACAGTTCTGTTTACGAATTCGCAATCACACAGTTTTGTTTACGAATTAGAAATCACGCAGAAAGAACACAATTATGCTCCCAAAACAAAAGAAATAAATCAAATTGAATAAGTCCAGGTAAAAAGTGAAAAGAAGACCTCACTTTCTGACAAATGACTCCACTTTTTCAGCTCTAAGTTCCTTTGAAGTTGTTCTCTTCAACTGCGTTGTTATCTCTGTATCACTTTCCGTATCAGGATGAGTCGCGCTCACAGATAACCACCTCATTGCCGTCGAAAATCCTATATTAAACCAAAAATATCATTACAAAGTCGACTTGCTAAATAAACAAATAAAGCAAAAGAAAGGCTCAGTTCGTGCAGTTGGGGATAAAGTTAACTTAAATTGGAAAGAAAGAACAGATTTTGTAAAATGGGTTGTGATTAATGTACCGTTTTTCCTAATGTGCAAGCCGGATTCTGGTCGGAGAAAATGCGAAAGGACCATTTTTTTCGTGGTTTGCTCCAGGAATGAAAAAAATGAAGAGAACAGACAGAGGGTTTTTAGGAGGGTTTTAGTTTGTTTTCCGGGAATGGAGTGGCAAAGTAGTAAAATGGCAATGAAAGCACTCAGCACATGTTCTACCTCAAAAAAATTTGAAAATAAAATAAAAATAAAAATAATAAGCATATGTTACTAGATAGTAAATTATACAATCATTTTACACAAGAATCTCCTTTTTTTTATTTTTTTTTTATTTTATTATTATTATAGGAAACACAGGAATCTCTACTCCCCATGAATTGTAATTTTGTATTGTGATCCTTTATTTTGCGTAAAAGGAGTAGTATATAATTTAAAGATTCTGCATTTTAAAATTCTTAGCAGGAATTTTTGATATTTTTTATGAATAGGTTGAATCGTTAACCCGTTTCAAAAGAAAGAAGAAGAAAGAAAAACCAGTCTTAAAAACAATACCACAAATGGTTGGAGAAGTAGTTGATAAAACACGACATTCAATGACTAATTCTTCTATCAGCCGTTTGATGTTTGAACGGTATCAAGTAATAATATTCAAGGAACATAATGTATATATAATTTAGTGGAGGTCATTAACAATTTTTTTTTTTTTTTTGTTCCTCCAATAAAGCCGTGGGATGTACATTAAAGTCAAAAATAAACTAAAAAATATTGCAGTCAAGTAGATGAACAATTATTGTAATCACAGTGGAAACATGAAAATGGAAGCTCAGTTCAGTTCAGTTCACTCCGGCAACAAGCATATTTGATGCTCTCTATGTTGTCTGTCCACTTCTTTTGTCACCAGCGGCCTTGCTACGAAACGGGGACAGCAGAGAGAAATGCCGAGACGCTACATAATTAAACGTAAATGGCAGTCATTAACACTTAAACCACAAAGGGATTAAAAAGATGGAGGATATTAATCATAGACGTGATTGACTGTGTATGTGAGTACTCACATTTGCTCGACGAACTCCCTGCAACTGGTGATGGTGTTTCGTCTTCTAAGATCAGGTTTTTTAATGTATGAACTGCATTTAAAACTCAGGATTATCAACAACAACAAAAAAGGATAGCCCTTTTGTTCAATTCAGATTTACTACTTGAATATCGTGCTAAAGACGCGGCATTTATCAGGAAAATGGTTACAAAATACCTTCATATGATATTGCTTTACCATTATTGTCTGATGTTACTGGCTCACTGCTTTCGTCGAATGATGTAGAAGAGCTATTATGCTTCTTTTTGCCAAATTTAAGAAGTCGCCGAAACCCTTTCGGTGATTCTTTCACTTGAATCTTGTCTGACACTTCTGGGATTGAATCAGCTCTCTGTGCTTTTTCAGCACTGATAAATACCTTTGCAGTAGACACGGTACCCGAGCTAGTAGGGGACGGTTCTTCCAGTGATGTGTTCCGAGCAAATGGTGGATTATATGTCATTATTTCAGTGGGATTAATGTCTGAAAACCTTGATGAATCTGTCTCATAAGTCTTCACCTGTTTATCCCAGAAACGATAAATTTACGTCAATGCTTAAAAACATACTCCGAAAACTAGGGAATAATAAGTAAATCTATATACTGTACCTCGTGAGAAATTGATTTGTCTTGCAAAAGATCAGGTTTTGATTCACTGTGAAGCACGTGATTCGAAGATGGCTGTGCATGCATTGAAGTAAACTCAGATTGGAAGTTTCTAGAACCTTGTACTACAGCAGGAATAGAAGGCTTGTCATTCTCGAGAACCAAAACGGTTTTATCAATGATTTGATTATCATCTACTTCATTATCCATATAGCTATCAGAATTGGCAGATGTTGCAGAAGGCTTGGCCTGGTTCGATTTGATTACGTCGTTTCCTGTCATTTTCTTCTGGGTCGGATTCGAGCTTCCCCTTGGCGGTGTTCTAATTTTGAGTTCAGGAAGAGATGCAGCCTTACTTTTATCAAGGTTTATAATAGCAGATATTTTCTTGCTATCAGGCCCATCAGATTTCAGTTTCTGGGCTTGTTCAGAATGTGGGCCAACTGGTTTGGGCTCAGATAATCGTCTAACCCGCACACTAGAAGCCTTCGATTCAGGCCCAATACTGCTACTCTCTTTCTTTAACTGAGGCAATGATGAAACTGATTTACTCAATCTACTGCCCTCATTTGGCTTCATAGATTTAGAGGCTTCTCGAGATTCGATGGATCCAACGGATGCTCTTACTTTTGACCTTTGCAATGGAGATGATGATCCAATCTCAGAATCACTAAACTTTGATCCTCTATTAGTAATGGGGGAAAGTTTTGGAGGCGGTTTTTTCATTTGTGGTAAGGTTGCGGTAGTATTACCGGAGCTTGAATTGTTCCGGGAAGCAATTCTCTTCTGTCTTTCCAATTTTAGAGCTTCAAGTCGTTTCAAGTCCGCGTCCTCCTATAAAACAATGTATCATCAAGTTTTCTCAATGTTAAACTAAAACCGCGAAGAAAATTGGCAAGAACATACAAAGCAGAAGAGAATTCAAATCAGTCATACCTGCTCCTTTTTCAATTTCTGGATATCAGCTTTGAAGGCTCGTAATTTGTCAGCACGTGCCCGAGCATCCTCTAAAGGGCTCATCTTTGAAGGCTTAACCTTCCTTATTGGTCCACCTGTCGTTCTCTTACTCATCGACTCAGAAGTTGCTTTTGAATTCCGACCCCTATCCAATCTCGAGGTACCTTTCTTGGCGTCATTAGCCACTTTAGCAGCATTTTGGCTCTTTCGAACCGAACCCTCTGCATAGATTTGCATTTCATAGTCCAATGCAGGATCATATCCGATGGATCTCCTCTCAGTGCCACGTTCTGGAATCAAGTTCAGGTCATCCGCTTCATAGCCAAGCTCTTTACGGATTTTATTGTCTTCCGGCTTCTGATGAGCTGATGGAAGCTCAGAATCCATATCAATGGCAGTTCTTCTATCCTCTGGTCCCACTTGAATTGATGAACTTGACCTGAATGGCACTATGAAGGACTCGTCACCAATCTCATTCGACGACACTGCATCTGATCTATACTTGGCACGTTCAAACCCGTTAACAGCAAGTGGATCAGACGAATATGAAAACTGATCACGATTTTCACCAAGGAAGTTATCATTTGAAGACCTAGAAATCACATTTCTTCCATTTGCTTCTGTGAAATGCATATTGATCTCATGATTTTGTGCTCTAGCATTATCAGAACCTGTTGCTGAAGACATAATCGCGTCATTGTACACTCTGAACTTGTTCAAGAATTTCCCGTTTGATTCATGGACATCCCTTGACCTACGATCGTGTATCTCACTAGGATCTCGTCCATTATTAGCCAGAGGATCATCAACACCGTCTCTCTTTAAGCGTCTTTTCATGTTAGCACCATTCTCCATCACATTCAAGTCTTTCGTACGAGCTTCTTCATCAGCACCACTGAGAAGAAAACCTTGAAATGCATTCCAGTTTCCATAATCGTTTTGATTCACAACCGAATTTTCTTCATAGTCATTATTCGATTTACCAATTGACCTTCCGTTTCTTCTAGATGGCTTAGAATCGTGTTCATTATCATCTGCTTCGGAATCAATGGAAGACTCTGAAGCAGAATCTTTTGCTTGAGAAGCAATGTAATTTATGTTCCGGATAACAACCACATCTGACTTATCTTTACGAGATCGTCCAGATCTTTTCTGTGATTTCTGTGAAGCTTCTTTATCCAACTCCAGATCATCATCTGGTGAAGAGGAATTGGATGTGCTCGATCCTGAATTATGGTTGCGATCTCCACCATCCAAAGTCTGCTTCTTCACTCCTGCATTAGGAGTGACGTTCATTCGATAATCATCCATCTGCGGATGAGGTGGCTGATAAAAAGGCGGCATATTTCCAGGAAACCCCTGATAGTACGGCATTCCTTGTACAGGATAAGCTGGATACATTGGCATCATGCCAGGAGGGGAATGAATTGGCCATGTAGGATACATTTGATTAGGAAACTGGCCTTGAAAATATTCTTGCTGACCAACCGGAACATGAGGCCTTTCACCTGGGTAAAAATGGACACGAATTATTTACGAAATAATTCACAGCAAGTTAAATATCAAACTAGATATTGATCACTACCTGGACTTAGCTCTACTTGTGGTTTCTGATTATTGGGTGATGCCAAGTCACCATTTAAGTCAATTTCTCTACTAACCGAAGAAGATAGCACGATACCCGAGGAGTTCACAGGAGATGAGATCGGCATAGACTGTGCTGCTTCGATTTCTAACCATTGTCCGTTTTCATGCTTTTTGTTCCAAAGATCAGTGAATCTAATGCATGCATCCCTGTCATAGGAAATTTCTTGAAAATCAGCATTATGCGTACGGGGTGTATTTAAGTCATGGACTTAGTTGCAAAAGGTGGAAAATACACTTACATTAACCGTGACGCGCCAAAGCATTTGGCGAATGACACGAGTGGAGGGATGTTGTCAATCTCATAGCCTGCAGCTACAGCTCGAGCAAAAGCCATTCCTTGTTCTTTCTGAATCACGGTTTTGCGTGTCTCCAAGACTTTCAGGAGCTGGACTCTGGTAAAATACCGGGAAAAAAAACGTTATAGCCAAGTAAATTTTGATTAACATGAAACAATATTAAACAATGTAGCTAAGGTGGCTACTATACCTAGAATTCACCTCCGGTGGACTCTCGCAATTTGTTTGAGGTTGATATACCCCGGGCTGCATGAAAAGCAAAACAATCACGACACTTAACAACGGCATGATTTGGACATAAATGGCAGAGGCGAATGAATCTAACCGTGTATAATACGATTGCTTTCTCTTCACCAAGCTCTGGCTTAAGTTTGTGGCCTATCGAAAATGCCCAAAAACAAGCTCAATAACTAGTTCATCGACTAGCATAAAAGAATTACGTACACTAACCCTAGTAGTGCAAATCAAAGAAGAATACAATTGAAACGCTCATAGCATACCTTCTCTGGCTCTGGTAGGTTTTTCATGTTCTTCAACCTGTCGTCAAGTAACATGAATAATCAATGAACAATTTGAATATAAAATCATGCATCGTTCTAATAATATGATGAATGCTTACGGTGCTCTGTCCTGTATCGTTGCTCCTTTGGATGGCAATAGCTTCCTCGATCTGTAGGATCTCTAATTCAAGAGTATACACCCTTTCTAAGATCTCCGGAGTGCTTACAAAACGAACAAACCTGCAAACAACACCAAAAATCAGCTCCAAACATCTCTATATATAATCTGCGTGTGTGCAGAAAGGGCGGCGGGGGGAAAGTCTCAGTTTAGTCATTGAAGTACATGGTTTGAGGTCTGTTCCACGATCATATATTAATTTTCTCACTAAACGTATGGAAGGTAGAAACGTGATTCTACTGCACATAGACATTCCAAACACAATAATACAAACCTCTCAACTGTACCCTTTGTAAACCATGTTGCTTCATCATCAGGATCTGGTTCAAGCAAAATTGAATAACCCCCTTTTTCTGTTTGATCTTGAGCAGCCTTCAGGTGAGCGAGAAATGGGGTCAACAGACCAGAGGCGATCTTTTCTTTCTTTCCGTTTGCTATTATAATCAAATCACACCTGTAGAACACATGCATAAGTTTTGGATAAGATAAATGCTTCAATCAAGGACTTAAAGAGCATTGCCAGCTATGAACCTGCAGACAGATACGACGCATTAAATTGACAAAATGCAGATAAGGAAAATATGCATATGGAAATATCTGTGCACACAAAATTGACAAAAAGTTTTTCACGTGCACACAAAAGAACGAATTCCATCAAGTATTCTAACTTTGTTAACTAAAAAACAGATGAAATATTCATTGCTTAACCGAAGATGCAACAGGATGTAAGCATATCAAAATACTAAAACCCAAGAAAAAGGGCTGTCGTAGATACAAGGTAGAAGAAATGAGCTGAACCGTGTATGTAGTACATCAAAGCTCCTCCAAGCTAATCCTAAATGACAGAGCTTCTTTGAGCATAGAAA
The DNA here is from genome assembly GCA_026214975.1 of Gentiana macrophylla. Lineage (NCBI taxonomy): Eukaryota > Viridiplantae > Streptophyta > Magnoliopsida > Gentianales > Gentianaceae > Gentiana > Gentiana macrophylla. The sequence continues at coordinate 99,270,701 of CM047815.1, read as the reverse complement.
TTTAGGTTTAAGCTAAACCCTTTCAACAAATACAGGACTAGGAGCTGACTGGACATTACCGGAGCTTTAGATTTGCAAGAAAATTAACTACAAAGCAAAAGATCAGCAATTAGGTTCATCTTAGCCATGTTCGATAAGGCTCACATGGCAGTAAGCTGAACATCATCTTGTTCCAGCTTCTTCACTCATTATATACATCCAATGAGCCTTCCTACTACTACAACGAAACGTCACGAGTGTCACAACACACATAGCAAAGCCTAATAAGGTATCACGGGGTGTCGCGAAACATAGCAAACAACACGGATCATGAGAAAACAGGGCAGCGGCCTTTGCTACACGATGCGTTACATGATTTTCTATGCTCGTTGTGGCATCTCATGGTGCAAGTAGTACTATTCACTTCCAAACATGCAGATAAATGCTACAGCATCCATAAACATTGCAAAACCATAAACTTTATTTAAAAAAATAAATGGAAACACTCAGCTAATAAAAGCAGATTGTATATGTGATACTATATAAAACAGACTTAAACCCATTAAAACTATTACAAATTAACTGCATTACCTCGTTCTAGTAGGAGTGAGATGGAATACGGCGGAATCAAGCCGAGTAGTTGACTTCATCGTGGATTCTAGCTTTAAACCAAGACGATCGATTGGGCTGAAATATTCTTCTCTTCAAGAATCCCACCTCATAGATCTCCAAAATAAGCTCACAAAATCTACAAATTTCCAATTCCCTTTCACAATTAACAAGCACAGCAGCACAAATAAAATTCTGACAACCCAAAAGTAATGGACTTTTCGTTGTAAAACATTAAAGCTTCAAGCTTTTTGCTTTATATTTGCTGATACATTACACATACACATACATATGCATCTTTTTCTACTTTTACTTAGGGAGAAAGTGAGTCAGAGCTATACATACAGCTGCATATATAAATATATAAATAGGGATAGATGTATAGATACAGCTGATGGGGACTGATTAAAGAGCGCTTTTAGTGTGTGACCGTGTGAGAGAGAGACAATTGAGGGACATAGGATTCCGACCGGAGAGAATGGGAACGGAGGAAAAAGGATCTGATGATGCAAGATTGTGCCGTTGAATTGTCGGTTTGGAGTAGGGGTAAAATGGGGATTTCGCCTTCAGAGAGATGAGCTGAGCTTAGCAGACATTGCTTGTAGGGTTATGTTAAAAAAATTAGTAACGATAGAGATACAACCGTTATGATACAGTAAGTGTCACAATGTATATCTACATTATTGATCATAATAAATATAATAATGATCAAAGAGTCTACATCATAATCAATGTGTAGATCAGATTGTGGCGTTCAGATTCTTTGCATAGCAATAAATTGTATATTCTGTGTCATTACTGAACATGATATATATCTCTAGCTTCACCCTCATACAGTTTCGGCATTTTTCAAGACTCGTAGCATACGGAAAACACACGTTCTCCACCTTCTTGCAACCGTTGCAAGTCACACGCAACCTTAATGTCATACTTTCGTCAAAGGGCTATTATTCTAACCACGTTCATTCTACTTGTATAATGCGTATCGCAGTAGAATCGACATTGTAAAAGTCGATTTTGAAGCCAATAAGTGATTTCCCGTAAATGCATTGTGAAACCCGACTTTGAGAAAGTCAGTTCTCGATCCAGAATCTACGAAAAATCAGTTTTTGGCTCCATAATCGACTTTCACAATATCGGTTTTATTGTGATACATAAATAAAATGGGGTACAAGTAAAATTTGATGGTGCAAATAAAGAAAAGGGTCTTCTCATTCGTTCGAATATTTTAACAAACATTGTCTTCCCATTTATATTTCATCGTGGGAATATTTTAGGTATCATCAACTTGTATAATTTTGAAGCTATGAAATAAAGCATTAATTATTTGGTCGAATATAAATAATCAAAGCATAACAAAGTTGTTTTGTTTTGTGTTGTCTTGAGAATTTCTAATATTATTTGCATTCTACCAGAAGATAAAGACTATTTTTTTTTGGGGAAAATGTTTAAAAGGACAATTTAGGTGTAGTATTAGGGATTTAATCTCATCGACATCAGATTTATGCTCATTACGACAAATTATGTTGTCCCGGACCATTATACCTTTGTTTTTATTTTTTTAACAACTTCAACATTGCGATAATTGTCCTTATTACTGCGATTCAATCAATCGATTTTCCCATTTTTTTCTTACCAAATTCAAGCTTTTTGCGAATTTAAATCACCTTATTCTTCTACATCGTTACATATCAATAATTTGAGTTCATCAACTTAGTTTTGTTCTTCCATTCTTGCTTTGTTGGTTTGTCTGTTCTTCTTTTCTTCTTCTTCTTCTTCTTCTTCTTCTTCCACCTCTCTTGTCGCCGCCGGTGGGTCCACGACCACGGCTACAAGGCAACAACATCAGTCCAACCATAATCTTCTTGAACGAGGTAATCGGGCGGCATCGATTTTCTTGAACGGGACCGGCATCCGAACGGATTTCAAATTTTTTCCGTGAATGGATGGTGTTCGATTTTGTTGCGCCTCTTTGCATTTCTCCCATTTTATTTCGAGTATAGATTGAATGTGAAGAGATTTCTTCATTTTGGGGAGGCACCGAACTTGCGGGGAGAGAAGCGGCTAGCCCACTGGGAGACACCGGGAGGCGGTTAGGATAGCTGCAGAGGTTGCAGGCAACGGAAGGGGAATTGGAAAAAATGATCTTTTTTTAAAGAAAGGGTATAATGGTCCAAATGATATAAATATTTGTCCTTAATGGCATAAAATTGAATGTCACTGGATTAAATATGTATTTTGATAGAAAATTTGTCCTTTTTACATTTTCCCTTTTTTTTTTTTGGGGAATGAGGGAGAAGAATGAAATATTTCATCAATTTGAGTAGAAGACGAGCTTTTGAAACTTTTGCATAAAGGACAAAACTATTTATTCATCACAAAATTCACTTGTGTTCGAAATTCATTGTTTAAATTCATTGACGAAAATTCATCGTCGAAATTCACTAATTTTCAAAATTCATCGTCGAAATTCACTAATTTTCGGGATTCACTGTCGAAATTCACCATCAAATTCACCGATTTCGGGATTCACCGAGAGATTCACCGATTTTCGGATTCACTGTTTGTCCTTCTCGCTATAAAATTTATGCAGTTGTCCTTCTCTTATAAAAAATATGTATTTCTCCATTACTTAAAAATATTTCGATTATTGTGTCATTATCCCTAATTTTCCATTTTTTTTATTAATGCACATTGATTAGTGCAGTTGTTGTTTTGACATATTGTCACCTAAACTGAGTCATTCTTGAATTTTTTTTTTTTTTTAAATCTTTGAAAAATAAAATATTTATGGTTTATTGCGCATCATCTCAAACTATTTCCTGCGAATGGGTCCACGTCGGCAATGTTTCATCAAGCCGGTTGGTTCAACCAAATGACTTTACCCATTTTTGTGAAAAACACCAAAGCCGCTGGTTGAACCAGCGGCTTTAACCTGGGAAAAAACGTGACCATCCTGTATTGAAATGAAACTGGTGCATATGAAGAAGCATTGGTTCAACCAAATGCTTTTTAGCAAGACTGCTAACACCAACTGCATTTTCTTTTTTCACCCCAAAACAATATATTCAACACCTCAAATTCTCAAACAAATGCATCTTCTTTTTCAAATTTCAAAACAATATATTCAACACCTCAAATTCTCAAAATCAACAATCCAATTATAAAAACACATTCATTAAAAGGAAAAAACCAAATCAATTGCAAAAACACATTCATGCAAACTACGTCATTAAAAGAGAAAAACCATATCCAAAGTTATTGTTGTATTACAACAACCAAAACAAAAGAAATGTTTGATCATATTAACTTGTTCGTATCGACTTTTCTTCGTTCTTCTACGTGAAGACGAACATTCTCGCCGTGTGTCTACCTCCTCGATCGGTGTCAGGTTGAGCCCTTGTCAAGTTCCTAAAGTCGTATCACGGAAGTTCCGGGCTAGGATGTTCGACCTCTTGAGTTCAGTTGGATCGAGATGTCCCTGTCTTGTGTTTTGTAACACTTGAAGGACATCGATTGCATTTGTTGAATAAGCCTCACTTGTGCCATCGGGATGTCATCCGGCATGTTCGCAAGCAACCTAGTCGTATTTTGATAGCGAGAAACATTCCTCTCATTGTCTGCGAAATGTGTAAACACAAAACAAATAAAACAAATTTCTATGTATGAAATTAGAAAACAAAATTTAAAATATACTTACAAGTTGTTCATAGTCGGCGGTAGGATAGAAATTGTGTTGCGTTTCATAGTCTTCAACAACGCTTGCACTTTGAGGGCTAATAATGCGCCGGGTGATCTGACGGTACCACCGTAAGTACATATCATTGTGTTGAAGATAACCGTTGTAAGGAACACCACGTGGAACCAACGATGATTTGCGATCGCCCACAATCGAATATAATCCCGTGCTTAAGCGCGCATAATCCGTTGTGTTTCCCGCCTATCAAGCGAGTGCAAATGGACACCGTGTCACATTCATTAGCACCGTTGGATGCCAACCGAATTGTCGAACTACTCGTCAGATAATGCCATTCCACCACGCCAAAACAAATGAGTGGAGCAATTACAATCCACTCATCGGTGTCCTCAAAACATATAAAGGCGGAAGATGGCTAAGGATGTCCCACGTGTATGGTTGCCATGTGAACATTGCATCCGTCATAGTATCAAATGCATGTCTATAGGTTACCAACCCCGATAAATGATCGGTATACATCCGCTCAACTCGTAGCCACTTACATCCTAAAGGGTCAACTCCCGCTTGCATTTGTGACCCAAGTGGATACTCTACTCCCTCTTCTTCCGTAACACGTGACTTAATCCGTGTAGGTCGACCAATGGTGATACGCTCCCATGACCACAGCTGTAGCAGCACTAAAGATCCACCGATTTCACTTGCCCCTTTCTTGCTTGCCACACACAAATTCCGGTATAAACAAGCGAGTACCCCACTCCCAAATATATTCACCAAGTCGGTGCAAATCAACCACTGAGGATAATATATTAGTGAACCCTATTTCCACTATTATCCGGGAAGAGGACGGCTCTATCAAATATAATAGATATGCTCTAACATACCTATGAATCTGTTCTTCGGTTGCATCCACAGGTAACCCTTGAAAATTATCTTTTAACCACGATAATTTCAAGGTATTACCTTTAAAAGCGCCTTCAGGTGGCCTTATACCTAATGTTTGCTCTAAGAGATCGGCCCATCGATGATCGGTTGTCCCGTAATAGGTAAGCCACCGACCTTAAGACCTAACAAGACGTTAACATCTTGTAACGTTATGCCTACCTCTCCAATTGTCATATGAAATGTGTGTGTTTCTTGACGCCACCGCTCAACTAATGCGGTAATTAAATCGGCATTAATGGCGACAAATGACAACCTGTGGATCCCATAGAATCGTGTCTCTCTCAAAAAAATCAACTACCAAATCATGCACCGATAATGTTGCTTTGACATAAGATGCGTCACGACATACGAGAGACCTACACTCCTCAAAAAAAAAATGTTACTATTTTTTATAAAGAAACAAATTGTTATTGCGAAAAAGCAAACATTAACGATTATATTACCTCTCCTTCCTGAGATGATCTTTGCCGCTTGTGTTGTTGTTGAAGTCTTAGAACGCTATCATTAATTGGTCCCGCTCCATGTGATCTACATAAATAAAGCACAATTCATTAGTGACTATATAACAAATGAATATAATATAAACATGGTATACTAGAATAGACACATTAATGAAAATGTTTAATTTCAAAAAAAAAAAATAATAATAGGCATTAGGTACAAACCATTACCGTGAAGGACCGGGCAAATTAGATTGTTTCAATTGACAAGAGCGCTTGTTATGACCGGGCAAATTACATAAACTACATGTAACATTTGTCTTTGGTAACTCATCCATTTCATTACGGATTCTTTTAGATTTCGGACGTCCCTTGCCTCTTTTCCATGCGGGGTTGACTACTAGTACCGGTCCCGTCATTGTCTTCCAATAATCCTCATCAGCACAGTAGAAAGCATGCACGATAAGAACCAAAGTATTCCCACATGAGAACAAAGGGTCAACATATTGATCCGTGTCTACGGAGTGCGAGCGACAAACCGCTATAAGATGAGAACATGGATAATGTAGGTTTTGCCACTTGTTACATGTACACGTCCTCTTCGAAAGATTCAACGTGTGACTACGATTAGCCATGCATCCATGACGATTACCTTGTCTAGTAACCACTCCATATACACCTTCTTGTATATTGAAACAAGTAACCTCATGGTGAGCGGCAGTTTCACTATTTCTCTCGAGTTGAACCGTTATCTTCTCCGACCATTTCATACCATTACGCATCCTATTCCTTGCTACTTCACGTCGATCGACAAAGTATTTGTTTACTCGAGTAAAAGTAGCTTTCACTAGGGCTTGAATAGGCAGAAATCGAACCCCCTTTAACACACCATTGAAGCATTCGCATAAATTAGAGGTTTTGATACCGTATCTTAACCCGCCGTCGTGAGCAAGTGACCACTTGCTTAAAGGAATGCCTTCTAACAAACTCTTAGCACGAGGATTGAGTGCACCGATCTTTTGCATCCCTTTATCAAATTTGCGAATTTGATGTTCCATAGCTGTGTTGGTAAACATTTTTTTCAAATCCGTATTTTTGAACATCTTTTGGATGTTGGATGCATGATGTCTGATACAAAATCTATGAAAAGCATATGGCTCCTCCCAACCACTACCCTCTGTAGACATTGCTGATAGGATACCCGCATGCCGGTCAGAGATGACACAAAGTCCATGACGTTTTGTGACAAAACACCTTATGCAAGCCAAAAACCAACTCCAATTGTCGTGATCTTCTTTTTCAACTATGGCAAATGCTAATGGAAAAAGTTGTCCATTCGCATCAACTCCCATGGCAATCAACATAACGCCACGATACTTCCCGTATAAATGAGTTCCATCAATTGTGATGACAGGCCTGCAATGTTGGAAACCTGTGATTGAGGGGCCAAATGCCCAAAAAACACAATGAAATTGTTCAGTGTAAGGATCGTGGGTTGGCTTATTAACAAAATGCACCACGGTGCCCGGATTTGCTTCTTTCAAAGCTTCCATGTAACGAGGAAGATATTGGTAAGACTCCTCCCAATCTCCATAAAGAGCACCTATCGCTTTTGTTTTGCACTCCATGCTTTACCATAAGAGATCGAGAAGTTGAATTCTTTTGTTATGAAGGCTTTTAGTACACTAACTTTCACCCCCCAATCTGCTTGCACAAGAGGCTTTATAGCGTTGCTGATAAACTCTCGCTTTAAATTCGGGTGATCCATGGATGGTTTGTGAACCACACAAGAGCTTTCGTGGGGGCCTTTATAGTGACGATAGTGAAGACATCCGATGCAACATTCTTTTGAGAGGCTCTTAAATACCAACTACAAGCAATTGGTTTCCTTCCACATTTGAATGTGACGGTGTGAGGTTTCGATTCTGTGGTTTTATAGACTTGGTTCCTTTCGACATTGTATGTTGTCACAATTTGCCCTAATGCTTTTTGTTGGCAAATTCTTGCCCCACCCCAAACTCACCACCGCTTTCTTATATTGAAAATCACTAGATTTATACCAACTGCTTAAATATTCTTCATCTATAGAATGAAGCTTAGTAAACTCGGTATCATGATCCTTTAATGATACTAGTCTACCCCACTATCTTCATCCCGACTTAACAACAACATATCATCCTCGTCTTCAATCTCATCCCTTCGATATTACCATCTAGTGATGCTTCATCAACATTATTAGTCGACAAAGACACAAACCAATTGGGATCCTCAACTTGACTAACAAGCATGTTGGTGAATGACATGTTAGGTTGTTCAATGGGTGTCAATTCAATATAAAAATCCATAGAGGGGGCTTTCGATTGACACACGCTTGCCCACATAGCTTTTAAACCACGATCATTACTTAAAGCTAACACTTTATAGCCTCGCACACTAGGGAATTTCATCTCCACGCTTAGGTCAAATCTAGTACTATCAACCTCCATAGCATCATATATCTCATTCTTAAGCTCATTCATACCAATGTTACTATTGACAATAATAAAGGTTTCACAACCACCTTTGTAGGTAACATTTTCACCGTCAATTACTATTTCACCATTCCACCAACAAGTCAACGGATAATTATATATCTCCATCCCTTTAAAAATCTCAAATCAAGCAAAACCTAAAACCAAATCCACATACACAATAAAAATCAAAAACTAATAAAATTAAACAAACAACATTCTACACATATCACAAATCGATGAATATCAACACTTATTCGTTATCCAAACAAAGAATTCTTTCAATTGGCATAAAAAAACGAAAAAAAAAACGGAAAAAAAAGGAAAAAAATCGCAGAAAATCGAAAAAAAACGAAAATAAATACCTTTGGATTGATAAACTATGGATGAAACCTTTGATTTGGTTGAAGAAAGTAAGAATCTTGATGCTAAATGGCCTAATTTGAGTTGGCGCCATGAGAGAGAATTTGGGGTTTTTGTTTTTAGGGTTTGGAAATCAAAAATGGGTGCAAAATCCCGTCTGCTTTTGTTTTATATCTTTGCTAAAGCCATTTGGTTGAACCAAATGGCTTCTTCATATGCACCGGCCATTTCAATACAGGATGGTCACGTTTTTTCCTAGTTTAAAGCCACCGGTTCAACCAAATGGCTCTGTGTTTTTCACAAAATGGGTAAAGTCATTTGGTTGAACCAAATGAACTTCGATGAAACATCTTGACGACGGGCCCATTCATTCGCAGAAATAGTTTGATGATAATAAAAACCATAAATTCTTTATTTTTCAGCATTTAAAAAAAAAAAAAATCGTCATTCTTCTCTATTTATTTTTTTGCAAAACATAAATTGAAGTATTTAGGAGTAGGTATGCCTAGAAAAAGACAAATTGGGTTAATTGTTGTTTATTATGGTAAGGAATTAGGTGTGATCAAATAACTAATTTAAAAACATACATCAATCATATATATAGCTGACCTTCAAAGAATTCGTTCACATAATGACAAGAATAATGATACGGGCACAACGGTTGTGTTACAACAAATGACACAACCGTGATATGTACCATTGATAATATTAGGTTTACATCTGATCAATTTAGACACATTATGATCAACGGTAAGATCACCGTTGTGTCATTCGTTGTGGCACAACCGTTGTGCCCGTATCATTACTCACCATATAAAGACACGTGTCTATCATGAATGTATGCGGTGAGTGACTGTCTGACTGATCTAGAAATAAAATCATCATTTTGACGGAATTATCTTTTTTTTTTTACATTAAATTTATAACGAGATTCTTATACAAAATTATCGGAAACAAAAAAAAATTAGGGGCAAAATGTGGTATTATTTATTAAGTGAAATCAACAAAACAAGTCATAGTTACATGGGAGGGAGACCTGGGAACTACCCCAAAACTAACATCCATTTAAATTGAAACATTCCTTTGCGAGGAGATGTGCAGGAATATTCTCTTATCTTCAATGATGCTTCCCACCGGTGCCCGATCTTCCGACTGAGCCATAAGGAAACAAATTATTTTATCAGTATATTTTTCATTCGTCAGACTTAATATCCAAATTTGCAAATTTGATGATCAAACAAAACACCAATTTTTTTTATTTTAATTTTTAATTTTTTTTCTGAAACGAAAGGAGGGAAACGGGGGAAGGGGGATCGAATCTTGGACCTCTCACTTAGGTCAGGGTAAAACCCAGGTGGCTAACCACCTGGGATGAGCCTTATGCTCAACAAAACACCAATTTGATTCACAAACTTCTAACATAAATTATTATTCCTTTCGGTCCTAACTTCTTGCATAACAATTCTTAAGGGCTAAGGTGGGTAAGCCACCCAACGAAAAAAATTACTACAATAAAAAATCTATATAATCCAACTAAACTCATCAAAACATCTTACTCCAACCCATCTGATTGTCTCGATATAGTCCACTAGCCTATCCGAATTTCAATTCCTAGCTCCGTCATTGAATTCTTGTCTCACTAAACTCATCAAAACATCTTACTCCAACTCACCTAATTGTCCCGATATAGTCCATTAGCCCATCCGAATTTCAATTCCAACCCACCTGATTGTCCCGATATAGTCCAGTACTAGCCCATCCGAATTTCAATTCCTAGCTCCGTCATTGAATTCTTGTCGGAATTCTTGTCTCTTCATCAGTTCGACTAGTTTCAACCATTAGCCCATCCGAATTTCAATTCCAACCCACCTGATTGTCCCGATATAGTCCACTAGCCCATCCGAATTTCAATTCCTAGCTCCGTCATTGAATTCTTGTCGGAATTCTTGTCTCTTCATCAGTTCGACTAGTTTCATAACAAAGTGTCGGAATTCTTGTCTCTTCATCAGTTCGACTAGTTTCATAACAAAGCATTCATAACCTGTAACGCCCTGCACTCGCAGTAGCCCAGAAATGAGTTATAAATGTCGATAAACGCTTGGCAATCGCTAGACTGTCGTCATCGCTTGGTATAAAAGAAATGCTTGGCAGCCGATGAGACATTTACGTCTCACACTTATATGGAGGTGAGCATTCTACTATTTTTTCAATGTGGGACATTACATTTTCATATCATTTATTATAATGATATATATATACTTGCATCAATCAATAAGTCTCATGTAACGATAAATGATAAACATGTATTTTTGTTTTGTATTCGTTATCGTTGTGCACCAACTTCTTTGGGGGAGTCTTGCATGCATCCAAAGAAAACAAAAAAACAAAAAACAAAAAAAACAAAACAAAATTCTTTATTGTCCTTTGCCCAATTGTTTTGTTGCATCAAAGCTTTGCATCCTTCTTGTGTCCTAATCCAAAAGAAGATTAATAATGTCCAAATTTTTATGTCCCTTTAGGGATTCCAAACGGAACAACATTATTACAGAAGAATGAGTCATGATTGAACACTTATCTTATAAATAGATCAAGCTTAGGAGATGATTAATTATATATGAGCACAAATACAAAAATATATATAGCAAAAAAAAAAAAAAAAAAAATGGCAAAGCTTATGTTGCTTTCTTTATTGTTTTCCCTCGTTGTGTTGCAGGATCATGATATGTTCTTCACCAAAATCGAAGCTCGGCGCACCGGTAAGATCGTGATGCATGCTTTGGTTATAACCATTCAAACACATACATGCATATTGTTACATCATTAATTAATCACGTACGTATGCATGTCACATGATACAACCTTACTTTGGTGCATGCAGGTCCTAGCATCACAATGCGGACGGTGCTACAAGCATGTATCGGCCAAGAATGCCAAACGGATGGAGAATGCCGTAGGCATTCTCCAGGTTGCTTGTGTTCAAACTCTTTCGGTATACAACCTGCACACGGAGGGGGAGGGGGAGGAGGTACCCATGATTGCGTCTCGGCTGATTCAGATGATGATGACTGTGTAGGAAAGACGTGCAGGGATACACCAGCTTGTGACTTGTTTTCGGTTTCTGAATGTCGTTGTACATCTGAGTATTTTATTCAAGATCATGAAGATGGTGCAGTAGTCGACCCCAGTAATAATGTTCCCCACCAATGCATTCTCTTGGATGATGCTACCTCCAATGGTGGATCTGATGATTCGGGCATGGAAGAAGAAGATCATGTGCTTTCTACCGGAATTTCGGATTTAGAACATGATATTGGTGGATTTCTTGATGATGATGGTGGATATTCTGATTCAGATGATGTGCTGGGAGACCAAGTAGTGCCCCAAAAGTACTAATCGGGTTAGGATTGGAAAAAAAGAAACGGGTCTACAATCTCTTTTTTAAGTTTAGAAAACAAGCATCATTTTATTTCAAAATAAGTGATATTCAAGTGATATTCAAGTAACAGTTTCTGACAAAGGAGAAGGGTTATACTAAATCATGCATTGACACCACAATGAGAATCGATCGACCGGAAAAAATTACTTAACTTTTTAGTACAAGAAATTAATGGTTTAGCCTCACAATTTACGCGAATTAAATGTGATAGTGTTATGATGAAATGATTTAATTTCACGACAACCATTTTTCGAAAAGGTTGGTAGTCAAAGCATGGATTAATCTTATAAATTAATTGGGGTCGTATGTTGAGTGATATTCAAATAGATCATTAAATTATTGTTATAAAACTGATGGAGATAACTTCAGATGCAAGAAATAGAAACAGATTCAATCAAACGTAAATAATCAAAGGAGATAACAGAAAACAAGAAGAACACATATTTAACGTGGAAAACCCCTGTTAAATCACGGGCAGAAAAGAGATATTTATTATTATGCACTGAGTTACAGATTTTCACACACACAGATAATGTGACAACAACTGTATTTATAGGTACAAATCCCTAAACCCTAGCCGCAAGGAATCTTTGTCTGATACGTCATAAATACCCCTACACGTGTCCTCCTTTTAATGACATCAGTATAGTCATCACATAATAATGTAATTAATGCGAGATGTTGGACCTGATTCCATTCCGATGACTTCGGCAGAGACTTCACCTGCCGATGTAAGCCTCAGTGAGACTCCACCCTACTTGATGCACGCACTGAATACACTTCTCACCGTCCCATCACACACCGAAGTCTTCGATTGGTTCCACCAAATGTAGAGTTTAAGTCACTTTACCGACAAATCTCCACCTTGACTTCAACTCTCCCTGTGAGTCAAACAGTTGCATAACCAGATGTACTTGTACCGATGCATTCGTCAATGCCGGATGTACTTGTACCGGACTATCTCCACAAAGATCCACTTCACCGATCCGCCTCCTCGTTAGAGTTTCCAAAAACAGATTATAAGCTTTGAATATTCAAGAAGTCCAGGCAAAGTGAAACTTACTTTGTTTGAATCGGTTTAGTGAACATATCAAATGATTAACTTTGGTGCCGATCTTCTTCACTACAACCTCTTCTCATTCCTCGTAAAATGATACGACATCAATATGCTTGGTTCTCTCATGATGAACTCGATCCTTGGCTAAACATATTGCACTTAGATCATCACAATATATCTCACCTGATCCTGATGCAACCCCAAATCACCGACTAGCCCTTCAACCGGATACCTCCTTAGTCGCTTGGTAAAGCCATATATTCGCTTGAGGTTGATAAGGCTCTCAGAGCTGAAGAGTAGCTTTCGGTGACCACTTTGCATTTCCCAATGTAAACACATACCCGGTCATTGATTTTCTCATCATCAACATCACTGATAATCAAGATCACAAAGAACTCGTGACTGCACCAATATCACCTCCATAAATGAGACCAACATCACCATTTGTACATCTCGGTACTTGAATATCCTTTAACAACTTTCCAGTGTTCTTTTCAGTTGAGCCATAAACTGCTGATAACACTGATTTGCCGAGCAGATCAAGGCCTAGTGCAAACCATGGCATACATCGATCGCCAACCGCACTAGCATAGGGAACTCTTGACATATTCCTTCTCTTGGTGGTGATGAAAGCATAAATGATAAAATGAACATTTGATGCCATAGAGTATCTATTGGTTTTGCAAAGAGACATCCCAAACTTGGCCAATATCTTCTCGCACATAACCTGCTTTGAGACAAGAACAATTTCTTCCGACTTCTATCTCTCCGGATCTCCATCCCCAAGATTTTCTTGGTTTGCACCCAAATCCTTCATTTCAAATTCAAAGATCGAGAAGGTTCTTCGATTTTGAATATCGACTTCCTTGCAAAGAAAGAATCAACATGTCATCCACATACAAAACAAGATAGATATGTTATCCATCTTTCAAAGATCGTGGTATACACAACATTCATAAGGACTTCATTGTAACCCTGTTGAAGCATAAAATCACAAACCTTTTATACCACTGCCTTGGAGCTTGCTTCAAACCATACAACGATTTCTTCAACTTGCAAACATAATTTTCTTTGCCAAGAACTTGAAAACCCTCAGGCTGTGTCATGTATATCTCCTTATCCACCTCACCATGTAGAAAAGCGCTTTCATCTAATTACTCAAGTTCTCGATCTCGCTGTGCCACCATTGCTAGTAACACTCTGATTGAAGTGTGTCGACCACCGTGAAAATATTTCATCAAAGTCAACCCCTTCCTTTTGATCAATCCTCTTGCAACCAAACGCGTTTATACCGACCTCTTACGCCTTTAGTTATTCCTTCATTTTTCTTGAAAATCCATTTACAAGTCACAACTCCCTTGTCGGTAGGGTCGCTTGACCAATTCCCAAGTCCGATTCTTCAACAATGACTCCATTTCATCTCCCATGGCAAAGATGCCACTGGGATGCTTCAGACATGTCATCGCTTCCTGTAAGTAGTAGGTTCAAAGAACCTCTACTTCTTCAAAGAACTTGGAGTGCATATCCAGCCAAATCATCATACCCATATCTCCTTGGAGGTATCCCAACATTAGATCTTCTAGGCCTGCTGGCAGCTAGACTCTGCTGATTAATGTTTGTATGACGCCCTACTGAGGTCTCAGTAGGCTGGCTTGGATCAGATTTTGGTTCATTATCCAGATCGGTATAGTGTTGGTTTGGATCCACTGATTGTTGCATATCAGTAGACTCCACCAGAAGCTCCACATGTTTCTCAACACTATCATATTCAAAGATCGGTTTCGATTCATGGACCTCCTACTTGATGAGTTTAACATAGAATTTTCATCAAACACAACATCCCTGCTGAGGATTACTCCGGACTCTGATGATGACCAAATTTTATATCTCTTCACTCCATCACCATACCCTACAAACACTCCCTTCTTAGCTCTTGGCTCCAACTTCCCTTCACTAACATGATAGTAAGTCAGACTCTCCAAAACCCTTAGAATCGAGTAGTCGGCGAGGCTTGCCTCACCACATCTCAAATGGTGTCTTGAGATTGATCCTGTGTGAGCACTCTGTTGATTAAGTAGCAAGTCGCTTTTACACCTCCCCCCAAAATCTCCTTGATAAACCAAACAGAAAGCATACATCTTGCCTCTCCAAGTAGAGTTTGATTCATCCTTTCAACTACTTCTGTGAGGGTGTATTCCTTACAAGATGATGTCCGGCAATACCTCGCCTACACAAAATGAATCAAAATCCGTCCAGTAAATTCCGCACCATTATCTCAGCACGAAGCTTCTTGATTTTCTTGCCTAACTGATTCTCCACTAGGACCTTCCACCGCTTGAAGTTAATGAATGCATCACTTTTGTTCTTCATCATCACCACCCAAGTCATCCTTGAATAGTCATCTATGAATGACACAAAATATCTGTGACCACCCAATGACTCAACTTTTGATGGACCCAAAGAATCTGAATGGATATAATCAAGTGATGCATTTGTGTTGTGCAACCTGGCGAGAACTTACTTCAGCAATTTCCCAAACACACAATGTTCACAAAAGTCCAGATTCTTGACCTTATATCCCCAAGAAAACTCAATGAAGAAAGAATCAGATACCCTTTTTCACCCATGTGACCAGATCCTAATGTGCCACAAATGAGTCTCACTGAGATCGTGAATCAGCGAGGATGCAACAAAGAAGAAGAGTGCAGATATCTGATGATCCTTGTAATATATACAAGGTTCCTCTTTGATCCTTTGAGGACTACAACTCGAGTCTTTGAAGACATTCACCGCCCACCTTCACCTTTGAAATTGAACCCTTGTTGTCCAAAGAGACTAAGAGATACCAAATTCTTGGTCATCTCGTGGAACATGTCTTACATCTTTCAAAGGTATCTGTAATTTACCATCCTCTGTCCCTTAACTTTACTAAGCCAATTCCCACAACTTTGCAAACCTTGTTGTTGGCCATATAGATCGACCACCATCCATCTCGCTTTCATAAGTATAAAACCACTCCTCTGTTTGGACAAATATGGTAGGATGCTCCAGAGTCAAGTATCCACACATCATTATGGTGTGTAGATATTCCCCTGCAACTAGAACCAGATCCTCATCGATTGCTCAAGAGCCAAGGCTCTCGTGCTGAATTGCCTTCCTCTGCTTTTCTTCTTCCTTGGACAATTGGACTTCCAATGTCCCTACTCCTTACTGATAATTACTGAGACATCGCAGACTTAGGACCTTTGGACCCCGACTTCTTTTTCTTCTTCTCGTCCATATCCTTTTCCACTATTGCTACTAGCTACTAGCCTAGCAAATGACTCGTCTGTCCCAAGCAGAAATTGTGTCTAAGCTCCCCGGCATGTAAGCAGACCTCACATCCTCCAAAGCTACTGTATCCTTCCCAACTATGAAAGGCTGCACAAAGTTTTCATATGATGCCGGCAATGACACCAGGATTAGGGTTGCATCTTCATCTTCAATTTTAACATCAATATTCCTTAAATCAAGTAATATTGTGTTCAACTGGTCAAGATGTTCCCTCAAGTGGACTCCTTCATGCATCTTCGTGATCGAACAACCTCTGTTTCAACAACAACTTGTTGGGCGGTGACTTGGTCATATACAAGCTTTCAAGCTTCTTCCACAACTTGGTTGCGGTGTCTTCTCAAAGAACCTCGGTGATAACATCACCAGATAAGCACAGCATGATGGTTGAATGTGCTTTCTCTTCCAGACTGGCATAATCTGCTGCACCTGTATTTGGTTTGTCAGATGAAGGACTCCACAAACCCCGCTGTTTCAACAATTGCGCATCTTGATTTGCCACAGCACCAAAACTGCTCCTTCCTCAGTAAATTTGTCGATTTTCACGCTTCTCTGCCGACATCTTTTCTTGCTAAAGATCACAACTTTATCACGAGATCCTAGCACTCATCAAAGGTCTTGGTGAAGATGAAGTCGATCGTCTGCATTGTTTTCTCCAGAACCTCGCTCTTATACCACTTGTTAAAACTGATGGAGATAACTTCAGATGCAAGAAATAGAAACATATTCAATCAAACGTAAATAATCAAAGGAGGTAACAGAAAACAAGAAGAACACAGATTTAACGTGGAAAACCCCTATCAAAGTGAGAGAGATAAAAAAACCATGGGCAGAAAATAGATATTTATTATTATGCACCGAGTTACTGATTTTCACACACACACACGAGACAATGTGACAACAATCAGTATTTATAGTACAAATCCCAAAACCCTAGCCGCAAGGAATCTTTGTCTGATCGCCATAAATACCCCTACACGTGTCCTCCTTTTAATGACACTCAGTATAGTCATCACATAATGTAATTAGCGGATGTGGGACCTGCTTTGATTCCAAAGATCTCAGCAGACTTCACCTCGCCGACGAAGCCTCGATGAGACTCCACCCTACTGATGCACAGAATTGAATACACTTCTCAGCTGTCCATCACACAGCTGAGTCTTCAGATTGGTTCCACCAAATGTAGAGTTTAAGTCACTTTACTGACAATTATATTGCGAAACAAACTATTATATGTTTGTAAGTTAAGTGATGGTACCAAAACAAGCTACCAGACAAAGAAGTGATTGATAATTTCATAGGGCTAAAGAGCGATGAAGATGCGATGATCATTCCCCTTGATCGAGGACCGTCTCCATCTATGAAGGCCGTAGAGAAAAGCTCTTCTTATCAAATTGCTTGGAAAATCCATCTTCTACAAATTTCTCTGCCAAAGCTTGTCTGAACGAACTATGGAAACCTTTACCTCCTTAACAATAATAAAAAGATATATATCCTCAACGTGCGCGCGCACACACCCACATATATATATATATATATATATATGTAACGTACTGGAAATAAATATTTTAATAGTGAGACCCATAGCAAATTAATAAAGGATTCATACAACGCAATACTTCTCGGACACCAATATTTATCATCCACGAGAACAGAAATAGTTGAAAAAATATATAAGTATAGCTAGATACATGCATGACAACATTTGCTATATGGAAGGAAAAAAAAAGGTCTACAGACAAACAATCAAGAAAAGGTTGAGAATATGCGTTGATTTATCCAACTTCTCTGATGGAGCGAATGAGCGTTGGTCGGAGCTCTCAAGAGGATGACCTGCTCTCTAGGACTATAGAGAGACTGAAGCCAATTGCAAACGCCACCGTCGGCCTGGAAAACACAAAGCAGTGTAGAAGTGGTGTCAGACAGAATTTCCGATCCCTACATCTACGTAGGAGAAGGAGAGGACGATGATGAATCAATAGAATATAAGGAAGTGCTTGACAATTTCATGGGCCCGGAGAAGGACGAGATGGTATATGCTTGTAAGTTTTGGTATTCGTTAAGGATATCTAAAGTGGTGATATTAAGATAGACTGCCGTTTAAAACTAAGTATCATTCTGTGAACGACATTGAGGGTTGCAAGACGAAGAAGAAAGTATTTTGCCATCAACTTGCCTAAAAAAATTGAATAAAAGACATGAATACAAAAGGCGGGTTATCGACTAGAAAACACATATTCATATCCTACTATCATCACTACATGTTCTTTAAAATCAAATCCTTACCATTTTCTACTTTAAAATCTTCCCTACCTACCTAGTCTAACCTAAAACCAATACCTATATATCACTGTCATATGGATACAAATCATCCCTACACACCACTACTGTGTGGAGAATGTATAAAAATTAATCACATCATTCCATTTAGTATACCTCACAAATGCATGTTCAACCATAATTTCTCTCATCTCGGAGATGATGTTTGAGTTTGCTCTAGGGTGCAGTTGAACTTAAGAATCAAGTGGGCTAAGCCCACCTAATTTTTTTTCTTTATAAGATACTTTGTAATTTACACAATCTAATAACTCAACCCTTCCCCTCAAAAAAAAAAAAAAAAAAAAAAACTCAACCCTATGTCCACCCCACCAGAGATACAAACATGTATGCCCCATTTAGAAGACCAACGCTTTATTTATCGACAAATTTTACAATATAACCGCTGTAGAAAGCTTTTGCACAGTTACACTTTTGTTTTAAGAAGGAGAAAAAAAAAAAAAAAAAAAAAAAAAAAAAGCATTCTTGTTCTTCTTAAAAATTGATTTTTTTTTCTTTCAAAAACGGAATTGCCACATTTAATGAATAATGAACCACACGATGAAACTCAAACCCAGGACCTCCGTTAAACCATTTGAGCCAAGTCTCATTAACAAAAATGATGTTTGTTTTGTTGTCAATTAATATACCTATTGAATGAAATGTATATCATTTAAGTGTTTAGTTTTCAGAGGTTCAAAGTGATTTTTTTTCCTTTTCAAACCAAGCTTTCATATTTTCTTACGGTCAGTCTAGCCAACCCGAGTTTTATTTTCTGGTTCCGTTTGCTGATAATACATTAACTCATTGCTTGAACCTTTACTTGAGCTTGAACATGAACATAAGCTTGTGGGTAATGGAGGAGAAGTCAACAAATACGTGTAAAAACAACGGTAAATGTATTAGTGAGACTCGTTGCAAATTAATAGAGGATTCTTACAACACAATACATGTTAAAACCCAAATTTTATCATCCGTAAGAAAATAGATAGTTGAAAAAAAAAAAAGAAGAATATATACAAGTGTAACACCCCACTCCTGACTGGCCTTCTTATCCCAAAGGTGATCATTACCTTCACGTGTTACGGAGAAGGCAATCTGAATAAATAATTAAAATAATAAAACATTTCCACAGGTTCTCAAATTATTCAAAACGCCAACTACAATCCTCCAAAGTCACTATTGCTTAAAAAAAATATTTAGAGAATCTGTTTTTAAAAAAAACAATGAACAAGATAAATATGATCGTGCATCGCATAATGCATTTATTCCAACTAATGCATAGGTCTGAGTGCTAACATGATTAAAAAAAAAAAGGAATCCTTGACACCAAGCTGAGACGTTGTCATAGTACTGCTGAGGAAGAATCATTGCCACTGGTGATCAACACACAAATTTAGGAACTCTACCAGCTAAACTGATCTACCTGAAAGGTGTAAAAAAAAATAAGGGGTGAGCTTAAACAAACTCAGTGAGTACTGGCGATTTCAAACAATCTCAATGATATATATTACCAACATATAAACAAACCAACAAAGTCATGTATCCACCTACTTAGCAGCCTACCAGACACAAACACAATACAATTTATTTATTTATATAGAGAGTAACAATTAATGAGCACTGTAAATCAAATATCACACACAAACACCCAGCTGTCCTTATCCAACCAAAATCAAGTAACCACACACAAACACCCCACTGTCCTTATTCAACCCATATTGTAACATACGTGATCACTGATCATGCAAAGTACATTAATCCACTACATGCAGCGTAGAATATAGAAACCAATTTGAACTATCTTTACAAATACATGGAACTTGAAAATGTCTTCGTACTGGCACATATTAAAGATAGAAAAATCAAAGCCCATCAACTCTTACACAATGTCAGACAAAAATGCTCAATACAAGAGCCATTACTAATGCTCTTTATTAGGAGCCGTGTTTATAGGTTTTCACAGCAACATTGTCCATAAGAAAAAACCATAATTCAAAGCAGTGACGGACCTACATACAGCTATATATAAGGGACAACTACCTCCCTCAATCCAAAAAACATCTACTAATATATATAGTATGCATCTTGTTTGCCCTCATTAATTATATATTTTTCTTATTTATCTCTTTAAAAATTTTAAGCCCCCCTTACTCGAGATCCTGCGTCCGCCACTGATTTAAAGGAAAAATAAACTTAAAAAGAAGAGGAAAAGAAAACTTTAAAAGAAAATTCGAAAAGACAAAAACGTTATTACAAAAAGATGAAGGACTTTACGCACATTCATTAAAAAAAATTAGAAAATTTATAAAATAAATAAAAGTAAAAGTTATTGTTTTGTATTCGTTGTAGTTGTCACCAACATCTTGCGTGCATCCAAAGGAAAAACAAAAATCACGAACTTTACAATTTTTAATTTGCTTTTGTCCATTGCCAATTGTTTTGTTGCATCAAAGCTTATGTCCTTCATGTGTCCCAATCCAAAACAAAGATTAATAATGTCCAAATGTTTGTGTCTCTTAGGGTTCCAAATGTCACAACATTAATACACAAAATGAAAAGAAGAAGCATTAATTCTATTTTATTTTAGAAACAGAAGCATTCTACTTGAATGATCAGACTATTTCAAAATGGCTAAATTTAATAATGATAGTGTGTGTGTGTATATATATATATATATATATATATATATATATATATATATATATATATATATATAGTATGTTATTATACGTTTAATCTACACCTTTATATTTCGCATCAGTCACACGCAAAAACAAAAACAAAAACAAAACAAAAAAACAAAAAATAAAAAAATCTACACCTTTATAGTTTCAGTGCTTCTTCATGCTCTCTTCTTTTTCTTTTTACCAATAGTATAATGCTCCATTTATTTTCATACAGATTAAAAAAATAATTGTATAACATAAATTTAAAGGAAAAATGATTATGTCCTTCAACTATCATGAATACAATACTAATAAAATGGTTGGATTGTTAAAAGAGTAAGGATAAGATAGAAAAAAAGTATTAATAGATACTTCATAATTGATAGAATGATTTATATATATTCTAAAACAAACAAAAAAGACAGAGTAACTAATGTTTTAGGACGGAGGGAGTATTATCCGATTGGGTCCCACAATTATCAATTATATAAGAATTCGTTGTATTTGTGATTACGTAACCGTTGTGGAAGTTGCATTTCTCTGATAGAAGAATTTTGGGAAAACACATTTTACCCCATCGTTTCACTAATCGTTTTTCTTTTTTCGCTTTAAAAATATATTGTTTAATCCTTGGGGTTTTCCACAAACATTAACTTACCAATTCCAATAAAATCAAAAGAATATAAATTCCGGTGGAATATTCTTATTTTTTATGTTATTCCCGTTTTGTCCTTCTCTTTATTACCTAAATAATTAAACAACTCTTTCCCGTTTTGCCCCCCCCCCCCCTACCCCCACCCCCACAACCCCAAAAACCTCGTTCCCCTCTAATCCATTCAAAATTCCCTGATCGACCCAGTAAAAGGTGTTTTCCCCAAGAATTTTTTTTAACAAACTTCCGGACCGCCGGAGGGAACTAATCCCACTTTGAAAATTGTACCAAGATATATATTCTATATAATTCGGTCTAACTCACAATACATCATAATCCAGCTAATCACTTTATCTTAATACTATCATTTATTAGGACACCTGAATATAAATATTTGGCTCCGTGTACTTGTCTACAAACTATAACACCTCCAAACTTGTATCTGGTAGCACTAATTGAGGCATAAAAGATCCAGTTGATCTCGCTTGGTCTAAAAGAGTCAAACCTGTATCTGATAGAACTAATTGAGGCATAAAAAATCTGGTTAACTGCATAGACCATCGCCCTCACTTGATCTAAATTAAAGAGCTAACCCGAGCTGACAAGAGTTGTATGTCTCACAAAACAAAACAAAAATTACTATGTGGGACATTACATTATCCTCTTATAAACAACTGGCATCCTCGCCATGGCTTGTCCAAGACTGGTCCCGGACTCATCATTACATCGTCTCTTACAATGCAGCGTCCGTATAGTTCCGTCTTGTAGTCGTCTCTAATACCGATTTGTAACGCCTCAAATTTGTGTCTGATTGCACTAAGAAATGATACGGTTAAATACTTAGACAATTGTTCTGGTTTGGTCTAAAAAGGGCTAATTAGCCCTGTCTCACATGCACTTACATGGATCGAGATGAAAATTTTACTACTTTTATAAACTACGTGGGACATCACAAAAACAGTTGTCTTCTTAAAAAAGATTCATGTTTTTGAATGAATGAATGAATGCAGTTCCCAGCGGAACAATATTGCGGAAAGTGCTGGGTGATGAATGCGACAAAGATATATCACATAAGAAAATTGCGATTTTAGTCAGAACTCTTGGGCGAGCTTTTCGATTTTGGTCTATTTTTCTCCGGTGACGACTTTAAATCATATAAACGGTCGATTTTTACTAAAAATCATCCTAAAGCGGAAAAATGCTTGATCACAAGCACATTTTCCGCCAAAATCTATGCCACATCATCATTAATTGCCACGTCAGAATTCTTATTAAAAAATAAAATTCCAACTCAGCATATACCATATTTATTACATACATAAATATATTATATATTACTATATCCAAATTTCAAAAAATCCAAAAGCCTTCTTCTTTAATCCCCTCCCCCTTCTTGCCGACAAAACCATTTCTTCTCTTCCCCACAAAATCTTCATCTTCTTGCCCGGTTCATCTTCATCTCAATCGCAATTCAAGAAGGTAAATTCGCACCAAAAGCTTCGTTCTTTGTCCATGGCAGGAGCAATTGTCGCACCAAAAGCTTTGTTCTTTTCTCCTTTCTTATTATTTCCAGTGCTTTCCCCAAATGTGAAGCCAAAACCTAAAAAATTCCCCTTTCGAAGCCTTTAAAATTTCGAATTAAGGGAGTTGGATATGCTATTAACACTGTTGTTGAGCTTGCATTTGTCGAAGGTAATTGTTGAATCTACTGCTGTGATTCTTCATCTTTTCTGGATTTACATGTACGATTTTTATGTAATTCGAAACCAATGGCTTGTTAATCCTTCAAGTTTATTTATTCTTATCACAGATTTCTCGATTATTAGGTCACAGAGAAAATTTGGGGATGAAATTGATAGAAATGCAGCTGAAGTGTTGGGGGCATTGGGATTGCTTGTTTATTTAATTAACGAAAATAGGGGAGTAAAATGGTGTGAATTTGGGAAAGAAATGGGTTAGACATTGTGCCAATTTGTCTCATTGCGAATTTGCATAAAGCTGCTTACGATTTGGATTTTGCTGCATTTTTTTTTAATAAGAACAGGGATGAAGATGAAGAAATGGTGCGGAGAAGGAGGACTTTTGATTTGGGGAAGAAATGGTGCGAAGAAGGAGGACTTTTGATTTATTTTGGTGCGAAGAAGAAATGGATTTGGGGAAGAAATGGTGAAGAAGAAAGGGGGGGCGGAGGATAGTAATATATAATATGTGTATGTAAGAAATATGGTATATGCTGAGTTGGAATTTTATTTTTTTAATAAGAATACTGATGTGGCAATTAATGATGATGTGGCATAGATTTTGGCCGGAAAATGCACGCAAGATTTTCCCTACTTTTTGGATGATTTTCGTAAAAAATTGACCACTTATAGGACTAAAGTCGTCACCGAAGAAAAAATAGGTCCAAAATCGAAAACTCGTCCAGTTACAGGACTAAAATTGCAATTTTGCCGTATATTATGCCGATCGAATGTTATTTGCCATACGTAATCAATCTCCAGTTTGCATGCATGCGTTCAAACTTGCTTACTTTGGAAGAAAGCCACCCTTTCGCATCAGATCAGATCCTCATTGTATATATCCCTTTTGAATCTGGAGAACCTATAACTATTTCTGAAGGACAGCCATGCAATACTAGAATTGATTGTGACAAATATTCTAAAGACGAATGCAGATGTTCATCCGAATCTGAACCGGATGATAGTCCCCACATTGTTGATTTTTGATTCAGATATTGGTCGGACGCGGATCCCTACGGTACACATGATGAGGTACAAGGTGATGTGCATCATGTCCGTCCAAATTTTCGACGGAGGTGAAGCAAATTAAAAAAAAATAAAAATATTTCGACGGATCCGTCCAAATTTCCACGGATCCGACAAAAATTTGGACGGAAATGGTGCACAGCACCTTGTACCTCACCATATGTACCGTAGGGGATCCGTTCCTGATATTGGTCACCTATGCATTCGTTTGGATGCATTTGTGTTGGACTCCGACGTACTCCAGCTCCGACAATGATCTTGATCATGGGCGGTGATCGAACTCAAACTGAAATGTATAAAAACTTTATGGTCTTTCTTGCTCTAGGATGAAATAGAGAGTAGTATTTTTGTTTGGACTGAACTTGGAATAAGCTGCCTACGTATCCAAATATATATATTTGGAATCAAGTCCAACCGTAGTTCAGACGGTTATCTTTTTAAGTGGAGTCAGTGGGTAGTTATGTATTATCACCACGTCTCACGTCTGTAATTAACCGCTCCACCATGTACATACATATCTTCGATCTATTCTCTCTTGACCAGGGACCTGCCCTGGTCGTCTGACCAATAGGGACCTGATCTGGTCGTATGACCAAATTCATAACTGGGGAATTCCGTGATGTTTAACTCATATCATGGTCCTAGTCTTTTGTCTGACCAAGGACCTGCCCTGGTCATCTAATTTATCCACGGGATACGCGCCATGTGGAGATACTCGGGTCAACCTCAATCAGGCGGCTCTATGTAGAGGGTTGCGGGTGTGGCCGACCCCCAAATATTCTAAAGACGAATGCAGATGTTCATCCGAATCTGAACCAGATGATAGTCCCAACATTATTGATTTTTGATTCAGATATTGGTCACCTATGCATTCCTTTGGATGCATTTATGTTGGACTCCGACGTACTCCGGCTCCGACAATGATCTTGATCATGGGCGGCTCTATGTAGAGGGTTGCGGGTGTGGCCGACCCCCAAAAATAAAAATATTATGTACGACCAGTAGAGATTTTTTTTATAAACACATATACATATATATATGTGAAATTGATCCTCTTCGTTTTATGTATTGACCAGGAGTTGAAATAACACATTTCGACCTCTAAAAAGTCGAATTTTGCACAAGTGCGGTGCCCGAGTATATTAGGTGTGATGCCATTAACAATGCCCTTTTATTTATTGTCACATAATTACATGTATAAAATTGAATATCCAAATATATGTGTGATACGGAAAACAAATTGACAAATTTTTGGCCCCCATGTTAAAAATCCTGCCGCCATTCTTGATGTGAGCTATGATGCTGATGTGAGCTCCAACAATGGTGGTGATGATTTAAGCTCCGCCTCCGATGTTAATGGTGGTTCTGATGTGATTATGGAAGATGCGTCCGAGTCCGACGATGAAGAAGACGTGTTTGTGGGTGGTGGTGATGTGAGCTCAACCGATGGTGGTTCTGATGCATGTGAATATGGAATAGGTGGCGGAAGATGTGATTGTGATTTCAGATGGCAATGACAATGACAACGTACCACGATAATGGCAGTCGGCCAAATGACGAAGTGATCGATTGTTATTTCAGATATATTGGATGAACAAGTAGTGCCTCAAAACTAATCGAGGTTGGATTTCACATAACAAATCAAGACCACCAAGTGAGGTCTGATGTGAGCTCCAACAACAATGGTGGTTCTAGTGAGTCGGAGCTCATCCGACAACAGTACAGTACGTGGTTCTTCTGATGTGAATGCCAATTAATGACAATCAAGACCACCAAGTGATTGTTATTTGATTTCACATGACGATCGATAAGGATCATCAAGTAGTGCCCCCTCAGGGTTCAAATTAACACGAACTATTTTCAATCAATTCATTGTGGTGGCCCTAGATGGATCTGACCAACACCAACATCAATAGTATAAAAATGTGTTTGTGTTGTGTTATTGCTTATGGTCGTAGGTAGTATTTCTCAATCGAATCTGCCTGGATTTTCATTAATGATTATACATGAATAAAATGAAATCTTCTTATCACGAGATTGATTCAAGTATTTGTTTGAATAGAATAGATTATGTTATTACCATGACGGTTAAAACGGGTGATATAAAACACTTTTGTATACTTGACTATGATGTGTAAATATCATGATCAATCATGTAAAAAAAGCGTATTATTTCACTCATTCTGTTATAACCGTTCTGAGCATAAACATTTTACTACTATTTAATCAGCTATTCACCCATCCCATTTAAGTGTTTACTTTGCTTTTTCATATGGTTCAAAAAATAACAAACACATATAAATGACATTAATAATAAAATAGAATACAATAGGACTGATGAGTATTTAAAGACTACAAAAACACAAACTTTTCAGAAATTTATAAGTATAATTCATATCCTACCGCCACCATTGGATGTTCTTAAAAATCAAATCCTTACTATTTTCTACTTTAAAATTTTCCCTACCCTCCTGGCTCCTGGCTCCTGGTCTCTAACCTAAAAATGCTACCTATATATCACCCTCTTATTGACTTAAAATTGGGAGTCGCTTTCAAAACAAATTTGGAGCCTTCTGAAAGTTCCATTCTTAAATCAAGAATCTCGACTTTCGAAGGTTGAAACTGATAAATCTACTTTTAGAAAGTTTGATTCTTGACTCAAGAATCTATTTTCAAAAGATCGATTTAGTATTAAAATACCAGTAAAATCATTGTGATGCAAATAAAGGGATTCGGTATATAATTTATCCAATAGAAAACTGGCGATCGAGACGACGATCTTTCTTTTTAGCATCAGAAGGAACACTTTTAAACCCAAACTTCTTCCCATAGCTTCCTCTTGGACTTATACCAAGCTTTGAACATATACCACTCACCACACTGCTTGCTTCTTCTTTCTCTTTTATCGATTCCAAAAACAACGCCGCCGAATCATTCCCAGCCTGCGCGTTTTTCGTTCTTCCAAATGCTTTGTTTTTCCTGTTTCTGGGAGATGATGATGTTTGAGTTTGCTGATGATCATCCATTATTAATTCATTGCTTGAACCCGAGCTCGAGCTTCTTGAACTTGAACATATACTTATGGGTGATGAACTTGTGCCGAAGATTGGAGACGACGAAGAAGATGAAGGAGAAATCGATAAATTATTCCCAAATCCATGAATTTCATTTGTGATTCTTAATGCTTTTAGCCTTGCTTCATTGAGTATGTCTCCTCCTTGTAAGAGTTCCAGCACCCTTTCTGATCTTTTTTGCATGTGCGTTCCCCAATCAATCCTAACACCAATCGTATAAACGATAACTTAGATCAATACATACATATATATGATCCGGGGAAACCGAGAATAATGAATGCAATGCCAAGTTACGAAAGTACCCTCTTTCATCTTTGTATTTGAAAGATGCAAGTTCTTGAATGACTTCAATGTGTGTATCAAATTCATCAGCAAAATCACCAGGGCCATGAGTTAGGAGAAAATCAAGCAGTACCAGTGATTTGTATGCCTGTCTCCATTGTTTCCAATCAATTGACTGCAATCTGATATATTCAATAACGAAAAAAACATTATATATTCATTCGAAAGCTTTTGTCAAATCTAAGGTCTGAAAATAAGTATATGTTGGAAGTATACCTTCGGTGAAGAACATCAACTATTCTCCAATAATCATGTATATCATATGATGCCTCAGCTATTCTGGTCATTGTTTTAGCATCTGGACTTCCAGGTTCATTGTTTGTAGCTTCTTCAGCCAACCTTTCGAATACGAGAAAAGAAAAAAGAAAAAAAATTAACACATTTTTTCATCTATAACATTAAACATAAACGAATCAATCATTCACCGAACCTGGCTCGTACAAAGAGATGCTTTCATAAACCGGACAACTCAATTATCATTAAGTATGCATTATGAAAAAGAGAAGATTTTGGAGATGAAATACTTACAATTCTGCTTCTGTAACATCAGTCAAGATTAACCTTGCATCTTTATACTTATCATGTATGAATGAAGATGCCTGTTTTCTAATATTATCGAACAAGATATTCGCCATAGCAGCTAAAATCGATCTTGAGAAAATCAATCTTTTTTTTTTTCTAACCAAATTGTCTAAAGCAGAACTGTTCTAAAGCAAAGGTGACCAGTAATGCAGTTTCACAAATAATGTTAAATTTGAATTACTAAAAAAAGTAAACGAAATGTTGGTGATAACGGTCATTTTGTGCCCGTTATTCTATGACCTTTATCCC
The DNA here is from genome assembly GCA_026214975.1 of Gentiana macrophylla. Taxonomy (NCBI): domain Eukaryota; kingdom Viridiplantae; phylum Streptophyta; class Magnoliopsida; order Gentianales; family Gentianaceae; genus Gentiana; species Gentiana macrophylla. The sequence continues at coordinate 99,241,689 of CM047815.1, read as the reverse complement.
CGATTCTAGTTTAAAGGAGCTATAATAGAGTAATAATAAGTCGTAATACGCCTAATTTGCATATGCCGAGAGTTACGATTCATTATTGTGTATTATGAAGTTTTATTATATTATTTGATATTACAGACTGTATTTCATGTGATATTTGTAGTAACTCATTTGGGAGCACAAGGATGGACTTCGGAAAAGCTTTGATGGATCACAGACAAGTTCAGGAGGCCCAAGACAGAAAAGAGGAAAGAGCCCATGCATTCGGTCGACCGAGTGGGCCTACAGTCCAGAAGAAGTTCGGCACATTATTTGAGTCGGCTAGGGTTCAGAGTGTCGGTATTTTAAGTCGGTTTTCTATGACGGCTGAGGCTCTATATAAACACAAGTCTTTTGTATTTTTTATTATGCATTCACCAATACTATTTCATATTTACAAATAAGCTAATAAGGATTCTTAGGCTTGCGGCTAGGGTTGCAAACATGTAAGCCCTAGTTTATCTTCTTGTTTTCTTTTAAGTAATCAATTTCCCAATTATGCTTTGATTGTTTGAGTAGGTATTCATATCTAGATGATGTAGATCTAGGATATGACGTTAGGGGCAATGGTGATACCTTGTCTATAAGGATCCCAAACCCTACGCCCTCTACCTAACATCTACGGATGAATCTGTGTGTTTAATTTACGTGTATTTAGATTAGTCTATATGATGTCCTGATGATTCATTTGTATAATCCGATTCGTATATGAAACGCCGAAAATATGTTCGGGATGTAAATGCAGAGTCGACTCTCGGGTGACCGAGGTGTCACTCGGTCGACCGAGCACCTATTCGGTCGACCGAGAGCCGCCAAGCTGTTTTTCATCCGTTAATCGATCACGCTCTTTATGATTAGGTTAGCTTAATTGAATCACATTATCTCGGTAGGTATGGCTATGGCTACGCCACTCACTTGATTTAATTAAAACGTGTAAAAAGGAAATACCGGTATAAAACTCTTGTGTAGGCTCATGAATTGATCTTCGGACTTTCAGCGTTATCTAGGTAGGGTTATATTAGGGAATTGCGCGCACCTTCTTATATCGTAGATCGTAAACTAGCATGAGACTATAATTCGGTAATTGTTAGTTGGGCGAGAGTTTGAGTGATCGCTCAGAAGTACGCCTAATCAAAGGAATGTTGCCTGGGCGAGGTGTACGGTTAATATCGGCATCCTTAGAGTCATAAGCGTGTGAGTTATATGAGATGGAGGCACCAAAAGCGAAGTCACGTAACAACATCACACGGTGATCTAGTGACTCTAACCGGTGCTAAGTCAAGTAAAGAGGATGACTCCCGTAGCCACTATAAAAATGAATATGGGCGGATTAATAGTTGATAAGTCTTCTTTGTTATATAAATTGTCTAGATCCGGAGGATCACGGTTATAATTAGGCGATTGATTACGGTATTTGTTTATGTGTTATTTATATGTTTGAGTGTGTCTTTCTTTTCTCGTACTTTATGTTGGTCATAGACCGTATTTGTCAAACGAAATAATCGGTTGACTATTTAAGTTAGGATCCACAAATTGATTCTCTGTGGGGATCGACCTCGACTTCTATCTCTAGCTATACTGCGATTGAACCTAGTTCACTTGCTAAAGTGGTTATTTAGGCATCGAGTTAGTAATTTAACTTGACCGCAATCAAGTTTTTGGCGCCGTTGCCGGGAATCAATGGTCCAACTGGCTTAAATGATCTACTTGCTTATTTCGTTTTTTGTTTCTGTTTTCTTTTACAAGTGAGTAAAACAAATAAAAAAAAAAAAAAATTTTATATATATATGTTCTGTATGTTCGGTCGACGAACAACAATGCTTCTCGGTCGACCGAGCCCTTTCATTGTTCTCGTATCATCCGACAACATTGTTTTCCTTTCGCTTCGCTTTTTCCCGTTAGTAGGTTGTAAGCTAGCGGCGCAGATGAGCAATCGTCTTGATCGTTAGTTTATTGACCGTTTGTTGTTTTTCTCATGTTGCGAGATAATCGTAACTAAATCACTCGTAAGATTGTTCGTGATAAACAATATGTCATCAAAACAATTCTCCAAGGTTAAGGAAGAGGATGTTAACGCTTTCTGAACCAAGACAACACCAATGAAGCCGATGACGCAAAAGTCGAAGGAGAAAATAGCAAAAATGAAAGAACGAATTCGTAGCCGTGAAGTCAAGGAAGCAAGTGAAGCGTATGTAAAAGAGGTATGTGTGCTTTAAATCCCGAAGTGATTTCTTCGGATTCGGACTCAGATTCGGATTCGTATATTGATTATATGGATTACATGTCGGAGATAGTCCGCAGTTACGAGAGTAGCGTAGATATGGAACAACCTATAGTCACCGTGCTAAGGAGGCAAAATATGTTGAAGATGAATCTCGGTTAATGCCCAAGTTAGATGACCTGGGGCATTCCTTGTAGATGTTACCCTAGAACAAGCACACTTGGGATTGGCTTTAATTGACTCTGGATCGAGCTTAAACATTTTCCTAAAAGCCTTTGCGATAGGAATATGATTCGACTCCACAAACACCCCGCTAAAAGTGAGATTCGCGGATAGTACTAGAACCATCATGTCCGACGGATGAATAACATGATCATTGGTATCGGACAACTTCGGTTTAAGATAGATTTGGTCGTAATGGACATAGAGGAGCATCCGTTTAGCCCAATTATCTTGGGTAGGCCCTTTATTAATACCTCTGTAGCTCTTATTCGTATGACTAGGCATGAGATCACATTGTTTGATGCTAAAGGTTCCGAGACTTTTGGGATAAAGAACCCTGAGTTCCCTATTCCGGCAAGTTTAAACATTATAGAAGTCGTTGGTTCAAACCGGATGTGATTCCAAATTCGAGAGGAGTGTGATGATGACAATGTTGACGATCGAGATGAGAAAGAGGTCCTTACAATCCTAAGCCGAGATAGAGCATGTCACCTGCACCAGAGTTAATAAGGATGATCTTGAAGCCTCGCTTTCAAACCTAAGGATAGGAGGAGGAGAGTTAAGCGCGAACTCGTAGAGTTCAAATCAAGAAAGCTCATCGAAATCAAACGCGATCCCGCAAGTCGGTGCCTGTTTAGATGGACAATTTGACTGTCTTTTAAATCGACGTACATCCCACGGAAAGGCACTCGTGCAAAGGAATGGCAAGACGCTTTCGGTGAAGGTTAGTCGGGTGAAGACACTGGCAAGTCAAGAACAATTCTTAAAGAGTGATATTTTGGGAAGTCGAGCTACCGACTTAAATCGTAGAACTAATTCTATCCTTCATTATTTTTATCTCTATTTTTATTTTTCTTTTTCTAAATAAAAGTAGCATGAAACGATGAGAAGTTTTTTTTTCTATTTTGCCATGTTCCACGATTGTTGAGTTAAGGATGTGCAAAATAAATTTTTTTATTCAATCATTTTCATGTGAAGTGAAGCGTTTACAATTGAATCTTTGTAAAAATTGTTGATTAAGGAAATGATAATGCGTTATTTTATAAATGCTTAGACCAGTTTGTTTGATTTATTCATGATAAGAATGAGGTTGCTTTTGTGCTTGAGGCGACTTATTGGTTAGAGAAAAATTTTGCGGTAGGAATTGCAAGAGTGAAATAATAAATTGTGGCAATCATTATATATTGTAGTTATTTTACGGTATGTGTCAAATTTATTAAAATGGTCAACACCATTAATTTCTACACATCCCCACTCACCTTTCCCTCTTCCCAACCATTCACCTTTTTCTCTTCCCAACTTCTTTATTATCCTAATTCAAATTTTCAAATTCTACCTTTCCACCTCCTCAATCCCCAACAACTTTTCTCCACCAATCACATTCCATTTCTCAAACTCCATTCTTTCTATTTAACCTACCATTCTCTCTTTCATTTTCCTCATTCCTATTCCCCAATTCCTTCATCCCAAATTCTCCATCCACCTTGTTCTCTCAAATCCCTGTAGAAATCAAATGGAAATGTTCTGAAAATCTTCATCCATTTCACCATTTTCACTCACCTTGAAAAACCTATCGAATTTTTTCGATCAATAGATTCAGTCACGGTAAGGGTAGAGGACCGGAGGTCAAGCTTCGGTCGATTCTCCACACTCGGTCAACCGAGTGATTGCTCTCGGTCGACCGAGAGTCGGGCCGGCCCTTTCGCCTGCTGCTGCGCTGTTTATCTGCCAGGATGCCACCGAGAAGCGAGCCGCTCGGTTTGTGGTCGTGGAAGGCGATATTCCAATGATCAACGGGTCCCACAATTCGCGAGTCGGGAGGTATATTCTTCGTTTACTAATCATTTCGTTAATGCCCCCGTACATCGAGCTCGGGGTCTAGATTTGGACAATTGTGGGGATGAGCTTTTGGAGTTGGTGGAAAGTTATCAATGGCGTGATGTCGCCGCACTTCGGGCCGGGTCAACGTCAATTGGGTAAGAGAGTTTTATGCTTATTTGCGTATACACCCGACACCAATGTCGTTATTATTCGTGGGCGACCAATTATCATTTCTCCGGTGCGATTAATGATTATTTTGGGTTGGATATCTCGGAGGACGGGCCGAGTATATGGCGATGTTTGATGGGTCCGATGCTTGGTTGGAGGAAGTTGGAGCCTATCTAGGAATAGAATGGACTATAGGGAGGTTGCCCGCACATTTGCGAAACACTTTTAGAGATGGGAGGATAAGTGCCTTAATCGGCTTATCCGTTCTAATATCTTCCGGCTAAGCATGTATCTACGGTTTACTATACTCATGCCACTTTGATCTATTGGTTGTACATGGGATGGCCTGTGAATGTGGGGGCATTGATACGCAAGGAGATGACAGACGATGCTCTCAAGCCTCGGCATACCTTACCTTTTGGTTCACTAATCACTACATTCCTGAGGGAGCCGAGTGCCCGGTGTTAAGCGGCGATTCCCATGTGGAACCAATGCCTATCCTATCTTTGAGTTCTGTCCCACCGCCCGCGTTCACGGCCACGATCAAGAAGGGGAACCTGAGAATAATGCTGATGAAGCCGACCCGAACAATTTGCAACTAGCACCATTCAATCCAGGATGGGATTAAGTATTTTAATTTGAGTGTTCGCATTTCCTATAGTTAACGAGTTTTTATTTTGATTCATTTCAACTAGTATGTCGTGTTATATAGAGCAAGTTTCTCTGTTTCCTAAATTCGAACTTATGTAATGTTTTGGACTTGTTGAAATGTATTGAAATGTAATAATTAATTAATGGACTTAAAAATGTTTAAGGAAATTGTTATACCTTTTACGGTCCCATTTTTCTGATTATTACGGTTTGGACTAATCCTGTAACGAGTTGCGAGCTTTGTTTAAGATATGTGTTGCAGTGATTATTTTTCGCTTCGCTATGGAGCCAATGCCTGTGCCTGTTGAACTGCGCCGAAGTCCTACGACTTGTTCAAACTTCCACGTTTATCCAGAGCTAAGTTCCTTTTTTGAGTTTGTTCTTTCGTTTTTTTATACATTGGGGACAATGCATGGTTTAAGTGGGGGGTACAAGTCACTTAGCTCAAATGAGTAATTCCATATATCAAATAATAAATGAAATGATGAAAAAAATTTTTTTACTTTTAATTTTAAACTTAGAATCACATTTACTTTTGTGAAGTCCTGATAATTATATCTAATAAGAAGTAAACCATATTTCATGAGTACGTGATCACTTTATACTTCTGCGATTTCTTGATTAGTAAACTTAATGATATTCATATTGTCCGTTGCAAGTAGTTGTTTATTATTCACTTATTCAATAATTGAATCGAGATGTACTACGCTTGTTATAAAAGGTAAAATTATAATGTGTACATTGCATAGATGATTGATTATGCTTACCTAGTGTCAAATTTATCGTCGGATGTGTTCCTAAAATTTCTAGCCACAAAAGCTGAGTAATAAGCTTGAGACGTACCTGTGTTTGACAATGTTAAAACACTGGGCTTGTAGTAAATTACCAAAGTAGCCTCGCGCTTGTGGTAATATTCGATGCTAATATTTGATCTAAGATAGAGGGAAATTCTAAAAAGTTTTCTTTCTTGAGATTGATAGTATCTGAAAAATATGAAGATATGAAAAGAATATTCAACTCTTTAAGAGGCTTTGAGTAGTACTCGGTCTCCAAGTCCAAAAACCCTATAGATACGCTCTTGCTTATTATTCCGGTGCTTGAAAAATTAAAAGGCTTAAAAAAGTGGGAATACTGAAGTTGGTAGGTTAAGACTACGAAGTTCGCATAAGCTCTAATCTTGCTACGAATGTTTAAAACTCAATGCACATGCACACAACACATCGATTCATGATGAATAGTGGATAATGGATAACTGATGAGCATAGAGGATATGAGTTGATTCGAGTTTCTTGTGTCGATTATCTCGTGACCACCGGAAAGTAGTTCATGGAAATAACTTGTTGATATTTTGATCGGGACGATCAAAGGCTAAGTGGGGGTAGTTGATAACGGTCATTTTGTGCCCGTTATTCTATGACCTTTATCCCGATTCTAGTTTAAAGGAGCTATAATAGAGTAATAATAAGTCGTAATCGCCTAATTTGCATATGCCGAGAGTTACGATTCATTATTGTGTATTATGAAGTTTTATTATATTATTTGATATTACAGATGTATTTCATGTGATATTTGTAGTAACTCATTTGGGAGCACAAGGATGGACTTGGAAAAGCTTTGATGGATCACGAGACAAGTTCGGAGGGCCCAAGACAGAAAAGAGGAAAGAGCCCATGCATTCGGTCCGACCGAGTGGGCTACAAATTGAAGAAGTTCGGCACATTATTTGAGTCGGCTAGGGTTGAGAGTGTCGGTATTTTAAGTCGGTTTTCTATGACGGCCGAGGCTCTATATAAACACAAGTCTTTTGTATTTTTTATTATGCATTCACCAATACTATTTCATATTTACAAATAAGCTAATAAGGATTCTTAGGCTTGCGGCTAGGGTTGCAAACATGTAAGCCCTAGTTTATCTTCTTGTTTTCTTTTAAGTAATCAATTTCCCAATTATGCTTTGATTGTTTGAGTAGGTATTCATATCTAGATGATGTAGATCTAGGATATGACGTTAGGGCAATGGTGATACCTTGTCTATAAGGATCCCAAACCCTACGCCCTCTACCTAACATCTACGGATGAATCTGTGTGTTTAATTTACGTGTATTTAGATTAGTCTATATGATGTCCTCGATGATTCACAGTATAATCCGATTCGTATATGAAACAATTGAGAAATATGTTCGGGATGTAAATGCGGAGTCGACTCTCGGGTGACCGAGAGGTGTCACTCGGTCGACCGAGAGCACTATTCGGTCGACGACGAGCCGCCAGCCTTGTTTTCATCCGTTAATCGATCCACGTCTTTATGATTAGGTTAGCTTAATTGAATCTGTTATCTCGGCAGGTATATGGCTATGGCTACGTCACTCACTTGATTTAATTAAAACGTGTAAAAGGAAATACCGTATAAAACTCTTAGTAGGCTCGTGAATTGATCTTGGACTTTCGTTATCTAGGTAGGGTTATATTAGGGAATTGCGCGCACCTTCTTATATGAGAGATCGTAAACTAGCATGAGACTATAATTCGGTAATTGTTAGTTGGACGAGAGTTTGAGTGATCGTCTCAGGAAGTACGCCTAATCAAAGGAATGTTGCCTGGGCGAGGTGTACGTTAATATCGGCATCCTTAAGTCATAAGCGTGTGAGTTATATGAGATGGAGGGCACCAAAAGCGAAGTCACGTAACAACATCACGCAAAGTGATCTGCTGGACTCCAACCGGTGCTAAGTCAAGTAAAGAGGATGACTCCCGTAGCCACTATAAATGAATATGGACGGATTAATAGTTGATAAGTCTTGTCATGTTATATAAATTGTCTAGATCCAGAGGATCACGGTTATAATTGGGCGATTGATTACGGTATTTGTTTATGTGTTATTTATATGTTTGAGTGTGTCTTTCTTTTCTCGTACTTTATGTTGGTCATAGACCGTATTTGTCAAACGCGAAATAACTGGTTGACTATTTAAGTTAGGATCCACAAATTGATTCTCTCAGGGATCGACGCCATTTCAAAATTGAGCTCAGTTTTACTGCTTTAGTGGTTATTTAGGCATCGAGTTAGTAATTTAACTTGACCGCAATCAGTTGGGACAAAATTGCTTTACTTGTAATAAGTGGGAGTCCATATTTTACTGAAGAATTAATGGAATAATTTGTTTTTGACTCCTAAGTCCAGTAGTAATATTGTTAACGTAACTGCTTTGCTCTTAGCCACAGAAATTAATTCCTATCACAACCATTTGATCTCTCCAATTCAAGTTTTTATTTTTAGTTTATACATATATATATATTCCTTCACCACAAATTCTATCATGGTCCTAGGCAACTATTATTAGGTGTTGCAAAATCAAAAGGAAACATAGGAGATATTCTACTACAGAGTATACTTAAAACGGGCTCTTCCAAAAAACAACTGGAAAACGCGTTTGTTTTACGGTGTTATTACTAAAGACACATAAAAACACGAGTTTTTCCAGTGTTATTACTATATACACAGGAAAACGCGAGTGTTTTCTAGTTGTTTTGTGAGCTGAGTAATAGTATTTCTCCACAGTGGAATTTCACGAAACTTGGACTAATTCATGTGATACCCCTATTTTAAGACACCTCATCTTGAATTGGAAAATCAATTGGATGGCAGTTCAACAAAATGCAGTTAAATTCATAGCCAAATTCATAACCTGCGAGAATAGACACACAAAAATGTAGTAATGAGCACTAAAATAAGGTTTACTCACCAAGAAAATATTGCATTTCACTATCACAAAGAACTCAGAAACCTTAAACGTAGATGGCAGGTAGCATAGCACGTTGACTTCTTGGTAGCTATATCAATGGTAGAAAGATTCCCTATCCCGGATATACACCACAAATCTACAGCACGCAGAGCATATCACAAGGCTAAAATTGTCACTGCACGGTCGTTATCACCAGTAGTCCCCACAAGAACAAAGTCCATCCTTAAAATGATGAAAACGCGTATTGTCCCTGAGAATTATCTCCCTACCTTCTATACTTGATATGAACTTTATAGCAGTATGGCAGTCCAGACATACACGTAGATTTTTTATCACGCGAATAGTTGTGCCAGCAGGCGTACTAATGATTCCAAACGTTACTGCCAGTCTCTCACTATGAGCATATAGTGTATCTCGTCTTTGCTCCTCATCCACGTCGTGTAAGACTTCACTCGTATCAGGCACATAACCTTGACGTTCTATTCTGTTTAGGATCTCTTTTAGCGCCTCGTTTATCTGATTGTAAAGTGGATGGGATTTATCTCCAGCTACAAAACCATGTAACTTGTTTTTAACTTCAACCCAACTACAAGCTGGTTTCTTTCTCATCCCTTTTAACCTCATTGATTTTCGAAGCTTCTCTGCTTTTTTCCACATTCCATTTGCACCGTACATATTCGACAAAAGAGCATATGCACCTGTATGGCTAGGATCAATCAAAAATATTTCTTTTGCTACGGTTTCAGCCAGTTCTACATTCTTATGAACTCGGCAGGCAGATAATAGGGCGGACCATATACTCCCGGTTGGCTTTACATGCATGTTAGAGATAAATTCGTAAGCTTCCTGTAATTTTCCTGCTCGGCCTAAAAGATCTGCAACGGCAGCATAATGTTCCAATGCTGGAGCAATACCGTAATCTTTTGTCATGCTCTTAAAGTACTCCCAAGATTCATTAACCAATCCCGCATGGCTACAAGCAGTTAAAACAGCAACAAATGCTACAGTATTAGGCTTCTCTCCGGTTGTCTTCATTTTCTCGAATAACAAGATAGCATCACAAGCATCCCCATGTGATGCATAGCCCATAATCATCGCTGTCCATGAAACTAAATCTTGTGATTCCATGTTATCGAATATCCATCGAGCAATCTTTAGGTTCCCGCATCTGGCATACATATCAATTAATGAGCTAGCTATATATTTATTTTTATGAAATCCTACTCTAGTTATATATCCATGGAGCTGTTTTCCCATATGTAGCGTAGTCAGATGCGAACAAGCTGGCATTATAATCGAAAATGAATGTTCAACTGGCTTAATGTTAGCTTTTAGCATCTGCCTGAACAATTTCAAGGCTTCGTCAAACATTCCGTTCTGAACAAATGCTGCTATAACAGAGTTCCATGAAACACTATCAGGTTGGGGTAACAAACAAAACAACTTGTAAGAGTCTTCGGCCTGAGTACAATTGGCATACATATCAATCAAACTACTTCCAAAAAATACATCTCTATCAAATCCATGTCTGATGGCAAACCCATGAACCTCCCTACCTTTCAAGACATCAACACTCTGCGCGATAACAGGAAGCACGTTAGATAAAGTGAACGAATCAGGATTTAAGCCGGCCTTAACCATTTCTCTCAACGTTTCCAAGACTTCCTGATACCTCCCACTTTGTATAATCCCTGAAATCACCGCATTCCATGAAACAACATCTCTTGCCGGCATTACTTCGAAAACTTTCCTCACACTCCCTGTTCCAAAAGATCCCTCCTTCTTCATCATCTGTCTCCGTTTATTAATTACACCACCATCTTCTATTGTCAACTCTTGCTCATTTTCATTACAAGAACCAATCACATTCTTTCTTTGAGAACTTCCATCAAACACATGAGGCCCACAATCATCCACCAACCGTGTATACATATTCATAAGTGCATTCCCAGTATAAAGATCAATATCCAACCCAAGTCTCAAAGCACAACCATGAACGCTCTCCCCAAGCCTCAAATCCCTCATAAAAACACAAGCTTTCAATACAGACGGAAACACATTCCTATCAGGAATCCTCCCTAAAGCCCTCATTTGATTAAAACAATTCAACGAATCAACAAAACACCCAGCTGATGAATAGCATTTAATCAGAGACTTCCATGCCTTTGTGGGCTGTGGTGAATCCAGACTGTTGAAAAGAGTTGTACATTCTTTCAAAAGGCAAAGGTTGGAGTATATTGAAATGATTGTAGAAGTAAGAGTTGATGATATGGGGTTTATAGTTCTGATGATTTGAGCATGAAGTTGCTTAACTTGGGAAGCTGTTCTGATCAATTCATGGTTTTGGAGAAACTCTTTGAGCAAAGCTTGTTGGCTGCTTCCCATGGACAATATATGAAGCTTTTTTTTCTAGTTCTGCAGCACGAGAAGGCAACGATTCACGAACGATCTCTGCCCAAGGCTTTGTGAATTGAGATCACTGCTTGCTTGGTTTAGTGTATGTCAGGAATAAACGATCTGAGTCGAATAAAAATTTCAATTATCGAGTCGATCAACCATTTGAAACAGTAATGTTCAAACTTGACTCGAGATCGTTTAAATACGGAGAAATTTGTTCAAGATAAGCTAGATTAAATTTGTATCCGCCCCTAGATACAAGCCAAACAATCACTCCCAAAACTCCAATAGCAAGGTCGTTCCACTTAGTTTCACGCACAACCTGATCTGCATTAATTTGAAACTTGAAAACTCTCTAACTTCATTGTTTGAAGGTCGATTCTTTGACTCAAGAATCGACTTTTAAAAAGATCGATACAGACGCCCAACCAATGAAAATACAGACGCCCAACCAAAAATGTATCATATGCTAAAGTTGTCTAAGCTACACACTTCACACCAAATGTTTTTTTTTTTTCAGTCAAACACTTGAAATACAGAGTTAGGTTGAATTAAAAAAAAGACAAACAATAATCTGGCAATACATTGGCCCTTAAAAAAGAACATAGAAAATTGGTATATATCTATAACTACCCCTATACTGTTAAAAAGGTAATTACAAGTAACTATTTCACAAATTCCTACTTTGACACAACAGATGAAAATTAGATTTCAATCATTTCCAAAAAAAAAATCAAAAAAAAAATAAAATATTCCCATTTGGTATACACTTTCTGGAATTAATTTACACCAGGATCACAACAACAAAACCGAGCCGAGCCAATCACGAACCGCCACAAAAGTCCACCATGATGGATACTTTACATGTTGGGATGCACAAAGATGGATAATACTGCTGAATGAATGTTATTCTAACAGGGGGAAACTTGATCATGATTGGTACATCATATTCCAGAAGCGAGCGTTTTACACGGATTAGTTGCGAGTAGCTCGGTGTTCGAGACCTGGTGGAGAAGCTTCTATTTGTGGAGCTAATAAATTGAGGAAGCTTCCATGAGGTGATGATTGATCACAAGAAGCTTCATGTAATTCTTCATCTACAAACACACACACACACACACAATGCAAAAGTTAAGATTTTTTTCGTATACACGGGTAATACTACTACCTCAACCATTCTGATACAATAAATGTATTCGTCTTAAGGGGGTCCCACAGCCACATCATCATGATGTGTGATTTGTTGTCTCAGAACGGTTGTGACAGTAACATACGTTCTTAGTACATATGGGATTGCTAAAAGGGTAAAGAAAGCGTACTGAAAAGGGATTTCACGGTGGGCCTTTTCGGTTTGTTGCTCTTCTTCTTCAATTCAGCTGGAAAAATAAAGATCGTGATCATTTGTAACGGTACTGGAACGAGCAAGAATAATAGATAAACAAGGTGTGAATTTTATCAAGATTCTAGCAGAATACTATTTATACATACCAACACCAGGAAGTTCATGATCATTCACGATTTCAAAGTTCTTGTATGTGTATCCAACAAAGTTGACATCTTTGGAAGAGAGCATCTGCAGAAATGAAAGAAATAATGGGAAAAACAAAAGGCAAAATTTGATTCATTAAACAACATAAGCTTTGCCAAAATTGCCATTGATGCAAGATTTAGGGGTAATAATCGTGTTTACAGTAAAAAGGGCAATACGCATAACCACCGTGGAGGGCATGGTACTCCCTCTGTCCCAAATTATAGGTCTTTTAGAGGTTTTAACACAGATTAAGAAAGTAGACGACTGCCACAAATTTTGAGGAAAAAAAAAAAGTTTACAATACCCTTTGCCTATCATTAATGCAATGGTTATAAAGTAATGAAAGGTCGACACTGGACCTCTGGAAAGTCGAATATTGACCATACATTCGGCTTTCTAGAGGTCCAATGTCACTGTGATGCCCCAAAAGTGGATTCAGTGTGGTGCCTTTAACAATCGCCTTCGCTTATTCATCAGTGATTTATTACAGATAAAATCATGTAAGTGTATGGATTACAATATGAAATGTGCAAAAATCAATCCATAAATAACAAGAATTTCAGAAACGATAATTGAACGTATGAAATATTCAGTTGCAAGATCGATTTGACTAACCTTCCTCCACGGACCAGATTTTGTTGATGTCTGGACTTGACTGTCCGCCTAAACAAACACATTTAACAAGACAGACACAGATCAAATGATGCAAGAAAATGTCAAAACGAGATAACCGCGGATAAAAATTAAATAAATAATATCCAACCTCATCAAACTTTTCGAAATTCTGCGTATCAAGTTCATCATTAACTTCAGGTATGAATGCAGCTTTCATATGATATAACTTGTCCCACACAACACCTTTGAACCACGGGTGAGCCTGAAATAATTAATTGATCAAAATTAAATAACTCCTCAAGCCTATAATATGAATAAATCTCAAAAAAATAAAAACTTTCAAGATGGAACACTTTAGTCCGCACCTTTATTTCATGAGCGCCTTTAGTCCCTAGTCTTTGTTCCACATTACATAACAATTTACTAATAAGATCTTTAGCTTCTGGAGACAATTTCGCCTCTTCAGGAAATTTTAGATGCGTTCTCCAATTCACGATCTGCAAATAAAGACCAGATCTTTATCCATTATGGTAAAGAATCGCCAAGATACTGGGTACGGATACATAGATACGAGATAAGCAGGTGCGAGAGGAGGTCATATGCATTGATATTAAAGATATAGGGACCAAACTGTACATAAATTTATTATAAGGACAAAGCAATCTTCGTTTTTGGTAGTTTTCCATCAAGTTGGACAGCTTTTCATTCATTGTCTCGGTTTTTACTCAATTTTGCTCCATTTCGCGTATCTGAGTCATGGATATGCATATCCGAATTCCCTATCCAACCTCTAAAAATTACAAATTTTTGTAGACTTTAGATATATATTAGAAATATATTAAGACTTGTTTTATTAGTCAGCATCTGTTTAATGCTGTTTCTATCTGTTTTTGGGCTTTGTTTTGTGCCTAATCTTTCTAGCAACAGTATTCTGCTTTTACTGTGCATAGAGCCGTTGGGTCTCTTTTCTAGCCGTTGGAGGCATCTTCTATATATTGTAAAGGTCTCTTATCTACCCGATAAGCATCAAAGTAATAAAACAAGAGTTTCCTCCTATCTTTCTCCTCTCTAAGTGCTATTTTCTACATGGTATCAGAGCCTTAAGGTCCCAAACTCTTGTCTGTTTTTATTCTCTTCCTCTATGGCCACTGAGCAATCTTCAGAAGTTAACTCAAGGGATGAAGCAGTCTCTAATACTGCCCCCTGGAACTCTGAACCCTCTTTGATGCCACTTTCTAGTCACAAACTCAATGGTGACGATTATCTCCAATGGTCCAGAACAGTGAGGTTTTATATCACTGGAAGGGGCAAAGAAGAATATCTCACTGGTGAGATTAAAGCCCCTGCAGAAGGGGATCCGACTAGCAAGAAATGGAGGGTGGAAAACAGCAATGTGGTATCCATCTTGCTGGGATCCATGACTCCAAACATTGCTGAGAACTTTCTCCTCTATGATATCAAGGAGGAAATGCGAGCAATGTCACGATCTCTACTCTAAAAGAGATAACACATCAGAACAGTATGAAATCGAATCAAAGCTGCATAATCTGAGACAGGGGGAGATGTCAGTTACTGACTACTTCAACCTCCTGTCAAGATCATGGCAGCAACTGGATGTCTTTGAAAATATATCTTGGCAGTCTAGTACAGATGCTAAGACATATAAGGAAATTAAAGAAAAGAAAAGAATCTTCAAATTCCTGATGGGTCTAAACTCATCCCTTGATGATGTGAGAGGAAGAGTACTAAGCTCTAAACCTCTTCCATCAATCAAGAGTGTGTTTGCTGATATTAAACATGAAGAAAGTAGAAGAAAACTTATGCTAAATGGGGTGTGTAACCCTGGTTCTTCTACTGGGGTGCCTAACCCTGGTTCTTCTACTGATTCTAGTGCTCTTTTCACCAAAAGCACTACTGGTCGGTACTAGACCAGTTTGTGAACACTGCAAAAAAACTGGTCATACCAAGGATACCTGCTGGAAAATCCATGGGAAACCAGCAAACTGGAAGCCCTCTAGGCCCAGTCACACACCTGAAAGCTCTGCTAGACTAGCCAATTTGAGGAACACAAGTCTGATGGTGTGTTTAGCATTGATCAGATTGAAGCCATAAAAAGGCGATAAACCGCTCAAAACACACAGACTGCTGCTCCTCATGGCAATGTCTCCATGGCTAATACAGGTGTGTGTCTTAATGCCTATTCTGGAAATCAAATCCTTAAAAACATATGGATTGTGGATTCTGGTGCATCTAACCATATGACTGGAAATCCTGAACTATTTGTCAAACTTTTTAAATGTTCTCACCCTCACAATGTAAAGATTGCTGATGGCTCCATTTCCCAAGTGGCTGGGACTGGAAACATTGTTTTAAGTGAAAAAATCACAATAAAGGATGTTCTTTATGTGCCTAACTTACAATGCAATTTATTGTCAGTTAGTAGATTCATACAAGACTCTAAATGTTCTGTGATTTTTCATACTAATGGTCAGAAGTTTCGTGATTTGAGTTCAATGGAGGAGATTGGCGGTCTTTGAAGTTAGATCTCGGCTGCTTATTTTGAAGACTCCTTACTCCAAGATGTGTATGGATAACATTCCTAAGGGCCTATCTATCACCGTAGAAGTACCTCTTCTTGTAATAATATTATGCTTCTTCACTATAGACTAGGGCACCCAAATTTTTGTACTTGAAAAAATTGTACCTAGTATGTTTAAGGAAATAAATATTGATTCTCTTCATTGTGAAATCACAATTCTCTAAGCATACTAGAACTAACTTTCCTAAAAGAATTTATGCTCCTTCTAGTCCTTTCTCTCTGCTTTCACGTTGATATTTGGGGTCCATCAAAATCAAGACCATCAACGGCAAGAGATGGTTTGTCAGTTTTATTGATGACCACAGTAGGGTAACTTGGTTATTTCTTTTAAAAGAAAAATCTGAGGTTGGACCTATCTTCAAAACCTTCTATACCATGATCAAAACTCGGTTTGGTACTGAAATTAAAGTACTTAAGACTGATAATGGTAAGGAGTATTTTGAGAAAGGTCTTACCTCATTTTTTTCTGACAAAGGAATCATTCATATTAGCACTTGTGTTGATACCCCCCAACAAAATGGGGTGGCTGAGAGGAAGAACAGGCATCTTCTGGAAGTTGCTAGGAGCATCTTGTTTACTATGAAAGTACCCAAGTATTTGTGGGGTGAGGCTGTCCTTACAGCAACCTATCTCATTAATAGGATGCCTTCAAGGATTCTAGGGTTCAAAACTCCTATCCAAGTGCTAAAGGAAGGACATCCTGGAACACACTTTATAAGCACACTGGAATTTAAAGTGTTTGGATGTGTGTGCTATGTTCATATTCATCCTCATAATAGAGGAAAACTGGATCCAAGGTCTATAAAATGTATCTTTGTAGGGTATTCATCCTCCCAACAAGGATACAAATGTTATTGCCCCTGTACCAGAAAATACTATAACACCATGGATGTAACATTTGTAGAAGAACAATCTTACTACCACGATGTCAATCCTTCTCAGGGGGAGATATTTCAAGATCATTATGAATCTTGGAATATTGACCCTGCTGAGGATAATGGAGAAAATAGTGCACCCCCTACTGATCCAGATTTAACTGGAACTTCCCAACAACAGAATCCTGTTGTGGAAAAAGAAGGTGATCAAGTACCCAATATTATTGTGTACTCTAGAAAAAGAAAGGCAATCTCACAAAATCCTGAGATTGAAGTTCATGAGGATGAGGAAAACCTAAATAATTTGAGTTCTGATGAACAAACTTCTGAAGGTTTGGAGTCTGATGATCAAACTAACACTGATTATCAGAGTATTGATTCAACTAGTGACCATGAGAATGATAATTCTCAGGAAGATCTTCCAATTGCTAAAAGAAAAGGGTTAGAGTCAGATCGCTCATCCCCTCAGCACAATTTTATATCCTATGATCAATTGTGTCCTCAGTTTTTGGCTTTTACAAGTAATCTGGACACCATACAGATTCCAAAGGATGTCCATGATGCCTTGGAAAGCCCTGAATGGAATGATGCACTAAAGGAAGAAATGCATGCCCTTGTGAAAAATGAAACATCATTCCTCTACCTCAAGGGAAACACCCTGTTGGGTGTAGATGGATTTTTACTCTTAAATATAATGCTGATGGCACCCTTAACAGGTATAAAGCTAGATTAGTGGCAAAAGGTTTCACACAATCCTATGGGATTGATTATCATGAAACCTTTGCCCCAGTTGCTAAGCTTAATACTGTCAGGATCCTAATGAGTATGGCTGGGAATTTAGATTGGTCTTTGACTCAACTTGATATAAAAAATGCCTTCCTGTATGGGGACTTGGATGAAGAAGTTTATATGCATCTTCCCCCAGGGTTTGAATCCCTAGGGAATCAGGGAGATGTATGCAGACTGAAAAAGTCCTTGTATGGTCTAAAACAATCTCCTAGAGCTTGGTTTGGGAGATTTTCTAAGTTCATAAAAAGGCATGGTTTCCACCAATGCCACACTGACCATACTTTATTCATAAGGAAAAATTCTGGGAAAACTACTATACTTATAGTTTATGTGGATGATATCATCCTCACTGGAGATGACAAAGATGAAATCTGCAAGATTAAGGCTGTCCTAGCTTCTGAGTTTGAAATAAAAGACCTTGGGAATCCTAAGTATTTCCTTGGAATGGAAATTGCCAGAAATGCCACTGGTATTTCTATTTCACAGAGGAAATACACCCTAGATCTGTTAAAAGAGACTGGTATGCTGGGGTGTAAACCTGCTAACACCCCTGTAGAACCAGGGTTAAAGTTGGACAAAAGTAATGATAGTCCACCTGTGGATAAGGGGAGATATCAGAGGCTTGTGGGAAAGCTCATTTATCTCTCACATACTGGACTGATATATGTTATCTTGTAGGGTTTGATAAGTCGGTGTATGCATCAACCAACAGAGAAGCATATGCAAATTGCGAAAAGGATTCTCGACTTTCTAAAGAAGGATCCCGGTCGTGGATAATGTTCAAGAAAAGTCGGACTAGAGAGATACAAATCTACACCGATGCAGATTATGCAGGAGGTTATCCAGATATGAGATCAACCTCTGGTTATTGCACTTATATTTGGGGGAATCTTACTACTTGGAGAAGCAAAAAACAGCATGTTGTTTCAAGAAGCAGTGCTGAATCTGAGCTTAGAGCCTTAGCTCTGCGGGAGTGTGTGAAGGCTTATGGATAAAGAGGATGCTAGAGGAATTAGGGTTTCTTGTCACCAAACCTATACAACTCATGTGTGACAATACATCCGCTTTTATGCATTGCGTAAAATCCCACTCATCATGATAAAACTAAACATGTTGAAGTGGGCAGCACTTCTTGAGGAGAAAGTGGACAATGGTGATATTTCCTTGTTCCACATCAAGACAAAGGATCAAGTGGTCGATCTCCTAACAAAGGTCAAGTTTCCATCAAGTCTTCCAACATCTACACTTCAAGCTTGGTTGCATCAACATTTACAACCAAACTTGAGGGAGTGTAGACTTTAGATATATATTAAAATATATTAAGACTTGTTTTATTAGTCAAAGATCTCTTAATGTTGTTTCTATCTGCTTTTGGGCTTTGTTTTGTGCCTAATCTTTCTAGCAACATGATTCTCGCTTTTATCAGTGCATAGAGCCGTTGGGTCTCTTTTCTAGCCATTGGAGGCATCTTCTATATATTGTAAAGGTCTCTTATCTACCCGATAAGCATCAAAGTAATAAAACAAGAGTTTCCTCCTATCTTTCTCCTCTCTAAGTGCTATTTTCTACAGTCCTCTATGTGCATCCTAAGTATCTGGTGTGTATCTGTGTTAAACACGTATCAGATATACAGCACGTTACCAAACAAAAGTATCTGTGCATCGTAGATCACATGTACATCTATTATCTACCGCCTAAAAGATGCCTGTGTCTTCTTGATGATTAAAATTTTCAAATTTTATCCATTCAATAATACCTAGAAGACCTATAGTAAGGAAAGCTGAAAGCTTGCTTACATTTTGTGCACAAAACGCGATAGTTTAACCCTAGATAATCTCCATACCAAAAAAGAAATCGGGTTTCCCATTATTCACTTACCTTCCTACAAGTAGACATGGGTTCATCCGAGTAGAAAGGGGGATAACCAACAAGCATCTCGTACATGATTGCACCGAGAGACCACCTGTGAAAAAATACATGAAATCGAATAACACATTAGCAAGTTGACCTATCATTGTAGACAGGTTGGCATGCATCATAGCCGTCCATTCCTACTCTCTTTCACCGTACACACTCCTACTATGTGAAAGAGAGTAGAAAT
The DNA here is from genome assembly GCA_026214975.1 of Gentiana macrophylla. Lineage (NCBI taxonomy): Eukaryota > Viridiplantae > Streptophyta > Magnoliopsida > Gentianales > Gentianaceae > Gentiana > Gentiana macrophylla. Next base: position 99,221,930 of record CM047815.1, on the reverse strand, counting down.
AGAAGGATATGATTTACGACACTCGGTACAACCTTCCCACGATTGTTAATTCTACAAGTCTAAGAACCGAGAGATGCTAACCAATCACATTCCATTCCATATCCCTTCTTCAGTAAAACTTCTGGAGCTATATAATCAGGAGTGCCGACAGTTGAATAAGCCTACACAATCAAATTATGCACACAAAAATGATTATATGATAAATAAATAAATAAATACGTAGTTCATGAAAAACCATGTGTATTTCATGAGAGCTTACAAGCATCCTCCTGTTCCTCTGCCAATGCAGCAGCTGCTCTTGTTGAGTGCGTTTAGGAGGCAAAGGCCGTCCATCACTTTGCAATGCACCGCTCACATTATTTGCAGCCGAAAAGTCCTTTTCGTGAAGGTTACTACAGTCAAGCGGTTTACATAGTCCAAAATCCGATAATTTCATGTGCCCGTTTCTATCCAACAGCAAATTATCCGGCTTGATATCTCTGTTCATTATCAAACACAAATAAAACCATCTCAATATGGTATCTTCATCAGACAATAATGACGGAAAGTTTAAACTACCTGTGTATATAATTGTGTTTATGAATGGATTCGATTGCAAGAACTGTTTCACCGACGTAAAATCTGGCCTCGTCTTCAGTTAGGGTATCTTTTCTCATAAGTAAAGTCATCATATCTCCACCAGGTAAATATTCCATAATAAGATAGAGATACTCTTCATCTTGGAAAGAACAATAAAGTTTCACGATGCAATTGCTGTCAACTTCGGCAAGAAGATTTCTTTCGGCTTTGACATGTTCAACCTGAGGAAAATTACAAACATACGATATAAGCAGAAAGAAGTAACTAACCATCCCGAAAGAGTTATAAAAAAAAATCATTTAATTACACCTGTCCTCTACGCAGCATTTCTGATTTCTTGAGCTTTTTCATGGCATATACATTGCGAGTTGCCTTTTCCCTACATATTCTAACCTGAAACACGAAACAAATAAATGGATAAAAGAAACAGAATACGGGAAATACATTTCATTATCGTTTGTGTGGGAAAATCATAATGCTTGTACAGAATGGAAAGCAGTTAATACGATGTTTCCAAGAAACATACCTCCCCAAATGCACCTTTTCCTATCATTGTCAATGGTTCGAAATCATCGGCGCCCATTTTATGCCTCTGAAGACGCATATATTCTGTTTCTTTTTTCTCTAGGTACTTTAGCACATCATTTTGCTCTTCCTCCGAAACATCAGCATCAGCCAGTTTCCTTTCGAGCACATAACGGCTGCGTTTTGAAAAGACAGATAAGATTTCTCCATATATAAGTTCCCAAAAAAAAAAAGAAAACCGGCCAGCACTATTGAATACAAGTTGATGCGAGTATATGGGAAGATAACAACAGGCAATTTGATGAAACTTAGGGCGCGCATACTTCTGTTTTGGAGCGTGTCCCGTATCTGACACAAATACGCACCGGATACTTAGGATACATACTTTTGATGAAAATTGAAGAAAACACGCCAGAAATTTATTGAATATTTGCCTAATATGAAGAAAAACTACTAAAAATTAAGAAACGCTACTGAAAATGAAGAAAAACCGCTATAAATCGTTTGATTTTATGATTTGGTTCTTATAGTCCTTCTATTATGTCCAATCTGGTCCTTATATTTTTAGTATTTACGCATATCCTCTTCGGACCGTATGCTATTATCATTCAATAATTTTACACCTGCGTATCCCATTTCCACATATCTGCGTAGCCATACCCGTGCAACCGACTATAACCCAGCTGGCTCCACCTAGACACTATTTACTGCAGCAGTTACAAGACACGTTTCTTAAAGACGTTTCCGGTCACTGCCCTATGAATGTATAGATGCATCCGTTCTTAACAGTTTAGGTTCGTAACGTATAAATACAGCTAACCGAACACGTAGACATGCATACAATACACGACAACGAGAATTAAGCAAACCGTGACGTAATAAAGCATAAAGGCAATACCGCTCTTTGCGGTCCTGAAGGCTCTTCATTTGTTCTTTGTAATGCTTTTCTATATACTGCTTAGCAGCTGCAACTTTCTGCTTAGTAGCATTTGACGGTGCATCATCATTCGACGCCACTTTCCCGCCGTCCTTTCCGTTACCGTTAGTATCTTTTTTCTTAGAAGGCTTATGCTTGTCCTTTGATCGAAGTTTCCCAATCAAACGCCTCAAAGCTTCCATATGATTAACTCAATAATAACTTCTTCAAACGAACACTATGCTTAATTAAACTGATACACTCTTCTGGAAAATTAGTCCTTCTTGAACAGCAAGAATCCTGTAAATTGGCATATACAATTTTCACTGGTCTGCAATAGAGAAAAAGAGAACACGCCAAACGGAGAATTTATAAACAAACTCTTGCAAAATAATAAATGGTCGTAACTCCAAGCACCTATAATCTACCTACCTTACTTTATTTCTTTATCCAATTAAAAAATTCCAAAACAGAACAATTAAAGAACAAAATATAATCATCACAAGCATAAGCCCCAGCTGATAATCTAAAGAAAGTAGTCAAAATTCAACTCATCAAGCAAATCAGATAAGGTCTTATTCATACAATAAATAAAAACAAATCCACATCACCTAATTCTTTCCCCATTTAGACTGCACCTATGCACAAGGAAACAAATAAACTCAATCAAACACCTAGAAAAATAGTTGCATTTTCAAAATGATAATCACATGTTATATACAGAACCCGAAAAATATAGCAACCAGTACCAGTTGAAGAGTGATCGATTCAATCACCTGATCCAGAAACAAAATACTCAACACACCAATTTCATCTTTTAAGCGGTTACACCTCAAAAAAGCTAAACAAGACAGAGAATTTCAGTTCAAGAAATTCATCAAGAACCTAAATTGCTGGTATATACAAGCAGATCTCTTTGGATTTTCACTTTCACAAGCACCTTAAATTACATATAAAATAAAGGGAAAGAGACAGAGAAGAGCATACCCAAATGAAAATGATCAGTAAAGCCAGCAACTTTACAACAATCCAGATGGAAAAGAAACAATCTTTTTTGTTGAAATTCACTTAAAGAAGAAGATTTGATGTAGTTTGGAGAGCGGTTTCTTTTCTCCTGTGGTGTAAACCTTCACCATTTCTCGTACACACTATCAACTTTTGTGGGTGGGAGAGAGGAGGAGGGGAGCAGCACAAGAACTTCTTCCTTTATTTTTTTCTTTTCTTTTATTTTTCTTTTGTTGTGAAATTTTTATTTATTTATGGCGGTTTATCTTAAGAAAAAATCAAGTAAGGTAAAGTCGCACAGAAAAATGGGATCGATTTTTGGCAGGAATTATTTGTAAAAAAGAAAAGTTTATGTCGGAAAGTGGGACCCATTTGCTTTGAAGACAGTCCGTGTTCCAAGTGGGAGGCAAATGAATTACTCATGAAAAAGCTTTTTCTTTCTCTTTTTATTTTTTTATTATTATCTTAATTAATGCAGTAATATGAATTTTTTATTTTTTTTAGAATGAAAAATTTTACTAAATCAAATCCGTAATAGAGGCGGAGATTATATCAGCAGTGGAGTCAATCTCTAGATAACTTGATCCAATAGAAGCAAATTGTGCGTAGCGAACAAATAAGTTTGCACATTGCTAGAACACTTGACAAAAGAAAACTGAAGATAATCAAAAGATGGTAGAAGAGATAAGCGATCTTGTGCAACACAACCCAAGAGGTCGATCATCCGAAGTGCGTTGGAGCATCTGGACAAAGGTCAAATAATCACTCTCTATGGGTTGATGTATTAAGAGCAAAATATGGGGACATTCACCAACCGTTAAAACAAGGTAGCTCAGTAGTATGAAGGAGTATTAAAAGTGGGATTGCGATTATTGATGGTGGAGCTGAGATAATAGATGGTGTTCTCGTATGGCGGGATGATTCAAATGGGCAGTACACGGTTAACTCGGGTTACCGTTCTCAAATATATGCGAAAGTTCAACAGAGCCTACATCCCATTTGGAAAGCGATTTGGGAGCTTAAAGGCCCAAGTCGAGGTAATCACTTCGTTTGGATGTTGTGTCATGACGCTTTACCTGTTAATACACGATTATATCGCTGCCAAACCGTGGACTCCGATATATGTGGTTTTTGCGGCGTAGCAGAAGAGACCTCCCTTCATGCACTCCGTGATTGTTACTGGCCCAGAGCAATTTAGGAGAAATTTCTTGATCCTGCAAGCAAGAATGCTTTCTTCGCTGCCGAGACGACCAAAGAATGGGTTGCTTTGTCGTTACATTATGTTCATGCTGTAGTAGCCTCACCGAAATGCAGCTACATATGGAGGGAGCTTATCTATAGTATTTGGTTCTGGCGCAATAAACGCATTTTTGAAGAGTATTGTTGTTGCCCTCCGCTGCATGTCTTTGTTGCTCAAATAGTGGATAGGGTTCGAAATATTAGATTAGCTTTGAGGCTAGAAGAACAATAATTCTATGTTATTAGTCTCGTGACTGTTTGAACGCTTGTAAATGCTTGGCATTTTCGTTGAATGAATTAAGCTGATCGTTTCCAAAAAATAATAATAATAATAATAATAATAATCACTCTCTATGATAACCGAAGTATACTCGAAATGAATAGTCTCTGTCAAAGCCAAAAATATAGCCCGTATTTCCAAAATTTCATGTCCTATTCCAGAGTCAAAGTGAAACCAGAATACAGCTATCCACGATCAAACCAGCGTTATCCGTGAAGATCAAACTCACACCTGACCTCCTCATCTATCACATAAGTATCTGCGTTACATTTATAGTACGTTGCCGGCGGCGGAGGCGGATTCCATGCCACTGGGTGCAAAAGCCCCACCACATCCGAATGGAAGGCATGTAGATTCTGTCCAAACTCAACAACTCCAGCTTGCGAGGAAGATATATTACTCAAGACATAGATGAGAGCATCGTCATATACTACGCTACATCGAGTTTTCCATGAATTCCACATAAGCATGCAAAAGGCCGAAAACTCTTCCCCATATACTGTTCCATAATCATGCCTAAGTAGTCCCTTAAGTTAGAAGAGTACTGAGAAATATGGAATTATAATGACGTTTGTTGAAGCCATACCAATATAGTAATTACATTTTCTTATAGAAAAAGGTTTATTTTATTAAATTCCAAGAGAATTTCAGGCGGGTAATTAAACCACACTCTATCCACATGGGACTAATTATCATTATCAAGATTTCATGTTAATTTCCCAAAAAAACAAAATGGATTTCATGCTAATCTAAGATTTTTTCAGACAGAAAAAGACACATTAATTTGGGAACGAATTAAGTAATATGGAAAAAGATAACATCTCCTTAAAAAAAACATCTTCCAAATATTGTTGGTGTAAATGTTAATATAATTTGTAAGGATGTCATTCACACGATCATTCTATCACAAGCGAAGAGATGAACATTCTACGTGATAAAAAGGTGATAACCGAAAAGATATATGTGTTTGAATAATGCTAATAATGTTTACTCAGAGTGCTCGATAAACTTCTTTTATAAAACAGATATCTGTGTTTGAATAATGCTAATAGTGTTTACTCAGAGTGCTCGATAAAATTCTTTTATAAAACTTAAAAAATAAAATCTTCGTCAACTAAAGTCACTGATCAATTTGTGAATTTTAAGTTTATCATTATGGATTATTGTGATCGACAACATCAAATGACACAATGATCATATTTAAAATATTATGCCACTATCATGTAAAATATTTACATTTGAATGACTTTTTTTTTACATCTTAAAACAGACAAGGTTAGGTGATAAAGTTAATTTTTACAAACCTTACTTTACTAATTAATTACTATTTCATCCGTGATCAAAAGTGAGCTTTATTACGTTAATCAATGATTCACAAATCAGTAACTATCTCTTGAAAATATTATTTAATTTCAAATGTTTTTAAGTTGATATTGACATATTGCTTCATGCCAACTTTTATACTTCAAAATCTAGCTTAACGTCAAAGTCATTTCATAATATCATATTGTCACAGTACAATTTCAAGTTAGGTCAATATTCCCGTTCTTTCCAACTGATGATTCTGCCGTAGAGAATCCCTATTAAAACATACCGTCAGATGACTTCGGTACGAAGGTTTTTAGCTAAGTGAACTTCTTGCACAATATGTGTATTTATTATTAAAAGATAAAGACTACTAAAGATAAAATTGACTACAGATAAAACTATTTTTCAAATGAACAGTCTACTTAAACTAAATCTACTTATTCCAAATATGTAATTTTATCTTTACATATCACAACGATAGACTCCAAAAAAACTGTCGGGGTTGAGATGCCCTCAAAAATCACAACTATGGACTCTGAAAGCACTGTCAGGTAGAGATATCCTCCAAATTATGCGAAGACAAACTCGGCATCCAAACCCGACCTCGTTTGAGAGAAGATATTAGAAGATAAACCCACAAGAGATATACGGATGGAGTCAAAAGAAGAGATAAAGTTGTTATATGGAGATAAATTAGATTAAATTTAATTTATAGTGTTTATCTTAATTTATTCAAATAAATGATAGTAGTTTTATCTCTATTAGGATTTCTGAACTGTATCAATTTATTTATGAATTCCAATAAAACATCAGTTTAGTGTTCTACTATTTTTCATACGTTTCTGATTTTTTTATTTATTTATCATCTTACATACAGATGTAATTAAAGACTGAAAATGACCTATATTATTAAACGTTTGTTTTAAAATCAATGGATATATATAACTTACAACGAAAACTCAGAACTTCTCGGTTTAGCTTTAGGTCTCAGCTTGACTCAAGTTGTTCTACGGTTTTTATCACTATATTTATCATGTTTTTTTGTCAATTTCAACAACTGGCATAAGCCACATTATTGTTAATTATATTTTTTTCTTTTTTATATTAGGAGCTGAAAAAGACAAAGATGAGGATTAATATGATATCTTGGTAGACGTTCTCATAAAAAAGAAAACATATATTCTTGTAATCTCCGGTTGTTTTTGTCTTTATTTACTCCCTCTCTCGTGTGTGTGCATATATATATATATATATATATATATATATATATATATATATATATATATATATATATGAGAGTGTGTTATATCTTCTTTAATCTAAAAAAATCGAATATAAATTCAGTATTTGACTTTGTAAATGTTGAATGTTCAGTTTCGACCATTGTAAAGTCGAAACTAATTAAGCCTGAAATATATGGTGTCATTGATTCACTATTGCAAATGGTGGCACGAGTTGAGTATTTGACTCTACAAATGTTAAGGTTGTGTTTGTTTTGAGTTGAAGTTTTTTTTTTTTTGAGTTTTTTTTGGGGGTTTTTTTAGATAAAGTGATTGAAGTAATAATTAGAAAGTTAAAATGTTTTTTTTGAAATTTGTATAGATTATGAAATGATTGGTGAAATAAAGTAGAATAATGAATAAAATAATGGTATAAAATGTAATAAAGTTGATAAAGTGAAATGATGAGAGACGATTTAATATTTTTTTATTTGTAGTTGAAGATTTGATTGGTGGAAGAATTGTAAGAAATAATTGATGATGTGATGTAAAAAAAACTCTCAAAAAAACTACAAGACAAAACAAACACAACCTAAATATTCAGTTTCTATATATGTAAATTCGAAACTAAATCCAAAATCTGATGTCACGGTAAATCAACCATGATGACAATAACAAGGCCCAAGTGAACACAAAGTCCATCTATCATCATTAAAGTATAATGTATATAATTAACTAATCCTTTGTTTAGTTATTTTGGTATTGTCAAATTAGTATCAAGCATGATTTTGATAGTATCTTAAAACCTATTAATTAATTAGTAATTTTATAAAACAGATCTTATTTGATTGATGTGAAGGCTGAAGAGTTAAATTAAATTACCGAATCAAATCAATATTTATTATACACGCACACATATGAGTGGAATCAATATATCTCTTATCTATTTTCTCTCTTCTCTTTATGAAGTGTTAGGCAGAGACTCCAAATTTTATCTCTAAAATAATATAAAATAATACATATTCTTATTTTACAACATTTCAATTCAAAAACCTTTACAACAGCATTCTTATCCTTATCACTATAACATTTTAAATAATATTAAATAATACATATTCTTACCTCACAACCCTAGTTATACACATTAAATATTTATTATTTCACTCCAGCAGCATCCCTATCCCTATAATTTTTAACAATTAAATATGTTTAGGGCAGTGAATAGTGTATCCCCACAAGTAGAGATGCATTGTTCATATCCCTAAAAATAAATAGGGATAGGGACTCTGCTGTAGAAGCTATTTGAGACACAACTCTATTTTTTATCATCATTTTAGGGATATGACACATTATAGGGCTTCTGCTGGGAGTGCCCTTAAGAAGCTTTGATCCCAAGAGGCCACGTGGCGACCTCTGTGGCAGACACGTGACACCTCTTTTTTTTTTTTTCCTTCCCAACAACAGTTCCTTTTTCCTTTTTTTTATAATAAAAACAGGAATTTCGGTTAGCGTTTTATAGAAAACGAAATGTTTTGTTCGACTCTCCGTTACATAAACCGAAACAAAGTGTTTATATTTCGATACTGATTCATTTTAAATCACTCCAATGAGACGATCATGATTCGATTTTAAATTTCAAGAAACTGAAAATTTTCGAATCGATTTCGGCACTACATGCAATTGAATAAAACCATGTATTTTTTTAAAAATTTCGATACGATTCATTTTTTAACAGCGGTTATAAAACATGAATTTCGGTTAGTGTTGTATAGAAACCGAATTTTTTGTTCGACTTCTCCGTTACATAAATCGAACCAAAGTGTATATTTTCGATCACGGTTTATTTTATTACTCCAATGCAGACGGTCATGGATTCAATTTTAAATTTCTAACAACCGAAATTTTTCGATTCGATTTCGCCACAACAATTGAATAAAACCGGGTAATTTTTTTTAAATTTCGACACGGTTCTTTTTTTTTTTTTTAACTGCGGTTTTTTTTCCCTTCGGTAAAAACCAGAATTTCGGTTACCGTTATATAGAAACCGAATTTTTTTGTTTGACTCTCCGTTAAATAAACCGAACCAAAGTGTATATTATTTCGATACGGTTTATTTTTATTATCTCCAACACACAGTGCAGATTCAATTTTAAATTTCAAACAACCGAAAATTTTCGATTCGATTTCGGCACAACAATTGAATAAAACCGTGTATTTTTTTTAAAATTTCGATACGTTCATATTTTTTTTCCTTTTTTAACAGGTTTTTTTCCCCTTCGGTAAAAACTGGAATTTCGGTTAGCGTTATATAGAAACCGAAATATTTTGTTCGACTATCCGTTACATAAACCGAACCAAAGTGTATACGTCGATACGGTTTATTTTTATTACCTCCAACAGACAATGCGGATTCAATTTCAATTTCAATCAACCGAAAATTTTCGATTCGCTTTCGACACAACAATTGAATAAAACCGCGTAATTTTTTTTAACCAAACGTGTACCGTTAGTAGTTTGTGCAAAAAATGAAGAAAAAAAGGAAAGACCGACGGATTTGAAGTTCTAATGTATAGTGTACTATGGAAGATTAGTCAAGTTTAGTTATACAATACAAAAAAAAAAAATAATAGCAAACAAATATCCGCGTTAAGAAAGTGTGCCACATGTAACCACATGGACAACACATTAAATGTTTTTATTATTTTGAACAACATAACGTCGGTGGAACCGTTTGCAGTACGAACGTCACTAAAATTGACGTTAGAATACCAAATCACTTTTTATATTCTTCAGACCGTTTGACACGTGTTTTTTCCACCAAATGAATATACACGAGATCAATGACGTATTCATTAATGATAAGAAAGTGAAATGTCGTATAGAAAATGAGTGAAACACATTTTCAAGCATATTAATGATCTGGAAGCTAAGGCGTCCCGGGAGATTTGACCGTGTAGTTATGGTCCGCTGTTTATATTTTTCTATAATGTTCATTGCGTAAAGTCGAAGCTAAAGTGATTGAATTTATGACATTGTTCTCCGATACATCATATTGTAGTTTATTTTGTAGATGGAAACTCCTGATAGGGCTGGAAGAGAAGTGATTCACAATCTTCATAAGAAAGAGCTACATCTTGGAGAGAATGTGATATGTTTCTCTTCTCTCTATAAAGTGTTAAGAAGTTTTGCTCCAAAGAGGCCACGTGACAGCCTCTGTGACTGACACGTGGCATCTCTTTTTTTCCTTCCAAAAAGCAGTTTTTTTTCCGGTAAAAACCGGAATTTCGGTTAGAGTTGTATAGAAACCAAAATTTTTTGTTCGATTCTCCGTTACATAAACCGAACCAAAGTGTATATATTTCGATACAGTTAATTTTTAGTACCTCCAAGAGACAGTGCGGATTCAATTTTAAATTTCAAGCAACCGAAAATTTTCGAATCGATTTCGGCACTATAATTGAATAAAACCGTGTATTTTTTTATAAAATTTCGATACGATTCATTTTTTTTCTTTTTTAACAGCGGTTTTTTTTCCCTTCGGTTAGCGTTGTATAGAAACCGATTTTTTTTGTTCGACTCTCCGTTACATAAACCGAAACAAAGTGCGTATTTCGATACGGTTTATTTTTACTACCTACAACAGACAGTGCAGATTCAATTTTAAATTTCGAACAACCGAAAGTTTTCGATTCGATTTCGGTACAACAATTGAATAAAACCAGGTTTTTTTTTTTTTAAATTTCGACACGATTCATTTTTTTTTCCCCCTTTTTAACAGCGGTTTTTTTTTCCCTTCGGTAAAAACCGGAATTTCGGTTAGCGTTATATAGAAACCGAATTTTTTTGTTTGACTCTCCGTTACATAAACCGAACTAAAGTGTATATTATTTCGATACGGTTTATTTTTATTATCTCCAACAGAGAGTGCGGATTCAATTTTATATTTCAAACAACAGAAAATTTTCGATTCGATTTCGGCACAATAATTGAATAATACCGTGTATTTTTTTAAAAATTTCGATACGATTAATTTTTTTTCCTTTTTTAACAGGTTTTTTTTCCCTTCGGTAAAACCGGAATTTCGGTTAGCGTTATATAGAAAACGAAATTTTTTGTTCAACTATCCGTTACATAAACCGAACCAAAGTGTATATTTCGATACGGTTTATTTTTATTACCTCCAACAGACAGTGCGGATTCAATTTCAATTTCAATCAATCAACCGAAAATTTTCGATTCGCTTTCGGCACAACAATTGAATAAAACCGCGTAATTTTTTTAACCAAACGTGTACCGTTAGTAGTTTGTGCGAAAATGGAAAAAAAAAAAAGACCGACGGATTTGAAGTTCTGCTGTGTGGTATCCTATGGAAGATGAGTGAAGTTTAGCTATAAAATACAACAACAAAAAAATAAGGGCAAAAAAATATCCGCGTCAAGAAGGTGTGCCCACATGTGACCACGTGGACGACACATTAAATGTTTTATTATTTTGAACAACATAACGTCGGTGGAACCGTTTGCAGTACGAACGTCGCTAAAATTGACGTTGGAATACCAAATCACTTTTTATATTCTTCATACCGTTTGACACGTATTTTTTTTCCACCAAATGAATGAACACGAGATCAATGACGTATTCATTAATGATAAAAAAGTGAAATGTCGTATAGAAAATGAGTGAAACACATTTTCAAGCATATTAATGATCTGGAAGCTAAGGCGTCCCAGGAGATTTGACCGTGTAGTTATGGTCCGCTTATTGTTTTTCTATAATGTTCATTGCGTAAAGTTGAAGCTAAAGTGATCGAATTTATGACATTGTTCTCCGATACATCATATTGTAGTTTATTTTGTAGATGGAAACTCTTGATTGGGCTGGAAAAGAGTGATTCACAATCTTCACGTCTCTAAGAAAGAGCTACATCTTGGAGAGAATGTGATATGTTTCTCTTGCTCTCTTTGTCTTGTCTGCCTTGAATTTGTTACGGTATAAGCTTACGCGATTTATTTCACGTTAGGGATCTATTCTTTGATATTATCGTTGGTAACGATTTATGTTGGGCCCGTCGTGCCTTGCACGACTCACGTTCACTAGTCTTAATAATTAAGTTAAGATCATGAGTATCTTTTTAATATATAATTAACTTGACCCACAAGAAATTAAACTTTTCACATGTGTGAAGTGATAGGTCGACCTTAAACACGTTTGTAAAAAGTATAAAATTTTAATCCTAAGATTGGTTATAGGGACAGATTATTCGAAATACTTATTTCATACAGCTAGTAAGTATATTCAATCTATAGATAATATTTTTAATTAACACCTATAGCATAAGAATCACTTAATTAAAGTAACAATTAGTGAATCAAATCAAAATAAATATACTCAACATACTATATATGGTGTTTTCAAGTGTAATGGTCATCATTTAACCGAGATATATATATATATATATATATATGAAGATTGCCTTGATCAGCGGGTGAAAGATGCACAGTTGATTGAATAAATAAATAATGCAAAACGCGTACATACAGCACACAAATTGGGTCCTTTCTGAGAAATTCTTTGTCCTCTTATAAATATATTCTATAACACAGAGAAGATACTCTTTAATAAAAATAAATAAATAAAACATGACATGTGTCGTTAATTTCTCGTGTTTATGTTGAGTTATATTTGATCTTATAGAAAATAAAATTCTAAAATATCTTTTGATTATCATTAATCTAATAGTCGTGAGTAAGTAGTGAAAAGTAATGGATATATAATAAAAAATACAATAAATTGTTCATCGGTATTCTACGTAAACTAATATCGCTAAACAAAAATAAACTTTGAGCCATGATCCTCTCAACTACCTAAGGAAGTAGTCTATCAAGTATAAGTGTTACACCTGAAATGTGAAAATAATCTATCTATATCTATCTATCTATATATATATATTAAAAATTACGTCGTTTTATTGATAATGTCTCAAGTCTAGCTACAATCCTACAACTTTGTCACGAGACAAATTTTATGATGGTCCGGCCACATATATGACTTGCAAACGTTTGTATTTGTTAACATGCAACGTGACTCCATTATTACCATATATATTTATATATATAGGGGGTTTCGGGCAGGACGACACCCCAAGCATTGCAATATACGACCAAATAATTTACACTGTCTGAATATTGTTCTAGCAAGAAGGAACATTCATGGGGTATAAAATATAGATTATACATCCTTCTGAAAAACATCACCTGTTGCTGCCACAAAAAAATAATGCAACTATTATAAATATCTTACTATAACTTTAGGTTCACTGTACTTTTACCTTGAGATTTGAATGATCTAGTAGTGGTAGCATTTATGCCGATTTTGACTTGAACAAGGAAGATTTCTATCATTGAAATAAAATGCCCTACCCTTCAAAAAAGAATAAAAGAAAGAAAAACCCCTAAAACAAGGGATATATATATATAAACATATGTATAACGGTGCTATTTAAAGCACAATGTATATAGGGTCGTCTTTGAGTTTTTAAAAATTATGGGACAGTTTATTAAAACCCTCGTAAAGAAACAAACTGTTTCTTAAAGATTTGTCACGTTATTAAACTACAATAAACTCATAAGACTCTAAAGAATAATGATCAGGTTGAATGGATTCCATAACCATAACTACAAGTTAGCAGTTTCATTATGTCTCAACTTTATATTTCGAAAATATTTCTCACGTTTTCATTATCGTATATTAAATTCATCCGCTCCCAAAGAACTGCTGAGCCAAGACCCTACGTGACAGTTAATTTCGTCTGATATTTGGCTTGATACACTATTCCCTCCGGGTTTTTTTATCTGTCACATTTCACAATTTACTCTTTTTATTTATTTATCTGTCATTGTATATTTTCAATGCATCATTTATTACTTTTTCCTCATTTTCCAATAAAATATTTACATCTTCAATAAAAAAAAATACATTTCCAATGCTAAAAACACATTTACTAACAAAGTATTTACATATCCAATAAAAAAATACATTTACAATACTATATTTGATACATATTAATTACTTTCTTAATTTGTGTGAATCTTCTCTCTGCGACATATATAAAAAACGGAGGGAGTACATGTTACCCCTCATAACTTACGGTAGCAACACTGTTTGAGACGCAATGTAACTGGTAACTACTCAGCTTCATCGTTATCGTTTAACCTATAATATATATGTGTGTGTGTGAAGTTGTGGAATATGGTGAGTGCACACCCATAAATTAGGGGTCGAATAGGGGTCCATTGTTGGGTGGGAGGAAGAAAAGTTGGGTTTGGAGTTCTTCTTTTAAGATAGAGTTTGAAGTTAAAGTCATTGTGTATTTATTCCCTTTGTTGGTTTGAGGTAAGGGGGGGGGGGGTGGGGGTGGGGGGGAGAAGAGGATGAATAACCCCAATTTTGATCTATTTATTAGTAACCGTCCAATAGACAGATATATATATATATATATATATATATATATATTGTTAGTGTGAGGTTGCATCAAGATGAACTATTCTCTCCGTTTTAAAATATAAGTCATTTTAAGAGATTTCACACAAATTAAAAAATGGTTGAATGCTATAAAAAAAAATTTGAAGAAGAATGCCATAAATTTGAAAATTAAATTTCTAAAATAGGCATTCATTATCATTAATGCAATAGTTATTAGGTGCTGGTTAGGTTGATAATAAATTATGGATAAGATCAAAAAAGAATAATACATGTTGAATTAGTAATATAGAATGATTTATATTATAAGACAAATTTAAAAATGTTGAATGACTTATATATTTTGAAACGGAGGCAGTGCAACATTGTCAAACCATGAAGGATGGTGAGTGTTATCTCTAAAATCCTCTGGTATGGTGCTAACGCCGACAACGTATTTTTCGTGTAGATTTTGATATTATAAATTCCAAAAATACGACATTCGTCTCCAAATATAAGTCATCCGATACTTTTAGATTTGTCCTATAATATAAGTCATTCTACATCGCAACATTTATTACTCATTTCTCCATATAACCCCTAATTTATTATCAACTCAACACCTTTTAATTACTACTTAAGAACTATTGCATTAATGATAGTCAAGGGCATTTTAGTTATACATTAACCTTCAAATTTATGATATTCAACAACTTTCTTAATGTGCGTGAAAACCTCTAAGATGACTTATATTATGGTGACGTGAGTAGTACTAAATAGACTTGTAATTAGTGTCATATATATAGGGAAATACTTGTGTGGTGTCTCCGCACGTGTGGAGACACCGTGTAGTTTAATATAAACCACGCAGTTTCATTCTGTATTTAAACTGTGTCGGTCACTTCATCTCAAAATGCCTCGTCGCATATATGTTGTTGGTGATGGAAACATTCAAACCAAATAAATGATCCATTAATGGTTTAAAGAAAAGATGGTTTTAAGTACCTTATCCAAACAAATGGCCAAAGTCTTTGTGGGAACGCAAAAGTGAATGATTTGTGTATAATTAATTAATGGGGACTCAATCAATCAAATAATATTATAACTGTATCAGCATGTTATTGATGAGATGAGAAATAAGTGACCACATTGCTCTATTTGCAAACAAATTAAAAGGTCCCATAGACAAGGCCATGTGCTTGCAATTTTCAATGTTTTATTACACCCTTATTCCTCTAACCTTTTCTAACAAATAGTAGTTATAAATTAGAGATTAGGTCACAACTATGATAAAATATGATATTCTTTCCTTTTTGTTTCATTTTTCATAGAAACATCATGTGACTATAGGTAAAGGTTTCAAATGAAAATAAACTTGAAGGGAAAAAAAGGGAGAAATATTACTAAAATATAAGATTCACAAGATTCAGACGTAATGAATTTGTTAATTAGGGTTAATCATTTTTTGGCCATGTATGAGTATGAATGATGAACTTAATTAGTTACTAGATCCATTATGAATCAAGTAAATCAGCTACACTAGAGTTTTGAGACGTTATGATATCGGTTTCTTAAGAAGGAAAAATGTAATGTCTAACGTTGAAAAATGTGAGAAACATTAAGAAGATATAACTACCAAGTAGAACTAAATGTTACACCGTGAGAGATGACGAGAACCACCTCCACAATTCTCTTATGGGTTCCTGACGAGATTCTTAAGAGTAGGATAACGTAATAACCATTGAAAATAAAATAATGGTCTTGGTAAATTAGATCAACCATTTACTACAAAATGAAACTAAGTATCACACCGTAAGAGAGGCCTCATATAGGATCCTCTTGTACGGTCCTGGCCATAGTTTCTTAAGAGGTGAAAGTGTAAAAATATTGAAAAAGTGAGAGAAACATTTTCAAATTATAAGGGTCGAGACCTAATTAATTTGATAACTTGGGTTAATAATGTTTTATCAAGAGAGAATCCATTATCACTCGAGGTACGTTAGTCACTAGACCCGAGTCGATCTTGAGGCGTAATAACATAAATGATTAAACAATAAACATCCATTATCAACTAGTTCGTGCAGCTCCGAGTTATCTTCAATCTGGTCTAAATCCGGGTTAGGGATTTTCACCTTTTGTTAGGAAAGGGATACATGTGAAGAATAACTCGAAGTAAAAATAAAAAATAAAAAAAATCGACCGAAAAATATAATAAAATCAACTGATAATTGCCATTAATTATTGGTATCTGTCTTCTCAAACACAACTTCAATAAAGCAGTTGAAAAGATTGACAAAGATGTCCCTTTGTGAACATAAAGTCCAAGAAAGTTTTAGCAATATACATGTTGCTTTGAAATGTTACCTTGAAATTTATGTACACTCCTGCATGCAAAAACCTCCCACCACCCCTAGAATAAGGAACAACTTTAATTACACCACACGGCGCCACATCGAGTTATGAGCTAGGTTTGGTTTTTCAGGGGTCGAATACGAACAATAGACTTCTAGGAAGCCGAACGTTATATTTAAAATCGACTTTTCAGATGTCGAGCGCTATTACGGTCATCATTCGACATTTGGAAAAGTCGAACCTCACACCGTAGAATCGAATTTCCATATGTGGAATGTCACACCTTAGAATGGACTTTCCAGACATATACCTACTGTGACACCACACCGGGGTATGAGTTAGATTTGCCCTCACACCGTAGGATCGAATTTCCATATGTGGAATGTCACACCTTAGAATGGACTTTCCAGACATATACCTACTGTGACACCACACCGGGGTATGAGTTAGGTTTGTCTTTCCAGAGGTCGAATGTGAACATTAGACCTCTAGAAAGCCGAACCTCAAATCTTAGAATCGACTTTTCAGATGTCGAACGTTATTATGAGCAACATTCGACATTCGATAAGTTGAACCTCACCCTTATAATCGACTTTCAAGATGTTAAATGTCATTGTTGACAAAATTAGATATCTAGAAAGTCATACCTCATACCTTAGAATCGACTTTTCACAGGTTGAATACCACACCTTACAATCAACTTTCTAGAGGTGTCGAACCTCATACCTAAGAATCGACTTTCCAGAGGTTGAATGTCACATACATTCCAATCAACTATCTAGAGGTCGAATGACAGATGTGTCGAACCTCATACCTTAAAATTGACTTTTCAAAGGTAGAATGTCACGCCTTACGATTGCCTTTCTAGAGGTTGAATTTCAAGGTGGTGCCCCGAAGTAGAAAATAATACCACATGTTTATTAGCTAGTACAATTTCAAGCCTTCATAAACTTGATTAGACAGCAAGCAAATGAAATCAAAACAAATAATTATTAGTGCTAAAACACAAGTATTTATACAAAATGAATAATACAGTAATTCTCTTTTCAGTAATCCCACTTCAAACAACTATAACTTAAAAGAATAAATACAGTAGCTTCAAAACATTTCTCGGACTTTCAAGAATGGCACTTTTGCCCCCAAATTTGTGTTATTTATTTAATCTGTATCCCTCAAGCTTTGACTTGTCAACCATTTCTTCTTTTGAATGATTAAAACTGTTTCATCACTCTCTTCATCTGAATCTGATGTTCCAACGATTTCCCAGTGAATCGCACCTAAATATTTCTTCACGAACTCGATAACGGGCTGTTTATCGCGGAAAATAACGAACCCGGTCGGCCTGAGGATTCGATCCACTTCGAGAAGAAGATCCTCACCGCTGCATCCTTTCTTTTCGATGTCTGATAAGATGTTCCAAGCATGAAGCAAGTCATAAGTTCTTGGGTACGTTGAAAACGCTTCACACCTGCAGCAAAGCCAGAAAGCATATTCAGAATATAGGATACGTTGGGTGCGAGATTTTTGAAACATAAATGATACAGGTAAAAAGAGCATATACGTAAATATTAAAGATACAATGACCAAATTGTACATAATAGAACTTTAAGGACCATATATAATAAATATTGAATCACTTAAAATACACTTCATTTATGTAAGTTTTTCGTCATTTTGGACAACTTTTCATTCATTATCTGGTGGATTTTAAACAATTTTGAGCATGGTTCTTCATTTCATAGATCCGAGTTGTATGGTTTGAATACTGTATCCAATGTACGGGACACGCTACCAAAGAAAGAGAAGTATTCGTGTATTGTAGAATTACAGACATACCAGTTATGAACAGTGCCAATCAAGCCTCGGTCGTAAACGAGCTTCAACGTGTTGGGCCCGTCTTCAGGGACGACGTTCATAACCCAAACATCCTTCTCCTTCAAAGCAGCTCCAAATGAACCCAAATCTGCCTTCATGTCCATCACATTCCTCAATGTATCTGATGCTATTCTTGGACTTAAGATATTCCAGTAGTTCTCAACCCTTCGGCGCCAAGTTTGCTGCAATTAAAAGCGAAAATCAACGTTATCTGTCACACGGGTACTGATACGTAGCTGCGGATATGCGGGTGCAGGAATTTTGGAAAAATATAAGATACAGGATGGAGGACATTTGTGTAAGTATTAAAAGTATAAGGATCAAACTGTACATAAGAAAATATATGGACTAGATAATGATTATTAAAACACATAAATAAAACAAATTTTAGTGGTTCCATTCATTTTTTGGTAGTTTTTCATCAAAATTGACAGCTTTTCATTCATTATCATGCGGGTGAGGCCCTTGAGACCAAGATGTTCTGTGTTAAGATCCTATGAACATGTGTGTGTGTGGTGGGTTGGGGGGAGGATGGATACACGAATACAAAATCGTATTCAACAGATTACCGTGTCTTTTTTCCACGTCTCGATTGAATAGCCAAAATCAGCAATGCGTGGAGGAGCAGCAGTTAATCGGGCTGGCCACGGGGCAAGTCCACTACCATGAGTTTTGTGATCATCTGTCAATGATGACAGATACATTAATCAAGAACCCCAGAATTTACAACATTAGAATAGATTGGAACACATCCTATATACTTACGGTCTGAATATGGTGTTATGCAAGCTTCCATACGCCTACCCCAAACAGCATCAGGATCATCATCCGAACGGCATAAAGGTGGTTGGACATTGGGTTCTCTTTGCAAATAGCAATCATTCGTCAAAGGCTTAACCCAAATAACAGTTTGGTTCCTTTTAGCAGCTATTTTCCAGCACATACGTTCCACAAGAGCACTCATTTCTCGCCATATTCTCAAATCCTCTTCATCCTGAGCATACGCTTCAGGTGAAGAATATGCAAAATAGCCCCCAGGTCTAAGTACCCGGTCTAACTCAAGAAGAAGGATACCGTCCCTCTGCAACCAGTCTATCCTACAACGAGAACAATGGGCAAATTCGAATGATCTGCTCGGGTAAGGAAGTCTCATTGTCCCAAGAACACCAAGATACGCGGGTATCCCTCTTTCTAAAGCGAATTGTATCTGATTTTGGTGCACGTCGTTGGGTGCTAATGACATAGCAATGATGTCAGATGAGAGAAGATAAGCACCAAAACTTGCAACTCCACACCCGACATCAAGAACTGTTCGTAGTCTCCCCTCGTCGTTCAAATTATCGTCTGAAAAATTCAGCATCTGCAATCCAAGTAAATTATAATGCATGAACAAGAGTATGCGGAAAAATTGGGGATATTTTGAATCAAATATCAACTGAAAAGAGAAAGCTTAAGACAGGTTCTAGGTTGCATGGATACGAGATACGCAGCTGCAGGATTTCTGGAAAATATAGGATACAGGTACAAGGATTATATATGTAAATATCAAAGATATAGGAACCAAAATGTACATAATAAAACTACCAGGACGGAAAAATAAATATTAAAATGCAAAATAAAACAATTTTTAGTGGTTTTCTTTGTTTTTGGTAGTTTTTCATCAGTGTGGACAACTTCCCATTCATTATCTTATCTAGCAGTTTCTACTCAAATTTGAACATGGTTCTTTATATCACGTATCCGAGCATGGATATGAAAATCCAAATCCCATAAGCAACTTTTAAAATTAACAAAATTGCCCCAAGTGTGTATCTTAAGAATTTGGCATGTATCTGTGTCAACTACGTACCAAATTCAGGACACGCTACCATACAGAAGTGTCTGTACATTGCAGGACAGGATCAAGTCGAATAAAACTTACATTAGCAATTGAAGCGATATATTTAGCTGCACCGTAATGAAAATGGGTGCCGCCACCGGGAAAACTAATTTTATCGCCTTTGACAACCATCCAATTCTGGTCAGATTTTTCATGTGCAAGATGAGTATGCGGTATATTTGCTTTCCAAACTTTATCTCTACTCTGTGGCCACTTAATTGGGATCTGTTTCGATCATATCACAAAACATGTCATTATAAGTATTTAATTATCAAAAATAAATAAAATTTTATAGCCATTAAAACCCCGAAAACCCAAACCTTGTATCCAGGAGGAGGAGGAATCAAGCAATTGTACCGCCTTTCGGGCAAAGGGCAGTGTCTCTCGTAGTGTTCCATAAGAGATAGATCCAACTTTAATCTCATTTGGTATATGAGATTTCTATCAAGACATGGAATCAACTCGGAATGCCGATCATCGCATACCTTCAAAATTAATCAAAGAAAAAATAATCTCTAAACATTAAACAGCTTATAATAGAGTTCCATGCTGCATTCATATGAAGAACAAAAAACGAGGTCTGTTACGCATATGTTAATATAAGAAAATTACGGGAAAGCTTTTTGGGAAAATCCCGTCTTCTCCATCATCCAAGCCCAGCTTAATATCGTCCTGTTTGCTGACATCACCGTCGTCATCCCCAGCCAGATGTGAAGACCACCCGAGTTTCTTCAAGGATTTACTGCCATACTCCAAAGCAGACTCGCCTTTGTCCTTGGAGCCGAAATAAGTGTACAGGAAGATAATGAAGAGAGCTAAAATGCCGACAGAAGCAAACACACGTTTCTTTTGGGCTCCATCCGATCTTCCTCTGGTCATTTTGATCAGCTTTTTTTTAACCAAGTTTCAGATAATCCCTACCGGTTTGCCCAACATTGATCACAGTAATGATTCGTAGCTGGAAAAATGACTCGGAGGCTACAGAAAATGAATGGTTGATCAGTTATAACACAAACAAAAGGACTGGTTAAACACAATTCAATAAGCATTCAGCAACCATTTTTCACATTCTCTACATGCAATTCTATTCATGGTAGCAAAATTGAACCAAAGAACCCATACCGAACTATCCTTTCAAGTACTAAAGGACGCAATATTCTAACATAAAGATACAATCTTTACAACGAACAAGATATAAACAGGCTTCTAAACCATATTTGCAGCTAAGAATAACCACAAAACAAGACCCTCGCAAGACACAGCTATCACAACTACTACCATAAGCTTTAGTAGACCACTCACATATACCCAATGCTAGGCGCCTAGGCCTTAACCAAGATATATTATCATTCAAGAAACAAATGATTATATTTTCCCTGGTCAATGAATTTCGATTCATGCCGTAAACACATAAACCAAAACGAACTCAACATTCCTTAAACACAATTCGTCAACAAAAAAAGCCATAAGCTTCAAACATATTGAGTACCACAATAAGCCGGATGATACCCAACACCTATGCAACTAAGAATATTAAAGATTCTAAAGTGGGTTAGTAACTCCAAAATATAACAACACAATACAAGTGTAAACCAAGCTTTAGAACAAAAATACTAATAATTGACACTTTGATGAATCACGCAACTGAGAATCATAGAATGATCTAAAAGCTAACAAGTATTCCAATACAAAAATAAGAACATATACAAAAGCATAAAAAGGTAATTTTTACAACAAAATAACTATTGAGATACAAGAAAACTGTCACCTAAGAATCATAGAAGGATCCAAAGTGAACCCATTATTAAACAGCTTAAATAAGCATCCACTACGCAATTAATGGTAATTTCCATTGCTAACACAATGCAAATAATGAATCGACACAACACAATAATGAGGTAAGGTGAACTACATAAGCAATTAATCAGAAGCAATGAACGTGAAGCAGATCCAGAAATAATTTAATTTGAAGCTTACTATGTTGTATTACGGATATTGGATCAGATCTGAGGTGGATTGTGAGAAATTAGCTGAAAATATAATGCCCAAATCATACAGAGGAAAAAACAGAGCCCAGAAGCTTTTATATTTTCTGCTTTGAGACTGTTTTATATAAACAGGGCGATTTTGTTTTTTTGTCCCCCACAAATTTGGATTGAAAGGATTCGAGAATCGAGAGGAAAGGAGAGGATTTGAGGGGATTGGATTGTAATTTAGGAAGTGAAATGAGATGATTAGGAGGGAGATGTTAAACGAACAGGGTGGTTCACGAAGATAATCGTGTTCAACTCGTTAGTATTTATAATTGTTCGTTTCTTTAGCTTAACGAATCAAATTTAAACAATATTATAAGCTCGTTTACTAAACGAACAAATACAAGATTACTCGCAAACGTTTCATTTTATGTAAGGGTAAGGTAAGAAGGTGGGTGGGATGGGAGTTGAGGGTATGGACCGGGCCCTATTGAGTATTTTGTCATGACCTCAGGTTTTCGAGTATCGAATTGTCGAAGTCATCATATGGCAATCTCAGTTCATCGGCAAGCAAGGCTTCAGTTCACCAAAACAGGCCGAGATTAGAGTTCAGTTCAGAGATTTGAGCTCATATTCATCCTCGTTACCGTTTGTTGATGATACTAATTTGATCGTTTCAAATATAACACAACTTGAATATGACTAAATGACATTGACTTTTTTTTTTGAGAAAAAATGACATTGACTTGAACACTCAATTTTAACCTTTCATCACCACTTCATCATACACTTGCTTGATTTTATTTTTTAAACAAACCTTGTAAATTTTTACACTTGCTTGATTCATTCTATCAAATTTGATTAAATCATGTCACATATTATATCTGATTTATATCATTTTTTTATTATTAATGCCACTATATTCTTAGACTCTTTTTTATTAAGAAAATAAAGAACTTTATTAATTAACATCCGCAAAGCACGCGACTAAAACGTATTCCGGTAGCAAACTGCCCCAAGAAATCACAGCAAGTAAAAACAAAGCGTGTCGTGCTAAAATGTGCACAGATACATTACCAGTACGGCAAACAAAAGATAAAGATATAGAATCAAAACTAGGGAGTAAAGCTAAGCAGTTCCACAGTAGAAAGCCCTGAACAGTAATGATCTCCACAAACTTAGACTTATGATACATGACACAAAGCTTAATCAACTAAAACAACAATTATTTATGCAAATCGAATAGTGCAAAAATCCTCTCTTCATATATATATATATATATACAGAAAACGAAAGGTTTCATTGAAACACAACAAACAAGTTACACCGGATCAACGCCGGAAAACAACCGGACTAGTTCCGGATCACCACCAGCCTAAAGCCGGACACTACCACTACAACAACGAAAACAGAGAACAAAGGACATGGGGATAACCCATCTCCACTAAATTCTACCTCATTATAGAGGACTTGATTTGATATCAAAATACAATATTCAGCTTTTATCCTGGCATAAACAAACTTAAACAAACCTAGAAACCTAAAAGATAATCCGAAAACCCGACTATCACCGACCTGATCCGTACACAGAAAACAAAATAACAAGACATGCACAAACATACAAAGACTACATCTACCCAGAAACACCATCCATCATCACGAACCGCCAAGCAACAATGGAATTACCACCTCCAATACACATCCAACTGGGTAATAAATTAAATCGAGCAGGAAAGATATGCATGCAGTCAATTTCGACCCAGAAAATTCTTACGGGACCAACCGGCGAAATTCACTCCGGCAAAGGCGAAATTTGCTATTTCAGCAACCAAAAAACCAGAGCCTTCACCAGAAATCATGCTCTCCTTCAAATTGGCGAAGTATAATAAAGGTCCGGCGAAGGCAGTCTTAGTAAGAGCAGCGAACATAGATCCAAAACCGACGCCAGAGAAACTTCTGTCCCACAAACACCGCTCAGAAGATCTAGAAATAGATGTGCCTGAGAAGAAGAAACAACCACGGAAAAAACACCGCCAGCCAAATCGGAGAAAGAAGGAGATGAACAAATAGATCTGAGCATGAAAAAGGCGGATACGGATGAAAAGAAAGTGGATCCAGACAAGATAAAGATATAAATAAAAGAAAAATGCTAAGAGGAAAACAATCGGGAGTTTTTAGAGAGAAAGTAAAAAGTAGGAGCGGACAGTCCAAAAATCTCGCCAATAATCCAATTTCAAACAACTACAGTCCACATCGGGAGTTTTTAGAGAGAAGGTAGAGAAAAGTAGGAGAGAAGTTGTCCAAAAATCCTCTCTTCAATAAAAAATCCAATCAAAATTCAAACAACTATATTTTCTAGTAGTTTTGTGGCACCGTATCAAATCATACGACTTTGTTTTACTTAACCAAAAATTCGAAGATCGAAATGCACCTTCGTGCACAAAAAAGTCAAACCAGGAGTTTCATTGTACCAATAAAACTACATAATAACACAATTAAAATTTCCGAAACTTGAATCGAGGAGAATTGAATGCTTCAAATAAAAACCCTAGTGATAAACACGTTGATGTGATAACACCGTATCAAATCGTACGATTTCGTTTTACCTAACAAAAAAAAAAGGAAAAGACAAAAAATTTGGTATAGCGACGACCAAAACGTCGCTAAAGCTGGACGACCAAAACGTCGCAAAAAGCCGTACTACCAAAGATACAAATTTAAATATGTTATGAAATAATAATTGAATGTCTATCAATGTTGTTTATTGCAAGAGTTAATAGAAGATGGTTATGAGAGATGTAGAGGCATGAGTTACAATATTAATAGTTACATATTAATTGGTTCATCTCCATCTTGTAGTATATATATATCCCACCATTGTAATAGTTTTTGTAGAGATGAAGAGAACAAGTGAATGAAAGTTTTTCTTTATTGTTTTCTACTTCTTTGCTTTGTATTCTCTTTTAACATTTATTTTATAACACGTTATCAGCACGAGACTCTACCGATCGATCATTTTTCATATGAAGTGTTCAAGCATCAAACGATTGGAATAGCAAGTGCTTGAACAGCCTGATGATTGTCCAATTACAATTGCAACTTATTATGGTTGATAAAGATATGAAGGATGGATCCATCACGCATAATGTCAACTTCAAAAGATAAAATGATATACTACAAACAAGTTCTTGACCGGGTAATAGATTACGCAAACTGAAATTGGATGGTGTTCTAACCAAATCGCATTACAATTGATTTACGTGAATGGCTTTATGGCCATATGAATTAATTTTCAGAGATATCTGAGTAT
Organism: Gentiana macrophylla; assembly: GCA_026214975.1. NCBI lineage: Eukaryota > Viridiplantae > Streptophyta > Magnoliopsida > Gentianales > Gentianaceae > Gentiana > Gentiana macrophylla. The sequence continues at coordinate 99,196,011 of CM047815.1, read as the reverse complement.
GTTTTTATTATTATATACTAGCATGATATATTGTTTATTCCATATCAAAGTTATTTCTTTATTTGATAATATATATACTACGTACTAACATATTTATCTGTTGAGATATTGACTTAAGTTGCGAGGCATTAGAATTCTCATTACAAGATGTTTTGTTGGTGAAAATTACCATCGGATGAAAGTACATAAAGGAACCCAAAACTTATCAAACGAGTTGCTCTCGGGTTTATTGTATTGGAGATCTATCTTTTGATGTTATTTATGTGGTAAACTATTGAGGATGATGATATCACTCGAGAAAAAAATGATATGATCATATGAAGATGATCGATATTTTGATTTACATATATATGGACATTAAGTACAAGAGTAGCATTTGAATGGCATAAAGTGAATATATAATTCACATAAATGGAAGATGAAACTTGAGATTGATTAAAGATGATGACAACATTTGAATCATCGAGTGCAAAACGCACGTTATACCGTGAAAAAAAAAAAAATCAATTAGAAAAAATGGGAGAAGCAAATGTATACAAGAGCTATTTTTCTATAAAGAGCTATTTTTCTATAAGGCTTCAAAAGCCATTGAAATAAAATTGTTCGATGATGAATATATATTGATTTCAAATACAATTTCTGGAAGAAATGTGTATTAGAAAAGCTGCATGCTTTATCTTCTGGCTTATATTATACAAAAATAACAGCGACTGAAATTCATCACGTAGTAGACCAGAAGTCTATTGTTTCTAATGATTTCATGATATTGCATGATCGCCTTGGGCATCCTAGTTCCACAATGATGAGACGTATAATAGAGAATTCACATGGCCATTCGTTAAAAGGTCAAAAAGTGTTAAATTCTAGTGAATTCTCATGTGTTGCTTGCTCACAGGGCAAATTAATTATTAAACATTCACCGGTTAAAGTTGAGATTGAATCACCTACATTTCTAGAATGAATTCAGGGTGATATATATGGACCTATAGATCCACCGTGTGGACCTTTTAAATATTTCATGGTGCTAGTTGATGCATCGACATGATGGTCACACTTATGTTTATTATCTACTCGTAACATGCATTTGCTAGATTGTTGGCTCAAATAATTAAGTTTCGAGCACAATTTCACGACTATCCAATTAAGAAAATTCGTTTGGATAATGCCGGTGAATATTCATCACATAAGTTTGATGATTATTTCATGTCAATTGAATAGGTGTGGAACATCCCGTGGCTCATGTTTACACCCAAAATGGCTTAGCCGATTGAAACAAAATTGTTCAAATAAAGCTATATACTCTCCCAAGTTTTTTTTTGATATACATAAAAATGGTATCATATCAAGACATAAAGAAAAATGAGGACTTACTCATGCTAAGAATATTTTCTCGATGACTTGAACAATATGCTTGAAAATGATGACATATGTCCATTCTAGAAGAGAATGTGACCAATATAATATGCATGAGTAGTGCAATGATATATGTACTATATTACATAAGATGCATCATGTTATACAATTTCATTTCGTAAAATGAATACGATCAAATATAATTATATAAGATGCATCATTCTATACAAGTACATTCTGTCAAGTGAATGTCATCAAATTAAAATTCTAAGATGTATCATTCCATTTAATGAAGTGAACGTGGAAATATATTATTCTTTTGAAGATATCAATTACCGTGATCATACCAAAATCAGACAACGGATGAAACGTTATTGAAATGTCAAACTCTATAAGTGATTATTCAAATTCCCCCGCTTGAAATATATTCATGAAGTTTGTTGATACCCGCATAAGAGGATATCACATAAAAATGTAGAATCCGTCACGGGTTATTGCAAATATTCTGGATAATGATTGTGATAAAAGTATTGTCCGAGATTAGCGGGAGGAATAATAAATACAAGTAAATCAATTCTCGTGACAAACATTATAATATAAATGAACATGAAGTTCGTATCTGAATAGTCGTGTGAATCACGTAGTACACACATAGTGTTGACAAAATTTACGAGATGAATTAAGAACTCTACAGAGTCGTCAATTATTGATGTTCTGTGAATATAAAAATCACGAAAGACATGTCATAAAATAGATATATAGCATATCAATATATAAGACACAATAAGCATTGTCAATCTCATGTGGGGGAGAATATGAACATTAAGTTAATTTTATATACTATATATCAAAACCCCCCAGAACAATGTGAAAAATAATGTGAATGATTTTTGAAGAATGCAAAATGACATAGTGTTATGTTGATATTTATTCTATACGCATGAAGCGTATGAGATGTTTGTTTCCACAAGATATAAATCTCATAGATATGAGATAGTTAAATAAATTTTATAATCATTGGAAACAAAAGTCAAATAGCACTTGATCACGAGGTTGATATAGCAAAAACTATTGTGTTTCGAAATGTGTTAAATCGCTTGAAGCGAATGACAGAGCATCAAGTTACAGCTCGGTGCAATTACTACATCCTAACTTGAAGATCATTTCCCGGCATTAGGGGGAGATAAGAAAACCCCATTTTAAGATATAAGAATGCCGTGAAATTTTATAAAGATCTTCTACGCATCATTCAGACTAAGTTGCGTAAATAGTTTAACTTGCGATTTAGCAAAGGAATCGCGGATGCTTTATTGAATATAAAGAGTGACTATTTATAAATGCACCAAATCAAATTTGATTGATAATAATATATATCGAGAAGCGTAGAAGATCGGCAGTGTAATAAATAAAAATCCGCGGAAAATAAATTTGATATTGATATTAAGTCGCTCATGAAATATCTCAAGAGATTCGTCTTGAAGCGAAAACCCCAAATAAATTTGCACGTGCATCAAATGATCAAATATTGGGGTTGCGAAACAATCGAGATCCATATATTGATAATGATTTGGTTTATGCTAGCAATGAATATTATGGGAGAATTTTATAATATACTATCACGATCCGTCGGCGACATCGTTGCCTCGTAATTTGTTATTATAATCTGATCCGGAACCCAAGTCGGTAATAGAGTCTTTGGAAGCACATTGACTGAGTAAAAATTAAATAAACAATAGAGGTTGATCTTGATTAGAATTTGGTTGTAATAACCAATTATTGATCAATTATATTCTCCTACTATGGATAACATCATGTTCCGCTACATAATAAATCAGCGACAACTAAGGATTTTTATATGACGTTGTGACCGTATATTTATAGGTCACTAGACATATTTATATGAAAATGTATGATTGATTTTAGACATGAAAATCGCAACCTGTATATATTGTTGAGTTGCAAATGTCATTATATTGCTTAAAATATGGTTAAAGGTAAGAAAATCAATCAGTAAATTCCCTATGAATAAGGGATGTATATAAATAGCTCATGCATAATGACATGAGTTGTGTGATATCACATCCCCTATTTTTATTTAGAAGATAATGTTGATTGTGTTGCAAGTGTTGCACAAATGAGTAGTGGTATGACAATTTTTAGCCCCTACATTTAAATTGGACTCTAAAAGAGATTGACTTATAAAAGGTACGCTATAAGTGATAATCCGACATATTTGTTCACTAAGTTCATTCCAACATCTATTTTGGAGAATTATGTTTATAGTATTGGAATGCGTACATTTGAATGACTGTTGTCGTCAAGGGGAGCGACAACTTCAAAACAATCTTGATGCTTTGGTCCTGTATGAACAATGATTGTACTCTTTTTCCCTTTAACTAAGTTTTTTTCCCACAGGGTTTTCTTAGTTAAAGGTTTTTAATGAGGCAGTCAGTGCAACACATTAAAACGCATATGTCATGAACTACTTTCCTTGTCTAGTTTTTTTTTTCCCACCTGGGTTTTCTATGAAAGTTAATAAGACGTGACATATATGTTATGCAACTTAGATAGATCATTCAAATTAGCTCATATTCAATGAGCTTTGTCTACTATTACATTTGTGAAGAAGATCGTTCATCTCAAATTCAATAATATTTACATAAGTGGGAGAGCACGTGATCTTCAGAAGAGAAGTGAAATTGATATGCGATGAATCAAGGAAAAGTGTTAATCCGAAAGATTCAATTACACGCAAATGATGAAGGATTGTAGCAGTACATGGTATTCGACTGATATTTCAAAGGACGCAAGTGGAATTATACATCATACTTTTGTAGACAATCTACAAATAAAAGGCGATGCACAATTGTTCAAATTAAGTGATCAAATCGATCGATTTATTCACATAAGCATAGCTTTATACTACATTCAAGAGAAGATTTCCATTTGCCGATTCGATGCTCTCAAATATCGTTTTAAATGAGGAGTAATACAAACACAAGTGAATATGTATCATTTTTTTGTTCACTAAAGTTTTTCCCACAAGGTCTTTTCCTAATAATTGTTTAACGAGTCATATTCATTTGTGTATTGTATGATAGACATATTGAGCTTGTTATGAAATAATAATTGAATGTCTATCAATGTTGTTTATTACGAGAGTTAATAGAAGATGGTTATGAGAGATGTAGAGGCATTGAGTTACAATAGTTTTTGTAGAGATGAAGAGAACAAGTGAATGAAAGTTTTTCTTTATTGTTTTCTACTTCTTTGCTTTGTATTCTCTTTTAACATTTATTTTATAACAAAATAGTATATATATATATATACTACTATATATGATATAACTTATAAGAATGAATACAGTTTCTTCAAAACATTATAAATCAAAACCCAAATAACAATTCCTATTCATAAATGCCTTGCCAACTGAAATATAAATATAACAACAAAAAAAAAAAAATGAAAATAAGTGGCAAAAAAAAAGTTTACATAGCATTTCTCTGATTTTCAAGAATGTGACTTTTTGCCCCCAAATTTTGTGTTATTGTTTAATCTGAATCCCTGAAGCTTTGACTTGTCAACCATTTCTTCTTTTGAATGATTAAAACTGTTTCATCACTTTCTTCATCTGAATCTGAAGATGAGTCTGATGTTCCAACGACTTCCCAATGAATCGCGCCCAAGTATTTCTTCACGAACTCTATAACGGGCTGTTTATCACGGAAAACAACAAACCCGGTTGGCCTGAGGATTCGATCCACTTCAAGAAGAAGATCCTCACCACTGCATCCTTTCTTTTCGATGTCAGACAAGATATTCCAAGCATGCAGCAAGTCATAAGTTCTTGGGTACGTCGAAAACGCTTCACACCTGCAGCAAGCCAGAAAGCATATTCAGAATACACGAAACACAGGTGCGAGATTTTTGAAAAAAGATAGGATCCAGGTACAAAGGGGCATGTTCGTAAATAAAAAAAAGATACAAGGACCAAAATGTACATAATATAACTACAAGGACCAAATGATAAATATTGAAACTTTTTTCATTTTTGGTGGTTCTTCATAGTATTGGTCAGCTTTTCATTCAATATCTGATGGCTTTTACCCAATTTTGAACATGGTTCTTCATTTCATGGATTCGAGTTACAAACATGCCTATTTGAATACTGTAAAAGCTTTAAAAATTTACAAAAATGTCCCTGGTATATATCCTAAGTATTTGATTTGATGTGTATCTGTGTATGTATCGGATACAGGACAAGCTACCAAACAGATCGTAATTTAGAGACATACCAGTTATGAACTGTGCCAATCAAGCCTCTGTCGTAAACGAGCTTCAATGTGTTGGGCCCGTCTTCAGGGACGACATTCATCACCCAAACATCCTTCTCCTTCAAAGCAGCTCCAAATGAACCCAAATCTGCCTTCATGTCCATCACATTCCTCAATGTGTCTGATGATATTCTTGGACCTAAGATATTCCAGTAGTTCTCAACCCTTCGGCGCCAAGTTTGCTGCAAATTAAATACGAAAATCAACGTTATCCGTCACCACACATTCATCAATTTTAGACCCACTTAAGCAATAGAGTTGAGGCCCTAGGACCAAGAGGTTCTGAATTCAAATCCTATCAACATGAATACAAAATCGTATTCAGCAGATTACCGTGTCTTTTTCCCATGTCTCGGTTGAATAGCCAAAATCAGCAATGCGGGGAGGAGCAGCAGTTAATCGGGCTGGCCACGGGGCAAGTCCACTGCCCTGATTTTTGTGATCATCTGCAAATGACAAAGATATAAGAAAATCAAGAACCCCGAATTTTATAACATAAAAAGAGATTGTAATCCATCGTAGATACTTACGGTCTGAATACGGCGTTATGCAAGCTTCCATACGTCTACCCCAAACAGCATCAGGATCATCATCTGAACGGCATAGAGGCGGTTGAACATCGGGCTCTCTTTGTGTATAACAATCATTTGTCAAAGGTTTAACCCAAATAACAGTTTGGTTCCTTTTAGCAGCTATTTTCCAGCACATACGTTCCACGAGTGCACTCATTTCTCGCCATATTCTCAGATCCTCTTCATCCTGAGCATACGCTTCAGGTGAAGAATACGCAAAATAGCCCCCAGGTCTAAGTACCCTATCTAACTCAAGCAGTAGGATACCATCCCTCTGCAGCCAATCTATCCTACAACGAGAACAGTGAGCGAATTCGAATGATCTGCTCGGGTAAGGAAGTCTCATTGTCCCAAGAACACCAAGATATGCAGGTATCCCTCGTTCTAAGGCAAACTGTATCTGGTTTTGGTGCACATCATTAGGTGCTAATGACATAGCAATGATATCCGATGAGAGAAGATATGCTCCAAAACTCGCAACTCCACACCCGACATCAAGAACTGTTCTAAGTCTACCTTCATCGTTCAAATTATCGTCTGAAAAGTTCAGCATCTGCAGCCCAAGTACATGGTAATGCATAAATAAGATAGTGGCAACAGAAATTTCACATCAAGGATCTCAAATATGTCCCAAGTATCCTGTGCTTATTTGTGTCGGTTCATTGCAGGACAGGATCAAGTCCAACAAAACTTACATTTGCAATTGAAGCGATATATTTAGCTGCTCCGTAATGAAAATGCGTGCCGCCTCCCGGAAAATTAATTTTATCACCTTTGACAACCATCCAGTTCTGGTCAGACTTTTCATGTGCAAGATGTGTATGCGGTATATTCGCTTTCCAAACTTCATCTCTACTATGTGGCCACTTAATCGGGATCTGTTTCAATTATCACAAAATCACGTCATTATATAGAATTCAATTCACAAAAATAAATAAAACGAAAATCCATGAAAAACCCGAACCTTGTAGCCAGGAGGAGGAGGGATCAAGCAATTAAACCGCCTTTCGGGCAAAGGGCAGTGTCTCTCATAGTGTTCCATGACAGATAAATCCAACTTTAATCTCATTTGGTATATGAGATTTCTATCAAGACATGGAATCAACTCAGAATGGCGATCGTCGCATACCTTCAAAATTAATCAAAGAAAAAATAATCTCTAAACATTAAGTAGCTTATAATTTTATCATATGAAGTACGAAATCAAACAAGGTATATGTTATGCATATGCTTAATATAAGAAAAATTACGGGAAAGCTTTTTGGGAAAATTCCTTCTCCATCATCCAAGCTGAGCTTAACATCGTCCGTTTTGCTGACATCACCTTCGTCATCCCCAGCCAAATGAGAAGACCAACCAAGTTTCCTCAAGGATTTACTGCCATACTCCAAAGCAGACTCGCCTTTGTCCTTGGAGCCAAAATAAGCGTAAAGGAAGATAATGAAGAGAGCTAGAATGCCAACAGAAGCAAACACACGTTTTTTTTGGGCTCCATCCGATCTTCCTCTCGTCATTTTGATCAACTTCTTTTCGAAACGAGTTTCAGATACTCCCTATCGGTTTGCCCAGCATTGATCACAAGAATGATTCGTAGCTGGAGAAATGACTCAGAAGCTACAGAAAATGAATGATTGATCAGTTATAATTACACAAACAAAAGGACTGGTTCATCGCAATTCAGAATTGACCATGATCATAAACAAGTGGTCCTTGAAGAACTTCTTTAAAGACTATTAGAAGAGTTTATATGCATGTACTTGACATGAAAACATTATTCAATGAGCATTCAGCAACCATTTTTCCCTTTTTCTACAGGCAATTCTATTCATGGTAGCGAAATTGAACCAAAGAACCAATACCGAGCTATCCTTTCAAGTACTAAACGCAATATCTAACATAAAGACGCAATCTTTACAGAAAACAATACATAAACAGACTTATATTTCATATGGGCAGCCATAGGCGGGCGTGCATTATGTGCATTATTTGCCTTCCCTTCAAATTTTCATTTGCCATGTTATTGCCCCCCCCGCTACCCAAGATTCTACGTCCACCAGTGTGCAGCTGACCTGTATTCACACAATAAAGAACCTTGCAAGACAATCCACTGCCACAACTACTACCATGAGCAAGTAGACTGCTTACAGGTACCCAACGCTAGGCATTAACCAGGATATATTATTCAAGAAACAAATAACCGTTATTTTCCCTACTCCATGCAATTGGATTCATAGCCTTGGAATTCGATTCAACAATCCTTAAATGCAATTCGTCAACAAAAAAAGGTGTAAGCTTTAAACATATAAAGTACAACACTCAACCAGATACCCAACACTAAGTACGCAACTAAGAATCAATGAATCATTAAATAAAGAATCTAAAGTGAGCCAATAACTCCAAAATAACAACAAATACAAAACTGTAAACCATTAAAATGCAACACTTTGATGAATCACGCAACTAAGAATCGTAGAATGATCTAAAAGCTAACAATTATTCCAATACAAAAATAAGAACACATACAAAAGCTTTTAAAAAAAGTTAGATTTACAACAAATATCTGCTGAGATATAAACAAGAAAGCTCCCACCATCATTCAATCACGGACCTAAGAATCATAGAAGGATCCAAAGTGATCCCATTACTCAAACAGCTTAAATAAGCATCCACAACGCAATTAATGGTTATTTCCATTGGCTAACACAATGCAAATAATGAGGTAAGGCGAATTACATAAGCAATTAATGAAAAGCAATGAATGTGAATCAGATCCAGACATAGTTTAGCTTGAGAAAGAAAGTAAAGCATTATTTGAAGCTTACTGTGCTGTAGTACGAAGATTGGATCAGATCTGAGGTGGGTTGTGAGAAATTAGCTGTGAAAATATAATGCCCAGATCATCATAAAGATAGGAAAACAGAGCACAGAAGCCTTGCTTTGATAGTATTTTATATAACAGAGCGTGTTTTTTTCTTTTTCCTAAGTGAATAGTGAATACACAAGTGTGTTTAATCCGTGTTTTGTGTACGAAATTATTGAACAGAGGTCGTATGATGGGGGGTGGGGTGGCGTGGGGTGGGTGGGGAAATTCTGACGAAGGATTATCGAATTACTGACACGTATAGAAAAAAAAAAACATTTTTGTTTGTTTATATATATATATATATATAGTAGTGATCTGACGGTTCGCTCTCCTTACAAGTCCCTACGGCAGAATTATTCCGGGGTAGCGACCGAAAAAGGACTCAGGCTGAATCTGGAGTAAACCATGATTAACACGAAATGATACGTCTACATTATTCGATGTGCCATGAAAATACATAACACATTATGAATCACATATTTAAAATATATCAATGATACTGACACAACAAATTCATCACAACGAGTAACACAACATAATCATCCACCGTTGGTTAGGTTGAGTACTCAACCTAAATTTTTAAGGGTGGATGATGAAGTTTTGTCACTCGTTGTGACGAATTGGTAGAGCCAGAAAACTCAATAAATAGAAACAAGTAAAGTAATGATACAGACACAACGGGTAAAACAACCATCATCTACACCCTCGATCTTGGTGTGTAATCTAGTGATCACGATGTAGACCACCATAATCAAAAGTGTAGACACTCGTTGTGTCTCACACGTTGTGCTCGTATCATTACCCAAACAAATAACGGTACGTTGATGGTGAATTATGTGTACTTTATATTAATATTTTTTCACACAATCAAATATATTATTACACTACAATTGATTTTCGGTTTTACCCCTCTGTTTTTATTCCCTGCAAGTTTAGATTGTAACTCATATTTTAGGCAGAATAATGAAAGTTGTATTGATCGAATTTTACTCTAAAAGTATAGAAGTTACATCTTCGGTTTTTTCTAACAAGAATAGGGTCTAGAAATTGTTAATATACGATTAAACTCTCACACTTGGGTAATTCTTCCCTAGTCACACCATTTATATTGTAGACACACGTAGATGATTCTGGACCACATCGTTTAAATTTGAATTAAAACTGTGTGGTCCAAATTTATCTATATGTTTTACTACTTAAATGACTCATCATGAAAGAACTTCCCCACATACTCATCTCAAATGCAAGATTCTCAATACAAAAATCTTTTTTTTTTTTTAATTTACTGAGTTATGTCCTTGGAGGCCGGTATTTTAATAATTTCAAATACTAATATAAATTAGAACAGGCATTTTTTTTAGAAACAATAATGAAGACTTAAATTGAGTAATTAGCTGGTGAAGATACTACCCTATATCAATCAGTGTCTCCAAAGTCTTTGGTCATTATTAATATCAAATGGTAATGTGAATGCTGCATGCATGGCCTCTAATGTAATTATATTTTTTCCTTTTTCTTTTTAATCATAGTTTGCTTGTATCAATACGCTATAGACCTTATTGTTCTTGTTGAGTTTAATATACCAATTACCGGTAATTAACAACACGATGACATACTTATACCAAGGATTTGGATTTAGTAAAATTATCGGACTAAAATCACCGGAAAGAACTATCATTGATATAGATTTTTCTTTATTAACAGCAAAATTAAATCGTTTTATTATTTTAATCCAAAATGACACATATTAGACTTAATTAGGTAAAAAGCACATTAAAGAATCTTATTTAGTTATAAGGACATAAAATGAGTACATAGACCAAACTACCCATAATTTTCCTTTTTTTACTGTTTTTTTTTTCTGGAGGCAAAAAAGGGCGGTTTTTTTTCTGGACGGTCTTTTTTTTAATTTTATTTTATGGACGAAAAAGTTTTTGTTTTTGTTTTTTTCCCTGGACGCTCAAAAAGGTTTTTTTTTTCGGTGACCACCTCGATGCATTGACCACCGCGATGCAGTGACACACCCGATGAAGAGACACCGCGATGCATTGACCACCCCAGGTCCATTGACTAACCCGATGCGGTGGCCACCCCCAATGTAGTGACCACCCCCGATGCTGACACACTGCGATGCAGTGACCACCTCCGATGCAGAGTCGCCTCGATGAAGTGACACCCCTGATGCAAAAACGCCTCGATGAAATGACACCGCGGTGCATTGACCACTCCAGATCCATTGACCACCGCGATGCAGTGGCCACCCCCGATGAATAGACACCGTGATGCAGTGAGCACCCCCGATGCAGAGACACCACGATGCATTGACCACCCCCGATACAGAGACACCGCGATGCACTGGCAACCGTGTTGGAGTGACACCGCGATGCATTGACCACCCTCAATCCATTGACCACCGCGATACAGTTGCCACCCGCGATGCAGTGACCACCCCTGATGCAGAAACGCCACGATGAATTCACCTCCGCGATGCATTGACCATTCCGATGCAATGACCATCGCGATGCATTCACCACCCCCGATGCAGAGACACCTCAATGAAATGATACCCCCGATGCAGAGACGCCTTGATGAAGTGACACCGTGATGCATTGACCAGTGACCACCCCAGATCCATTGACCACCGCGATGTAGTTGCCACCCCCGATGAATAGACACCGCGATGTAGTGACACCACGATGCAGTGACCACCCCCGATGCAGAGACGCCGCGCAGAGACGCTGCGATGCACTAACAACCGCGTTGCAGTGACACCGCGATGCATTGACCACCCCCAATCCATTGACCACCGCGATACAGTGGCCACCAGCGATTCAGAGACACCGCAATGCCCGCGATGCATTCACCTCCACGATGCAGTGACCATCCCGATGCAGTGACCACCTCGGATGCAATGACCATCGTGATGCATTCACCACCCCCGATGCAGAGTCACCTAGATGAAATGACACCCTCAATACAGAGACACCTCGATAAAGTGACACCGCGATGCATTGACCACCCCAGATCAATTGACCATCGCGATGCAGTTGCCACCCTCGATGAATAGACACCGCGATGCAGTGACCACCCCCGATGTAAAGACACCACGATGCAGTGACCACCCCCGATGCAGAGACGCCGCGATGCAGAGACACCTCGATGCAGAGACACCGCGATACACTGACAACCGCATTGCAGTGACACCGCGATGCATTGACCACCCCCAATCCATTGACCACCGCGATACAGTGGCCACCCACGATGCAGAGACACCATGATGCAATGACCACCCCCGATGCAGAGACGCCGCGATGCATTCACCTCCGCGATGCAGTGACCATCCCGATGCAGTGACCACCTCCGATGCAATGACCATCGCGATGCATTCACCGCCGCGACCACCCCTAACCATTTACCACTGTGATGCGATGGCCACCCGATGCAGAGACACCGTGATGCACTAACAACCGTGATGTAGTGACACCGCGATGCATTGACCACTATTAGACGAGTCGAGCTCGATCTTGTTACATTTTATTAAAAATTAAATGAATTCTACGAAAATAATCGACCTTACGAGCCGAGTCGAGCTATATCGAGTACATAGCGAGTCGAGTTTGATCTTGCCTTCTTATGGCTTCATCGAGCCCAACTTTTTTTAGTCGAATCGAGCCCTGAGGAGTATCGACTCGGCTCGATTACACCCCTAATGTGAATGACACTACATTTATTTTACAAAGTTACCAAATTTGTGTATCAAATTGTATATGCAGTGAAATCAATGTCACTGCATCAATTCCCAAATTGTAAATGCAGTGACATCGATGTCACTACACCAATTATCCAAGCATAACATCTTATTGCATATATTTTGAAGTACACAGAAAAATGGAACACTAAAACAATAAATAGCTTTTTTTTATCTTCCATTTTATCAACACCTAGCACACCAAGTCACTAGAACATCACCCGTTGCATATATTCATTTGTTTATATTTGACAATGTTTCATCAACTGCGAACTCTGCTTTTTGTATTTGAGCTTTTGCATTCATTTCCTCTTCATCTTATGACTAAAACCATCTACTTTAATACCCTTCAACAACATCTCCAATTTTTTAATCTTCGATTTGTCTAAGGATTTCGAACATGGAGGAACCATATCAACAAGTTTGAATCCATTGGCATCAACATAATCTATATCAGCTCCAGCTTCAATCAAAATCTCGATGATTTCGACAACTAATTCTGATCCACCAGATGTAGCACACTGAAGAGCAGTAACACCATCTAATTTATATGCTTTGTTAACATCGGATTTCGCGGTTTCGAGAATATACTTCATAACCTTGATGCTTCCATAAATGGCGGCAATCAACAAATGAGTTCTTTCTTCAAAGCACATCTTCTTTGAACCAATTCTCTTTCCATACCAAACACTAAAGTCATTTGCATCAGAACCAATTCAAATTGTGAGGATAATTCAATGTGCTAGCCTAACATCAAACAAATCATCCAAACTCGCTTGTGGAAGAACGATATAGTCGATCCCATTTGGAAGATTATCAAGAAAAAGCAACTATGATGTAGAAATAGGGACATCAGTTGGGATGATAATAGTTGAAGAAACACTGTGGTGTGAAATCATTCTTTTTTGCAAATTGAACAATAGGGATAAAATGACCCATTCCTGGAGATTGAAAAAGTGTGATATGTGGTGTGTGTTCCGCCATTAAAGAAAAGATTTTTTTTCCTCAATTGGACGAAAGAAGGTACAAACATAAGGAATCCTAGAGCATCTAACAGCCTAACTATTAATCCAATTCGGGAAGGACTCTTTCCACATAACTTTCTTGATTAATCTTACACCAAAACTAGTTAGTTTATGGGCTATACTATTAGAAGACCTGGGTATATTCCTGAGCAAACAAGATTTAAAATTGGACATGATGTAATATTTTGATTCTCGGGAAAGGGCAGACGTGTCAATTTGCGAGAACGAAATATTATGTTTATTTCTTTTATGGATTTTAAGTTTATAATTTAATATAAGTATATATATATATATATATATATATATATATATATAATTTTTCGAAAAAATATATATATTCTTCATTGGGACTGAATTGTAAATATGGGGAATTTAGAGTGTTTAATGGATATTAATTAGTGGGAGGTTTTATTTGGGAAATAACCTCCCCACTAATCAGAAAGTTGTCAGAAAACTTAAACGCTCTAATTCTGAGTTTGAGAGCAAAGGAAGAAGATAAAGAGGCTTTCTCAAATTCGGTACTCGTTATTTCTCCGTTTTCAGATTCAACTAGGGTAGGAGCATCGTGAGAAGACAAGGATCGTTTTGATACTAAGATTTCCAAATTTTATCAAGGTATGAAAATAGCCCTAATCTTGGATTCATCACGTTTTGATCATGTTTGGCTGAAGAAAGTTGTGTAATTCGTAGTTATGAGTAGTTAGAAACCTTAATCCTAACTAGTTCTTGAATTGGTTGTGGATTAAATAGGTTTTTGTTGGAGTTTGAGAAGTGCCTGCAAAGTTTCTGAAGTTTTTCTTGGAGTTGTGCTTTGATCAAGTAAGGAAATCTTCTTTATTGTGTTAGTTATGATTTGGTGAAGTTAGGGCTTTGTTTTGGGGTGTTTTGATGTAAAAATCATGCTTAAATGTGGTCATGCAATTGCTTGGTGATATGTGATGTTAAAGTAAATATTTTCTGCTGTTATGATGTTTGGAAGGATGTTAAACTTGGTTGGTTTTGGGTAGAAATCGATAAAATGCAGAAAAATGCTCCAGGTGTCATAGGCCGTGGCCTATGATTTACAGGCCGTGGCCTATCTGATTCAGAGAGTTCTGAGAATTCTGCTATGTCATAGGCCGTGGCCTATGGCCCAGAAATTCTGTTTTGTCCGCTTTTGCGTGTTTTCGAGTGTAGTAAGTTGGGATTGGTTCCTAACCTTATATTAATGATGTAAACAAGCTAAATGAACATGAACAAGCCTGGATTAAGCTTCTGATGTGTTTAGTTCCGGCACCGAGTGTACTCTTCCATAGAGTTGAAGTTCGGAACAGTCGGAAGGGTATGCATGGCTTGTGCTTTGATGAATTAGTATTCATCAATGTCTGTGTACGTGATTAGGGTGTTGTATTTAGAGTTTAAGCGAGGGAGTAGAGTTGTTAAGTGAGCTTCTACCTTGAAAATACCTAGGTGGTTAGTTAACGATTAATAAATTACATAAGTGTATAGTAAAAGACAGAACATCGTAATATTCTTGGTAAGGCACTTGTCTATATCGCGATGTGTGGGCGGTCAGATAAAATGAATAACTCTATTTTCCTATAAACGGCTAAATGGTAGAGTGACTTCACCGAACGTGTATACTATCGGGTCTTAACCCGTGGCTATTGGTGTGATCCACTGATATGTTGCGAACGATACCTGGTGGTGATTAGCACTATGCGTAGTGCCCTTGGATGCCGGTGTAACATACGTGAGTTAAGCTAAAAACGTTTAGTCACAACATGTTAATGAGCATGAAGTGAACCATATAATTGAGTCGGTCAAATAGAAGATAACTTAATAACAATGTAAGTCCTTCTTTGTGAAATCTAATTAATGCAATAGCTTCTGTTTCTTGCTAAGTACCTTTGTACTTACCTCAAATGCATGCTTGTTATGTTTGGGTTGAGAAGATGAACAGGTGGAACAAGAGTTTGACGAGGACTTTGAAGATGATCTTTGATGCTCCTGTCATACTATGCTTTTATCATATTTCTTTTTACTAGACTATGTTGTTTCCCCTTCAAGTTTTATGTAGTAATTTCATTTCAAGACATGTGATATTTCATGACATTTTCTTGTAAGATATTTGTTGTATTTCTTTCCTTTCTTTAAACATCGTATGGTTGTAAGATTTGAAGTTAGTTGTTGTAAGATATCTTTTCTATCTTTAGTATGGTTATGTTTCTATTCTTATCTTGTACAAGTAAAATACACCCGAGTCTTTTAGCTTCCATAAATGCGAAACTCGATACGACGTAGTAGAGGCTTACGTATAATATAGAATTTATTTTATATTATACATGCCGAACGTTCTATTTTCGGGTAAGGACTTGGTATCCGGGAACGGGACGTTACACATGAGCTGCAAAATATCATCACCGATAAGTGATAACTCGACAATTAAACGGAAAATTTCCAGCCCCGTTGAGAGCATCCACTATGGTTTTACAGTCGGAGTTTGTGGAAAATAAAGGCCCAAGCCCATATAAGAGGAGGATCCTCATCCCAAAACCTAGGTTGTGAGGTGAGGAAAGTTCATCTCTTAATATGGTGGGTGAAACAACCACAAGTTCCCAATGTGGGACACTTTAACACGTCCCCTCAAGTGTGGGCCAGGCTCACAAGGCCAACAAATAGGCCCAACACTTGCACAATAAAGGGTGGCTCTGATACCATGTGGAAAATATAGGCCCAAGCCCATATAAGAGGAGGAGCCTCATCCCCAAAACCTAGGTTGTGAGATGAGGGAAGTCCATCTCTTAATATGGTGGGTGAAACAACCACAAGTTCCCAATGTGGGACATTTTAACAGAGTTGATGCGAACATCTTGCCATCTTCTATTCAAGCTTTCCAATAAAGCCCAACGAACTGCAAAGGCCTCAGCTGCTAGTGGGGAAGGAATGTGCTGCTCCGGTGCTGACCAAACTTTAGTGATTTGCCCATCTCACTTCGTAATGCCCATTAAAGAAAAAGACTATGAATTTGATTTGTTGCAAATTCAGAAAAGTGGGTAAAGAGTGGCCAAGTATTTTAGGATGAAGCGTTAAAAATGAAGAAGCAAGCTCTTCAATGCAGCAATTGATGGTGACCACATCCTGCAAACAAAGGGTTATTCAGTGAAACACCGAATCCAATTCCGAGCAGATCTATGATACGGAGTATTCTTAACCAGAGGAAATTTAGTGACACGAAACATTGTATTTTTTCTGAATCCATCATTATTCTTTGTAATGTATTAAACACTTCTCTCTATATATATTCACATCTCAACTACTTTGTCATGTAAAAAATCTGTAGATAAATATGATATAGACAGTTTCTATTAGCACCACGAAAATACTCACGACACCACGATTACACTTGGCACCTATAAACCACTTTTGACACCACATTGAATATTTTTATTATTTATGTACTCCAAGCACCACCAAAAAAATCAAAAAGTTACTTCCCATATCACAAATCTTATAAAATACAATTTAGTCATTTGATAATTAAAATGAAACATTATAATCCCCAACTTATTTTTCACCCAAATCATCACCAAGATCCATAAATTCATCTTCATCTTTGTTAGAATATTGATAATCAATTTAGCAATATTTGACTGTAATGAATGTAATTATTATTTCCTAGTCTTTGGATAGCATTTACAGTAGTATAATGAGTATATATTGTAAACAATGGAGAAGGAAATGATTACCAAAAATATTATTCTTACATGGTATCACGAGACTAGGGTTTTTTTTTATTTTTTTTATTTTTTTTTTACGCTTCCGCAACAGCCCCATCTTCTTCTTCTTTTTTTTTTTGCTTTTTCCGGTTGTGTTCTTCATCCATTTCCATGGCCGACACCACCAAGTTTCATCCCGCCTTATCTATCTCCAATATCAAAGCGCTTCTTCCTATAGTGTTGGATTTAGATGGCCAATACCACTCTTGGGCCGCTCTCTTCAAGGTTCAAGCCCGGGTTCACGATGTGCTCGATCACATTCTTCCACCCACAAATGAAACAGAAAAAGCTGCCTACGCCAAAAGCCGAGAACCTCCCTCTGTGCCGGCGCGGGGGTTCCCAGTGGATTTACTCATTACGAGGAGGGCCGGCACTGGCCCGGCGGGATGGGCGACCGACCGGGCCTCACGATACAAGTGGGGCCTATAGTTACATTTTACAATTTTATCGTTTATATAAAGAGGCCAAAAATAATCATTTTGATATAAATGCATGTTGGCGTAATGGATGAAGGGTGCCACTAACTTAAAGCCTTCTTGAACCATAATTTATTTCTCCTTTCTGTTTTTGTTCTATAAATTATTATATATAAAATTATAAATGTTATGCTGGAGCAGTGGCCGTAAACCCTATTGATTTCTCTCAAGCTTCTTCACGCCTCATTCCCACTTCCACCAATCTTTTTCTTTCAAAAAAATTAAGAACTTCATAATTTTTTCTTGCAATTTTCTAAAACAAAATATCCAAATTTAATTCATCTCTCTTCGCCTCTCTTGCTCGCTTTGGTCGGGTAACCGACATCCTCAACTCAGTATTTGATAAACGTATTTCCGATGATTTTATTGATTTATTGGTTTGGTACATTGTTCTAGTTTTTTATTTATAATTTATATTGTTTTCTCAATTGTGTTTGAACGTGTTTAATCGGGAGGTTTATGATCTTTTCTTGGAAACTAGTACGATAATTTCCTTGTACAATTGTGTTATTGTTGAATATTTATTTTTATGATGGTGCATAAAAACATTTATCGGGAAGTGAAAAAAGGTAGAAAAAAAAAAACGAGATAAATATATCTAAACATAAATTTGTTGAGTTCACAAACACCGCTTGTTTAGTCTTTGCTGATTTTCCAACCACATCAATGCATATTGTAATCGACTCTTTTCACGATAACGAGCCTCGAGCGATGTATCAACTTCAAAACACCGCTCGATTTTCCAACCACCAATGCATATTGTAATCGACTCAAGAGCCTAGCGGATCAACTCAAAAATCTCCGGTCTCCGAACACGCTTTGGTTTTGAAGCTTCTCCAAGGGTTGCCTGAACAATATGCAAATTTTGACTGTTCTACAGAACAAGAAGTCACTACCCTCCTTTGCCGCAGCACGCTCCAAATTGGCGTTAGAGGAAACAACCATCATGGAGCGGGTAAAACAAGAGGCCGCCAACATCGCCCCATACCCACCGCCGATGGCCAATCATCTAATTCGGGCCACCACAAGAATAATCGCGGGTGCTGGGTTCTAATAAAAATAAGAACAACAAAAATCGAAGCAACAGGAATGGCGGAGTAGGGGTCAATCCGGCGGGTCAGGTCAGAATGGAGGACGAGGTGGAAATAGTGGCCGTGGGGGATCCTACAACCGGTGGATTTGCACAGCCTTGTGGTCAATGGCAGCAACCACCATGGTGGGTTATGATGCAGCACCCTTGGGAAATGCCGCCGTGCCCGTATCCCAGTCAGCCACCACCTTGGCCGCCGCCACCAGTACAGCAGGGGGTTTTGGGCTCTCGGCCACAGCCACCTCCGCAGGCATATGCTACTGATGAGACCGTATTTTATGGGATTTTCTGTGCGTATTTTATATCTATTTTGGGGGGAGGTGCTCTGTTTCGGGTATGTTTTGGTTGCTTTTCAGGTTTTAGGAGCTCAGAAGAGATTGTGGAAGATTTCGGGACTTATAGAGCATTTTTGGAGGTTTTGTGGGATATTGGAGAAAAGCGACTTTTAAAGAGTTCGAGTTTCGATTTTCGCATGTCGATCCCGATCGACGAATGAAGATACGACAAAGCCATTTACGCCATGTTGGATTTATCTCTATTATTCATTAATCGATTATTATTTTATTATATACCATTTATTGAAAATAGAATATAATAAATAAAAATTGGGCTTTGACCCAATTTAGACTTCCCAACTATTTTTATTAATATGTACTACGTGAGATGCTGGAGTTTATTAGTTATTAGATATTAGATTTAGGTTTTAGAAAATAAAAAAAAGGGAGAGACGTTAGGTTTTATATTTGCAGTATGAACGGTAGGAAGTGAATAGAAGACTGCGGATCTTTTTGTTCATTGCCGGCGACTTGGTTTGCATTTCTAAATGGTATTGAACATTTTATCTGCATTCTTTTATTTTATTTCATGAATAGTTAGTTTTATTTTTCTAGTTGATTGATTGTTTTATCCCTCGATTGCTATAGATTGTGAGATCGAGTTGTTCATACTACTCGATTAAATTGTTAGTATTCATTTATTTTCGGCTTTCATCGATTTATGATTTGATTGTTCGTTTAATTGTTTCGGCCGGATAATTAGATGAATAATTTGATCTAGCACCAAAAATCGAGTCTAGGCGATTGTCAAAAAGATTTGATTTTAAGTGGTAAACAACATATTGTCTGCCGGTTCGTAGCCCGTAGGATTTCCTGTTGTGAAAATAAGTGATCTAGGTTAAAGTTAACCCGATGTGCGTTAATACCTAGAGTTGGGTTTTTCTAAGAGTCAATGCGATTGTTCTCACCAAACCTCTGGCGATTGTTGAGAGGTGTGCTACACAGTTAGAGAATAAGTAGTGGCGATTGTCCTGCTTATCGAACATAGGAAAAACTGGTTGCTTGGCGATTGTCGGCAGCTATAACTAGTTTATTAATAATTTAACGAGTCATCCTTGAATCGATGATGAATCGTAGGAATTGAGGGGGAAACGATTAATTGACTGGAACATTTCTTCGTATATTTTTCTTTTCTTCGTAGGAAATTACATAAAAACAAAATTATATTTTATTTTATAAATTTTAGAAGAAATAAATCTACCGTTCCCTGTGGGTTCGACCCTACTTCTGCTATACTAGCTATAGAGGTTGTAGGTGATTTATCTTTGGTGGTTTGACGACCCACCAAATTTTGGCGCCGTTGCCGGGGAACGGTGTTAAGTGATTTATTTCTTTTAGAATTTTGTATATAGTTTTTTGTGTGTTGTTTTGTGTTTTTCTTGTTTGCAAGCATGTCAGGCTACCACTACGCAACTCTTATGGCGAATTGTGATGTGTATGGATACCGGAGAAATAATTCATATGAGGAGAGATGTTATCTTAGTGAGCCTAGTTATCTAGATTGGAGCTATGGTGAATCACATTCTCAGCCGTCTATTGAACGTAAAAGTCCGATTCCTGATTCAAATAAATCTCTTGAAGCCATGATGCAGTCTCTTACTAGCAATCTGACCCAAATGATCCAAAAAGCTAATGTAGAGTTACTACAAGAAATTGGACAAGAGATTTCACAGTTCAGAGAAGAGCAAAGCGCATGGGTTCATAATATGCAAGGGAGAATTGATGAGCTGAAAACTGAAGTGGATCGGCTTAAGCTACAAAGGTTAAAAACATCCTCCCCTCCTATATGGTATGATGGTGAAGACGATTGTCCTATGATGGATCCGACATTAGAGATGGTTGAAGATGTTAATCAACCAAAGGGTGAAGAAATACACCCGGTGTTGGAGAATATAGAGGATAATGTGCCTAAATTAGAGCTAAGTCACCCGGAGGAAGTCATATTTGAGGAGCCGTTGAAGCCAAAGAGTGTTGAGGTGATTGTGGACATGCGAGTGAGCGAGAATTAGTGATCTTCCCACTTGATCACTATATCATGAACTGGGAGGTGGAGGCCCCTAATCCCGTTCTTCTTTTATTGGGAAGATACTTCATAAAAGTGCCTAGAGCCAAGGCACGGCTGATTCTTCCTGAAGATGAGATGGATGGCTCACTTACTGAGTATGCAAGGAAGAATCATGAAAGAAAAACTATTCCATTTGACAATGGATAGCTGAGGTAAGTACGTCTAGCCAAAGACATTAAAGAAATACGCTTGTTGGGAGGCAACCCAATTAAAATAAATTTGGTAATTTTATTTTGTTTTTTTCTTTTTCTTTTTTGTTGAATAAGTGAAGAGAGAGAGAGATATTTGCATGTTTGGTGGTAATTTTTGTCAGTTTTCTTTTCTTTTTTTTAACCTGCAAGACAGACAAAAACCTCCACCAAACATGCAAATATCTCTCTCTCTTCACTTATTCAACAAAAAAGAAAAAGAAAAAAACAAAATAAAATTACCAAATTTATTTTAATTGGGTTGCCTCCCAACAAGCGTATTTCTTTAATGTCTTTGGCTGTGACGTATTTACCTCAACCTATCCATTGTCAAATGGAATAGTTTTTCTTTCATGATTCTTCCTTGCATACTCGATAGAAGTGAGCCATCCATCTCATCTTCGTGAGAAGAATCACCGTGCCTTGGCTCTGTGCACTTTTATGAAGTATCTTCCCAATAAAAGAAGAACGGGATTAGGGGGCCTCCACCTCCCGATTCATGATATAGTGATCAAGTGGGAAGATCACTTTTTTCTCGCCACTGCATGTCCACAATCACCTCAACACTCTTTGGCTTCAACGGCTCCTCAAATATGACTTCCTCCGGTGACTTAGCTCTAATTTAGGCACATTATCCTCTATATTCTCCAACACCGGTGTATTTCTTCACCCTTTGGTTGATTAACATCTTCAACCATCTCTAATGTCGGATCCATCATAGACAATCGCTCTTCACCATCATCATACCATATAGGAGGGGAGGATGTTTTTAACCTTTGTAGCTTAAGCCGATCCACTTCGGCCACCATCAATTCTCCCTTGCATATTATGAACCCATGCGCTTTGCTCTTCTCTGAACTGTGAAATCTCTTGTCCAATTTCTTGTAGTAACTCTACATTAGCTTTTTGGATCATTTGGGTCAGATTGCTAGTAAGAGACTGCATCATGGCTTCAAGAGATTCATTTGAATCAGGAATCGGACTTTTACGTTCAATAGACGGCTGAGAATGTGATTCACCATAGCTCCAATCTAGATAACTAGGCTCACTAAGATAACATCTCTCCTCATATGAATTATTTCTCCGGTATCCATACACATCACACCGCCGCCATAAAGAGTTGCGTAGTGGTAACTCGACATGCTTGCAAACAAGAAAACACAAAACAACACACAAAAACTATATACAAAATTCTAAAAGAAATAAATCACTTAACACTGCTCCTCGGCACGCGGCGCAAAAATTTGGTGGGTCATCAAACCACCAAAGATAAATCACCTACAACCTCTATAACTAGTATAGCAGTAAGAGGTCGAACCCATAGTGAATCGGTAGATTTATTTCTTCTAAAATTTATAAAATAAAATATAATTTTGTTTTTATGTAATTTCCTACTAAGAAAAGAAAATATACTGAAGAAAGGTTCCAATCGATTAATCGTTTCTCAATTCCTACGATTCATCATCGATTCAATGATGACTCGTTAAATTATTAATAAACTACTTATAGTCGCCGACAATCGCCAAGCAACCGCTTTTCCTATGTTCGATAAAGCAGACAATCGCCACTACTTATTCTCTAATCACAGTAGCACACCTCTCAACAATCGCCAGAGGTTTGGTGAGAACAATCGCATTGACTCTGAAAAAAACCAACTCTAGATTAACGCACATCGGGTTAACTTTAACCTGATCACTTATTTTCACAACAGAAATCCTACGGCTACGAACCGCAGATAATATGTTGTTTACCACTTAAAATCAAATCTTTTGACAATCGCTTAGACTCGATTTTTGGTGCTTAGATCAAATTATTCATCTAATTATCCGGCGAAACAATTAAACGAACAATCAAATCATAAATCGATGAAAGCCTAAAATAAATAAATACTAACAATTTAATCGAGTAGTATGAACAACTCGATCTCACAATCTATAAAGCGATCGAGGATAAAACAATCAATCAACTAGAAAATAAAACTAACTATTCATGAAATAAAATAAAAGAATGCAGATAAAATGTTCAATACCATTTAGAAATGCAAACCAAGTCGCCGGCAATGAACAAAAAGATCCGCAGTCTTCTATTCACTTCCTACCGTTCATACTGCAAATATAAAACCTAACGTCTCTCCCTTTTTTTATTTTCTAAAACCTAAATCTAATATCTAATAACTAATAAACTCCAGCATCTCACGTAGTACATATTAATAAAAATAGTTGGGAAGTCTAAATTGGGTCAAAGCCCAATTTTTATTTATTATATTCTATTTTCAATAAATGGTATATAATAAAATAATAGTCGGTGTGAATAATAGAGATAAATCCAAACATGATGTAAATGGCTTTGTCGTATCTTCATTCGTCGGGATCCTGACATAAAAGCGAAACTCAAACTCAAACTCTTTAAAAGTCGCTTTTCTCAATATCCCACAAAACCTCCAAAATGCTCTATAAGTCCCGAATCTTCCACAATATCTTCTCGAGCTCCTAAAACTCGAAAAGAACCAAAACATACCCAAACAGAGCACCTCCCCACAAAATAGATATAAAATACGCACAGAAAATCCCATAAAATACGGTCTCATCAGCTACCACCACAGACAATTGGACACCGACAGACATTGAAGCTTCGCTACACACCATGTCTCTTTCTCCACCGGACCCAAATTGGTACATGGATACGGGGGCTACTGCTCATATGACGTCTGACCAAGGTACACTCTCGTCCTATTTTAATTTGAGCAATAATAAAGGAATTACTGTTGGGAGTGGTCAATCAATTCCGATTCGTGGTTGTGGTCATACTATTTTATCCCACCCGAACCCCCATTGTCCTAACAAAATGTCCTTCATGCCCCTCGTATCATTAAGAATTTAGTGTCTCTCAGAAAATTTACCACTGATAATAACGTCTATGTGTTGTTTGATCCTTTTGGTTTTTCTGTGCATGACCTACAGACGGGGAGGCGTCTAATGAGATGTAATAGCACGGGTGACCTTTATCCCCTTACTACCTTTGGCTCGAATAAGATTTTTTCTTCCACAGCTTTGCTTGCATCGACTCTTTGGCATGACCGTCTAGGTCACCCTGGCACCTCTGTTTTGAATTCTCGTAGGCGGAATAACATGATTGATTGTACTAGTTTTTCTAAACCTACTACTTGTCAATCTTGCATACTCGGAAAACACATTAAGTTAACATTTGTTTCATCGGATTCTGTGACTTATTTTCCATTTGATATTATTCACAGTGATTTATGGACATCTCCCGTGTTAAGTTCCTCCGGCCATCGCTATTATGTTCTTTTTTCGGATGCTTTTTCGAACTATCTGTGGACATTTCCTATCGCAAATAAATCCCAGGTTCTCTCCATTTTTACAACTCTAAAAAATCATATTCGTACTCAGTTCGAACGTGACATTAAAACTGTGCAATGTGATAATGGGAGAGAATTTGATAACACTCGTTTTTGGGAATTTTGTGAGTTAAACGGCATTCTGTTTCGTTTTTCGTGTCCACATACTTCGTCTCAAAATGGCAAAGCCGAGAGAAAAATTAGATCAATAAATAATATCATGCGAACACTTCTCCTACATGCGTCTATGCCTCCGTCGTTTTGGCCCCACGCATTACAAATGGCGACATACCTTTTAAATATACTTCTAAGTCCTTTGTTACAAAACGAGTCTCCTCTCAAAATTTTGTATCACAAAGACCCGTCTTACTCACATCTCCGTGTTTTCGGCTGTTTGTGCTACCCGTTATTTCCGTCCACCACGATAAATAAACTCCAAGCCCGGTCTACTCTGTGTGTGTTTTTGGGTTTTCCTCCTAATCATCGTGGGTACAAGTGCTATGATTTATCAAGTAATAAAATTATCACGTGTTGTCACGTTCGGTTTGATGAAACAAACTTCCCGTTTGCATCAATCCATAATCCTCAGCCCACTTCATATGAATTTTTGGATCATGGGCTTTCCCCTTATATTACCCAGCACATCCAAAATTCATCCCAAATGGGCCCTGTCATTACTCCAGCCGAGTCAGCTCAATCCCCTCCAGCCGAGTCAGCCCAATCTCCTCCAAGTCCGGACCAACATCCTCCTCCCCCTCACCAGCCCGACGCTAGTGAACCCACCACCAACTCATCCAATCCGGCCCACCACCAACCCACCACAAATTCGCCTCAGCCTACCAAAATTTCCCGTCCTGTTACACGCAGCCAAACCGGTATATTTCGGCCTAATCCTAAATACTCCTCTAATGAAGCCCTTGTTCATACCGTTACGAAATCTCCCCTTCCTCGTAACCCCTTGGCTGCCCTTCGTGACCTGAATTGGAAATTGGCTATGACTGACCAATTTAATGCTCTTATTAAAAATAAGACGTGGGATTTGATACCCCGGCCTCCGGATATTAATATTATACGCTCAATGTGGATTTTTAATCATAAAGAAAAGTCTGATGGTTCTTTTGAGCGGCATAAAGCCCGACTTGTAGGTGATGACAAAACTCAACAGGTAGGCATTGATTGTGGGGAGACGTTCAGTCCGGTGGTCAAACCGGCTACCATTCACACGGTTCTTAGTCTTGCATTGTCTAAAAATCGGTCAATCCATCAATTAGACGTCAAGAATGCTTTTCTACATGGTGAGCTTAAAGAGGTCGTATATATGCACCAACCGATGAGGTTCCGTGATCCGGTACATCCTGATTATGTCTGCCTTCTCTTGAAGTCCTTATATGGTCTTAAACAGGCACCTCATGCGTGGTACAAACGTTTCACGGATTTTGTCTCTGGCATTGGTTTTACCAACAGTAAGTCTGATACGTCACTTTTCATTTACCGTCAGGGGACTGATATATGGCCTACATTCTCTTGTATGTGGATGACATCATACTTACGACCTCGTCTGAAACACTTCGCACCACGATTATGGACCATCTTGGGTCTGAGTTCGCTATGAAAGATCTGGGTCCCTTGAATTATTTTTTGGGTGTTCGTGTTACTCGTCATGGGAGCGGCTTGTTTTTGTCTCAACGAAAATATGTGGCTGAGATTGTTGATCGTGCAGGTATGAGTTCATGTAAACCGTCACTTACTCCGGTTGATACTAAACCCAAGCTCAGTGAGACGGCTGGTTCTCCGTATGACGACCCGACACTTTATCGCAGTCTGGCCAGAGCCCTCCAATACCTCACGTTTACCCGCCCGGATATCTCCTATTCCGTTCAACAAGTGTGTCTTCACATGCATGACCCTCGGGTTGAGCACATGCATGCACTCAAACGTATCATCCGCTATATTCAGGGTACACTTCATCTTGGGTTGCATTTGTATCCCTCATCGATTACGGACCTTGTTGCCTACACCGATGCGGACTGGGGTGGTTGTCCCGATACTCGACGCTCTACCTCCGGTTATTGTGTTTTCTTGGGTGACAATCTGGTGTCATGGTCATCGAGACGTCAACCTACTCTCTCTCGTTCGAGTGCAGAAGCCGAGTATAGGGGGTTGCCAATGTGGTCTCAGAATCTTGCTAGCTTCGGAATTTACTACCGGAACTACGTTGTCCGGTTCGCAGCTACCATTGTGTATCAGACAATGTTAGTGCCATTTATCTGTCTGGCAATCCCGTACAACACCAACGCACGAAACATATTGAGATGGATATTCATTTTGTTCGGGAAAAGGTTTCGCGCAGTGAAGTCCGGGTTCATCATGTTCCTTCCCGCTATCAGATCGCGGACATTTTCACCAAGGGTCTACCGCTTATTCTCTTTGAAGATTTCAAGAACAGCCTCAGCGTTCGAGAACCTCCCGGTTCGACTGTGGGGGGTGTGTTAGAATATTGATAATCAATTTAGCAATATTTGACTGTAATGAGTGTAATTATTATTTCCTAGTCTTTGGCCATAACCTTAGCACGTTATTATGGCCTAGTCATTAGCTACCATTTACTGTATATTATTTCCTAGTCTTTAGCTAGCATTTACAGTAGTATAATGAGTATATATTGTAAACAATGGAGAAGGAAATGATTACCAAAAATATTTACCAAAAATATTATTCTTACAATCTTCATCTTCATCTTCATCATTAAAAAATCAAATTCATCTTCATCTTCATCATCAAAAAACCATCTTCATCTTCATCAACAAAAATCATCTTCATCATCAAAAAATCATCTTCATCTTCTTCACCTTCATCTTGTTCTTCATCTTCTTCAACCTTTTTCTTCTTCATCAAAATTAATCTTTATCAAATTCTACTTCATCTTCTTCGTCTTGGATTTTCATAGGATAACACTGAAACACATGCTCAATGGGTTGAAACATTATTAATTATGGAAAAAAATTAATTTTTTTTTTTATAGTTTTCCGACCAGCTACTGGATTTTCCGGCCGGCAACCCACCAAACGTCATCAAGACTGACGTTCGGATACACTAGAAACATCAGATCCCGTGATGTTTTGGATGCCAGAACTGAATATTTTTCGTTTCCAACATGCCGAAGAAACTGACGTTGTTATTAGAAACAAACATCAGACTTGGTCACGTTCTGGACAATAACGTTAGATTCATTGGCGTTTCTATTCAATGAAAACTCCCCCTTATCGACGTTTCTTGGAACGTCAGCAACACCGACGTCTGAAGACTATGTTTTATGACAGCCACACCTACGAACAACTAGGTTACCCTAGTGATTTTTTATGATCAAAACATCATCTCATCTGACGTTGTATATGCACCGAAACGTCACAGTAAGCGACGTTTAAAACACCCGGTCGTCTTCCCCATTCATTCGATCGGGAAAACGGCCGGTTCATAAAAAAATACCAAAAAATACCTCCGATTTCAACCCTATCTCTTCCAGATTTCAACCAAAAACGAAACATATTACAATGAAACAAATCGAAATGCAAATCTTCGATGTTACTCCATATAAATCGAAATAAATTACCCACACCATTATAACCTTTGATTTATACCAAATTGCAACCGGAATACAAACAAAACAAGTAATGAAGAAGGGTTGTAGAAGAAGGGGTAGAAGTTAAAAGTGATGTTGTTTTTGGCGAACTTCCGGAAAAAATTCCGGCCACAAATCCGGCGATATTGTTAGGGGTAAAAGAAGTAATGAAGAAGGGTTGTAGAAGAAGAGGTAGAAGTTAAAAAGCGAGGGACTAAAGTGTTTATTTTTTAAAATATGAGGGATTAATGTGTATAGTTTTTAAAAGTTATTAAATAGATTATTTTTAGGTGGTGTCTTGAGTGATTAGGTGGTGTAAAAAAGTAAATGAAAAATAATAAATTAAAAATTACACAAATAGTATTTTACGTAGTAGTGTAGGTCGCTCACGATGATGTATTGAGTAATACTTACAAAATATATATTGTACGGGCCATGTGGAAATATTACATGAAATTGACGTTTGGAAAATGAAACTCTAACAATAAGAAAAACGACATGGCACTAAACATATCAATAATTACTATATTATAGTATTACATTATAATGAAAAAGCTTTTTTTTTTAACGATGAAAATCAGTGTTCGAACCCTTTATAGTTAAAATAAAATAAAATAAAAAAGAAGCAAGCGTACTTTTGACCTATGATGCACCGACACTTCAATACGGTCGCCGTGTGCCGTGTCCGACACAAAACACGACACAACAAGCTCCGACACCGTTTCCGACACGTGTCGGCTGATTAAATTAATATTATTAAAAATTTAAATATCCGACACGCTTGCGACACACCATTGACACTCCCCGACACTCCTGAACCGAATTTTTTAATTTTTTTCTTTATTTAGTTTTTTCAATGTAAATGCTAAAATACCCGATTTTCATTTTTATAATAATTAAATAAATAATACGGGGATCAGTTATATATTTGTTTGTTGATAAATAATCATTTTTACAATTTATAATATTTTGAAGGTCAATCACAATTTCTTTTGGCATCAGTATAAAGTAGAATATATATTCTGATATTCATGTAGAGTTTATGCAATACATATCTTTTTTTCTAATTTTTTCAGATGTTTACGATATATATATATATATATATATATATATATATATATATATATATATATATATATATATATATATATATATATATAACGATTTATTAACGTAGCTTTTTGGAATTAACCGCTTCTGGTATTAAGGTATTAGGTAATAGAAATGGAAATTAATAGTGTATGTGTGAATAGCTTTTGACTGATGAAAAAAATAATAAAATCAGAAAGCATAATAACTTTTATTTTTGTGGTATCTTTTTCATCAAGCAACGTAGCTAGTTGTTATTTCTTTTTTCTTTTATCCTCAATAATAATTGATAATTTTATACTGTAATAATTCACTATCTAAGGATAATTAAGCACGCTTATGGTGCATGCAGATATATATATAAACTCACTGACAATACTTTGAACAGTAGCAATTTGTGATCAGAGATGGAAATAATTATGTAAAAAACTAAAATTTAAATGAAAAAGAAGAACTAAGGATTAAAAAAAATGGAAACCCCAGTCTATATTTATGGGCTGTGCTGCTAAAACTATGCTAACAGTTAAAAACCTCAAGTCAGTGGCGGATCCAGGATGAAAGTTCAGTGGGGTCACAAAAATATCGCAAGTCTAAAAAAAATAAAATAAAAAATAAAAAAACCGAAAAATTGAAACTTTTTCCCAAAAATATTACAAAAATAGTTGATGGATTATAATTGTTCCTTGATCAAAAGACTGATATATAGTCATAAATTTCAACTTATCATGACACAAAATTACAAAATATAGCCAACCAATTAAAATGCTTCAAATCAAGCACAAAATAACCGTACATCGCCCATAAATTACAATTGTCCCCTACGAGTTTTCATGTTTTGAAATCGTTCAATAACGACATCAGTGCTAATACTATTTAGCAAAATCCTTTTCAATGTCACAAATAAGACAATCGCTTAGCAATTCATCAGCCATTCGATTCCGCAACGGTGTCTTAACAATGGTCATTGCAGATAAGCCTCTTTCCACACTTGCTGTTGCTACCGGCAAAACCAAAGCTAGCCTCAAAAGCCGATACACCAAATTATACCCAACGTGCTTTCTTGTTTGCACCAACAATGTAGATAGACTGCCAATCCCATTCAAGTCACTAAATCATCATCCGTTGTTGACACATCCATAATATATGTATCCAGTTGAGTTCTTAACACCATACATTCATACGGAGAGAAGTCATTAGGATAAAACTCAGCCATCTTCATCAACCTTTTTACATCAAACCCCGCAAAATTATCGAATGGACTCAAACTAGCAATACAAAGAAGTAACTCAGAATTGATCTCAGTAAATCGATCATTTATCTCTGAAAGTCGCATATCCACAATTGCATAAAAACATTCCACACGATAACGAAAATCATTAGTGATGTTACTTTTACGCCCGACGATTGAATGAAAAAAAAACATACTCAAAGATTCATATCCAAACAATCAATATCATGCTTATCACAAAATGCAAGTGATATTACCTAAGAGATCCTCCCATCCATGATCTCTTAACTCTTGCAATTGCTTTTTGTCATTTCAACAAATCTCATAGCATTCACAATGTCTTGATCTTTTTTTTTGCAAAGCTATTGACAACCCATTTGTGATCATCAAAATTTTCAACATCAATCAGTGTAAATTGAAGACAAAATCAAAGGATTCAAAATATATCAACAAACCTTTTGCTTGGTTCTGCTTTTGGAGTATCGTGAGCATCACACTCAACAAATTTTAGAACCTCAACAACACTAGAGAACAAAAGAACCAAGTTTATCAAAGAATCGTGATGAGATCCCCAACGTGTATCTCCGGCCCTTTTAAGACTTACCTCTTGGTTTGATCCTGATCCTGTTTCAATCAAACCATTATTGATATCTTCCAATATCTTTTTCGCTTGGAATTCTCGAACCATATCTTTACGCTTGCAAGATGCACCGACAACACTCGTCAACATGGATGTCATAGAAAAAAATGATTCGACATCTTGATGTTTTTTAACCACGGCAACAAGAGCCAACTGAAGTTGATGGGCAAAACAGTGAATATAATATGCAGACTTGTTTTCTCTCATAATCAAAGTTTTCAACCCATTGAACCTACCCTTCATATTACTGGCCCCATCATACCCTTGACCACGAATTGTCATCAAACTCAAGCCCAACTCAGCAAATAAATTATCAATGGAAGATTTCAAATTCGAAGACGATGTCTCCTTCACATGGGTAACACTAATAAATCTCTCTTTTACATTTCCATGACAGTCAACAAATCGAAAAATCACAGCCATTTGTTCTTTCCCTGAGACATCACTAGACTCGTCCACCAACAATGAAAAAAAATCACCTTTCATCTCATCAAGTATACGAAGTTGTATCTCCTTAGCAAAACAATTAATAACGTCTTTCTGAATACTTGGAGATGTCATTTGATGATTTTTTGGAGCATTTTCAAGGACAACTTTACGGTTATGCTCACTTGTATTAGCAGAGTATTTAAGAAATTCAAGAAAATTTCCTTGATTTGAAGAACCTTCGGACTCATCACGACCACGAAAAGCCAACCCTTGATGTAACAGAATTCTACATACTTCAATGGTAGCACTTAATCGAGCCAAATATTCCTGTTTTTGAATATTTGTATGTTTATGAAAAGAAACCTCAATGGAACGCTCTTGTCTCCTTAGATCCTCACATTTCCTCAATGCAAAATTATGAGAACTAGATTCATTACCAACATGGATTCCTAACCTCTTTTTTATTCCAAGCATTAAAACCTTCACTTACAAATGCGCCACCACTACCTTGATTCCCAAATTCATCTCTAAACAAATAACAACACAAGCAATATGCTTTGTCTTCCTTAATGCTATATTCTAACCAATTAGCATATTCTTGAAACCACATTGGATTAAATCGACGAGTTCTCGTTCCATACTTTGTCTTAGGAAATTCATGATCATGGGGTTGACAAGGTCCCTTTAAGATATAAGCTATTCTAATTTCATCAATTTGATTCGGATGATACTCGATATTTTTTTCCTTTACAAGGCTCTGCAGGGAGGCTACTCAAATCAACAATTTGTCTACTATGAGAACTAACCCCGCTAGATGCACCCACTCCCGGATTCTCAAACTCGGTAACAATTTCCTCAAATTCACCAACCCGACTTCGTTTATTAAGAAAACGGTCCATATAACTGATATATCAATTAATCTGTTAAGAAAATAAAAATAAAAATAAACAGCCGCACCACACACACAGCCACAGGGGTGTAAAAAACTAAAAATTAGGGTAACAACTAACAATTAACTGAATTAACTATTAAGTGATTAACAACACAACAAATGAAATCAAATTATTACCTTCAAATGAGCACCGGAGAAGAAGAGCAGTGAGCAGAGCACCGGAGAAGAAGAGCCGAAGAGGACCGATTGATTGATGGCTCCAGCCTCCAGCAGCACCGGAGAAGAAGAAGATAAACTGCAGTGAAGCGGCGGCGGCCTGAAGTCTGAAGAACGGAGACGGTAATGATGGAGAGTGGAGGTCGGACTTCTTGTCTTCTTCGGAGTAGGAGCAGTGGACAGCGCTTCTCAGAATGAGGGGCGAAATGGGAGGGAAACTGGGAAAGTCTAATTTTATTAAAATTAGGTTAAAATTATATTTTTTTGTCAAAACGCAAAAACGACGTCGTTTTGCATTTTTTTTTTTTATATTTTAAATCGAGTGGGGTCACTGGACCCCCCCCCCCTGGGGGGTGTGGGTCCTCCCCTGCCTCAAGTCCATAACCAATATTTTTTGGGGCAATTCTAAAGGCATCCGGCTTTTTTTACTTCCAGCATTATGTTCACAAGTAAAATGTGGTGTCGAACTAATTACGTGATGTCGTTAGAATTGCCCTATTTTTTTTTTGCAAAATCGTAGACGAGCCGTGTTAGTTCCATAACAAAATTAATTTTACATAAAAAATATAACACCGGCGAACTTATTTTTTTATATTATTGTTCATAATTATAAGAAACCTTATCGACTATCTTTTGAAGAAAATCAGAATACGCAGAACAGAAGACACAAACTAATGGTTTTATTGAATTGATTGAAATCCATAGAATGGATCACTCTTATATAGTGGAGAAATCATAAGAGATAATCCTAAAAACTAATCCAAATATAATTCTAATAATTTGAAAAACAAATAAACAATCTTTTATTCAAACTACTAAATTATCTTGACAATATATCATCTTTATCTCTTTTTCGAACTCCATTAATCTTCTGTTACTTTATCTTCTAATACCCTCCCTCAAACGTTGCTGGGGTTGAAGGCAACGTTTGCCGTCAACCAGAATCGATCGACTTTTTTTTGACACCCACGGCTTTTAGCTCTCGGCTCCGCCCTTTTGGCTCTCGGCTTTGGGCTTTTAGCATGTGGCTCTTTCTTTGTTTGTCGAAAAATCTTTTCAATTTTCTCCGATGATTGCAAACCTGCCTTACTTTTAGCACCATCCGATAGAGGGATCTGTCTTCACTGTAGCACCGTCTTCATTGTAGACGATGTCATAGATCTGCAATTTTTTTTTTTCTTCTAATTGCATCATAAACGAAAGTGAATATAAATGGATGTCAAAGAAGAGAGATGATGTTATATGACATGAGAAGGACTAGAGCCTCTAAGCTCGACAGTCTCAATGCAAAATGCCATCCACAATTTTTTATTTATTTTAAGACACAATCTGTGATGAATATATATATATATATATATATATATATATTTTTTTTTTTTTTTTTTTTTTTTGAGACGCAATATGCATGAAAGGAGAGGAATTATGTTCTGTATGCAACCATGACTAAAAAAATGGACGAACTGGACTTACAAAAAAAATTGGAATTGGATAAGAAGGATGAACTTTGATTTATTGATATTTAAATTAAAATAATGCAATGCACAAATAATTGAACGAATATTGAAAAAAACAACCAATGCATGTTTGATTCAGTCTTACTCAACCAAATTGATGAGAATGAAGACACGAAAATATGCAAAAATGAAGATTTTTTTTTTTGAGCGAAAAAAAAAAAATCGGATCGATGAGGTTTCGCCAATATTAAAGACTCGAACCCCGCTTCTTTTCTACGATACTGTGAAGAAAATCGAATCACGCAAATGTAAGACACAAACTAATGGTTTTATTGAATTGATTGAAATCCATAGAATGGATCACTTTATATATAGTGGAGAAATCATAAGAGATAATCCTAAAACTAATCCAAATATAATTCTAATAATTTGAAAAACAAATAAACAATCTTTTATTCAAACTACTAAATTATCTTGACAATATATCATCTTTATCTCTTTTACGAACTCCATTCATCTTCTGTTACTTTATCTTCTAATATCTTTTTGTATGAAATTAAATATACCTTTGGAAACACAAATCATTAAATTAAGTAGCTAGTCTTGTATATAATTTGTTCATACATAGAGCAAGAACAAGGGAATATGATTGTAAACGAGTTGTGTTATTTGTGATCGGTTTGTTAGTGTATATTCAATTCAGATCCTCCATAGATTTTTTTGTTTGAAATGCTTTGTGTCATGAATGGTTTGTAACATTTAAACTTTGTCTATGAGCTTGCTAGATTTTTAATAAAATCTTTGTTGTTCAAAAAAGAAAAATTGTAAAATTCAATTCGTCTTAAACTCAAACTCGAACATATATAAAAAGAGCACACACGGCCAATCGGCCATGCAATACTCAAGTGAAGAACTTGTAAGCAAACATGAATTTGTATATAAAATAATATATATATATATATATATATATATATATATATATATATATATATATATATATATATATATATACATTTGTAGCTATTATGTAATTATTATATCAAATTTAAAGTTTGTTTTGATTTGTAGATATATTAGCTTCGTAGAATATAATCTTTAATGAATAATAAAATAATGACATGCATTTACCACTAAAGATATGTATAGTGAAACAAAAGTGATACCATAAATAAGACTGTCACAAGAGAATATATGGCAACAACAAATGACCACCACAAACAAAACAAAGATGTAAATATTAATTGTAAAGCAGAGTTAACTGCTAGAGGTTGCAAGTAGTAGAGTACTGTGTGAAAAAGGAAAATATTTTTAAAACAATAAATTGAATAATTGATGCATGTATTTTTATATCATTGACGACTTAATATATATCGATCAGTGATCGAGTCATATAATTCAGGATGATTAATAATGTACAAAACGTGATGTATTTATGTTTTAATTCTTGTGATACATTATTTCTATCTTCTAGAGATATACTTCGGTTTAGTAACATAAGATTATGTCTGTTGT
This sequence comes from Gentiana macrophylla, assembly GCA_026214975.1. NCBI lineage: Eukaryota > Viridiplantae > Streptophyta > Magnoliopsida > Gentianales > Gentianaceae > Gentiana > Gentiana macrophylla. The sequence goes on along the minus strand of CM047815.1, from coordinate 99,159,767 downwards.
AATAACAATCATATCTTTAAAGTTACAATGTAGTAGTTCAATTAAGTAAGGAGTTAACTTCTCTAGTAACTCGAATCATTGAGACATAACTCTTAACTTATATCATCTATAAATCTTTAAGGACGAAACAATGAAAAATTAAGATTTGGCTCATACATGTGTGTGTATATATATATATATATATATATATATATATATATATGTATGTATGTATAGTCCTCAGAGCATCTCCAATCATGGAGCTTTTAAAAGCTCTATGATTATGCCACGTCATAACTCTATAAACATTTTTTTCATAAACCTTTTATCTACAATGGGTACGGTTGGATTGCTTGAATGGAATAGAATGAAATGTTTTTTTCATTTCATTCCATCATTTTGACGTGTTTGGTTGCGAGATAATATAATGGGTTTTCATTCCATTGGAATGATTTTTTTACCATTTTTATTCCATAAAAAAATGGATGGAATGGACGAAATGGTTTGATGGAATGAAATGTAAGCATAACCTAGTGATAAAAAATCAACCACCACCGCCCGCCCGCCCGCAATCTCCCGTGGCACCTGCCTACCCCACCGCAATCCACCACCACCGCCCTTCACCGCACCACCACCGCCGCCTACCCTGTCACCACCTCAGCACAACTCATCACCATCCCCCATCATAACCCAACCCACAACCATCACAACCTACCGCCGCCGCCATAACAACCAATGGTATCGCACACCACAACCACCACCATCACCACCACCTCAACCACCACTATCGCACATCACCACCACCACAACCACTACTATCGCACACCTCACATCATCCTCCGCCACCCACCACCGCTTGCTACACTCGTTATCATGCACGCTCATCATCCACCGTGTTACTTATCACATCTAATACAATCTTGTATATTTCATTCTATTGCATGCCAAATATAGGAATGGAATCGGTTTCATTCAATTCCATTGTATTCCATTCCATCAGTTTCATTTCATTCCGTTACAATCCAGCAATCCAAACGCACCCTTATAGTATGGACCCACTATACAAAAATATTTTTTTTCCTACACACAAACTATTTAAAATAAAAATAAAAATAAAAACTATTTGGCATGTGATGAACCTGTTTATCTGCTCAAAGCTTTGGCTTAGAGCTTTGCTGAGCTGGATATGGTTCAATGGTGCCAAAGCTTTTCTAAAGCTTTATAATTTTTTTAGAGCTTTTTATCAAGACCATTGGAGATACTCTCTGGACATGATCTAGAAGTGAAGGACTTGAGTCCTTCAAAGGGCAGTTAGATCTAAAGCTGGAGCGTAGATGTTCGAATTCTGTAAATAAGAGACTTATTTCAATTTTTTGACATAATAATAAACACATGACTTTAAGCCAATCGGTTATCTGATTAACATCTATATTCATCTCGTGGAACAGAAGCAGGAATCCTATGGATTAGAGTTTACCCATTTTTTTATGGAGGTATGTATTGGGATATTCTTAGTTGGAGACTCCAACATGGAGAAGTATTCGTGTGGCGCGTTCACGGGCCAGCCTTCATTTCGAGAATGGTTCAGTGTGTGTGGTCGCGCCATATGAAGCATTTCTATACTTGAGCCTCCATGTTAGAACTTCCCGTATGTATGTATTGATGATTTCTAAAAGAAGTGAAGAGGGTAGTAAAGTGAGAATCCAAAGGCAGGAAATAGGTGGAAGAAGTAAAAACCATTGGATATTAACAGAGACAGACAAGACAAGACAGGACAATTACAGTAAGGTCAACATCAATGCAGACTACACAAATTCTTAGTCAATATCTGTCCTCTTTTCAGCCATGTGTGCTCCCCCAACACCTCCCCTCGCCTCCCCTTCCCCTGCCCTCATCCGGATATATATATATATATATATATATATATATATTTTGGCAGAGTATTAGTATAAAGTAACTACATTTAATCAGTTACCACTTACCATACGTGATAGTACCTTGATTAAACATGCATTTTGATAATTTACTATGTTAGTATCATTTATTTAGAGAAGTGGATGTGAATCAACTTTATTATGTATTTGACCATTAATATGGACTCAATTGTAATATTTGGGCAATGATCGATGTGAAATATCTGAGTTTAATTTGATATAATTTGATAGAATTTTTATTTGACAAATGCTGGAATTGTTATACTTTTTATTGTATGTGCCATTTATAAGGGATTTATTTGCATAAAATAATGTTGGTGAGATTTTTACACTTGTATACTTTATTTATCATAAATAATATAATAAGGAAGGTTAAAATCCAAGATTACAAGTATCCAAGAGTTTGGACCAAAATTGGATGAAGAAATCGGATACGTGAATTTTCAATGGAATTTCAAAGGCTTTGAAATTCGAATTAGGCTTGGATTTCTAAAACTAAAGTTCTAAGTCTCGACATAAGGTTTTCAGTACATTTTTTTTTGAGGGGCAAAGGCAATTTTTATTGATCAACATCTGCGGTACAAGTGATGAGAGTCGGAATAGCACTCGTCATGTGTCATCTTTGTATTGGCTAACCATTAATTGAACAGAGAAAATTAATAGCTTATAAAGGCCAAGAGCCCTAGAGTTTAACTGAGAAAGAGGACATGAACCCTAGGTGGAAGGTCAGCTCGGCCTTCTTAACTTACCACCGCATGTCGGCTCGGTAAGAGTGGAGGTCGGGTAATGCGGTACAACTCGGGATGGCCCGGGGGGCTCGACGCAGATCGGCTAGAACCTTCCTTGTTCGTATTTGGCACACATGCTTAATAATACCATATAAACACGGAAAGAATTCGATGATATAATGACATTGATCTTGTCATTTAAATATGTCCATAATTATCCCTAAATTATAGGGATTTACGTGTATTAATCATTAGGAAAATAATAATAATAATAATATAATTCCTTGCAGGACAAGGAAATAGATTAATCGTCTCCTATATAAACAACCCTAAGGAACTACGGAGACTTGATTCCTGAAACATAACAGGATACGTAGGCAACTTGAGAGACTCTTAAGCTCAGTCTAAAAGTCACCAAAAAACATCCCTCGTTCATATTACCCTAGATTAAACAGCCCGGATAACTATTGACGAAATCGAGCATCATCAATTGGCGCTAGAAGGATGACCTTCTATCGGTAATGGATCGAGGTGGTTCGTGATCAAGTTAATGGCAAAAACATGCCAAAAACGCAGTCAGATCCGGAACTTATTTCCGGAGATTGAACCGTTGGAATAAAAATTCCACCGTTCAGATTAAAGAAGAAGGAGTGGCGAACAAGCCCTCCAAATTCTGTACCGATCAGAGTCCGTTTAAAGGTCCGATCTTCGCCGGAAAGTTGCTACTGTATCATAGAAAACGAAGCAGACGCAGCTGTCAGATCGAGGGCTAATTTCCAGAGATTCAACCGTTGGAACAAGATTTCCACTGTTCAGATTGAAGAATAAAGAGGACTGAACAATCCTTCCAAATTTCGTGCCGATCGGAGTCCGTTTAGATGTCCGATCGTTGCCAAATAGCTGCTATTGTATCACCAAAAACGCAGCAGTCATAAAAAAACGCAGTCAGATCGAAGGCTTATTTCCAGAGATTACACCGTTGGAATAATAATTCCACCGTTCAGTTTAAAGAAAAAAGAGGTACGAACAATCCCTCCAAATTTTGTGCCGAACGGAATGCGTTTCGATTCCCGATCGTCACCAAAAGTCGCTGTTGTATCATAAAAAAGTAGCAGATTCAGCTGTCAGATTGAGAACATATATCCGGAGATTGAACCGTTGGAATTATAATTACACCGTTCAGATTAAAGAAACGAGAGGGGCGAACAAGCCCTCCAATTTTTGTGCCGATCGGGATCCGTTTCGATGCCCGATCGTCACTGGAAAGATGTTACTGCATCACCAAGAAAAGCTGCGAATTTTCTTCATCCAAGATTTACAAGATCTTCATCTAAATCTCCGGAGCTCGGCCATAATAAGCTCCACCGAATGAGCTCACGCAACATGAGCTCGCCCCGTATGAGCTCCCAAGCTCTCCAAATACGAACTCTCCGGGTACAAACTCTTATTGGCATTTATTTCCGTTTCTACAACATAAATGAGCGAATCTTTAATAAGACCGAGCTCGTCTCGGCATCATAGTATATAAGACCGAGCTCGGCTCGGCATCATATTCGGAGCTCTCTCGAGCAAATCTTTTATAAGACCGAGTTCCGCTCGGCATCATATTTGGAGCTCTCTCGAGCAAATCTTTTATAAGACCGAGCTCCGCTCGGTATCATATTTGGAGCTCTCGTAAAGGGAATCTTCTATAAGACCGAGCTCGGCTCGGCATCATAGTTGGAGCTCTTTTGAGCGAATCTTCTATAAGACCGAGCTCGGCTCGGCATCCTATTTGGATCTCTACTGAGCGAATCTTTAATAAGACCGAGGTCGGCACGGCATCATATTTGGAGTTCTCTTGAGCAAATCTTCTATAAGACTGAGCGCGGCTCGGCATCATATTCGGAGCTCAACCTCGAGCGAATCTACTATAAGACCGAGCAGTCTTATACGCCGTTGTCCAGGCAGCAGCCCATGGGAAAGATCTAAGAGATCCATCAGAGGATAATTCTAATGGCAGGACCATTCCACGAAGTTGGCATACCAACAACCTTTACAAATTACGCGTCTAGGACAAATTTGCAAAGGACAAATTTCCCGAGTCTGCAGGTCAGGCCAACGATCGCATACAAAGCATATAGAGCTCAAAATCAAAACCCAAGTATGTCATCCAATATAGTGAGTAATGCATGGCATACTAGAGGGCTGGAAGAGCAGATCAGATGAGCAGACAGCTGAAAAATTCGCAAGGAAAATTACCGGAAAAAGAAAGATCAGACTTCAAAAATTAAGTCTGCTTGAGCAGACCCCAAATAATCAAGTCTGCAAATCAGACATCGAAAATAAAGTCTGCCTGAGAAGACCCCATATAATCAAGTCTACAGGTCAGACTCCAAAAAATTAAGTCTGCCTGAGCAGACTTCAAAAAATTAAGCCTCCAAGACAGACAAGCCGAGCTCCGCAAAACGGACTCCGCTCAAATCATTAAAACTGACATCCGAGCTCCGCCGGCCGGACTCAGCAAACATATGTCAGCACAACTCATTAAGTCAGCAGGACTGACAAACAGAGCTTCGCAGGTCAGACTCAGCAAAAATTCATTGAGTCAGCAGGACTGACAAACTGAGCTGCAGGTCAGACTCAGAAAGTTTGCATACCACAAACTTCCCGAGTCTGCAGGTCAGGCTAAAATTTTAACATACTCAGAAAGGTTGAATACCACAAGCTTCTCGAGTCCTCAGGTCAGGACATAATTTTAACTGAGTACTGCAGGTCATACTCAGAAAGCTTGAATACCACAAGCTTCTCGAGTCCTCAGGTGAGGACATAATTTTAACTGAGTACTGCAGGTCATACTTAGAAAGCTTGAATACCACAAGCTTCTCGAGTCCGTAGGTCAGGACACATTTTTAACTGAGTACTGCATGACATACTCAAAAAGCTTGAATACCACAAGCTTCTCGAGTCCTCAGGTCAGGACATAATTTTAACTGAGTATTGCATGTCATACTCAGAAAGCTTGAATACCACAAGCTTCTCGAGTCCTCGGGCCAGGACACATTTTTAACTAAGTCCTGCAGGTCAGACTCAGAAAGTTTGAATACCACAAACTTCCCGAGTCTGCAGGCCAGGCAAAATTTTTAACTGAGTACTACATGTCAGACTCAGAAAGTTTGAATACCACAAACTTCCCGAGTCTGCACGTCAGGCTAAATTTTTAACTGAGTACTGCAGGTCAGACTCAGAAAGTTTGCAAAGGACAAACTTCCCGAGTCTACAGGACAGGCTAAATTTCTAACTGAGTACTGCAGGTCAGACTCAGAAAATTTGCAGAGGACAAACTTTCCCGTGTCTGCAGGTCAGGCTAAAACCAAAACGTAAAGAGTATTGATGATGACAAATTAAGTCACCTTAAAGATCCGGGCTTTTCCTTCTTTTATTGATGAATAATCAAGAACCTTAATGCCGAGAACAAAGAAGGGGTTTTGTATATTTTCGGCTGAGTCTAAGTGGAATTCTTAGAGTGCCTACGTATCCTGTTATTATCCCAGGAATCAAGCCATACGTAAATCCTAGGACGTTGTATTTATAAGGACAATGCATGACCTAACCCTAATATGAGTCGGTTTGTAGCTGTTGTCATATTTACCCTTAATTGGGCTTTACCCCTTGCCCAAGTTCTCCGGTGGATATTGGGCCAACATAGCTGGTGTGGACTCTGTTCTCGATATCGATCTGCCCGACCTGGGAAGATCGACTCCTAGAACCCACGTCCTGCACTGCCTGTAAGTCGATAGTCATGACCTCGAGCTCCTAGATATACTTCGGGCTCGAGGGTCGACACGCGTGCCATGCTACCAAGTCGATAGTCCGACCTGTATAAAAATATCTGGTTCCTGTGCCTTGGTAAATATTTAACCCAAGATGCCCACTCGATGATGATATATCGAGGTGCGTAACCCGGGATAGTCAAGTATACAGAGCTCAAAATAAAAAACAAAGTATGCCATTCACTACAATAAGTAATGCATGCCATACTAAGGAGGTGCACAGGGTACCAGGTAAGTATTCAAACCTCAAAATAAATTTCAAAGGTAAGTACTCAAACCTCAAAATAAATTTCAAACTAAAAGTACAGTGGGCAGAGCACCACAAACATCCATAAAACATACAAGTTTTTTAGAAATTTCATAAAACAAATATGTCTTGGCAATAAGAGAAAGGGCAATCAATTCTGGGCACCAGGATTTTGCTCCGTTGAGGAAGGAGCCGGCTCAGTGCTCTGAGAAACAGGGCTGCGTTTAATATGCTTAGCCCCAATGTCCTCTCCTTCCTTAAAATCTCCTAATCGGTCGTCGTAGACCTGGCCCACACCTACCTTGTACATGGTTCGATAGTGAGGAAGGTCGGGAAGAACCAGCCCGGCACGTTGCTCTTGAGCCTCATCAACTCCGGTAGTGTATCCATGCTGCATAACGGGGTTTAACAGAAACTTCAAGGGCTTGGGAAAGTGGTCAGAAGACTTGTACTCGTGAATGGCTTGGTCATTCTGAGCAGGGGTAGGAGCTTCCAGGGCATCCCTCTCCGCACGAACCTTGGACAAGGCCTGCCTTAGTTCAGAGTTCTCCGCCGTATACTTGTCAAATGCGGCTTGAAGTTCAGCGGTACGCCGAACCTTGGTCTGCTCGAGCTCAGCCTCCTGAGCTCCAAGCCGTTCCATTAGAGCTCTGATTTCTTCATCTTTTGACTTAAAAGCACGCACGTCGGGAGGAAAACACAGCAATACAAGAGGGGAAAGTCAAGCAAAAGGAAGAATAGATATCATTGCTGCCAGGTCGTGATCAGACAGGAGCCTCTGGCCCGAGGAAGACCTATCCTCGGTCAGGTCCTCGATATCGTTAGCCGGACGAGCCTCATGCCTCCTCTTTTTGGATCTACCTCTTTGTGGAGTAGCAGCAATTAGGACCTGCCTCTTCATATGAAGGTCGACTTCCTCTACTTCCTCATCTCTCTTCTCTGCATCCGCATCCACTTCTAAAAAATCAACCCCTTCGCGCACGGAGGGTAACCCAGGTACGTCGTTAGGAAGCTCGGATAAATGCCGAGCTGAAGAGGAATTCAGGACGGTACCCACAGATCGGGTCGCCTGCAGATCAACGCTCTCGGTCCTCTCCGAGCCCTGATTAGTCTCAGTATGGTCCTCTTCGGGGACCTCCTCCTCGTTCACATCAGCAAGCAGCTTAACAAAAGTTTACACTGCCAGCAGCGAAGCAAAAAGATCAGTACAACTATTCTATAAAAACAAAGATGGAAAATAAAACGAAGCATAAACGAAATGCAAGTTCAAAAACCTAATAAGCATTAAGAATTGAGTTCAAATTTGCACTTATATAGCGAGAGTAAGATTCTCCATGGAAGCATTGACCCCCGGCAGCTCGGCAGGAGCCGTTGAAGCAGAAGCAGCAGCAGCAGAAGGCATTAAATAAGGAGCTGCAACAACGTTCTCAAAATCCGTTCCACTTCTGAAGACGTGGGCACGAATGACAACATCATAACAGTAGCTTTGCCACCTGGCAGAGTATGTTATTGTAAAATTCTACAAGTCTAGATGAAAGTGACCGAAAAACACCTCTAACTGATCCGACCTCACAACAAGTAGTTCAGTCATATCTGGAGGGCTTATGACGAGGGTCGGACTAGCCCTCTGTTAGTAATATCATGCGCAGCGGAAACGATTTAAGGATCTAGATCTATACAATATACGTAATAAAACAACTAGATCTATTCTACAAGGTGGTTGTAGATCATACCTCTTGGATCTCTAAATCCAAGTTGAAGAACCGCAATGGAAAGAACATGAGATGGTGTGAAGAGCACCACGATCTTCCGTACGTGTGATCCGAGCAACTCCCGGTGGAAGGAAATCCTCGTCTCGAATCCTTACGATATGCTACCCGGAAAAAAACTCCAAGCTTTTTCCTCCTTGCTTATGGCCGAAAATTCCCTCTCTAATTCATTAGGGAATTTCGAATTTTGTGTGTATATTAAGTTTGAAGAACTCTCTTTATATGTAAGAAAGTCAAACTTAAGCCAAGGATTTTTATTTATCAAACAAAATAAATCCTTTTAATAAAAGATAATTCCGTAATATTCTAGAACAAATATAGAATAATATTTATCTTTATTATTTACCACAAATATTTATCCAATAAATATTTTATGCATTAATGTCTTATTAATACACAAGAAACTAATTCTTGTTACCAAAAATATGCATGTGGCGTGAATTGCATCTTTAATTGACCTAGTCAATTAATTTTTGTCATACACACTAATTTGCCAATTATTATGGAAAATATATTTTCCACTTATTTTAATTATTTAGTTCCAACTAATTAAATAGTCACTAAACAATTAATTCACATATCGATTAATTAAATTCTAATAAGAATTAAATTAATATCATTATTAGGATTCGACGTCCGAGAATAGCTATGCTTATATTGGAGGCACGTCGGGGGCCATGGACTAATAATCAATGACTCCGATAAATCAAATAAATAATTATCTTACGAATGAATAATTATATTCGATAAATCAATCACGGAATATGCCACCATAATCCCGTGATCGCACTCCTCCGATTATAAGATTATATTTATCTCCTCACGAAAAGTAATAAGCGTCCATTGATATAATCATTACATATGGATTAATCCTCCATGATCGCTCATTCTAAATCGGGAAGTTACCGTTAACCCTTTTCGAACCTCTTATCCTTATTTACCATTAACCCCTAGTGATCAATTAATTCATACAACTCACCGTAGCTAATCGATGTAATATGAACTCGCGCGATCGATCGCTTTAGGATTAACAAATAAGGAATCGTTTATGTACTTCCATAAATGGAAGGAATGGATTCCGTATCTGTGATAACACGTACTACTCACTCAATCCAAAGATACAATGCCAAGATGGGGTAATTCGGACCACGCACTCGGTGTAATCCTTAACCGTCAAGTCAAACCTCATACCGATTCAAGCGGTTTGATCGTGATCACCTCAGATTAAGATATATCCATAAATATGATCATCCATTGATTTGATAAGACTTCTCGATTACGGAATTATATCGTGAACTCTAATCAAATCGGTCCAGCCCTATATGATATATCTATCATATATAAATGCCCCATTAGGTTCTCTTAACCGAAAGTCCGGATAAGACAATCACACCTATTGTGTTCTGGGCGCATTAATAGCACGTTAAAGGAGAGACCCGATACTCTCGATTAACTTTACTACGGGCTAATTTTATTTTAAGTACATCTTCACTAACTCAATCCTCCCGTGTATATACCATACACCGAGTTAAGTGATTACATAAACGATATACTTAGGGTTTTAGTAGTGTAAATACTATTGTCACATCGGTGAATATGAGAATAATAAATATGAATAATAACATCATTTCATTTATTAAATAAAACAATTACAAAATTGTCTTTCGGGCATTACACCTAACAATCTCCCACTTGCACGAAAGCATGTGATTAATTGTTTTAGAGCACACCCTATTATTTAAAATACAACAAACTACATCTCCCACTTGCTCTAAAGCAATGGAGACCCATCCCGTATTCTAGTACCCATTAAGCATATCATAACCATTTCAGATTCCAAAGTACACTCCGAGTATGCCGTCGTAGGATAGGTCAGTGACTCGGGGAGCACCTACATCTAAATGTCATGGGTCTTAATGATTAGTCAGGTTGTCGGCTCGAGACGATCCGTAGAATCGAAACGTTACCGGTCCATCTAATCATGTGGTACTTTCCCAATATGCTCTTGAACTCAAGTGATTTCGGAAATCCTTATAAGCTACCCCTTCATCGTTTGCACAATGATGTGGTATCGGCTCTCCAAATCTGGAATCACTCCCAGAACTGAAAAGGAAATCCTGAGGCTATATCGCCTCTCTAGCTACTACAAAAAGCCGCTAATCACCCAACTAGTTAAAGTCGAGTTGGCGTTGCTGGATTCCTCCAGGCAATAGCTTCAACACAAGAGTAAACACTGAGACCGAGATCGACTTAACGATCATCCTTAATCTGACACAAAGTCAGAACCAGTGTATTCTCACATATCCAAGTTCACATTTGAATATGCCCGCATATTATTCCTCGTTCTCTCAAGATACTAAAGGACATACTAAACTTGCTTCGTTAACCGCCGAATCTAAGATTCGGTCAAAATTGACGTTCAATAACCTGACCATCTCTTACTAGAAAGAGAATCTATCCCATTTCTCTTGATCCGAAGATTAAGAGAGTCATTCCTGAGGCATAGGGTAGAACTTCCTCGTTGAATGTTGCATACACGCACGCATCATCTTAACCAATAAGATGGATGGGAAACCGATGGATCGATTCTAATGAATTCGACCGAATCAAACTCTTTAGAATGTTGTCCAAAACTCATTTGTAGAAAATTGTGGCTTTGTCGATTCTAACTTCGATAACACACCCATGTTGTTACCAAGCTGGTGCGATGTCATCCTTCACAAACACTAATATATATTTATATATATTCACTACTTTACTAATATTGATATCCAGTCTACAAAAGACTTATCAATATCTTTGGTCAAATCCACATGTTTTTAGAAACAGGTGGCTTCAATGACCAAGATGTTTTCTTCTTATCCACAAAGGACATAAGCCTTGACGATCATCCCGTCATGGGGTTCTTAGCGAAGACCCTTCGTTCGAATGAATCCAGATTCCGTTTTTTCGGCATGAAAAGTCTCAGGGAATCACCCCTATTTTCTGCTTTTGAACGAAATCATGCAATACCGAACTCATTCTACTCTTTTCCGTGTAGATCCAATTACTCCTACGGGCCTGAGACACTCGGTGGTTCTCGCAAGAGTATGAAACGACTCTGGAGTACCAAACTCCATTCACGGGGTTATGGCTTATAAACCAACCTCTATTATCGAAATCCTATACAAACTCACAAAAGAGCCATAGGTCATTAATCGATCCTGTAGACCATAAAGTCCGCGAGAACCCATAATGGGTAATGGATAAACCATACTCCCACTATTTTCTTGGTGGATCGAAATTCGCGATTTAGTTCAATGTATTTAGTGTCATCACCAACAACCAATGTTGGATGTGGTTTGATCTAATCGATAAGTAACTACCTTGAGTAACCGTACTCTCAAGGTTCAAGGTTTGTTGTTCATAGACTCTATCGTAAAGGATGCAACAAAGATAACTGTCCCTTCCTCGATGTCAAGAATCGATAACGAACCTTTTTCTCAATGCTACAAGATATATAACGATTGGTCATCGACCGAACGTGTACGCGAAATTCCCAAATCAAACCATCAAGCATCATGTGCTAAATGCTTATATTGACGGAATTTGGGTGAACCGAATCCACTCATTATCCGTTAATTCCAAAGCACATTCTAGGTAGACTTCTCGGTTATATACTTCAATGTAAACCGTTATTTCATTTCCAATATCTTTATTGAGTTAAGCGTGTATTATGGCACATCTACAACTATGTAAAGGCAATTCAATGGTTTCTTCCTTAGTGAAAGCATTTCACTATAAGGCGAGCCGAGCATCGATCCACAGGACTATGTGATGGCCCATTTCTGAGTATAGAATACTCCATCTCCGACAAAATCGAGACACCTTTGGATATTTTGGATAAACTTACCGGAGTGTTTGAATAGTTGTCGAGACAGAAGTCACTACTCGGAAGCTCCTACTAGCTTGTATCTTTCATCAAACCCGAAGGTCGCCATGAACAAGCTATGTTACTTCTTTATAACCATTATCCTTTCCCGATTGAAAGGAAAATTAGTCATTGAACCTTTAAGACAATCTAACTAGACGGGAGAAAGGAATCACCCCCGAGCCGCCTTCGTCTTGTCTTTTAGGGACTATGCACTAACTATGGAATATGAAGAAGCGTTTATCTAAATATAGAAACCAATTTCTTTTAACAGTTCTTAAGATGTGTTTTATATACATATTTCAAAGATTTCTAAGTGGTTTTGACTTTATCAAACAAAAGTCCGAGTCTTGGATTCAGTATTACAAATGGTATATTCACTTTCTATAATCGACAAACAAATTATCGGATAGAAGGTAAATCCATTCGTTCCAACGAATCTTAAATGAAAAATAAATTTTCCGCGATATCCAAGGATTGAATCCGAGATTCATTTCCTTATATCACTCCCACTATTATAGCTAAAATTAACTGCCCGTTGTTTACTCCTTTAATCGTTAAATGCATTGCTGCCTTGTTCTTCCAAAGAACTTAGCTCAAGAAAATCGCCAAGGATTCATAGGTTGGTGATCCGAAATCACTGTCCTTATCCTATGATTTTCGCTAATTAATTTTCGGTTTAGCCTTAAAATCAACTCGCTTTTAGATGACTAACACTTTTAAACATACTTTCCCATTCTTGACTTTCCGTAAATGAAAATAGTTTTGAACTAGCGGTTCGTGTGAGTAGACACTACTCTGAACCGTGGGATGTTTATTTCGAGTGTTACTTGTTAGGACTTTTCGGATTTTCTAATATACGGAAAAATAACAAATCATAACATTAAAGCTCCCACTAGTTTATCGGTTCCAAATACCGCCTAACCAAAGAATACTTTATTTTATGATTTTCCAATTTTTCAATTTGAAAATCTCTCGTGTAAACACTTACACAGCTTCTAATGTTTCGGAAAAACAACAAATCATAGAACTCCCACTAGTTCATCGATTCCAAATATCGTCCAACTAGCAACACTTCATGACTTTCCGGTTTTCAATTAGAGCGATTGCGTGTGTAATCACTACACACCTTTGAAAATTCACTAAAAATTTCAAAGTCCGAAATCACCTTTGATCAAACTAAGTTTGTCTCTCGTTTGACACGAATGACACTAATGACATACCTATATGTCACTCTGGTTTTTTTTTTTTTTTTAAAGGCTTAAGAGAAAATATCTCTTTCAAAAATAAATGCATTATTGATTAACTAGTTCAACGTCCTAGTTACTTTCCACTTTTAATGAAGTCAATACTAGTCAATATTAAGCAATTTAGAAAGGGATATAATGTTGTAAATAAAATGACATAAATTAATTCAAGTTTAACACTACTATATAAATTTTAGGAATTGTAAACTAAAAGATAAGTCTACTCTACCATTCCAAGGTTTTAACCTCGCATCTCGATGCCGCCTTAGGGTAGGTCAAAGAGATGACGGTTAAAGCGAGACAATCTCATCAATGATTAACTTGTGAGAATCGAACATCCCTTTATTCATTGACTACCTTCCTTTTAAGCCTAGGTATTACCAAAAATACCCATGATGAGTGTGACCTACTATATCGGATCTCTTAGGTACGCCCGAGTGTGCCGTCTTAGGATAGGTCGGTGACCCGACGAGTACCAGTAAATCCTATCCTTTCGGAGACCAAGCCATGAATGTTGATAGGGGTGAACACCATCCTTAGGGGACGAAAATCAAAGCGCCTCGGCGTCACCCTTCTCTCACTTACTTGTATCTATAGTAGAGGCCGTGGGGTTGGTGTCGCCTCCCCGCTCCCACTCAATATTTTGGAAGTGGTTGTGGGTTAACTAACCACGTCTTTTGATGTTATCATAAAAGCTCATCAAATCAAGGATTCGAATGGTGTCGGTAACGTAGGCAAGCCTACCCGTCCTATTCGTTGGAACATATGTGACAATGATCGGACGAAATCGGGTCAAGACAAATTTATTGAGATTAGAAGGAATCACCCTCCGCTCTCGGTTTGGCTTAGTCTTGCCGGACCCCGTGCATACATCACACTAGGAGGGTTAAGTCGCTTCGAGCGAAGCTCAATTGACCACCCAACCTATAAGCGAACCGTTTTTATCCAAGATTTATTGTTCTTTTACCATCATTCAATCTCGTAGACACTACGAATTGAAAACGTGATCTCGTTTTCGACTTTAAGGCGGTTCACCGAGAACACACACCGAAAGGCTAACGATTTCATAACCCGTCCTCGGATCTTTAATTAGTTACTAAATTAATTAATTACCACGTATTAATTAAATTTCAACTAATTACACGAGTTTATATACATGCCTATTTTAATTACCAAAATTAAAATTCTACATGTATGCATGGAGTGGATTTATGATATGATGCATGTCATGGCAATTCGATTTTATATCTATTTTATGATCAAACACATAAAAATAAATTGCGGAAAATTTAAACACCGAGATGGATCGTTGGCACCTCCATGCATCTAATCTATTAGAAAATAAAAACCAAAACCCTAACTAGGGTTTACTACTTTCTAACTAAATCTGCAGCTGTTCGAACTTTTCGACGATCGGCATACCAAACGAACTCGGATCGGGACGAAACTTTCCAGATCATATCTTCACCCTTGAACTTCAATATGGACGGTTGGATCGGTGCTTTGACTTATCAATTTTCTCCAGTAAACCGCCAAACTTGCTGCTGAATCTGACTTTGACTGCACTGCATCAAGGACTTCCTGAGGCAGATCGGGAATCGAGATGAATCCCGATCGACCTGAAATTTTATGGTACGTCCAAAACTCCAAGTTGATCAATCTGAACGGTCGGATTTTCGTTTCAATGGTCCAAACTCTCCCAGAAAATCGAGGAAGACACAGGTAGTGTTTCTGTGAATCCTGCGTTTTTCTGTTACAGCAGCCTCTTCGCAGCATCAAACGGATATTGAAACAGACTCTGATCGACGCCAAAATTTGTGGAGTTGATCATAATCTTCTAATCTTGATTCTGACCGGAGGGATCTTCGTTTCAACGGTTCGATCAATGGGAAAATAAAAAAATACTAAACAGCTACTAACAAGATCTATTTGCTGGAAATTAAACTTGCAATAAAGATAAATTACATAATTTCCTATACTCATATGAACGAATTTTCATCGTTTATACGAGTTTACAATAGATCTAACGGGTAAACAGTACCAACCCCAATCCATCTCTTCAACCACAACAATCGCAACAACATAAAAATTAAACAAACATATGCATCGCCCATAAAATTGGACAAAACTACATGTTTTCCACTCACTGTATCTAATATTTTATACGTATAAATATAGATCACCATGGCGACTGATACCACTGTTAGTAATATCATCCGCAGCGGAAACGATTTAAGGATCTAGATCTATACAATATACGTAATAAAACAACTAGATCTATTCTACAAGGTGGTTGTAGATCATACCTCTTGGATCTCTAAATCCAAGTTGAAGAACCGCAATGGAAAGAACATGAGATGGTGTGAAGAGCACCACGATCTTCCGTGCGTGTGATCCGAAGCAACTCCGGTGGAAGGAAATCCTCGCCTCCGAATCCTTACGATATCTTACTGGGAAAAAACTCCAAGCTTTTTCCTCCTTGCTTATGGCCAAAATTCCTCTCTAATTCATTAGGAATTTGAATTTTGTGTGTATATTAAGTTTGAAGAACTCTCTTTATATAAAGAAATCAACTTAGCCTAAAGCGATTTTTATTTATCAAACAAAATAAATCTTTTTAATAAAAGATAATTCCATAATATTCTGTAACAAATATAGAATAATATTTATCTTTATTATTTACCACAAATATTTATCCAATAAATATTTTATCATTAATGTGCCTTATTAATACACAAAAAAACTAATTCTTGTTACCAAAAATATATGCATGTGGCGTGAATTGCATCTTTAATTGACCTAGTCAATTAATTTTTGTCATACACACTAATTTGCCAATTATTATGGAAAATATATTTTCCACTTATTTTAATTATTTAGTTCCAACTAATTAAATAGTCACTAAACAATTAATTCACATATCGATTAATTAAATTCTAATAAGAATTAAATTAATATCATTATTAGGATTCGACGTCCGAGAATATTTATCTTATATTGGATGACGTCGGGGGCCAATTAATGACTAATAATCAGTGAACTCCGATAAATCAAATAAATAATTATCTTACGAGCAGAATAATTATATTCGATAAATCAATCACGGAATATGCCACCATAATCCCGTGATCGCACTCCTCCGATTATAAGATTATATTTATCTCCTCACGAGAAAAGTAATAAGCGTCCATTGATATAATCATTACATATGGATTAATCCTCCATGTGATCGCTCATTCTAAATCGGGAAGTTACCGTTAACCCTTTTCGAACCTCTTATCCTTATTTACCATTAACCCCTAGTGATCAATTAATTCATACAACTCACCGGGTAGCTAATCGATGTAATAATATGAACTCGCGCGATCGATCGGTTTCTAGGATTAACAAATAAGGAATCGTTTATGTACTTCCATAAATGGAAGGAATGGATTCCGTATCTGTGATAACACGGACTACTCACTCAATCCAAAGACAATGCCAAGATGGGGTAATTCGGACCACGACTCGGTGTAATCCTTAACCGTCAAGTCAAACCTCATACCGATTCAAGCGGTTGATAGTGATCACCTCGAGATTAAGATATATCCATAAATATGATCATCCATTGATTTGATAAGACTTCTCGATTACGGAATTATATCGTGAACTCTAATCAAATCGGTCCAAATTTCTATATGATATATCTATCATATATAAATGCCCCATTAGGTTCTCTTAACCGAAAGTCCGGATAAGACAATCACACCTATTGTGTTCTGGGCGCATTAATAGCACGTTAAAGGAGAGACCCGATACTCTCGATTAACTTTACTACGGGCTAATTTTATTTTAAGTACATCTTCACTAACTCAATCCTCCCGTGTATATACCATACACTGAGTTAAGTGATTACATAAACGATATACTTAGGGTTTTCTGTAGTGTAAATACTATTGTCACATCGGTGAATATGAGAATAATAAATATGAATAATAACATCATTTCATTTATTAAATAAAACAATTACAAAATTGTTTTTCGGGCATTACACCTAACACCCTCGTCACGTGTCATCTTTGTATTGGCTAACCATTAATTGAACACGGAGAATTAATAGCTAATAAAGGCCAAGAGCCCTAGAGTTTAACTGAGATATAGGACATGAACTCCAGGTGGGAGGTCAGCTCGGCCCTTCTTAACTTACCACCGCATATCGGCTCGGTAAGAGTGGAGATCGGGTAGTGCGGTATAGCTCGGGATGGCCCGGGGGGCTCGACGCAGGTCGGCCAGAGCCTTCCTTGTTCGTATTTGGCACACATGCTTAATAATACCAGATAAACACGGAAAGAATCCGATGATATAATGACATTGATCTTGTCATTTAAATATGTCCATAATTATCCCTAAATTATAGGGATTTACGTGTATTAATCCTTAGGGAAATAATAATAATAATATAATTCCTTACAGGACAAGGAAAGGGATAAATCGTCCCCTATATAAACAACCCTAAGGAACTACAAAGACTTGATTCCTGAAACATAATAGGATACATACGCAACTTGAGAGAGACTCTCAAACTCAGTCTAAAAGTCACCAAAAAAACATCTCTCGTTCATATTACCCTAGATTAAACGGCCCGGATAACTATTGACGAAATCCAGCATCATCAACAAGCAAGTAATACATGAGAAGGGGGAGAAGTACCCCATTTCATACATCCAACAAGATGAAGACCTTCTCTGGCTAATAAATGTGCAGAAATATTTCCTTGACGTTTTGTGAAGGAAAAAGAAACTGTGATAAACGCTTGGAGGCAAGCTTTACAATCCTCGATGATACTTCCTACCTGAGATAAATCTTCCACTTGGTCGGTTAGACGACGATGAATAGATTGACAATCTCCTTCGAACGATACCTTGAAAAAACCCTAAGAAAGAACGAATAACAAAACGTTATAAACTGCTAAGGTCTCTCCAACTGGAACGTCATATTCCCTTCTAGTTTTTTGGAAAAACTTCATAGAATGGCCCCCCGGCTGTTACGAATGAGTCCACCAATAGCGGTGACGTTCTCGCCAAAAGCCACGTCGACGTTAAATTTCAAAATTTCCGTAGGTGGAGGCTTCCATTTTACCTCAGGAATTCGATTTGAAGCAGACCCTCGAGCCTTTGAGTTTGCAATTAAATATGTTTCAGCTTCGGCCAAAGAGTCTGTAATAGTCATGCCTACAAGGACGTGTTTCTTATTGAAGACCCAATCATTTCTAGCTTTCCAAATATGTCACAATAAGCTAGCCACGTGAGCAATTTCGCTATCATCTTTTATACGAATCAACTCCTCGAGCACTTGAAGCATTGAATGAGTTTTCATCTTCCTAAGGTGTTCACCTTTGTGATATTGTGACCAAATCGCCTTCAGAATTTCGCATTCAAAGAGACAATGCCATATTGTTTCCTCTGTTCGGGAACAGACCGGGCATAATCCATCACCGACTCCTCTGGTTCGGAGGGCTAGATTCGTGGGTAAGGCATTTTGAAAAACTTTCCAAAGGAAATGCAAAATTCTAGGTTGCACTCGAATTCTCCAAAGATGCGTCCATGGGTTCATACGCTTTTCGGAAGGGGAGGGCTTGTTGGAGGTCGATTTCGTCTTCAATTCATAAGATAAAGAATAACCTGCTTTAACCCGCATGGGTAGCTCAACTGGTAACAAGGGTTGAAGTTGGTACAAAGGCCACGGGTTCGAGACCTGGCAGCGGCAACATAAAGGGAGAAAAATCCTTTGGGAGGCTCATGTTGTACGCACCAGGCGCTGGGCACGGCCTTTGTTACTGGTTGAGTCACCATGATTTACATCCTCCCACAACCTGGTCGGGTGCTCAGGGGTGGGGCGCTGGGTGGGCGATTCCACCTTTTTGGTACAAAGAATAACCTGCTTTAACATAGTAGCATCCATTTTCAGAAAAATGCCAGATAAACCTGTCTTCTTTGGCGTTAGGCGATAGTGGGATCGATAGTATTTTCTGGGCTTCAAAAGGGTTGAAAGCTTCTCGGACCAGGTCAACTCGCCACTGCCGAGTGAAGGAGTTTATCAGACAACTTACTTTCCTGTATGGAAGGGTGTTCAAATTTGCATGGGCATGAAAAGTTGGCTCAGCTGGCAGCCATGGGTCATCCTTAATATCTATTTTATCCCCCTTGCCAACCTTCCACCGGAGACCATGAGAAAGAAGCTCTTTACAGCGAATGATACTCCTCCAAAATGCTGATGTGGAGCTAGTAAAGAGGCTGAAGTAATTCCTTTGAGCTGAAGTATTTTGCTTTTAAGACATTCGCCAATAAGGATGTGGGGTCATTCAAAATTCTTCATGCTTGCTTTGCCAATAAAGCAAGGTTGAAGCACTCAAGGTGGCGAAAGCCTAGCCCTCCCTCTCCCTTTTTTTGACAACAGGTGCTCCATGACTTCCAGTGTATTCGATCATGGCCTTCCGAGGATCCCCAGAAGAACTTTCAGGTTTTCAACACATTTTGAATCGATCAAATCGAAAACACAAAAGTCAAGTTTTGGTCAAAATACAAAGATGGTTTGGGTAAGTCCAATCAGCTCGTGGAAGCTAACAGACTTATCATGGAAGCACTAGCTGACTTCATATATTTTTCGTTTCCTAGTGTAACGTCCCCCCGGGCCTGATAGCGCTAAATGAGTCATAAATGGTCCGGTTAATTGCTTAGACCGCCGTGCTTGCTTGGTCTAAAAGAGCAAGCCCGAGTTGACAAGACCTTTATGTCTCACACTTATATGTGGGAGAGCAGGACTTTACTTTACCGATGTGGGACTTTACATTCTCCCTCCCTTACAAAGGACTGGCGTCCTCGCCAGGACGTCAAAGACTGTCCAGTTCGTCCCTACCATATGATTACAAGGGACTGGCGTCCTCGCCAGGACGGCCAAGACTTGTCCCAGTGGACTTGTTCCAGTTCTTCCCTACCATAGGATTACAAAGGACTGGCGTCCTCGCCAGGACGGCCAAGACTTGTCCCAGTGGACTTGTCCCAGTTCGTCCATATCATAGGATTCTAGAGGTGGCCCCCACCACCTCTCACGGCATGACACTTAGTTCCGTATGATAGTCGGCTTTGATACCATTCTGTAACGCCCCCAGACCCCGGGCCTGGTAGCGTTAAATGAGTCATAAATGATCCGGTCAACTGTTTAGACCGTCGTCTTCGTTTGGTCTAAAAGGGCTAACCCGATTTCACAAGACCTTTATGTCTCACACTTATATGAGGGTGAGCATGGGTTTATTTTACCGATGTAGGACTTTACAGCTAGCATGTTAATTAAAGACCTAATTATGTTGGCCAAGGCTTTATATAAGGCCTCATTACACGAATTCTTAGCATCTAAACACATCAACAATAGTTTTACAAGAGAGAAACCCAAGTTTCTTCTCTTGTTTTGGGCAGATAATTTCCAGCAATACAATTTTTTTGTTGTTGTTAAAGTTCTAGTTTTTTTCTCTTGAATTTGAAGATCTATTTTATTCGATCGTTGTGGAGTTTGTAGATTTGATCGATTTAGGGAGAAAAAAAAAACCCTCCCACCAAACGAGAACAAAAACAAGCAAGATATAACAAAAGTAAAAAAAGCTATTTTGTTCCTTAATTTAGTTTAGTCTTTGTGGGATCAATATTAATGATTTTGAGTTATACTAGAATTTTTTTTTTAAAATGCTAAAAAACAAAGTATTTATCGTTTCGGTGCTTATCTCAAACTATTTCCTCCGAATGGGTCCACGTCAGCATTGTTTCAAGAAGCATTGGTTTGAACTCGCGGCTTTACCTCTTTTTTGAAAAATGACAAAGCCGCTTTGGTTCAACCAAATGGCTTTACTGGGAAAAAACACGGGAACATCCTGTATTGGAATGAAATTGCACATAAGAAGAAGCCGCTGGTTGAACCAGCGGCTTTAGCAGTTATATAAAAAAAAATGCGATTTCACCCATTTTGCTGTTATTTCCAACCCTAAAATTTTTCCCCAAATTGGCCACATTACTCCACATCGCCACCGGGTTAAATTACTCCATTTTGCATCAAGATTCTTGCTTTCTTCAACCAAATCAAAGGTTTCATCCATAGTTTATCATCCAAATTACTCCATTTCGCATCCAAATTCTCTCCCAACCCATATCAAAGGTATGAGCGGCGGTTTTTTTCTGCGGTTTTTTTTTTTCGTTTTTTTGTTCCAATTGAAAGAATTCCTTGTTTGGGTAACGAATAAGTGTTGATATTCATCGATTTGTGATATGTGTAGAAGGTTGCTTGTTTAATTTTATTAGTTTTCGATTTTTATTGTGTGTGTGGATTTGGTTTTAGGTTTTGCTTGATTTGAGATTTTTAAAGGGATGTAGATATATAATTATCCGTTGACTTGTTGGTGGAATGGTGAAATAGTAATTGACGGTGAAAATGTTACTTACAAAGGTGGTTGTGAAACCTTTATTATTGTCAATAGTAACATTGGTATCAATGAGCTTAAGAATGAGATATATGATGCTATGGAGGTTGATAGTACTAGATTTGACCTAAACGTGAAGATGAAATTCCCTAGTGTGCGAGGCTATAAAGTGTTAGCTTTAAGTAATGATCGTGGTTTAAAAGCTATATGGGCAAGCGTGTGTCAATCGAAAGCCCCTCTATGGATTTATATATTGAATTGACACCCATTGAACAACCTAACATGTCATTCACCAACATGCTTGTTAGTCAAGTTGAGGATCCCAATTGGTTTGTGTCTTTGTCGACTAATAATGTTGATGAAGCATCACTTTAGATGGTAATATCAAAGGGATGAGATTGAAGACGAGGATGATATGTTGTTGTTAAGTCGATGATGAAGATAGTGGGGTAGACTAGTATCATTAAAGGATCATGATACCGAGTTTACTAAGCTTCATTCTATAGATGAAGAATATTTAAATGGATTTGGTATAACTCTAGTGATTTTCAATATAAGAGCGGTGGTGAGTTTGGGGTGGGGCAAGAATTTGCCAACAAAAAGCATTGGGGCAAATTGTGACAACATACAATGTCGAAAGGAACCAAGTCTATAAAACCACGTAATCGAAACCTCACACCGTCACATTCAAATGTGGAAGGAAACCAATTGCTTGTAGTTGGTATTTAAGAGCCTCTCAAAAGAATGTTGCATCGGATGTCTTCACTATCGTCACCTATAAAGGCCCCCACGAAAACTCTTGTGTGGTTCACAAACCATCCATGGATCACCCGAATTTAAAGCGAGAGTTTATCGCCAGCCGCTATAAAGCCTCTTGTGCAAGCGATTGGGGGTGAAAGTTAGTGTACTAAAAGCCTTCATAACAAAAGAATTCAACTTCACGATCTCTTATGGTAAAGCATGGAGTGCAAAACAAAAGGCGATAGGTGCTCTTTATGGAGATTGGGAGAGTCTTACCAATATCTTCCTCGTTACATGGAAGCTTTGAAAGAAGCAAATCCGGGCACCGTGGTGCATTTTGTTAATAAGCCAACCCACGATCCTTACAATCGAACAATTTCATTGTGTTTTTGGGCATTTGGCCCCTCAATCGAGGTTTCCAACATTGCAGGCTGTCATCACAATTGATGGAACTCATTTATACGGGAAGTATCGTGGCGTTATGTTGATTGCCATGGGAGTTGATGCGAATGAACAACTTTTTCCATTAGCATTTGCCATAGTTGAAAAAGAAGATCACGACAATTGGAGGTGGTTTTTGGCTTGCATAAGGTGTTTTGTCACAAAACGTCATGGACATTGTGTCATCTCTGACCGGCATGCGGGTATCCTATCAGCATTGTCTACAGAGGGTAGTGGTTGGGAGGAGCCATATGCTTTTTGTTAAGGGTGAAAATCTATGTTTTATTATGATATATTTTACGATATTTTTCCCCTTAATTGGTTTGATTTCATAATAAATGGCCCTCATATGGAAATATCGAGCATACTAGGTTTTTAAGGACTTACTCGCAATATTGAATAAATTATGTGTTTTCATCATGAATTATAATTAATTGGACTTTATTACAGTTTTGCGATGTTTTCCATGTATTATAGGTATGTTCAATGTGCTCAAATGATGATCAAAAAGGGTTAAAACTCGAGCTATAAAGATTTAAGAAGAGATAATGATGGAGTGGATTGAAGAAAAGAGATAAAGATGCAAAAAATCGCATTCAAGTCATCTGAACGTTCGTCCATGCAAACAGCCCATGGTGAACGCAGCGTTAAAAATATCGGACGGGCGTCCATGGAGACAATTTTGATACAGAGAGTCTGAACGGAGTTTGAACAAGCGGCTGAGGGGAGTTCAGAAATTTGGACGAGCGTCCAATGAAGTGGACGGGCGTCCGTCCGCCGACTTAGTGAAACCGCCTCAAATCTCTATAAATACTGGCTTATTTTCACACATGACGATACGAGTTTTACAATCTTAAAACCCTAAACCCTAAAGGCGGCCTTGGTCTGCGATTTTACACTTTTATTTCCAGCTTTTATGCAATTTTAAGTTCGATCAAAGTAGGTTAGTTCTATGTTACTTTTCTGGCGCTTTTACGAGTTCTTGAGGATGTTCGAGAGGCTAAAACCTCCATCAAGCGAGAGTTGTGAAGCCATCAACGTGAATTGATCTCTTTATTTCGACTTCTCCTGTGTGAGTATTTATTACGGTTGTTTCTTATCTATGCATATTCTTGTTTTAACGCAATTATATTGGAAGATATGTTGTGTGCTTGATGTGTTATTGTTTGATGGAAATCTTGGATAGCATAGATCACCATAGATAAGAATAGTTCATTAGATTTACATTAACGGAAGTTAGTAAGTCTGAAAACTAGATCGTTAACGTAAAAGTTGGCACCTTTGATCTCTTTAACGTGTTAATTTGGTATTGGAAGATACTAGGTTAATAGATGAATTGCCCAAGGAATTAGGAGTTCATGTTCAGGTAAGGTAAATCACAACCTAATTAAATACCACGTAGAATCGAGATAGGAGATCAATGCATGTTGATAGGTGGATCAGCCCTCGTTTGTCTTTTATAAACTTGATTTACAACCCTCATAGCTTAGTTTAGATTAGTTAATCTATTTTCCTGCACTTTTAGTTTACTTTATCGCTTTCAAATCTCTCTAGCATTGGATTAATCTCCTCTGTCTAGTTACCTTCGCATATTTATTTAGTTAGTTATTCGTTAGGTTAATAATCGTGACAATAAATTAATTAAAAACAAAAGCTAGGGTTAACATTCGTCTAGTTCCCCGTAGGATCGACCCGGCATTAACCTCTGTACTACGATCCTTATACTTGAGGTTAACCGGTTTATAAATATTATTACTTGTTTATTCGCATTAGATAAATCCGGGACAAGTTTTTGGCGCCGTTGCCGGGGAACCCGGACGGTTTGCCTAGTTTTTGTTTTTGTGTGTGTTTTGTTTTCTGTTTTTGTTCAGTTTTTCTTTCTATTTTCTGCGTTTTAATCCTTGTTTTTAGGTCGATTTCTAGAGGATTTAACCTTTAAGTAGTTAGGAATTTAGTGTTTAGGATTAGGGTTAAAGTTCTTGTCTTGTGATTAGTTCTTTTTCCTTTGTTTTTCCTGCTCTGTTTTACTATTTCATCTCTGTTTTGGAAATCGTTTACATTCTGGGAAATTTTGCATATGAACAGCGTCCATACCTATGAACGCCCGTCCCACTCGTAAAATTTCAATCTCATATCAATTCTTGACCTCCGACGAAGGCGTTCATATATTTGGGCGCCCGTCCAAAATCTGAAAAATCAGATTTGGCGTTCATACGTTGAACGCCCGTCCGTTTCGAAAACTGAGCGACGCTTCGTCCATATTTTTGGGCGCCCGTCCGTCTGCTCTTTTTCTCTTTCTTTCTTTTTCCTAGGTCTTGATAATAGTTCTAGATTTCAAACCTTGTAGATAGATTCTTAGGTTCCTTTTCGTAGTTTAAGTTTTTAATTTCGTAATCTTGAGTTTGTTCAATAGAGTTGGGTTTCGGTTTATGCAAACTCGAAGTCGAAAGGGCCATTACTCTTTACACGACCTCGGCGGACCATAGTCGAGACCTAACAGCGGAAACTTCGTTTCACCGATCCTTCGGATGAAGAAAGCTCGACCAACCAAGAAATTGAACAAAAGTTGATAGAAGAAATCGAAGAAATAGTAATAATGGCGGCGAGAGGATCGACGTCGTTGGCGAGACTCGCCATGCCTGGTGCGATCCACACTTATCATCAACCCGGCTATAGTCTTGCCCGCCATTCTTGCTCAAACCTTCGAGCTCAAGCCGGGGCTTATCCGGATGATGCGGCATGCATCAATTTTTTACTGACTACCAATCGTAAAATCCGCATACCCACTTACACACGTTCTTAGAGATATGCGGTACTACTCGCATCCAAGGTGTAAGTGAGGATGCTATCAAGCTCAAACTTTTCCTTTTTCCTTAAAAGGGAGGCGAAGGAATGGTATCACTCTCTTCCCCCGAATCCATCACTACATGGGCTTGGACTCGAGAAGGAGTTTTTGAGTCAATATTTTCCACCCTCTAAGACGGCCCATTGCTTAAATGAAATTTTCACATTTTCTCGGGAAAAAATGAATCGTTTTCGAGGCTGGAGGAGGTATAAATCTCTTCTTAGAAAGTGCCCCATCATGGCTTGCCTTTGGAGAGGTTAGTCATTACTTTCTTTAAGCGGATTGACAGAGCTCACTAAGGGCATGGTCAATAGTTCATCTGGCGGGGCGTTTACAAGAAGACTCAGAGGCGAAGGATGGGCATTGTTCAAGACATTGCCAAATATAACTATGCCCCATCCTATCGAGCAATTCAAGCTCCTCCTCCTCCAAAGTGGAGGAAGTAAATGTTCAAAGTCCGATTGCCATCTTTGCAGAGGCGAGATGGCCAATCCTCAAACTCCAAATCCTACTAATCGGACTCGCCCGTTTCCGCAGAACCCTCGGGTTACAGATTGCGAATCTTCTTTGTCGACCGGTCACGTAAATGGCCAATGTCAATTAAACCCCAATTCTTCATACCAAGTCAATACATCCCATGTAGATGGACGGTACACTCGATCCAATGCCAAAATCTGCGATAATATGGGGCATACTTCCAGATTACGTCCTATGAATGGGCGAGAATCTTTGAAGTAAATGCGTTCTATGGCCGAAACACCCAAAGATTTAATCAACCATCGCCGAATCAATTCCGAGAACCAAGGGTTCAATCAAGCTTCAATTTTAATCCGAATTGAGTTTTAATTGAATTCGAGGTTTCAATAAGAACCTGCTTCGCTTCAAAAACCAAAACTCTAATTTTTCGACCCGGACACAAAGGTTCAATCGAATTGGCCTTCTAATTCCAATTCAATTTTCAAAATCGGCCCACCACCATACTCTTCAAACTTCCAAAGACTCTCAAAGTCCTCGAATTCAAATGACCTTAAAATTTGAATGGAACTCATTCAAAGAAGAGCAAAACAAGAATATTCACTCTAATGAGTACCAATAAAAATCTTGAGAGACAGATCGGGCAATTGGTGAGCAATTAGCATCAAGACCCCACGGGCATCCGCCCGATTTTACCGAAAAATCCTAAGGGTGGTCATGTTGCTCGAGCCGATTTGAGCGGCGACCAATGTCTCGACCTCGTACCAACAACGCATTATGGACAAGAGGAGGCCGGTACAATGAGTTTAAGAAGTGGTACACACCGGTGAGTGGTCCCCTGGTTTCCGAGGAAACACTAGCCCTCCCCGCCATTGATAAGGCGGGAGGGAAGTTGAGCACCCATCATCCCCTTGGCCGCAAGCAAGTACTCAGTGGTGATCCGATAGGTGAAAAGGTTGCAAATCCTCGGTGGCTGTTTCCCGAGGATGAACAAGTTGCAAATCCTCAAGCGGTGACCCTCGAGGGTGAAAAGGGAAAGAAAGTCGTGGTGGTGATCCACGACTACGAAAAGCCTCTGAAAAGACGGTTCGGTGGAAGGATTTGGAAGACAAAGCTATCGGCACATCCTCAAAGAGAGTCTTTTCCGAGTGATCTCAAGAAGCTTCCGTTTCCACCGAGGAAGAGCAACATTCCATTGGTTGAAGATAAAAAACGCGAAGGTGCTAAACCTTCAAAAAATACTCGAGTAAATCTGCCATTATCCGAGGTCTTGGTCGAGATGCCTAAGTATACAAAGTTCATCAAGGATGTTGTATCTTCCAAGAAGAAGTTAGCGAGGAATGGACCAAGCGGTTGGTAAGGAATGTTCTCCTGGTCAATAATGAAAGCTTACCAATCAAGAGAAGCGACCCAGGAAATTTGTGCTCACATTGCGGATGGGAGGCCTAGTCTTCCCAAATTCCTTATGTGACCTGGGCGCGTCTATCAGCTTGATGCCATTGTCTGTGTGCAAGCAGCTGGGTTTACAAAGCCTTCTAGAACCCACGACCATGAACTTGCAGTTCATCGATCGATCTTCTAAGAAAGCCTCGTGGATCTTAAAGGATGTATTAGTTCAAATAGATAGGTTTACCTTTCCAGCTTGACTAGATGCGTTTTAGATATTGAGAGAAGTGAAAATGTTCCGTTAATTCTTGGAAGGCCTTTTCTATCTACAATTTAGAGCCCTCATCGATTGTGATGGTGGGCATGTGACCATTCGGGTTGGTGACCGGAGGTGAGCTATAGTGTATCAAAATCTATCAATGCACCTTCCGGAGCTCCAACCGGCTTTTCCGTTGAGGAGACTTCGATGATTTCGACGACTTCATGGATAAGCAAGTCATGGTGTAGAATCGAGAATATGGCGACTAATTGATAAGTTTGAATAGTCATGGTGTGGTCAATCTAGACCATTTAGCAAATGATTTCGAGGATGAGCTAAGAGAAGAAGCCTTGGCGTAGGGACCACTAAGTAAGCTCAATGATGTTGAGTTGAAGAGTGGTGATCTTAAATCAAGTCCGGAGGATCCTCCCGTAGATTTGAATGAAGCCGTTACCTAAACATCTTAAGTATGTGTTTTTAAGAGAGGGTGACAAGCTTCCCTTGATCATCTCTCGCCAAGCTATCTCGTATAGAAGAGCTAAAAGCTGCTAAACGTCTTGCGCAAAAATGAAAAAGCCTTTGGATGGCGGTGGGAGACATCCGAGGATATCTCCCGACATCTGTATGCACAAGATCAAGGCGAGGAGGGTGCAAAACGAGTTAGACAACCTCGGAGAAGACTCAACCCTCACATGCAAGAGGTAGTCAAGAAGGAAATTATCAAGCTTCTAGATATGGGTATCATATACGCCATTGCAGGCATAAAGTGAGTGGGTGTCCCCAACTCAAGTGGTTCCCAAAAGGGTGGAATTACGATTGAAAAAAATGAGAGGGGAGAGGAGATAGCATTGAGGCTCGTCACAGGCTATCGGGTCTCAGTATTGACTATAGAAAACTCAATGAGGTCACACCGAAAGATCATTTTCCCTTCCATTCATTGACCGGATGCTTGAGCGTCCGGCGGGGCACGATTCTATCGCTTCTGGATGGATATTCGTGATATTTCCGGATACCCATCGATCCTGTTGACCAAGAGAAGACCACCTTCACCTGCCTTATGGTACATTTGCCTACAGGCGGATGCCATTTGGTCTCAATGCCCCAACCCACCTTTCAAAGGTGTATGATGGCAATCTTTGACGGGTCAAGTTGAAAAGTGTATGGAGATTTTTATGGATGATTTCTCGGTCTTTGGTCAATCCTTCCGATGATTGCCTCGATAATCTTGATCATGTGTTGTCTAGATGTGTGGAAAAGGACTTAGTACTTAATTGGGAGAAATGCCATTTCATGGTAGATGAAGGTATAGTCCTTGGCCACAAAGTGTCCGCCAAAAGGTATAAGTAGATAGGGCCAAGGTAGAAGCTATTGAGAAGATGAGTTATCCTAAGAATGTTCGGGAAGTCCGAGGTTTTCTCGACATGTCGGCTTCTATAGGAGGTTCATCCAGGACTTTTCAAAGATTGCCAAACCCCTGCCTACTTTACTCAAAGAAGACGTTACCTTTGATTTTGATGAGAATTGCAAGCGCGTTTGAAGAGCTTAAGAGTAGGTGATCTCTCGCTCCAATTCTTATATCGCCAGATGGAACTTGCCCTTTGAACTTATATGCGATGCATCCAACTATGTTTGTTAGTGCGATCTTAGACAACGCATCGAAGGAAAGTTCCGGCCTATCTACTACGCCACCACACGTTGAATCCTTCGCAAGTTAACTATACGACTACCGAAAAGGAATTATTGGCGTAGTGTTTGCTATGGACAAGTTCCGTAGTTACTTGCTAGGTGCTCAAGTGATCGTGTGGGTCGACCCACGCCGCTTGCGTTATCTCATGACCAAAAAGGAAGCTAAACCGCGCTTCTTGCGTTGGATCACGACCTCTCAAGAATTTGACGTTCAAATCAAAGATAAGAAGGCGGTGAGAACGTAGTGGCGGATCATGTCTCTAGGATGATAAGTGAGGAAAAGGGTGATCCTGAAGATATAGATCTTTACTTTCCTCTGGAAAACATCATGTTGATCGATGGCGCTCTCCGATGTTCCATGGTATTCGTCCCATTGTGAATTACCTTCATGCCCGCTACCTTGACCCCGAGATGTCGTATCAGGAGAAGAAGAAGTTCTTCTCTGATATGAAATATTTCGTTTGGGATGAACCTTATTTGTTCAAGATCTGCAAGGATGGGTTGCTTAGGAGATGCGTTCCGGAATCTGAGCAACGAGAGATTATCGAGCAATGCCATAGTGGACCCACAGGTGGTCACTTTGGTCCTTGGAAAACGGTTGCGAAGATCTTCCAGTCCGGTTTCTATTGGCCTACGATCTTTAAGGACACAGAAGCTTTCTGCAAAGCTTGCGATAGGTGTCAAAGAACCGGAACTCTAACAAGGCGTTTTGACATGCCTTTGACACCCATCTTAGAGTGCGAAGTCTTTGATGTATGGGGTATCGATTTTATGGGACCTTTCCCATCATCTTGCGGTAACAAATACATCTTGGTCTGCGTCGACTATGTTTCGAAATGGGTGGAGGCGGTAGCCACTCCTCACAATGATCATAAAACGGTCATGAAGTTCCTAAAAGAATATCTTTGTGAGATTTGGGTGTCCTCGAGCCTTGATCGATGATGAAGGAACGCATTTTTGCAACCGACCTCTAGAAAAGTTCTCGAAAAGTATGGTGTATGCGCCATAAGACCGGCACCCCATACCATCCGATGACTAGCGGTCGAGGTTGAGCGAAGCAACC
Organism: Gentiana macrophylla; assembly: GCA_026214975.1. Classification (NCBI taxonomy): domain Eukaryota; kingdom Viridiplantae; phylum Streptophyta; class Magnoliopsida; order Gentianales; family Gentianaceae; genus Gentiana; species Gentiana macrophylla. The sequence goes on along the minus strand of CM047815.1, from coordinate 99,128,803 downwards.
AAAGCATTAAAAGATCCTGGAGAAAATCGTGAGCAGTCATCGCAAGGATCGAGTCTGAAGTTGGATGATGTCTTATGGGCTTATAGGACCGCCTATAAAACTCCTATGGGTACATCACCATATCAAATGGTCTACGGGAAACCGTGTCATCCACTGTCGAGTTAGAGCATAGAGCGTATTGGGCTACAAAGTTTCTGAACTTTGATTCCCAATCTTGTGGGAAACATCGACTACAGCAGTTACATGAGCTGGACGAGTTCAGACTCCAGGCCTATGAAAGTGCCAGGATCAGCAAAGATAAGATGAAACTGCTCCATGATGCGAAAATTAAGAAGCGAGAATTCAGAGTCGGCGAGCAAGTTCTCCTCTACAATTCTAGGTTACATTTGTTTCCTGGAAAGTTGAGGACTCGTTGGTCCGGCCCTTTCGAGATTCTCCAAATCATTCCGGGAGGCGTTCTAGAACTTCGTGGTTATAGTGGTGATCCGTTTCGAGTCAACGGTCAAAGGTGCAAACACTATATCGGTGAACCTAAAGAGACATCTTTGATTGTTAAATTTCTCGATATTCTCGGATGTGGTGTTACTCGAGTCGAAGAATTTGACGAGTTATCACCCAACTTGTTCTCCGAGGATGACGGTAGTGATCTTTCTGAAGAAGTTCTAGCCGGTAGTCTTGATATGGAGGAGTTTGAAAGGAGAGCGACAAATTGAAGCGTTATCGAGGACGGAGAGTATGAAGAGGTCAACCATGGGAGGTTCAAGCGTATGTGGAGGCTATTAAAACTTTTCCCCATGTGTGAAATGTCGTTTCTGCAGCCACACCGCCGATCAAAGCGTGCAATGTAATGGTGGCGAGAAAAGTCAAATGGCCTCGATCCAGTGAGCTTAGGTCGTGTCGAGCTAACGACATTAACCAAGAGCGCTACTAGGAGGCATCCTAGATATCCCTTATTATATTAGCTAGGTTACATTCACGCTTTTAGTGTTTTATTTATTTAAGTTTTAGTTTGATTCGATTATAGCTAACTAAGTTGTTCTATTGTTATCTGTCAGTTAGTGTGCTTTTAGGTATGGATTACGGAGTTCTTCCCGAGAGTTCCTCTCATTAGTCGGATCCCGCCGATCACAAGTAGATGATGGACCGGGCGGCACTATAGTCCTTCATGTAGATTTTGACATTAGCACTCAGTTAAGACCATCACGTGCGTTATAATAGTTCCACCTTGTTCGGGGCGGCGATTTCATGATCGAGGAGTTGCGGAGGCCATAGGGCGTCCCTACACGATCCTTAATGATCCTATCTTGACGGATTTGGCACTAGTCTTTGCAGTCGAGCATTTCAGAGGTGTTGAGGTAGCCGGTGAGGATTGGTGTTTGCAAGATGAGTACGACTTTCCTCCAAATTGTCGACATGCTTCGGCGTCTCATTCGCGTAGTGGATTGGGATGAAATCTCACGCAGACTAGTGAGTTCTTAGTTAGTTTGGTTTTAAATCGAGCCCCGACGTAAAGCAGAAGCGCTTAGTGGGAGAGGCAACCCACTGTTTTAGTTATGTTTTTAGTCCTTCTAAGCTATTTTAGGTCTTTAATATTTCATCATTGTACTTTTGAATTTTATTTGACTTTAATAAGAATTGCACTTCAATTTTAATTAGCTTATGTGTGAATCAGTTTGATTTTTATCACTCCCTCTGGTGGGCGCCCGTTCATTCAAATGGGCGCCCGTCCCGTAGTGCTTGTTTTATGGGCGTTATTCCAAAATGGTGAGCGCTTCGTCTGCGAAATTCCTCCTATCTCGAATGTAAAAAATGCCCATGGACGAAGCGTCTAAAATTATGGGCGCCCGTCCGGTTCATGCGATTACAAGTGAACGCCCGTCCGTAGGATGGACGGCGTCCGTTCGAGCCTATATATATACGGCTCTGGCGTGAACCCTCATTTTCAGTGATTTTCAAACGGAGAACCCGACTCTTCCCTCCTCCAAACCTCAAATCTTCGTTTAAACCAAATTTGGCGATTCTTGTTGCAAAAGAACGCTCCTTGCACCTTCTTTTCATTTATCTAGTCCATTCCTCCAACAATCAACGGAATTTGAAGAATCGAGATTTTTCGGTCAAGGCAATTTGGACAAAAATTCCGATTTTGGGTGCCAATCTTGGTGTTTCGGGCTTCAAATCCATTCGATCATCATCCTTACATAGCATTTGGTAAGTCTATAGCAACTTTTCTTGACTCCTTTCACGCTTTTGTGGGTTCGATCTTTGAGTCGGCTCATTCTCTTGAAATTTCTCTTATTTTGTTGTTTGTTTTCTTCTTGTTTTGGTGTTGTGATGGTATGGTGATGTTGGTTGTGGTGGATGGGTTGGTATTGTTGAATTGAAATCCCGATTTGGGCGATAAGCGGGTAACCATTTGTGTGAATGGTTTAGGTTAGTTATCATTGGACAATGGTGCGTAGGAAGGAGATCGTGAAGCGTTATGGTAAAGGTTTGGCCAAAGTGAGAAAGGTCGGCGACAACGTCTCGAGTTTGATCCATCGGAATTAGACCCTAACAGAGGAGTAGTCTTTCGAGAGCAACCCCCTAGGGCATCTCAGCCACTTAGGACCGACTTAAGAGATGAATCCTCTTCAAATTCTGAAACCGAGGACGATGATGAGGTCCCTCTCGTAAGAATGACTCGAGGCACTCGGGGTGGTGAATCTTCTAGAGCTGAGGTTGGTACTGAGAATGTCGTTGGGGAGGAGGCTGAAACCGAAGCTACACGTGCACCCCCTAAGAAGAAAGCTAAGACTGTTGCTCCTCTTGCTATGCCCCGTCGATTCGTCAATCCCCGTGCTCATAGTGCCTACACTAAGGATTATGTGACTCGGAGTATGATTTTTGACAGAGAGGTCAAGACACAACAAGTTGATCCGGCCTTCGTGAAGATGCTAAAGGCTCGGAAGTGGGATGAGTTAATGAAGATTCCTCCTAACCCGGTCAATGATTCCATAGTCACGAGAGTTCTATGCGAACTGCTCGAGACGGATTTGGATGGCGGTTTTGTGATGGTTCGAGGTGTCAAGGTGCCTTTTTCCGCCAAGGTGATCAACCAGAAATATAAGTTGCCGGCGTTTCGTGGTTTGGATTACAAGGAGGAGATCGCTAGACGGCAGAATGAGGAGGGTAAGGATCCGATGGAGGAGTTGCGATTGAAGGTTTGTCCGGATGTGGCATGGGTGTTGAGACCGAATGGTGATAGGAAGGAGTTAATCACCACGACTTGGACTGAGGATTGGCGAGTATACTGTCGGTTTATCCAGAGTCGGTTGATTCCCAAGAATAATCTCACACATTTCTATATCAGCGATCTTGGGATGTTGTATGCGTTGGTTTTCGGGTTGAATGTTGATGTTGGGCAAGCTTTGTTTGATGACGTTTTGGCCAACCAGAAGGTATCTACCCGGAGTTTGATAGTGCCTCATTTGATACATCAGTTATGTTTAGATGCTGGGGTGGCTGAGTATACATCTGACCACAGGACTAAGAGTTACCCCCCTATTCGTAGAGAGAAGGCTGTTCCCGTTTCTGAGCCTGGTTCCACATCGGCACCGCCTCAAGCCTCAGTTCTTTCTGGTTTATCTTCTTCCGAGATTACTCGGCATAGTATGGCTCATAGTTTGCGAGCGATGTTGAGTGATATCCGGGATGGCCAGGATAATATCTTATCGGTTTTGGAGTGTATGGTTGATGGGAGGCAACCGAGGGATCGGAGGGTATTCAATGCGAGTAATATGGATTACGTCTTCTCCGAGCAGATAGAGAGGGTGATAGCTGAGGTGGTCAAGATGGAGGGGAGGCCCGAGTCAGATGAGGAGGATGAGCCCCCGGTAGAGCACACTCTCATCGCATCCACTACGCAGCCTGAGCCTACACCGACGCCGTCCACTGTTGCTGTACCTACTCCAGATCCTCCCCATGTTGATGCTCCTGTTGCTGAGACGACTCCGGGGCTACCTTGATTTTTATTTGCTTTACATCTTTCTGGTTGTTGCACTTTTAGATACATTTCATTCGATTTGTTTTACTCTATACATTTTGTTACTTTCCTTTTGGTTGCTATTCATGGTTCATATACTTTACGGTTGCTCGTTACGTGACTTGTGTTGACATATTTATTTGATGGTCGTATCTTTTCATCCGTTTGAATTATTATCTCTATCGCCATATTATACCCCGTTTCCCAGAGTTTTCTCTTCTCGAGTGTTGCGAGGTGGTTTTTGTCGAGTACTCGTTGAGTTACGTCTGGGCGTTTTTTCCATGCTTGTTGCGGCGTTGGCCTTTCATGCTCCAAATGACCAACGGCTCGGTTTTCTACGCCGAATCCAAATAAGTTCTTCTCATTTTCCTTTCTGCACAACATGAGGACATGTTGAGTTTTAAGTGTGGGGAAGGGGATAGTTCGAATGCATATACGTTTAATTACTACGTTAGTTTGTTTATTATGCAAAATTATGCTCAATTTTCAACAAATTTTCAAAATTTTCCTATACTTGTGTTTTTGTTTTGTCCCGAGTAGGCAATTCGACGTGAAGTTCGTTATTTTGCAATCATCTATGCGATATTTCATATGTTTGATAAGTTAGTTGTTTCACCAAGATTTACATTTCACGAGCCATAGTGAATGATGAGCTATTTTTATTAAGTTATACCCGTTGTGGATCAATAATTTTGATTATCTTTTAAGTCATGTGCTTAGTGCTACGTGCGTATCGTGAGATTTATGATAGTTTGTATTTAGTTCCAAGTCACGATATCTTGTGAATATCTAGACGTTTGAATGTGATAAGTAGCACGGGACTAATGTCAATTAAAAAAGACAAGTTAATAGTTAGTTAAAATGGGTGTGTCGGAAGCTAGTCGATGATTTGAGTGAGGTAGGGTATACCACGTATGTCCTATACCACTATGATGACTAAAAGCTCACGACAGTTAGGAAAAGCTGCCGTATGATTGGAGTAAGGTAGGGTATTATCTCGAAATGTCCTATTCTGCTATGAGGGCAATAGCTTCTTCTAACGTGTGTTTAAAGTGAAAATAGTTAAATCAACTAAGAAATGGTTACGAAATGAATAGGGCTTAGTTCTCGTTAATCTTATCCCCAAAGATAAACCGATAGATATGGTGTAGGGATTATCCTCTGAGTATTTCAGAAAGGCCCTAGATATATTCGATCATCTTTCTCGGGATATGTCACGTTTGTAGGGTGCACCTTATGAGTGTCATTTATTACTATTCTACGAGGGGGTATTAGCTAGTTTTGCTTTGAGTTATTCAAGTTTGGTTTTAGTGGAAGTTTTCTATGGCTATGCACTTGCACGATGGTGAACACCTAAGTTATTGAATATATGTCGTACTTGTTTGGATGCTGTTTTCTTTCTCGAGCCTAAATTTTAGTTTTGTTTTGCTCGGACGAGCAAAGTTTAAGTGTGGGGGAGTTGTTAAGGGTGAAAATCTATGTTTTATTATGATATATTTTACGATATTTTTCCCCTTAATTGGTTTGATTTCATAATAAATGGCCCTCATATGGAAATATCGAGCATACTAGGTTTTTAAGGACTTACTCGCAATATTGAATAAATTATGTGTTTTCATCATGAATTATAATTAATTGGACTTTATTACGCTTTGCGATGTTTTCCATGTATTATAGGTATGTTCAATGTGCTCAAATGATGATCAAAAGGGTTAAAACTCGAGCTATAAAGATTTAAGAAGAGATAATGATGGAGTGGATTGAAGAAAAGAGATAAAGATGCAAAAAATCGCATTCAAGTCATCCTGAACGTTCGTCCATGCAGCGTCCATGGTGAACGAGCGTTGGAAATATCGGACGGGCGTCCATGGAGACAATTTTGATCTGAGAGAGTCTGAGCGGAGTTTGAACAAGCGGTGAGGAGTTCGTAAATTTGGACGAGCGTCCAATGAAGTGGACGGGCGTCCGTCCGCCGACTTAGTGAAACCGCCTCAAATCTCTATAAATACTGGCTTATTTTCACACATGACGATACGAGTTTTTACAATCTTAAAACCCTAAACCCTAGGGGCGGCCTTGGCTGCGATTTTACACTTTTTATTTCCAGTTTTATGCAATTTTAAGTTCGATCAAAGTAGGTTAGTTCTATGTTACTTTTACGCTTTTCGAGTTCTTTGAGGATGTTCAGAGGCTAAAACCTCCATCAAACGAGAGTTGTGAAGCCATCAACGTGAATTGATCTCTTTATTTCGACTTCTCCTGTGAGTATTTATTACGGTTGTTTCTTATCTATGCATATTCTTGTTTTAACGCAATTATATTGGAAGATATGTTGTGTGCTTGATGTGTTATTGTTTGATGGAAATCTTGGATAGCATAGATCACCATAGATAAGAATAGTTCATTAGATTTACATTAACGGAAGTTAGTAAGTCTGAAAACTAGATCGTTAACGTAAAAGTTGGCACCTTTGATCTCTTTAACGTGTTAATTTGGTATTGGAAGATACTAGGTTAATAGATGAATTGCCCAAGGAATTAGGAGTTCATGTTCAGGTAAGGTAAATCACAACCTAATTAAATACCACGTAGAATCGAGATAGGAGATCAATGCATGTTGATAGGTGGATCGACCCTCGTTTGTCTTTTATAAACTTGATTTACAACCTCATAGCTTAGTTTAGATTAGTTAATCTATTTTCCTGCACTTTTAGTTTACTTTATCGCTTTCAAATCTCTCCTAGCATTGGATTAATCTCCTCTGTCTAGTTACCTTCTGCATATTTATTTAGTTAGTTATTCGTTAGGTTAATAATCGTGACAATAAATTAATTAAAAACAAAAGCTAGGGTTAACATTCGTCTAGTTCCCCGTAGGATCGACCCGGCATTAACCTCTGTACTACGATCCTTATACTTGAGGTTAACCGGTTTATAAATATTATTACTTGTTTATTCGCATTAGATAAATCCGGGACACTTTTCATAGATTTTGTATCAGACATCATGCATCCAACATCCAAAAGACGTTCAAAAATACGGATTTGAAAAAAATGTTTACCAACACAGCTATGGAACATCAAATTCGCAAATTTGATAAAGGGATGCAAAAGATCGGTGCACTCAATCCTCGTGCTAAGAGTTTGTTAGAAGGCATTCCTTTAAGCAAGTGGTCTCTTGCTCATGACGGCGGGTTAAGATACGGTATCAAAACCTCTAATTTATGCGAATGCTTCAATGGTGTGTTAAAGGGGGTTCGATTTCTGCCTATTCAAGCCCTTGTGAAAGCTACTTTTACTCGAGTAAACAAATACTTTGTCGATCGACGTGAAGTAGCAAGGAATAGGATGCGTAATGGTATGAAATGGTCGGAGAAGATAACGGTTCAACTAGAGAGAAATAGTGAAACTGCCGCTCACCATGAGGTTACTTGTTTCAATATACAAGAAGGTGTATATGGAGTGGTTACTAGACAAGGTAATCGTCATGGATGCATGGCTAATCGTAGTCACACGTTGAATCTTTCGAAGAGGACGTGTACATGTAACAAGTGGCAAAACCTACATTATCCATGTTCTCATCTTATAGCGGTTTGTCGCTCGCACTCCATAGACACGGATCAATATGTTGACCCTTTGTTCTCGTGTAGGGAATACTTTGGTTCTTATCGTGCAAGCTTTCTACCGTGCTGGACGAGGATTATTGGAAGACAATGACGGGACCGGTACTAGTAGTCAACCCCGCATGGAAAAGAGGCAAGGGACGTCCGAAATCTAAAAGAATCTAATGAAATGGATGAGTTACCAAAGACAAATGTTACATGTAGTTTATGTAATTTGCCCGGTCATAACAAGCGCTCTTGTCAATTGAAACAATCTAATTTGCCCGGTCCTTCACGGTAATGGTTTGTATTTCTTTTTTTTTTTTTGAAATTAAACATTTTCATTAATGTGTCTATTCTAGTATACCATGTTTATATTGTATTCGTTTGTTATATAGTCACTAATGAATTGTGCTTTATTTATGTAGATCACATGGGCCGGGACCAATTAATGGTAGCGTTCTAACACGTCAACATCAACACGTAGCGAAAGATCATCCGGGAAGGAGAGGTATAATCGTTAATGTTTGCTTTTTTCGCAATAACAATTTGTTTCTTTATAAAAAATAGTAACATGTTTTTTTTGCGGGAGTGTAAGTCTCTCGTATGTCGGACGCATCTTATGTCAAAGGAACATTATCAGTGCATGATTTGGTTGTTGATTTTTGAGAGAGACACGATTCATGGGATCCATAGGTTGTCATTTGTCGCCATTAATGCCGATTTAATTACCGCATTAGTTGAGCGGTGGCGTCAAGAAACACACATTTCATATGACAATTGGAGAGGTGGGCATAACGTTACAAGATGTTAACGCCTTATTAGGTCTCTTAAGGTCGGTGGCTTACCTATTACGGGGACAACTAATCATCGATGGGCCGATCTCTTAGAGCAAACATTGGGTATAAGGCCACCTGAAAGCGCTTTTAAAGGTAATACCTTGAAATTATCGTGGTTAAAAGATAATTTTCAAGGGTTACATGAGATGCAACCAAGAACAAATTCATAGGTATGTTAGAGCATATCTGTTATATTTGATAGGAGCCGTCCTCTTCCCGGATAAGAGTGGAAATAGGGTTCAACTAATCTATTATCCTCTAGTGGTTGATTTGCACCGACTTGGTGAATATAGCTGGGGGAGTGGGGTACTCGCTTGTTTATACCGTAATTTGTGTGTGGCAAGCAAGAAAGGGGGCAAGTGAAATCGGTGGATGTTTAGTCTTTATTCACGGTGTGGTCATGGGAGCGTATCACCATTGGTCGACTCTACACGGATTAAGTCACGTGTTACGGAAGAAGAGGAGTAGACTATCCACTTGGGTCACAAATGCAAGCGGGAGTTGACCCTTTAGGATGTAAGTGGCTACGAGTTGAGCGGACGTATACCGATCATTTATCGGGGTTGGTAACCTATAGACATGCATTTGATACTATGACAGATGCAATGTTCACATGGCAACCATACACGTGGGACATCCTTAGCCATCTTCCGCCTATATGTTTTGAGGACACCGATGAGTGGATTGTAATTGCTCCACTCATTTGTTTTGACGTGGTGGAATGGCATTATCCTGACAGAGTAGTTCGACAATTCGGTTGGCATCCAACGGTGCCTAATGAATGTGACACAGGTGTCCATTTGCACACGCTTGATAGGCGGGGAAACACAACGGATTATGCGCTTAAGCACGGGGATTATATTGAGTTGTGGGCCGATCGCAAATCATCGTTGGTTCCACGTGGTGTTCCTTACAACGGTTATCTTCAACACAATGATATGTACTTACAGTGGTACCGTCGATCACCCGGCGCATTATTAGCCCTCAAAGTGCAAACGTTGTTGAAGACTATGAAACGCAACACAATTTCTATCCTACCGCTGCCGACTATGAACAACTTGTAAGTATATTTTAAATTTTGTTTTCTAATTTCATACATAGAAATTTGTTTTATTTGTTTTGTGTTCGCAGATGCGGGAATGTTTATCGCTATCAAAATACGACTAAGTTGCTTGCGAACATGCCGGATGACATCCCGATGGCACAAGTGAGGCTTGTTCAACAAATGTAGTCGATGTCCCTTCAAGTGTTACAAAACACAAGACAGGGACATCTCGATCCAACTCGAACCTCAAGAGGTCGAACATCCTAGCCCGGAACTTCCGCGCGATCGACTTTAGGAGCTTGGCAAGTGCTCAACCGACACCGATCGAGGAGGTAGACACACCAGCAGAAATGTTCGCCTTCACGTAGAAGACGAAGAAAAGTCGTGCCCGAACAAGTTGATATGATCAAACATTTCTTTTGTTTTGGTTGTAATACAACAAAACTTTCATTTCTTAACGAATATTGTTTTTTTTTTCTCTTTTAATGACGTAGTTTCAATGAATGTGTTTTTTGCAATTGATTTGGTTTTTTCCCTTTTAGTGATGTGGTTTACATTGGATTGTTGATTTTGAGAATTTGAGGTGTTAAGAATGCAGGCTGGTGTTCTGAATTTTGAGAATGCAGGCTGGTGTTCTGAATTTTGAGAATGAATGCAGGCTGGTGGTGTTTCTGAATTCCCTGTTTTTTTTTATATAACTGCTAAAGCCGCTGGTTCAACCAACGGCTTCTTCTTATGTGCAATTTCATTCCAATACAGGATGTTCCCGTGTTTTTTCCCAGGTAAAGCCGCTGGTTGAACCAGCGGCTTTGTCATTTTTCAAAAAAGGTAAAGCCGCGAGTTCAACCAATGAACTCTTGGCTAACAACTTGGCGTGGGCCCATTCGGAGAAAATAGTTTGAGATAAGCACCGAAACGATAAATACTTTGTTTTTTAGCATTTAAAAAAAAAAACTCGTTATACTATGACTGACGTAATCCGAATACAAATTTATGACCGACAATTGTATAGATTGTGATTTTTTGTTTGATTATGTCAATCACAGTATAGTTCAAAACAATCAATATCAATCCCACAAGAATTAAGGATAAAGACAGTTTTTGAAATATTCTTGAGTAGCAGGACATCAACATATTTTTTATTGGGAGAAGGATAACTTCTATATTTTTTATACCCTGAAGAACAAAAAAAAAAAAATGAAAATCGCGCGCCTATTTCCTGTAGCTGGGAATATATTTTTTTTCCTCTTTACTCCACCATTTTCAAACGCTCATATCTTTTGATCTAGAGATCCAAACGCGATAAAAATTTCACTGAATTTTATTTTTTTGATGCTCTTCGTTTTGAGACTTGGTTCGATATAATTACATCGTTTTTTATGAGATTCACTGTCGAAATTCACTTAGTGAATTTTTCCAGTGAATCCCGAAAATCAGTGAATTTCGCACAATAGTGAATTTCAACAGATGATTTTATGAAATCATGTCGAAAGATATTAAATATGGTTTCAAAATAAAGAGCATGAAAAAATAAAAAAATTTGACGAAAGAATTTTCAAATTTGAAGTTCTAGATTGACAAATATGAGTGTTTAAAAAAGATGTATAAGAGAGCAAGCGTGTTGATTTTTTTAATTATTTTTTTATAAAAAAATAGGCATAAAAAAAAAAAAAGTTTTTTTCCTTTATGCAAAATTTCAAAAAACCGTCATTTTTTTAAATTGATGAAATGTTGTGTCTTTCTCACTTATTCCCCAAAAATTTATACTACACAATTTATTTTTTGGGGAAACGGTATATACACCGATAAATGTTAAATGCTTGATGTATCGTCACAGGCAATAGGATTAAAAATAATAATATTATATCTTAAAGATTCACTATCATCTTATTGATGGTTACAATAAGCCCACTGCCAATAATTGGTTTTAAAAAACATCACAAAATCAATAGAAAAACGATTCACTCTAACCTTTTGTCTCCTCTTTCTTACATTTTCTTTGGGTCCCTTCATTTATCAATTATATAATCCATTTATTTAAAACCCTATTGATTTACAAAAAGAAAATTTCTTAGTGATTAGAAAAGACCTTTTTTTTTTTGTAAAATGAAGGGTTTTTTTTAGATGTTAGAGTAGCTTTTAAATGAAGAGAGGTTAGTAAAAATCTTTTTAAATGAAGCCACGTTTATATAATCCATATCCTACCCTACTCAGATTTACAAAATAATTTCTTAGTGCGAATAGACCTTTTTTTTTTTTTTTTTTTTCCTCCGTTCCACAATAACTGAGGCAGTTGTCAAAATCTTTTTGTTCCATTTTATATGAGGCAGTATAATTTTCAATGCAATATTTATTGTGTTTTTACTTGATTTACCCTTATTTATTACACCAGAAGATATAAAAAAGAAGGTGTTATTAATTATATCTAAATACATTCGAGTCATTTCATCGTAAAAGTTAATGCATTAACTCACCTTTTTAATATACGTGATTTTAACAATTACCTCAGATAAATTGGAACGGAAGGAGTATCTTTATTAATTATATCTAAGTTAGAAACAAACAAAACCCATAAAATTCCAACAATAGACTGCAAATTCTCATATAGATTAGTTGCAATAATCATTCTAACACAACAATTATCATTACATGATGTATCAGTGATTTCACTTTCAAATCATGAATGCCTCGGTGATGGACTTTGAGTATTTTATTTGGCATGAACGCTTAAAATATAGATACATAAAATGTAATATGTGATAATTTTGTAAACAAAATTATAAATTATGGCCGATATAAATAAGAGGATTATTTTCCACTTTTTTAATGTCGATATAAATAAGAGGATTATGGTATGCAAGACGTACCATTTTTCACTTCTATGTTCCTATTGATAGAAAGGACTAGGATTTGATGTGTTAACTCATAAGATATGCGATCAGAACGAACTTCATAAGAGCAAGCGTAGTGGAGAATCAAATTTAAGCCATCTGTTACGACAAAGTTTGCCACTTGGCAAATTTTAAATGGTTTGAATTGTGGAAGATTTTTATTGTTTGAGAATGATTGAAATGATAGTGTAATGGTAAAGTAAATTTTTCTCTTGTATTACTGACTATTTTTCTCTCTCATTCTTGTTGACGGGCTCTTCTCCTCTCTACTTGATGGTTTCAACCGGCGGCAATGGTTGATGGCATGAAGCAAAAAAATTTGTCTCCCTCTATTTCAACTTAGATCAATCAACAGATCAATATCCTTTTTAATCCTCTCATTTTTCATCTTCATCGTTCTCTTTATTTACATATTCTCTTTCTACTCCTTGCAAAAACACATCTAAGAATCTTAAATCCATACTCCTAAAATTAATTGATTTCGTTGGTGTAGATGTGAAATCAATGAAATTAGTTCAAATAGGGGTTGACCCAGATACAAATTCAAATCTCATTCATCTAAAAAAGTGTCTTTCATATGAATCCTTGATTTAATTGGGAGAGAAGAAGGAAAAAAATTAGGAGAAAGAGGAATTTTGTTATGATGAAAGAGAAGAAACACCCAATTTGCAGAGATGGCCATCTCTGTACTCGTCCACAAATATACACCCACCTTGATGCTGTACACTAAAAAGTCGTCTATTTTGTCATCGTTATTTTGTTTCAAAACCTAAAAGCAACCGGGTACTGACAGTAAGAAAACTGATGGCCTTTACATCGTCTTCACTACGGTTGCTCTAACAGACCAAATTACTTTAGAATCACAATATTTAGTCAATTATATCATTGGTTTAAAATAAACAGAAGGAAAACACAAAAATTAGAAAAGTTAAAACCCAAGTTATAATATGGCATTTCAATAATCTTAATCCCGATTAATATATATATATATGGAAAATGATATGTGCACTACACAAATGTGTAGTGCACAAACCACTACAGCTTGGTATTCATTGATTAAAGTGATTAATTATTTATTGTGATGGGTCCCAACAAAATGTGTGGTGTTGATTGTGTTGTGTAAGATGTTGTGATAGAAGAAGTAGTAGATGTATCACTACTCATATATATATATATTGAGTCCAACCACATCTTCAGAGTTTTGTGAAGAATGTAGATAAAGAGTTATGAAACGGTGGTCTAGTTTGCAAATGTTGTATACACACATTTGTTTGCTGAGATAAGTCAAATAAAGGGAATCGAAATTTCTGCCCCAGCTCAAACGCATAACTCTCACTATAAAACTCATACATTTTTACTATTGAGTTATGCATCAGCTGCAATATAAGTATATATATGTATGTATGTATATATTGCTATCACTACCAATATGACACAGAAGCTGTATGTTAGTGTCACCACAAATGAGATGGCTGGCTCGATAGGATCATTCTTTATATGGATGTGATATTATAACACATTAACACATCATGTCGATATATATATATACATACAAGAAACACTCTCATTAAAGCTCTTAGAAACATTATATATATATATATATATATATATATATACATACAAGAAACACTCTCATTAAAGCTCTTGTGAATGTACTAGACTAAATTAAATGATGTCCCCAAATTGGGGAAAAATCAGAGGTTTGACATGACAGAATACTGAAGGAGTTGATGGATTTTGCAGATCTAAGTGAGGTCATCCAATACCAACCATGTTGTGAAAAAAGAATGTTACGCAAAATGAAAAGAGAGAACATGAGTTCACCATTTTTAGTGATGACTAAAATGGCTATAAATAACCAAAAATGGCTTAGAATTTAGATTGTTTTATTTTATTTTTTATATAGGGTTTTTTAGATTAGATTTGATCAACAACAACGCAAAACAAAACATGAAAACCCTGGTGTACTAGGTACAAATTTGTGTATGTCTGCAAGAAAATATTCAATGCAAAACAGTCACCAAAAGAGGCAAACTTTTAGTAAATTAAATATTCTATTTGTAACCTTTTTTTATTTGGTTATCCAATGACATACACCCCACTTCTAGAGAAAATTGACATATGTGATGCTAGCAAAAGTAACACATATCTGGAAGATTAGCCATTTAATAAAATTAAATAAAAAAAGTTATGCCTCAAAATAAAGGGTTTGGTGGTCTTGTCTAAAGAGAAAATCGTGAAAAATGTAAATCGAGGAGCAACATATACACGCACATTTTATTCTTGAAGATAGTCGACCCTTTACAGAATCGACCTCTACACGGTACGCACTGCTCAAGCACAAGACTACAATTACAATGCCCTACACTCTTTTATCAGTGAGGCATGCCCTGATCGAGTTGGTTAGCCATTTTTTTTTTTTTTTTTTAGAGGGATGGTTAGCCATTTCTTATCTTTATATATATATATATATTTAAAAAAAGAAAAGAAAAGAAAAGAAAAGCAAAGCATAACATTATACGGAAGGAAAGAAAGAAAGAAAGAATGATTAAGCATCAATCCATTAGTGACAATTAATTAAAATAATGATATTCTGATTGCATCATCAAATCCAAAATACATTAAATTGCCATCGTTAATTAAACTTGCTAATAATAGTTATACTAATATTAAAGGATAATAATAATTAACCAACAGCTTCAATATATGACTAAAATAATGTAGCTTAGCTACTACTTACTTCTTACTTGTTGAAGAACTTGAAAAACTTATATAACCATAAAAACAGCCACCACCTAGCTGCTAGCAAACTTTCACTTTTGAGTCACTGCTGCTACAAACTGTCTCCTCATCGCCTGCACTGCAAATAACCATACCAACAAACATAAAACATGATTTTACTTCATTATATACAGAATGTATAATCATTTATTTTTATTTGATACAAACATGATCTTTTATTTTTATTTGATACAAGCATATGCATGTATCACAGTTATATAGGATATGATCAACAATATGATTGTCACAAAAATAAGTGAAACAACACATTTTTATATACCATTGATTTGATTCCGTCAATATAATGTATAAAACTGTGTTGTTTCGTTTGTGGCTTTAGCACTACTCGATCTCACCAATGATTAGCGCTACTTCCACAATCAATGGTCAACAAGCAATTGTGTCACGCTATGTACGTACACATTTTTACATGATCAAATAAAGTGTGAGACTATAGATTAATACGAGCGAGCCCTATTATTATTAGCCGTTAATTAATTGTATAAAATTGTATTGTGTCATTGTTTAGTTTGTGGGAGCTGAGTAGCATTTTACTCATCAACACACAAACACTTTTACCACTAATGATCATGGTGTATCATCTCTACTACTCGATGAGAACCCGTTACTTCCACGAAAAATGACCACAACACAGAATAATTACCATTGATCATGGTCACTCCGGGAAGTTATTGTGTGGTGAGTGAATTTGAGGTGAAGTAACAGATGAAACGATCAGAACCACACAATTTAAATACAGAATGAGAGTGTGTGGTGTGTGATGTGCTCACACCGTGTGGAGACACCACACAATAACTTCCCGGACACTCCATACTCCTCATAGGATGAAGTGATCAGTGGAGTGATGAGAACCACACAGCTTGTATCCTCATACAAACTGTTTGGTTCACACCTGACCATAGGTCACTTCACTCATGTGGAGTGTAGGACTAGCTAGCTAGATTAGATCAATGGTGTAGAACCGTGCTAGCTGTGAAACTAGGTTCAACTATGAATGTGAAGGGTTGCTTACTAGCTTTTAGACACGTACGTACAGCTGAAGATCAAGAACCAGAATTTGGTGGTGGAAATGAGTGCATCATCATCTGCTGTTGTTGATGTTGAAGTTGTTGAAGTTGTTGTTGTTGTTGTTGAAGTTGTTGTTGTTGTTGAGGTGGCCTTTTTCTCTTCTTCTTTTCATAGCTAATCCCTCTGGCTTTCGATTGCGAATCCCGAACTTCGCGTAGATAAAGCCTAACAGCACGAGCACCAAAAGGGTTAGCCTCAGGTTTTCCACCGTTTTCTTCATAAGCAGCTCTAAGCCTTCCAATCAGTGCATCAAGGCTACCCCAAGCTTGTTTCAAAGGGCAAGGACAAGGTGCAGGTGGGTTTGGATGTCCAAAAAAAGGGCATATCTGGGTATGGACTTTGGTCTTGCCAAATTGATCCAAGTATCTCAAGAATTCAAGAACATGGGCCCCACTACATCTAGATAAAGAGAGTGGTGGGCGATGGTTCTTGAGGTACTGACCAAAAGTGTTCCAATCCCTTCTCTTTTGATTCTCATACCTGCTTAGGGTTGATGATGGTGATGGGATTGAAGATGAAGATGAAGCCGATGCCGAAGCCGAAGCCGAAGCCGAAACCGAAGAAGAATTCATCATCATCATGGGGTTTAGTATGTTTAGAGGTGGGCTAGTTAGTGACATGGTCATGTTTGTTGTGTTTGTTGAGTCAACTTCTTGAGTGAATTCCATGGTGGGAAGTTAGTGAAATATCAAAAGATTGTGTCTTTTTTAGTATTGGGAGAAGAGGAAAAGTGTTCTTTTTTTTTTGTGTGGGGGGTTAGGAGTTGTTGATCATGAATAGAATTCTACATGGTTTCCATGTTCAAGATGGATGTTGATTATTAGTAGTGGAGTTGAAGATGATGAAAAGAAAGGAATTTGGGGTTTGGGGAGAGGGGGAGGGGGGTGGGGGGAGGGGGGATGTGGAGTGGGAGCAAAGAGAATGGAGAATAGAGAATCCTTTGAGTATTTGCTACTTTAGAACCCTTTCTTTTTTTCCTTCATAGAAAACTTGTGAGGGATTAGTATGCTTTTATTGGCTTTTGTTTTCTCTGTTTAAAGAGTTTGAAAATATTTGCTGATATTTTTACCAAAAAAATAGGTATATACAGGGTGGAGCAAAGCCATGCTGGCAGTGGGAATTTTTACATATGATGAGTGTATTTGAATCGAAGGGATGGGACGGACGATCAGAACCACATAGTTTATATCTATGATATACTTTGTGATTCTGATCGTTCAACCCATCACTTCCTGTTGATAGGTTCTTACTTCTTCCTATGTTCCTCATTTGTGCTCATAGTGAGTGATGCTCTACTCGCACCTACCAAAGATAATCGATGGCGGAACAGGAAAAAAATTCGTGGTGATCTCGGTATATAAAGCTAAAGTAAAAAAATCAGGAAAAAAAAAAAAATGTTGGTAGTTGGATTTAAACTTACAACCTGTAAATTATGGAGATCGAAAAGGGTTTGTCATTAAACCACTTGGATATAAGGTATTTTGTTCGAAAAAAAGCATAACATACTAATATTAACACTACTACTAATATAATAATAAAAAAAATTTGGAGGGCAGAGAACATTTTGTGGGGCTTGAGGCCATTTTTGGGGGGGGGGGGGGCAGAGACCACCCTAAAAGTATAGGGTGGTTCCGCCCCTGAGCATAATCATCTTATCTCACCACTTTCAACTCACACATACGTACCATCCGACCTTCACCCTTACCGGCCAGGCACCATCCCCACCACTTTCATGACCCCATCCATCACTCTTACGCCATTGCTCCTAACTAAATCACTTAACCCAACCCCACCTCCGCCCTCCCCCCACACATGCCACACTCCACCCCACCACCCTGCTGCTCCACTCCTCTGTCCCAAATAGCCATCTCTTATATTGTCACCTATTATTGCCCATTTTTTCATTGTTTGTCACATATTATAATAAAAAAAAAACTCTATCATATTTGTACATTACATTTTTTTCTAGTACATTACATCCATCCAAACTATATATATATATATATATATATATATATTGTCATAAAACAAGAAAGCAAAATTGTAATGTAAAGATAGACTATCATATATTCTTCGGACATTACATAATATTTCATTGAAACGTTATATGATTTCATATTATAACATTGAACATAACCATCTAAATCAATACAAAGTTTCAAAATACAAGAACAATATTACAAAAAAAAAATAAAAAATAAAAATACAAAGTTTCAAAATATTTATAAAAAAAATTGCAAAATAAAAGAACAATACACGATGACGATTAGGGCTTTTTATGGAATCAAAAGATGTATTTGACGGTAAGGTAGAAATGATGGATCAAGACAGGAAAAAAAAGCAAGTGTGGGACTTGAAATTGTGCAAGTGAATATTATGATTTTGTTTCTTCCCCATCTACCTTTTGCATTGATTGACAACTCATATCTAAAATGACCAATTTATCCTCCATTAGTTCTTGTCATTTTAAAATTTTGGATCTATATGCTTTCATTACTTTGTCACTAGTTTATTTATTTATTTTTTTTTTTGTTGTGGATTAGAGCATTCTTATCGGCAGAACAACCGATCTATTTTTGAGGCATTACAGTGCATTTCGATCTCTATAGAATCGAATTTATATACAAACTCGACTCTCAAAAGGCCGAAAGCAAATTCGATATCTCTGTCTAAAACTAAAATTGAAGAGTTTATATCAAAGCTTTATTTATCCTAGTTATAATTTTGTGAAAGTTGCTTTGATCACAATAGTGATAGGTATACTCTATTTATTTATGATACTATTAAGATGTTGAATAACAGTATGAATTAATCATGATATAGAATTTATGAGATGATTGAAACGTTTACTAACTACTAATACTGAAGTAGATGTTATTTCTTGAATGCTTGATCTAGGAATTCCTCCAAATGATTAGAACTTTATGTGGTACTTTTAGTAAACTAAGAAATAAGTAATTGTTGTGTCGGCCATCCTAACTATAAATTATTGCCCTTAGGGGCCTTAACTTATTGAAAAAAGGGTGAGAATATTGTAATTGTAATATTGCTTTTAAATTGAAGTGCGAGAGTTCATCGTATGTATCGACTCTTTCAAACAAAACAATATACACACAAATTTAATAAACTGGATCGTTAAGGCATAATTTCTGATCTAGGTCGCCTGCTGAAATCTAAAGACGTGACGATAAATGCCCTTATAGTTGAAATTCATTTTTTTAAATTTTTCTTATAAAAAAAAAGGACATAGACTAGACTTGTAGGTCATTGGTGGGACTTGTACGTAACCCTATATGGTAGGTTTTTAGATAGGTCAGATGAAAATGGGGTTTCCTCTAAAAGATAAAAGATGAAAATGGGGAAAGGATTTTTGTTTTTTCCCCTTCATGTTGGATTTTAAAACACTTGTAATGTTACACGTTACAAAAGTGGAAAAACACATATTGCGTAAGATATAAAGTTAACTTATAATAGATTTGATAGCTTGAGTTGATTATTTTAGGTCAAACAAGGATGATTGATTTAATTAATTATGACTCTAGCGGCTTTGTATAAGTTCTAAACCGTTATAGGTGGAATCAAATTCGACTATCGGAAATAACTAAGTGTTAATGATACCTTGAGAGACGGTGTGGTAATAGTTTCGATGTGTTACGTATGTTATCATAGCCCAATACTGGACAAAACTAAGTTTCACGCTGCGAGAGACACTGAAAACCACATCTAAAATCCTATGGTATGGTCCTAACTAGTGGTGGCCAAAATAACCGGACCGGCGGGTGGAGTAACCGGAGGTTAGGGTACGGTTGGGGTTTTGGTGGAACCGGAACCGGCGGTTGAACCGGCAAGGCCAGAACCGGTGAAAACCGGCCGGAACCGGAACCGCCGGTTGAACCGGCCCAACGGTCATATATTGCAACGGCTATTTTTTTTTTTTCTTCCAGACACCTCAAAAAATTCTATAAATACTTCCCAAATCCATTTCAAATTTCCTACACCATTCTTACATCTTCTTCCATAATTTCTTACATCTTCTACTTATTTCTTTGATTATCAAGTTGGTTTAGTTGTTAAAAACAACAATCAAATTTACTTTATAACACTATATAAAAAAACAACACTATATAAACACTATATAAAAAAACAAAACTATATAAAAACAACAATATACAACACTATAAACAAAAACACTATATAAACACTATAAAAAAACAACACTATACAACACTATATAAACACTATATAAAAAACAAAAACTATATATAAAAACAACACAATATAAAAAACAGCACTATATAAAAAACAACACTATATAAAAAAATATACTAACATATCAAACAAACTATAAAAGACTATAAATAAATAAATAAAAAATAAGAACTACGTTCTCTTTGATATTTTTATATGTATCGTGCCTCCGACACGATTACATATAAAAGATACATAGGCAACCGAATTTTCGGTACAAGCGTTGAAAAAATAACACAATTTACATTAAAAAAAAAAAACATAGTATCTCAAAGAATATTTAATTAAACAACATTTTTAATCAACGTATACTTAAAACCAACTAAAAAAACTATAAAAAACAATAAAACAACAATAATAAAATAATATAATAACCTATCAAACAAACTATAAAAAACTATAAAAAAAACAATAAGAACTACATTCGCTTTGATTTTTTATATGATCGCTTTCTCCGACACGATTACATATAAAAGATATAATAAGAATAGAAATTCCTGTCTAAAGCGTTGAAAAATAAACATATTTTATATTTAAATAAAATAACACAATATTACTATTATATTTTAAACCGAATATAAAACTATTTATAAAAAAAATTCATATTATATTACAATCGTTTTAGTAATTATAGTAAAAAGAATAATAATTGTTATTGTAGTGAAAATAATAAGTATTATATGAAAAAGTTAAAAAAAAAAAAGGAAAAATTAGTTTATAGTCCTTTTTTTCCTCCTTAATTAAGTCTTGTCCAGAACAAATTTTTAGTTGCAATAAGGACAAATAATTTTGACCGACTAAATTATCCCTAATTACCTTACGTCGAGATAAACTTCCTTCCTTTTCCTTTCCTTTTTATCATTTCGGATCGTAAGTTGAAATGAGTTCATCATCAAAATCAATCGGCGATGGCGAAGTCCGCTCTACTCGTTTTCTCTCTCTCTCCGTCTTCCTCCCTCGTGGCGGCGGCGACACCCATCTCTTCCTCTTAGCCTTACTCGCTATCTTCTATCCTCCTCCACCACCTCACCATCTCCGCGTCGGCTAATTCTCCTTCCCTCACTTCGAGGGTTTCGATGCCGATGATATTGACGGTGATGAGGAACTCTTATTTTCCACCGAAATTCCCCTCCGTTCTCTCCGCCGCCGACCACTCTTTCTCCCAATGACCCGATCGAGTCTCACCATGGTCCTCCTCCTCATCGGTGCCAACTTCCTTAGAAACACCTACCCCGAATTGAAAACGATTGCTTGCCTCTTAGGTCTTTCGGGAATGGGATGAGGATGAATTTGAAGGCATTCCCGAAACTCCTTCGATTCCAGATGTTGAATTCATTGGTTCGATGCTACTTCGAGGCGGACCTTAAACTAGAGTCCCAAGTCAAGATGCTTCTCATCGTAGATGCTCAAAGTCTATCAAGTCTTTCACGGTTGAAATTTTGTGTATATCCTTTTTGATTATGTTCGGTATCAATTATTTTATCGGGAAAAAGGAGAACGAGAATATTGCATTGGCTTGGGCGGCCAAATTTGCTACTAAAGACACAATTTTCGATAAGAACTTGATTTACTTGGTGTAGGTGAGTCGATGACTCGCCATTGTTTAAAGAGAAGGCGAGAATGTGTTCAAATTCTATGCTACTGGGAGGAGATTTTGCCAAGGGATGTTAGCCACAATGGAATTGAAAAGCCATCGTGACTTGATATCAAGGTTATACAATATGGTTGTACCTTGTAAAGATGAGATAACTTTTGAAGTTTATATGAATGATGATGCCATGGATCAGGTTATATTTGCTTTAGCAAGAAAGAAATTAGCCAAGACAATGCAAAAGGATATTATAGCATGTGGAAAAAGTAGAAATTCAAATGGATTTTATGACAAGTAAAGTGACGACGAATGGAGAGTGTGAGGGTGTAAAGCTTAAAAGACAAGTGTCATGTACCTGTGTTTTGACATTGCAAAGCCGAGTAAGACAAGTGTCATATCATCGACACCGATACTATATCGATCTGGCGATATTGATCGCTTACTTATACTGCGATCATCGATCATCGATATTGTGTCCCTTAATGCAATAGATAGGCCTAGTTCAAAGGGTTAGTTTAATCATCGATTCATTCAAGCCAGGATTGAGTGAGTAGGCGAGTTTGTAAATTCGGAAAAGTATGAAATGACTACTTCACATGTCATTCTTGTTCCCAAAGCTTGATATTGGATTTTTGTTCGTAAAGATGTCAATGTTTATATTCGATCATGGGGTAGATCCTTATACCGTATGGCCCGTCATTCGTTCAAGGTTAGTGGTGATAAGCAAGATTTTGATTTTTGGGCTAATATGCTTCATGTTGGTTCTAGTTATGCTATTATTAGCGCTGTTAGATTTGGGGTGCATAGACCTTGCAAAAAAAAAACCGAATGGAGAGTCCTTTTGAGTGATACTCAGACCGATCATCGATCATCGACATCGACATCGCGACATCGACATCGACATCACGACATCGATACTTATACTTGTGTGCCTTAATAGGCCTGGAGTTCAAAGGCTTATTGTGTGCCTTGGCGTCTTGAGGTTTTTGATCTACATTGTATCATCATGTAATAGATAGGCTAGTTCATAGGTTTCTTGAACTTGTAATTCAAAGACCTTTTGAATTCGGGCATGATAATTTAGTTCTTTGAACTAGAATATCCTTCTTATAAATTGGTGATAGTTGAGACCTTTTCGGACTTGTATTGATCTTCACGTATTACCTTTTGTTCGATGTACTATTATTGTACTAAATCTATAGTCTGTTGTATTGATCTTCTATGTATTACCTTTTAGTCTTAATTCAAGTTCGGTTTGTCTAGAATTCGTTTCGATACTACGATCATCGATACTACGACATCGATCATCGACATCGTGTTAGTGTAAATCTTTGCGATTAAATTCGGCTTTCAAATACTACATCGAAAAGGTATCAAACTCGGTCTCAAAATGAAGATAAAAAAAAATGAACTTTGGTGAAACAATTTTGATGGGCGTTAAAATCAAAAGTTACTGATCGTTTATAAGAAAAAGCGCTCAGTTATACAATTTTTTTTTTCGTCTTTCAAAATATCGTCGGAAGGAGTATCGTGTTTGGGCTCAAATTGAAGAGCAAAAAAAATGAATTTTGGTGAAAAAATTCGATGATCGGAGTTAGAAATCAAAAGTTACTGGATGTTTGAAAAAAAAAAAAAAAAAAAAAGAAGACAAAAAAAGCAGGTTAAAACAGTGTCTAAATGTATAATATAAATTTAGACGCCTTGTGTAGTTTTATCTTCTTTGAAAATGTTTGTCCTTTTTAATTAAAAAAGTGTGTGTCTATTTATTTATTTTGTGTCGAAAAAAGAACTTTTATCTTTACTCTCAAAAAAATTATGAAATTTTAAAACCGTGATCTGAATCAGTGACCGGGCAAGAGCAAACCAAGCAAAACCGTCAACCGGCACTAACCGGCGGTTTTCAAATCGTCAACCACGGTTTTGTCGGCCGACGGTTCAGAAGCAACCGGCGGTTTATCAACCGGCTCAAACCGGAAAAAACTAAAACCGGCGGTTCCGGTTAAGGGGAGGGGGAGGAGGGGGGTTCGGTTGGGGCATTTGGCCACCAGTAGTCCTAACGGGGACTTGAGTATTTAAGATTGAGAAAATAATCCAAACGAGAACAAAGGACAGTATGGGAAAAACGTATGTTATAAGGTTAAAACAGAAATTGAGCTCAAAATTCTAGATCTACCGTTGTAGTATGGATCTTTACGTTGTAAATGCAAAATAAACACGTAACATGCTAAATTATTTGAAATAACATTTCAGGACATAATGTAGTCAAATCTTGACCAGATTTTTTTTCCCAATTTAATGTTGATACCCAGAGCAAGGACAAAGGGGTAAAAAAATAGTGACTTCCATTTTACCCAAACTGGTCAATTTTTCACTTGGAATACATACATATACATACACGAGTGTTTCACGTACAAAATTAAAAGCGTGGCAGAGACTACGCTTTATTGCTTCTGGCTCGAGAAACAGAATAGCATAAAATTTGCTACAAACAAAGTTTTAATTTTTGGGTTTTTTTCTTTCTTCCAATTATTAAAATATATAAAGACAAACACCAATAAAAATGAAGGTTCTGAAATAATTTTCATTGCGTCTTTTCTTTTGGGGGGTTTGCTTTTTATGATTATGAGTGCAAATGATTTGTTGTTGAGAAAGTGTATATTAAATATTACTACTACATATCTGTAAATAATTAAATACAGTATGCATTAATTAGTTTTAAAAATGTGACAAGATACAAAGCATATGATAAGATGATAAAAAGTGAAATGCTAATTTAAAAAGTATAAGTAAATGTGCTCTAAAACATATATAATATTCGTCACAAATTAAAGCATTAGGATTAAAACATTCTTTATGCCATTTGTCGAGAGGACTAAAATTAATGGAGTAAGAAGAATAAACGAATTGATCCTAATGATCTCCTAAAATATAACAGTGGTAGTTATAATATAAAATTTATTAAGGGCATGTATATATATATATATATATATATATATAATCTTCAAATCAAGAAAAGACACTTCAACTAGTTTAATAGTTTCACTAGAAAGTGCTAATTTTTACTATTAGCACAAACATGTGGAATCAGATTGATACATAGGAAGAAAAAAATAATATTACCCTTACTTTAATTTAATTAAAGTTGTAGAAAGCTTAAAGGTCCCATGAAGATATCATAATTTAATGATTAGCTTTTATGACTTATTTTAGATTCTTTTCAATTGTATGTATCCATCACTATTTTTATTTTATTTTGAAGATTATCTTTGTAATGTTGAATGAGATTGTGTTTTAATAATTTAAAAATCTTTTACCTTTTCTTTCTGGGACTCCCAATATGTTAAAGCATACTTAAATTACGGTATATTTGAAATGAAAATGAGTAATTTAGTCCTTGATCTTTCAGTTTCTTTTCAAATCAGCCCATAAATATAGGCTCTCCTTGTTCAACTTTCAGAAGTCAAACGTGAATATATAGTACATAAGGTCGTGTGTGTGTATATATATATTATTTCTGTAAAAAAGAAAAATGTACCGATTTACGGTAATCACACCAGAAAGACAGATAAAAGAAAGAACATATAATACATGCATATATATAACCATGTCTAGATACTTGTGAGCTTATACATATATATAGCAGCCATACACATACACATTCATATACACAGACAACATCATCGGTATCAGACCGTACGCTCATGTAGCGCGGTACAATGTTGTGACAGTATCATTTTTGTAATAACAAGCGAGCAAACCTCGTATTGAACTTCAAGACCTGTAGGAATGATTAAACAGAGTATATTCGTAACACTTGATTTATCTTGGCACGACAAACCGGACAGCCCCAGTTCTTGGCTTTGATTTCGTTCAGACAAGACATACAACCAGCCATATGTCCACATGGGATGCATGCTCCCTCTACCGGAGCATCCAAGCATATAACGCACATTGAAGAAGTGCCGCCATTATCTTCTTTTAATTCATCTGGTTTAGTAGAAGACGCGGATACACCAAGAATAGGCACGGATAAATCTAGAGCCGTAGCATCAATGGATGGATAATGGATTGGAGTACTATCATCTATGATATCATCCACCACAGCTGGTGGAGCTGATGGAATCACTGAGCTATGTTGTTGATCCGTAGAACCCGTGTCTGGAACATCTTGTTTGCGGTTATTTGCCGTACCGGATGAAGATGCTACAGGGTTGGAGCTGCTTGAAGAAGATGCATCAGGTCCGGATACAGAGTCGGGTTGTTGTATGGTTATAGATTGAAGGGAGGCCTGAATAGCCCTGGCTAATTCATCATTTTCTGAATTTGGAGGGGCACTAGCATGACCAACCGGGGATTCGGTTATCAAAGGAAATGCTGGAGGAATGACCTGAAACTTGAACCAGTAAATCAAGATGTCCCAATAATCTGTAATTTGAATTATATTGAAATTTTGACGAACAACGCTCCCAGAATCTTGGTGTACAAAAAGACGGCATCTTTTATTGTAAAAAAAAAATAAACACGGACTCCGTAGATAAAGATGTAGTGACAACCTGAGGAATTCCTTTACACGCATTGCAAAACGCCTGCAACAGTTGTTTTTCATTCTCGGTTAAAGCTGCAAGTCTAAGGCGTGTCCCTGAAATTGCAAAAGAGGTTGAAAATGGATAAGTAACTCTACGGATCCAAGAAAATAGTCGCAAAAACTATGGATTTATATATAATCTAGTCGACGATGCAGCTAAACTTCGTGCCTTTTCATTTTTCTACTTACACCCTAGCTCCAAACTGACACAAACAAGATATCATAAACCTCCGCCAAGATTAAAACTTTCACAATTTTCCTGTTATTCATCTTCTTACTATTAGCTCCCCTCCCCCCTTCGGTAGTAATCTGATACAAATTCATTACCTACTTATAAATGCACAAGGCAATTAACAAATACAACAAGTACACGTGAAGAAATTTACTAGTGGTAGTATCAGAGATGACGACTGCAGGTTCGGGTTGGTTGAAATTTGGTTCCTCCATATTGGCCTTCCATAGTGCAATAACTGTGCGTGGTGCGGGATCCTGATCAAATGCAGTAGAGATTAAACATCACAAAACCAAGCACAGAAACTGAAAAAGGAAGAAACACAGGTTATAGTATCTTCTCTTTTCAAACTGTCTCGTGTCGTGACACTACTTTTCTGATTTGACAAAGAATGCCAGGCACCTGTATATTAGTGTATATGGCTAGCTCCAACTTGAACGGCTTCCTAAGATTCGGGGAACCACAAGGTAGAACCACCACCCATCTACCGAACCGACATGAAAGAAGGTTAGTACCAGAAAAACTGACATATAGAGATTGTAAGTACATGAAAAACAAAGATCAAAGTCACGGTCATGATCATATTTCAGATGATAGCATAAATCAATTAAGTCAAGTTATAAAATATGGCAAGAAAAACGAGGACATGCACCTTAAAAATATAATCTGGATAGTGAACTTACACTTTTCTAGAAAGGTAATTTGGTGCGAATCGTTCTAGAAAGCTTGGTCCATGAAGCTCTTTAAGCCATCCAGAAAACAAGCAGATATGAGCCTGAATATTGCAAAATAAAATGAAACTCAACCATATACGCTAGAGAATAAACAATGAAAAATGTAACCTCCATAAAGGACATATATATGTCTGGCCAATTGATGAAACCAAGTACGAAAAAGAATACCTCTATTGTGTGGACAACGTTACTGTATCCTTTGACTCTAGCAAGCTCAAGTGGAGTTTGACAGTCGTCATTCATTACCAGTGCATTTGCTGATACGCGAATAAAGCAATTATCAATCAAATATGTAGCACGAATATTGGTATTAAGAGCTAAACATCTACAGACCTCCATGTGAGATAAGTAGCTGAACAGTCTGGTCAAGGCCCCTTTTTGCAGCGTGATGCAAAGGCGTCCCAGCATGACGACCTAAACAAACAACAACCGAGAGTGTTAAACCTCCTCTCGAAACACATCACTACCAGACAGTCAAAGCAAATCCGTGAACTATAGAATATGTTTTAAGCTTCACTAGCATCCCGTATAAAATCTTCAATAGAAACCGATGTTTACTTTGCTCCAATGTTGGCCTATCCAAATGCCTCAGTTACCTAATGCTATCAATAACTTCATATTGTATCTTATTACGACTTTAGGTGAATAAATGCATGTTCACAATCAATAATTGAACAGAATAATCTTCCCAGAAACTAACCAAAAGTCCAAGAACTGAAAACTCAACATATCAAAAACCCAATGCCCAAACCAAAACAATCAACAGCCTAACAACTCAATATGCCAATAATCCCACCACTAGCAATAACAATAGGAGCACCCAAAAATTCAGTAACATGTGATGAAATGCATTACCTGGACGATAAGCATTGACATTAGCCCCCAACTCAATCAAAGTTTTTGCAACATTATAAAGCCCTGGATTCATGCAAGCCACAATAAGAGGTGTCTTCCCTTCCTTATCCATCCACTGCCATTAAAACCAATAGTCAATTGCAATTAACAAAGCATGATTGATATTAATGTTGTATTCACAAAATCAAAAGAACCCGAGATAAGACAACAATCATCACAAAACTAAAGCACGCCAGAACAACCCCACGTAAAAGATGAATAAAGAAATTCAAAAAAGGGAAAAATAAGGCAAAATCAGAAAGCAAAAAAGCTGTAATCTTGAAAGGGTACCTCAAGGCCAGCCCCATCTGCACGGAGCGATTTGATGCCATCAATATTACCATAATTCACTTGCTGATACACTAACTCGTCTTTCGATTGCTGTTGTCCCATTTTCAATATATGCAGAGAGCTCTACCCAACATAAGCAATTAGATAAAGAACGTTAATTTATGTAAAATTAGAGCAAACCCCTCAAAATCCACGAAGAAATTTGTGGATTTCATGCAGGGGTGAGTTCAGAGAGGTGCTGTAATCGAGAAGCGAAGATGCACTGAAATGCTAATTGACTTCTTTTGAAGGACGATTGCATTGGTGGGGTCACATACATAATTGCCGGGAATTGGAGATCATTTCTTAATGAAGAAGGACTGACGTAAGCATTATTCCTAGGGCGAAATTCGGTATTGCCAAAGCAAAATAAGCTCTGGTGAATTCCAAAATAAGCTCAGGTGATACCAATCACCGTTGTTTATCGTTTTTTTTAATAATAAAATGACACTTAGAGAAACCCATAAATGAATTCCATTCCAAGTGATTCGCTCTTAGATATTTGAGATCCGGTGCGATATCCCACATCGATAAATTAAATGGGTATTTGTTTATAAGGACTGGTTTGATCTTAATTAGTAGACTTGGGACACGTAAAATATATTTGGTTATAAGGACAATTTTTTTCTAACTTTCCTACGTTACCCTTTTGTAAACACAGTGAATAAACCAATGCCCAGGAGATTATCGTGGTGACCCTCAACGAATTTGGAGCCGAGCAAACAGATCTGAAAGCATCACTACTACGATTTGGCATTTCTGCTCGTGAAATTTCTGACAGTTTTTGGAAGAAATCAAATCCTCGATACTTATTCACAATGTCAAATGCAACATCGAGCGCTAAATAGAGAGCCAGGGAACCGATTTAATAATACGGAGAAGCTGCAGCGAGTTGTCTTAGAAGATAACGCCAGCGATTTCTAGGGAATCATCTCAGCGCTTCAGCAAATCGGGGAGAAAGCTCAAAAAGATGGTCAACAGAAGAACGAGCAGACCGATCGGTCAGCGCTGAGTTTTTGGAATTGAACTATGTTTCACAGCTAATTAGAAACCGGATTGAAATAGATGTTTGTGTTGTTGAATTGAAAACGAAATCTCATCTTGAATCTGAAGAAGAAGGTGCTGATTTGTTAACATCATACATAACTGAAGAACCATATGAGGGACACAATACTAAATCTCATGATTGCAGGTAGAGACACAACAAGTTATGCTTTAACTTGGTTTTTTTTGGCTTGTTTCACATAATCCCATTATTGAAATGAAGATTCGGGAGGAGTTGAATTCGATCATCCTTGAAGACAACCCCGAAAGATTCCGTCTTTTTGATGTTCAAGACTTGAACAAGCTAGTTTACCTACATGGAGCACTATGTCAATCATTAAGGCTATAATATCTACCAGTACCATTCCAAAATAAAGAGCCACTTGAGCCAGACACGCTTCCAGTCACTGTGTGCATCCATACATGAAGGTAACCTTTTCTTGATATGCAATGGGAGAATGGAGTCAATCTGGGGTAAAGATTGTATGGAAATGTGTCCGAAAGATGGACATCGCTTTGTTGGAAAACTTCTTCAACCGAGCCCTCATTTGGGCAGAAGAAAATACGAAGAAGAGTAAAGAAATATTATTGAGGCTGTTGTGTTGCAAAAAAGTTTCTTGTCTTGCCCACTTAATTATGTCTGAATTTTATGAACATAGTCAAAATAGTATCTGTATTTATCAAAAATTGAATATATATATATATATATATATATATATATATATATATATATAGTATATTTTTTATCCTCTTTTAGCTATCTGTTTTAGTCCACTTAATTTATATTGTTGTTTACCATACACTTTAGTAAAATTTATCATCTTTGTTTGTTCTTGCTCACATTGACAATGCAGTGACATTGATGTCACTCCATATATATTTTGATACACAAATTTTGTAATGTAACTGAATTCGTGTAGTGTCATTCTCGGTGTTGTGTCATTTTTTGTGTGAGCACTTATAGCTCAAGCCATGAAAAGAAATTTGGAGTTTCGCTTATTGGATTCATATGCAGAGAAAGAGAAGGAAATTATTAGATGTGGCATTGGTCGTAATGAGCTCTTGTTTTTGGACATTTTTTTCATTTGCTGGGATGCTTGAAGTCTGCTGGGTTGCAGCTTTCTTTTGCTTTTTTTGATTTGTTTTTGGCTAGTGAATGGATGTTCTTTTGAAAGAATAAAAAGAAAAAAGAAAAGCTAATGAGGAAGATGGAAGTTGCAGTGACATAATTCAAGACTGTCCAAGTCGGAGGAAGCGAAGTAGAAAGCATATGGACAAGGTGTCTCATGAATATGTTGATCCATAAAAAAAAATACGATCTCCGATTGTCACCGATTGCCAAAATCCTTAATG
This sequence comes from Gentiana macrophylla, assembly GCA_026214975.1. Classification (NCBI taxonomy): domain Eukaryota; kingdom Viridiplantae; phylum Streptophyta; class Magnoliopsida; order Gentianales; family Gentianaceae; genus Gentiana; species Gentiana macrophylla. Next base: position 99,097,527 of record CM047815.1, on the reverse strand, counting down.
ATCAAAATCCTTTATGATCCTTCATCAATGAGTATATCGAGTACCCGGTGCTGCCTCTTTTGTCCATAATATGAACACATGTAATGATAGGCTCTGTATTGACTTGTAGAAAATAGAGAAAACTAGTCTGATAATGGTTATGCATTACGGGACATGTGTCTGACTTGCGAAAAATAGAGAAAACTAGTATGATAATAGTCACTGCATCGGGATGGCCACTGCATCACGGTGGTCAATGCATTAAATTGGTCACTTCATCGCGGTGGTGAATGCATCACGGTGTCTCTCGCATCGGGGTGGTCATCAGATCGCGTGTCTCTACATCGGGTCATGTATCGCGGTGGTGAATGCATCACGATGGGCGATATGGCCACCGCATCGCGGTGTCAATGCATCGAGGATGGTCAATGTATCGCGTGTCTCTACATCGGGTGGTCATCGCATCGCGGTGGTGAATGCATCGCGATGGCCACTGCATCGCATTGTCAATGCATCGGGGGTGGTCAATGCATCACGGTGTCACTTCATCGCGGTGTCTCTGCATCGCGGCGTCTCTAGATCGCGTTGTCTCTGCATCAGGGGTGGTCACAACATCGGGGGGTGGCCACCGCGATCGTGGTGGTCAATGGATCGTGGGTGGTCAATGCATCGCGATGGTCACTGCATCGGAGGTGGTCAACTACATCGGGATGGTCACTACATCGTGGTGGTCAATGGTGGTCAATGAATCGCGGTGGTCAATGCATTAGGGTGGTCAACTGCATCACGGTGGTGAATGCATGGTAGTGTCTTTGCATCGCGTGTCTCGCATCGGGGTGGTCATCGCGTTGCGGTGTCTCGCATCGGGGTGGCCACTGCGCATCGCGGTGGTAAATAGATTGAGGTGTTCAATGCATCGCGATGGTCACCGACGTGGAGGTGTCTCTGCATCGAGGTGTGTTTACATCGCGCGTCTCTGCAGCGTCTCTCAGATCGGAGGTGGTCACGCGCGATCGTGGTGCCTCTGCATCGTGGGTGGTCACCGCGTCCCGGTGTCTCTCAGATCGGGGTGGTCACTACATCGCAGTTGTCTCTGTATTGCGGTGTCGCTTACATCGGAGGTGGTCACTGCGACGCGGTGTCTCTGCGTCGATCGTGGCCACCGTGCATCGCGGTGGTCGATGGATCTGGGGTGGTCAATACATCGCGGTGTCACTTCATCCAGCGCCTCTCGCATCGCAGCGTCTTTGCATCGTGGGTGTCATTGCTTCGCGAGGTCAATGCATCGCGGTGGTCAATACATCGCGATGGTCACCGCGATGGAGGTGTCTCTCGCATCACGGCGTCTCTGCAAGCGTCTCAGATCGGGGGTGGTCACTACATCGCGGTATCTCTCGCAGCGGGGTGATCATCGCATCGCTGAGTCTCGTGATCGCGTGTCTCTGCATCGGGGTGGTCGATGCATCGCGGTGTCTCTGCGTTGGGGTGGTCATCGCATCACGGCGTCTCGCATTCTTGTGTCACTTCATCGAGTCACTTCGGTGTCACTTTATCGCGGCGTTTTGCAATACGGTGTCATTTCATCGCGGTGGTCAATGCATCGTGGTGTCACTTCATCGCGGTGTATGTGCATCGAGGTGGTCAATGCATCGCGGTGGTCACCGCATCGCGGTGTCTCTTCATCGGAGGTGGCCACCGCATTGAGGTGGTCAATGGATCTGGGTGGTCAATGCATCGCGGTGTCACTTCATCGAGGCGCCTCGCATCACGGCGTCTCGCGATCGTGGTGTCATTTGCATCGCGTGGTCAAAGCATCGTCTTGGTCATCTGCATCGCGGTGTCTCTCATCGCGATGGTCACCGCATTGCGGTGTCTCGCATCGCAATGTCTCTGCATCCCGGTGTCTCGCATCGCGATGTTATTGTCATTGGGTGTCACCGCGATAAAATGTTTGTGTCATTGGATGTCATTGCATATGGTGTCACTTCATAAAGTGTTGGTGTTATTGGGTGTCACTACATAATGTGTCACTTCATAAAATGATATATCAAAATAAAGAGGACGAACAAATATGAATTATGGTGAAATAAATATGTTGATCGAAGTTTTATATCAAAAGATATAATCGTGATTATTTTCTTAGAATTTATTTAATAAAATATAACAAGATCGAGCTAGACTCGTCTAATAGTGGTCAATGCATCGCGGTGTCACTTAATCACGGTCTCTGCATCGGGGGTGGTCTCTGCATCGCGGTGGTCAAGGGATCAGGGGTGGTCAAAGCATCACGGTGGTCAATGCATCGCGATGGTCACTTTATCGGAGGGTGTCACTGCATCGCGGTGGTGAATGCATTGGGGTGGTCACTGCATCGCGGTGTCTTTGCATCGGGGGTGGCCACTGCATCGCAATAGTCAATGGATCTAGGGTGGTCAATGTATCGCGGTGTCACTTCATCGAGGAGTCTCTGCATCGTGGTGTCTCTGCATCGGGGGTGGGCACTGCATCGTGGTGTCTCTGCATCGGGGGTGGCCACTGCATCGATGTGGTCAATGGATCTGGGGTGGTCAATGCATCGCGGTGCCACTTCATCGAGGCGTCTCTGCATCAGGGGTGTCACTGCATCGCGTTGTCACTTCATCGAGGTGTCTTTGCACCGCGGTGTCTCTGCAACGGGGGTGGTCACTGCATCGTGTTGTCTCTGCATCGGGGGTGGTCATTGCATCGCGTTGTCTATGCATCGGGGGTGGTCACTGCATTGCGGTGTCTCTGCATCGCGGTGTCTCTGCATTACGTTGCCACTTCATCGCGGTGTCTCTGCATCGCGGTGGTCAATGCATCGGGGTGGTCACTGCATCGCGGTGGTCAATGCATCACGATGGTCAATGCATCACGATGGTCAATGCGTCGCGGTGGTCAATGCGTCAGCGGTGGTCATCATTGCACCGCAGATGGTCAATGCATCCTGGGCGGTGGTCAATGTATCGGGGTGGTCAATGCATCGCGGTGGTCAATCCATCCCAATGGTCAATGAATCGCGGTGGTCAATTTATCCCGATGGTCAATGCATCACGGTGGTCAATGCGTCAGCGGTGGTCAATGCACCTCGGTGATCAATGCATCGGGACGGTGGTCAATGCATTAGACGGTGGTCAATGCATCGGGGTGGTCAATGCATCGCGGTGGTCGATATATCTCAATGGTCAATGCATCACGGTGATCAATGCATTGCGGTGGTTATTTAAAAAAAAACACTTTTTACAATCCATAAAATAAAAATTTTAAAAATAATAATAAAAAACTTTTACCATCCAGAAAATTAAAAAAAAATAAAACCCAACAATTGGCAACGCTGCTTTATATTTGTTTTTTTTTTCTTTTTCTTGAACGCGCTTTATATCTGTTTGGTCCCGTTTCAGCGCCTGTTCTGCTTTGTAGTAGTATTATTAATTAATTAAGTAGTTTTGGTCTATGTATTAATTTTGTGTCCTTATAACCAAATAAGATTTAAATATGTCCTATTTGCCTAATTAAGTCTAATATGTGTCCTTTTAGACAATTGCCCCATTAATTAAATGAATGCTCATCATCATATAAGTGTGAGACAAAGGTCTTGTCAACTCGGGTTAGCCTTTTTAAAACAAGCGATGACGGCAGTGTAAGCAGTTGACCGGACATTTATGACTCATTTAGCGCTACCAGACCCAGGGTCTGGGGGCGTTACAGAATGGTATTAGGAGCCGACTATCAGACGGAGGATGGCCTCTAGTTACCTCTGGTAAGGACGACTATCAGACGGAGGATGGCCTCTAGTTACCTCTGGTAAGGACGATCCGGGACAAGTCTTGGCCATCTTGGCGAGGACGCCAGTCCCTTATATGGGGGGAAGAATGTCATATCCCACATCGGTAAATTAATTGAATGCTCACCCACATATAAGTGTGAGACATAAATGTCTTGTCAACTCGGGTTAGCCCTTTTAGAACAAGCGAGGACGTCGGTCTAAGCAGTTGACCGGACATTTATGACTCATTTAGCGCTACCAGGCCCGGGGTCTGGAGGCGTTACATCCAGATACATAAGGTTTCGAGCATGTTGTCTTAAAGAATAAGAAGATCCCTTGAAAGGCTCGTGATTCAGTTTCTAGGAAACAGGACGAACCCCTTGCAGTTGAGGACACGCTATTTTTCAATAGCTTGAGAGCTCATGGTTCCGTGAGGCCATTGATGTCTGTCAACTAGATGATGTATTTTGCTGTGTTTTAATTCCATTTCTTGAGTTTTTAGCGATGTTTTCATATCAACTCTAGTAAATATTGTGATGATATGGCTTGCTTTTTGTATATAGTAGATGTCATAAAAGCTAATTATTTTGACATATTTTGAGGCTTACCAGCCTGATTTTGTTATCAGAATTACCCGTGTTTTTCTCGTTTTGTTTCGTTACAGATACCACGTGGTGAAACCTTGGGGTCGTGGCGTAAGGTTCGTTGGAGGCGGAAATACAATTATCAGAACAATTTTTATTAAATTTCGTTCCATCTGGCTAAGCTAGAAGATAGACGGCGCAAGCCAAAAAAGCCGGTGCACGCCGAATGCCAAGATTTATCAGATCGGGCATTTATTAAACAAGACAGCTCCACCTACCGGCCGTGATTCGGTGCACGCCGAAGAAGAGTCTGGCGCAGGCCGGAACTGGACCAATTCAGCGTTATATTAATATTTTCACATTCAAAGCTGATAGAGGAGGAGGACCGAGTTCATCTTCTTCATCTTGAAGGCATCATCATTTTAAGGCTTTTAGAGCCAAAAATTAAATTCCATTTTAGCTAGTTCATCACAAATTTAATCCGTAGAATGCTTAGCTCAATCTTTTGGGTAGTTTGATTGGAGGAAGCTCAACACTTGGTGTGCAATCTCCATTGATGCTCTAAGGAGATGAATGCAAGCTTCCCCTTGCAAACTCATCGGTTGTGATCGGTAATATTCTAGTTTTATTTTGTGTTGTTGTTCTTATTGCTATGAATACTAATTTTAACATGTTAGTGCTTGTAGTAATTAGCAGCTAGACTTGTAACTAGCCAAGGCATTGTAGTTGAACTAATTTGTTCTCTTTTGGTTGATCGGATGATGATTATGTACTACCCCCGTCCCATAAAAAGTATCAACAATTTACTATTCACGTAGATTAAAAAACTCAATTAATGTGTTGTGTTTTAGTAGTAATAGACATATATACTCCTATCTTATAATTAATGTTGCTTTGGAATATGAAATGAACATACAACAATAAATGTTAGGCTAGGGAATGTTTGGAAAAATAGCATTAAATGGTGTATTGGTTTTCTAAATGGACATTTATTATGGGACAAATTTTTTTTTTTCAAATGTGGACACTTTTTATGGGACGGAGGTAGAATGTTTTATTTTCATTTGTGTTGAAGCTTTTTCTACTTGTATTGAATGGCTTGTTTGTGTTGGAGTAATTGACCAATGCTAGCACACACACACTTAATGGATACCGAACGGAGAAATTAGATGTGAGAACGAGGTAGAAAAACCGGAAGGCAAAGTTGACCGTTATCGGAGTTCAATTTCTTATCCGGGGAATGATCTAGTTTGTACTCGTGAATTTATCATGTCGAATCATTAGGTTTAGGGCTCTTAAACCAATGAGGAGGCATATGACAATTTCGTACACTCGTATGAGGGGAAGTTGTTAGCATAGGAGTACACCGTGTCACACACTTGGACGTCCTCAATAGATCGGCCAATCACACCCATGGAACTAGAAGAGACTGCTGTTCAATGAAGTTGCCTTGGTTAGTATCTTTATCATTAATCGTTAACTTTATTAGTAGCTTACAACCATTACTTTTATGATAAACTGCGACTTAGATCAAGACAATCATAGCTAATTGGTGTTTAACCTCACATTGTGTTCCTGTGGAGACGACTTTGACCACCAGACTAGACTACAATTTGACCCGGTACACTGCCTGTTAGATTGGACATCCAGATTAGGCCGATCAACCACATGCTTCAGACATCCTCATTATTAGTGCTACGTGATAGACCTTAGCTTCTCAAACGTTTAGATACTAGGTTGAACGTATATGTTATGATTAAGGCCTCTGGAAGGGGTTAGTCTTCTATGAGGAGGATGTTTGAGGAGTGAGCCTACGTGGCTCATTCTGGAAGGGGTTACCCTATGGCATCTAATCACACGGAACATACTTTTAGATACTAGGTCGAATGTCTATGTTATGATTAAGGCCTCTGAACGACTTTACCCTGAGGCATCTGATCATACGGATACGGAACGTGCATGCTGCTATCCCGTTTTTGACATGTGCACCCTAAAATCTCGGATTTGTCTCTTTTCATGATACTCATATCCGGATTTGTCTCTTGACATACTCATAGAAATGTAACAATTTAACTGACATGGCACAGTTACAATATTCTATCATCGGATCAGATCGTTTTTTAGTAGTATTAATCAAACATCATCATTCGGCGTTAGATTTACAGTAATCACACCAGAGAGAGACATATTAAAACATGTAATATATGCAAATATATAACAATGTCTGGAATATGGATACTTGTGAGCTTATACATACACATACAACATCGTCGATATTAGATGGAATCCTCATACAATCATGTAGTGGTTTATATATATTGGCACAACAAACAGGGCAGCCCGGATTCATCGTTTTAATTTCGTTCAGACATGACACGTGACCAGCCATATGGCCACACGGGATGCACGTTTCCTCTACCGGAAAAAGTACGCAGAAGACACGGGTACACAAAGAGAAGGCACAGATAAATCAAGGAGTGTAGCACTAGCATCAATGGTTGGATAATGATTTGGATCTTCATCTATTATGCTATCCATATGTTGGACCGTAACTCCAACAGAACCGGGGTCTGGAACCTTTTGTTTGTGGGTATTTGCCATACCAGGCAAAGTTGCTACAGGGTCGGGTCTTTGTACGGTCAAAGACTGGAGAGAGGCCAAAATATCCAAGGCTAAGCCATCATGTTCTGAATTTTGTGGGGCATGATGATCAACCTGAGGAATTCCTTTACACGCGTTGCAAAACGAATGCAATTGTTGTTTGTCATTCTCGATTAAAGCCGCGAGTCTAAACCGTACCCCTGTAATTTGCAACACGTATATATACATAAAATGTAGTCAACTGCTCGATGCAGCTAAAGTATGCGTATTTTCTACTAACAAAAGATGCCATTCATACCGCAATTTCCAGTTCATTACCTATACTTACAGTTACACTGAATACAAGTGAAGAAATTAGAAATTTACCAATGGTAGTATCGTTGAGGGCGACGATTGCAAGTCCGGGTTGGTTAAAATTTGGTTCCTCCACATTGACCTTCCAGTGTGCAACAACTGTGTTCCGTTTGGGATCCTGAGGATCAATTGCAAATAAAAACATTTAGGTCACTGAAATCAGATAGAATCAAGAATGCTGCAGTATCTGTACATCACTGTATATGGCTATCTCCAACTTGAATGGCTTCTCCAGATCCCGGGACCCACACGGTAGAACCACGACCCATCTACGTAACCAAACATACACAACGGTAAACATGTCAGCTATATAGGGATATGATAATCTTGAATCTGGATAGTTGAACTTACAGTTTTGTATCCATAAAATATGGTGCAGTACGTTCTAGAAAGCCGGGTCCTTGAACTTCTTTAAGAAATCCAGAAAACAAGTAGATATGAGCCTGAGTAGTGCAAAATAAAAATCAAAGGCAGCCCATTTAAGCTAAAAGAGAAAAAGAAAAGAAAAAGGAAAAAAAAAAAAAAAAAAACCAAGTAAGCAATAGAATACCTCTATCGTGCGGACAACTTTACTGTAGCCATTGGCTCTAGCAAGTTCAAGTGGAGTTTGACAGTCGTCATTCATCACCAATGCGTTTGCTGAGAAATGAAAATCGTAGCACGAAGAATACTAAGTACTAAATTGTTTCAAATTATGGTGCCTTGCATGCTAATGGTGGTGGTGTAGTATTACTAAGAATACTAAACATTTACAGACCTCCATGTGAGATAAGTAGGTGTACGGTCTGGTCAAGGCCCGTTTTTGCAGCGTGATGCAATGGTGTCCCAGCATAACGACCTAAACAGACAACAACGGACAGTTTTAAACTTGCTCTCAAAACGCAGCACAACACGAATGTCCCAAACCAACAATCAAACAACTCAATAGAAGCTCAATATACCGATAATGCTAGAAATTCGGTAACATGTGATGAAATGCATTACCTGGACGGTAAGCATTGATATTAGCCCCTAACTCAATCAAAGTTTTGGCAACATTATAAAGCCCTGGTTTCATACAAGCCACAATAAGAGGAGTCTTCCCTTGCCTATCAATCCACTGTCATCAAAACCAATAGTTAAGTGCATTTAACAAAGCATAAATGACTTAACACTCCATATACACACGCGTATCCCTTACAGCTTCCAAGACCTTCGTTCGTAATTCCGCATAAACAATGACCCCCAACAAAATATCTTTGGTATGAAAATGAGCGTTTTTATTGGCACCATCCGAAACCTACTTTCGGGCACCACAATGACATTTGATGGAAATTTGATTCAAGGTCAAAATTCAACCTTCCAGAGCTAGAATGTGGACATTTGACCTCTAGAAAGTCGAACCTAAGACTCCATTGTGGTGCCATTAAACACGCCCATATTGCTAACTTCATAAATCCAAAAGCATCATAGATAAGACAACAAACAACATAAAACTAAAGCATGCTAAAACAACCCCAGCTAAAAAATGAAATAAAGAAATTATAGACAGCGATTCAGGAAATGAAAATTAAGGCAAAATCAGAAAGCAGAGAAGCAAAAAAGTTGTAATCTTGAAAGGGTACCTCAAGGCCAGCACCATCTGCGTGGAGAGACTTGGTGCCATCAATACTACCCTTTTTCACTTGCTGATACAGTAACTCATCTTTCGATAGCTGTTGCCCCATTTTTAATATTTGCAGAGCTCTACCCACCCAACATAAGCAATTACATAAAGAACGTTAATTTATGTAAAATTATAGCTAACCCCTCAAAATCCAAGAAGAAATATGTTGACTTCATGCATGGGTGAGGTAGAGTAAATGCTGTAGCTGTAGAATGCTGACTGAGTTATGCCTTAATGAAGGACTGACCATGGTTTTTTTTTTTCTTTTGCTCTTTTTCAAATGTCTGAAATGTTAACTTGTTACGTGGACATTTGACTCAGTCTTAAAGGCTCGAAAAAGTCTCTACGAAGTATGTTTAACGGTTGATGACTTCATGTCTCTCTGCTAACGAGCCGAGTATCTATTGTTTAAATTCGGGTTTGTTTTGGTTACAAGTTGTTGTTCATAATGTTTATTTACTAAACAAACAAACAAACAAAAAAAAAAAAAACTATCTTCCAACTTGGTTCGTTTAGGTCAAATCAAATGCTCAGCACCAATCACTTTTGGGAAGTTGAAAAAACTGTTTACAAATGAAAAAGTGGCATCTCTACAAGATATATCTGTCATCTAATTCACACACACAGCTAACAAAAAGTAAAATTCAAAACCACATTTTGATTTCTTCCTACAAAATGAATAGACTTTCTTTCCATGCACTTTTCTCTTATATCTAATTGCCTTCCATCATCACTTACATAATCAGGTTGAACACTTTATAATGACGTGGCAGCTGAGGTGTCACGACATGCGGCCTCAGTGTAACATCTTACTGCCACATCAGCTGTCAAATCATGTTGTAATTTCTGTAGTGACAATCTGGTTGTGACAGTATCATCATAAAACTTGTATCTTTGGCCTATATCTATCTAGCTTCTTTGACTAATGAACAAACAGATTATATATATGTATATATATATACGCTAAGATCGTATATCTATAGCTTCTTTGATTACTGTCCTTCTTCAATGTTTTCTTGATCAGTAGTTGGAGTAGGTGTAGATGGTTCAGTTGTTGATGATGCACTAGTATTGATCTTTAATGGACTGTATTTCTTCAATAATCTGTCTTTGTTATTCTTCCACCATTCTTCTGCTTGCTGCTCTACAAATCTTCTTTTACTGCAATATAAACATTCAAATATTGCCTAATTACATATCCGAGTTAAGATATATGCATATCTGAATCACGTATCCAGCTTCTGAAAATTACAAATCAGCCCTGAAACGTGTATCTTAAGTATCTGGTGCGTGTCCGTGTTCTATACATATCAGATATGGGAAACGCTACTAGACAGAAGTATATGTGCATCATAGATGAGAATGGAGATATATGCGGTGGAAAGTTTAAAACTTTGCCGGTGAACCATGAAAACAACATGAATAATTACAATAAATCTTTAAAAAAATACCTGAATTTAACCCTTTTGAAGATTTTAGAACCATCTGAAAGTTGAAGCAGAGTCACATAAACACCTGGTTCAAACTGTTCAATAACCTCTTTAGTTGTAGCTTTAGTTGATGATGATGATGATACTGGTACTACACTTGATGGACTTGTTTGAAGTGTTTTTTGCGTATCGGAACCAGATGGACTTTCACTTGCTCTTGGAGTTTTGTCTGCTGCATAAATGGAGGTTGCTTCATTGGAATCATTTGTGGAAGAAGGCTGATCAGTAACCTCTGGCTCTTCTTCTTCTTCTAGCCCTATTTTTTCAACAAGTGATTCAAGTTCTTCATGTATAGATAAAAACCTTTCTCTTTCATCGATCTCAGAAGGTATCTTGTCTGCCACTTCTTTTAACTGGCAAAATGAGTAGAAAAAAGTCAAAAAGCTAAACACAAATTAAAATTCATGATTTCAAATTTGATGTAAAATCTCTAATGCAACATTGAACTGACCTGAGTTGTAATAGACTTCATAGCTTTTACTGCCATAGTACACTTAGAGGATCTTTCAGCGGCCAATGAAGCAGCTTCTTGGGCTTTTTTCCTTTGTTTCTGCAATTCTTCATCTTGGAAATCACTTTTTTGTTTCAAATTTTTCATCTGCAAAAACAAAAACATGAAAACTTTATATAATCTCCGAAAAGTTAAAAGCTTTTATAAAAAGCATATAGATTAAACACCAAGCCATACTTGGTTTTGTAGTTTGTTCACTTCTTGATTTAAAAGTTCATTAGTCTTCTTCAGACTGTCGATGACACCGCGTGAGAAAACCGGCGTGACAGATCGCGGAGGACTTGGCCTACGTGAATACGGTGAAGACGGTCTTAAATTGATTAGCGGTTGAGATTGTTGTTGTTGTTGTTGTAATGGAGGAGGCTGCATAGGTGGAGGTGTTGTAGGGATCACAGGCTTAAGAGCATATTGTAAAGCACTTAATGAACTTGGAAAAGCAATGTCTTTTAGCTGCAATAATGACGGGACTTGAGACGCTCTTACTATTGAATACGCATCGCCTGTATTTCCGGGCTTTACGGATTTCACCTCTAAGTACTTAACTGGTTCCATGGCTGAAGAAAGCAGAAATTTTGATGCTGGTCTTGTTTCACCTCTATCTAACCTAGTACTTCCATCAAGAATGCTATACGCATTAGTCCCTTTACGAATAAAGTTAGGGGCACTTGTGGAAGACTCTGCTGCTTTTTTAAGCTTCAAATAACAAGGATCACATACTCTATGTGGTTTACCAGGAGTTGGAGCTAATGCTGCTTTTAGCGCTTTTTTCGAACTACATCCATGGCAATGAACTAAACCGCAGTTATAGCAATTATGTCTCTTTCGTGTGAACCCAAATGGTAATCTGCAGCCGGTGCAAATGGATTGATCTGCCCCGGAAACCCATTTATGGATGCATATACTTGCAGTAAAGTTTGAACCACAGACTATGTTTCTTACATGTTTGTCTTTTAGTGATTCGATCAATGTAGGAATCTTACGGTCTTCACAATCACCATGTCCTAACCTTCCGTTTGCACCTTTCCCCCACGTGTAAACCTCGTTTCTTGATGTCAAGACTGCAACGTGAGATGCACCGCAAGCTATTTCTTCAACAAACTCTCCAACAAGTCTTTCTTGTACTAGACAAGGTTTCTTTCCATCGGATTGCGGATTACCTAATTGACCAAATGTGTTGCTTCCCATTGTAAACACATGGCCTGATGTTGTGAGGCCAATTGTGGTATTATGTCCACATGCTATTTGAAAGAAGTTATAGTCTATAAGTGCAGATACACAGGTTGGAAGTAGATAAGTCTCTTTGTTTCCGTGGCCTAACCGATACTTATCGCCGTCACCCCAAGTGAATAGCTTTCTTGAAGCAATAGTTGCACCAGGTTGACTTGTGACTTCTACAATTGCAGCAGTGTGCCAAACCCCACAAGTCACTTTTATAGTCTTTAATCCACTCAATAATTGAACCTCTTTCGGGTACCGAACGCTCTCGCGATCTCCGTGTCCCAACACCCCAAATGCGCCATCCCCAAAAGTAAACAGTTTCCCATTGGAAGTAGCCACAGCAGTATGCCATGTACCACATGCAACTGATAAAACTTGTAGGCCTTCAAGTGGGCCCGAGATTCGTTTCGGTATCCAATGGCTAGCGTCATTCCCGAGCCCGAGAAGTCCGGCATTATGTGTACCGTCACCCCATGTGTATAGATCACCTGATGTTGATATAGCACATGTATGATATTGCCCACATGACACAAAGTCTACATTTGTTACAGCAAGAAACTCAACAAGACGAGGGCGGCTATAATCATTTTCGACTCCATGACCAAGTCGCCCTCCAGATTCTTCACCCCATGTGAACACCTCTCCTTGTTTCGTAACAAGCGCAACATGTCGAGAACCGCAAGAAATTTGGTGAACATCGAGGACTACATTAGACTCCAAAGCTTTAGGAGTGAGCACATCAGTTTTTACTGGCACCGGATTACCATACCTATCGTTCGATAAACCATCTGACCATATTGCCCCCCACACATACACATCGCCTAGTGATTCAATATCATCCTGTCCAGATCCTCCACTTGAACAACTAGGAGTACTCGAGACACTAATACGAAAACCATCTCCACCAACACTTGTCCTTCCTTGCATGTTTGCACTTTCAAAACCAACATCTGAGCTTGAAGAATTCGAATCTATAGAAATTCTACCTCGAGCTAAGCTCGTCGCGAATTCTAGAGACGAACTACCATGACGGTTGTACTCACCTACACCGAGTTGTAACTGCAAACACCATGAAAATTACATCTAACATACAGCCCAGCAAATAACTTGAAAAAACAATAAAAATTCTTAAGCCTTACATCTGATAAATCACTATGTGTTCGTCTACTGCGATTCCAGCCAACCGAAGTCAAAGCACTCAGGCCAGCAATCCAAATGTCAGTTTCAGCTTTGTCTTTGCAAATCTGTGATGCAGGGTTAAATACATAATACATTATTCATCGAATATTTTTTTTCGAGGCGTCACAGGTTGGAATATTGAACATATAACAATGCTCCAAAGTTCATTACCAGATCCAAGGATCTTTCGCCGTTGTTATATATGAGTGAAAACGATAGATACTCCTTTTCAGGGCGCAAATATCTTCTAAAAACCGGCTGCATATAATAAGCACATTAACAAGAAAAAATTCACTGTCATTTCATCTTATTATTACATGTATATAGGCTATCTAGTTTCTATAAATATAATCGTCAATGTACCCCAGAGAGAGGTGCTAACTCACGGTTCTCTGTCCGGGGATAATTCGTTGAACAGAAGATAACTTCAGATTCCTTTCTGATCCCTTTGAATACCAAACCAGAGTTGTTTCGTCCTGAAAATTTCATCAAATTTAAGAACTGATGTTCTATCAATACGACAAACATATTACTACAAGTGAAACAACAAAAAAAAAAAGAAGATGAAAGGCTAATATACATCAAAATGAAAAAAAAAAAAAAAAAAAAAGGACTAATGTTGTAAAGAGGCTGGCATTACATACAGGAGAAAGTCTGAATGGGCGAAATTTAGGCCTCCCTTTCCTACTGTACTTGATTAATTGAGTTCCCTTTTTCAACGCGATGATTGCCTTCACAAAATAAAACAATAAGTCAAAAGTTACATAAACATATATAGATGCCATGAAATTTCATCAACCTAAAATGAGGAAGGCTACACGAAACGGCTCCATTGATAGCACACAAGAAACCATGAAAACTTATGAACAAAGGTTTACAAGATTCGAATCGATAGGAGGCCCACAATTTACATCATTCTCAAGTTAAAAACATGCCTTCCATATCATTAAGTTCTTTGCTTTGGAATGGATATCATTCCTATCCATTCTTTTCCCAATTTCTCCAATTTCAGTGATTCTATTATTTATCCAATTAATTCCCAAACACAATCCATCACATATGAGGAGGTTGTCAATTCGTCATGTGAACTCGATGTCACCGGTTCTAGTCATGAATTAGCCTGTACACCTATCAAAGTAAAAGATGCTTACAATAACTCGCAAATGCAAATACTTATCTGCAAAGAGCTGCTCTGTATATTTTTGTTAGATAATAATTCATATATACACTTACACACTTACTTGAAAATGAACCCTTAAGGTTAAATTGAGGACCCTTTATTTGCACCAGCCCGAATTTATCGGTGCACCACACTTACCATACACTACAATGAATCGACCTTGATCAAGAATCAACTCTTAGTTACTTTTTCAACATAGGCTCAATCAACATACAATCACATTAGCTCAATTACACTCAGTGACAATTCTTCGTTCTTTTAGGCTTGAAGATGATCCCAATTATCCTCTTTATATCAAATGCATTTAAGAATTGATAATTAAATTTGCTCAAATAATTAATACATACTAAATAACAAATATAAGGAGAAAAATCACCTGCTCAATGTCTCGGTCGCGATCAGAATTGACATAACTAGCAGGATCTGCCATTCCATCTGAAATATTTATCGGTTAGCCACCGGAAAACTCTGTTTCTCCACATAGTCATTATAATTGCTGATGCAATCTCCTTTGGTGGACTACCATCAACTTGCTATCTCTCTAGCTAACCTTCAAAATTTCCAATCAATTTCCCGAATCCCAACTCATTTAAAATATACACTCCACTCCACTATAAAAATTAAAAAGAAAAAAATTCCATAACAGCCACAAATACTACTGATCCATACATACAACTGAAATATAATAAAAACCCATAAATAATTTCCAATAATTTGTATGAATCATGTTGGATTCGACCTGAAATGAGAAGGGTTTCGAGCGAAAAAGGGATCAGAGTGGGCAAAATTTACAGGATTTGCAGAAGAAGCTAAGAAAGAGAGAAAGATAAAAGGAAGAAGGAGAAGGGACACGAGTATAGGAGAAAGGTTTGCCGTTGAAGAGAATGGGACCGATTTTGGCGCGCTTATTTGGCATTCTTAACTACCTTACATACAGGGTTTTTTTTTTTTTTTGAATATATATTCTCATTTTCTGTTTTGGGAAAAAAATAAAAAGAATTATTTATTTTTTTTACTAGAGGAAAAAAATATGTTACTTGGATCCCTGAAATATTATAGTTGCCCTTACCGCACATTAAAATCAAATCAGTTAAGTAACACAAATTTTATGTTGGACCTGGTGCAAATCTTAGTTGGTGTACAAAAAACAATAGGAATCCAACATTCTAAAATGGACCCCTACCTGTAAAAACTTTCCACCAATGTATCCATTTAAAAGTGCTGACTTGGTGGTCCAGAACTTGCACCTGGACCACCCTAAAATTTCACGTTAAGTAATACATATATTTATCGTAAAAAAAGATTCTTAATGTTTTTTTGTCATTCTCCAATAAGAGTCAGGATCCTACGTCTGTCGTTCCTTACGTGTGTAACTTATTGTATGTAAACCCAGAGGCGACGGATCTATAGCTCTCTAAGAGGGTTGATAGATCTTGCTTGTGCCTCCCTTGAAAACATTACTTCAGATTTCAGAATAATAATTCATACATTCATCGATTTATTTAGGATCCTACACTTAATTTGTAAACCAAAGTGAAATGTAGAAGGATTGATTTTAAAATGATTTTAAGCATCTTTTGAATGCAAATATAAGTGATTTTATGAAAATGTTCATTTTTAAATTGGTTTTAATGTGATTTTAAGCATAGAAGGTTAATGTGCTCGGATCATGCGATATGTGGTAGTTTTTAACATATAAAGCGAAATATATAGTCGTGTTATGAAATAATAATTGAGTGAATGTCTATCAATGTTGTTTATTGCAAGAGTTAATAGAAGATGGTTATGAGAGATGTAGAGTCATGAGTTACAATATTAATAATTACATATTAATTGGTTCATCTCCATCTTGTAGTATATATATATATATATATCCCACCATTGTAGTAGTTTTTGTAGAGATGAAGAGAACAAGTGAATACAAGTTTTTCCTTATTGTTTTTCTACTTATTTGCTTTGTATTCTCTTTTACCATTTATTTTATAACACGTTATCAGCACGGGGGTCTACACCATTTTTAAGCTAATGGTTCTCCGTAATTGATATGAAGCATTACCTCCCAAATTGTCACAACATCAACGTAGCAATTCTTCTTGATTAGGTGAAGGCATTCATTTTTGACAATTTTGGATGACCGGGGAGACTATACTACTACATAGCAAAATTTGTTGTAAGTTTTTTTTTCTTTCCCACTGCAATTCATATTATCATATTTAGAATTATGACTTGATGCCAACTATTTGTTTACTACTGTTACTATGCTTGTGGAGAATAAACGAATGTATATAATTAAAATTGCTCAACCATTTGATCTAATAAGCCTTCTTGAATTCAATAATTTCATGTGATGATGTTGCAACAGTATGCTTCCCTTTAATATCATGATTGGTTGTTGATATATGCTAATAAACTCTTGCTTCTAAATGTTCTTGTGCTATTGGTTAACTCCAATTCAGCAAATGTGGCTTTCATTTTTTTTGTTTTTGGTTTAATTAATACAATTAGTTATAGATGGTCGCTTTGAAAAGAAGTGATGAGAATGATTATTGCATTTAGACATAAAACGTTTCTCTTGGACACAAACTAAATGTTAGCATAATCCATGGAATTACTTGTTGTTGTGCATTATTTGAATTATAAGGACATTAGATATCTTTAAGATTATTGGAATTGTCATTGTGGTTTTATATTTAGATGATTTTAATGCTAATTTCCAATGAGTGAAACCTTGTTATATGACCCTGTGTAGAATATTATTACTATTGTTTCTTTCGAAATGTGCAGTGCATAGATTTTGCCCAATGCATTGGCTATATGAATTGTTGCATATATGTGTTAATTGGTTTCATCACTCCTAGTATATCTAAAGGTGTTCTTCTTACAATATTATTCTGTTGAGTTATATGCATTTACTTGACTGAACACTACTATTTGAGAAGAAAACTTTGGAAGAGAATTCCTTTTATTTATTTATTATGCCTGAGTATTGGTAGAAAAAAGGAAGAGAATGCACACCTTTGTGCATGGACTCTCGGTGTAGTATATGGTACTCACATTGCAAAGCAAAATAATTAGGAAATGAAATCCGTTTAGTTCGCTCGATCGAGTTTCAAAATGACAAGAATGAATGGATACCTTTGATTTGTTTGGCATGATTTTGTATTTCATATTGAAATTATTTCCATGTGTAATAACATGTGTTTATATGTTATTTTGATTATTTATAATTTGCTAACATATTTATACATCGAGATATGAGTTTAAGATGCGGTATTGAGATTCTCATTACGGGATGTATTGTTGGCCATTTCGCTTAGTGCTTATACTTGTCTTTTACATCGATTAGTAATAGTTGGTCATCATATGGTAATAGCCTCTTTACACGGTGATCATCATTTAAGAATCACATTCTACATGTTTGTATATTATATTGATAAATCATCTACGGCACTTGGACACAACAAATAATGTAAGAATTTGAGGTAAAATTTTATTCTTTATGAAGATTATACAATTGTTTTTCCTATATGATATGCACGTAATATTGATGTTAGTGGACTTTGTAACATCAACACAATGAGAGCTCAAGTGAGTAAAATGTCACAATCAATTGGTAAACATCCATTCCATGTAGTGAATGTGACTCCATTTTCAAAATTTAGGAACGATCGTGGCCGAAGCAGTGAATTTAAATTTGGCCCTAAAGATTAAAGCCAAACTTGAGATTGATTGTTGGCAATGACAAAATATGTCTCATCGATAGTGCGACAATGCACATTACAGAGAATGTCTCAAAATTAAAAAGTAAAAATGGGAGAAGCAAATAATAATTGTTGCAAGTGCTATATTGATATAAGGCGTCGAAAAAGCCATTGATATTTAATCGCTTGAAATAAAGCACTATGCTCTCCCGAGTCTCGAATATATTAGTTTAGAGATATCTATAAAAAATTATGGTATCATATCGAGACTATGAGAAATAAAGAGTATTTACTCGTTATGAATATCATTTGTCGGTGAAATGAGTATAAACAATATGTTTGAAAATGATGAGACATGTCAAATCCTAAAAGATAAAGTGACAAACACTATATGCATCATTTTTGGAATTAAATTATGTAAGATGCATCATGCCACCAAATTAAAAATTTTAAGTCAGTATCATTCCATTCAATGAAGTGAACGTGGAAATATATTATTCGGAGATATCAATTACCGTTGTCATACCAAAATGAGACAACGGATGAAACGATATTGAAATGTCAAACTCCGTAAGAGATTATTCCCCGCTTGATATATATTCATGAAGTTTGTTGATACCGCATAAGAGGATATCACATTAAAATGTAGAATCCGTCACGGGTTATTGCAAATATTCGGATATCGATTGTATATATTGTCCGAGATTAGCGGGTGGAAAAATAAATACAATTAAATCAATTCTCGTGACAAACATTATAATATAAATGAACTTGAAGTTCATTTCGAATAGTCGTGATTGAGTCACGTAATACACACAATGTGGACAAAATTTATGAGATGAATTAAGAACTCTAAAAAGAGTCATCAATTATGAATGTTACGGTAATATAAAAATCACGAAAGACATGTCATAAAATAGCTATATAGCATATCAATATAAGACACAATAAGCATTGTCAATCTCATGTGGGGAGAAAAAGAACATGAAGTTTTATTATATTATTTTATCGAAACCCCGGAAGAATGTCAAAAATAATGTGAATGATTCTTGAAGAATGCGAAATGACATAGTATACTCTTGATGTTGATATTTATATTAAACCCATGAAACGTATAAGTTGTTTTGTTTCCAAAGATATTAATCTCATAGATATGAGATGATTAAATAACTTTTATAATCATTAGAAACAAAAGTCAAATAGCACTTGATCATGAGATTGATTTAGCAAAAATCATTGTGTTAGAAAATATGTAAATCGTTTGAAGCGAATGACAGAGCATCAAGTTACACCGGTGCAATTACTACATTTTTAACGAAGATCATTTCCGGCATTAGGGGGAGATAAGAGAACCCCATTTTAATATATAAGAATGCCGAGAAATTTTATAAAGATCTTCTACGCATCATTCTAACTAAATTGTGTAAATAGTTTAACATGCAATATTTAGCAAGGAATCGCCAGATGCTTTTACTTGGGTATAAAGAGTGACTATTTATAAATGCACCCAATCAAATATGATTGATAATATTATCTACACGAAAAGTGTATAAGACCGATCGGTGTAAAAGATAAAATCCACGGAAAGTGAATTCACTATTGATATTAAGTCACTCATGAAATATCTCAAGAGATTTGTCTCAAAACGAAACCCCAAATAAATTCGCACGTGCATCCAATGATAAAATATTAGGGTTGCGGAACAACCGGATCCATGCATTGATAAGGATTCGGTTTATGCTAATATCGAATTAGCAATGTATTTCACGGAGAAATTGGTAATATATTATCACGATCGTCGACGACATATTTGCCTCATAATTTGCTAGTATAATCGGATCCGAACCCATGTCAATAATAGAGTCTTTGGAAGCATATAGACTGGGTAAAAATTAAATAAACAATAGAGGTGATCTTGATTAGAATTTGGTTCAGTAATAACCAATTATTGATTTTGATCAATTACATTCTCCCACTATGGATAACATCATGTTCCGCTACTTAATAAATCAAGCGAAGAATTAAGGATTTTTATATGACGTTGTGACCGTATATTTATAGGTCACTTTAGACATATTTATATGAAAATGTATGATTGATTTTAGACATGAAAATCGCAACTTTGTATATATTCTTTGAGTTGCAAATGTCATTATATTGCTTAAAATATGGTTAAAGGTAAGAAAATCAATCAAGAAATTCCTATGAATAAGGTATATATATAAATAGCTCATGCATAATGACATGAGTTGTGTGATATTACATCCCCTATTTTTATTTAGAAGATAATGTTGATTGTGTTGCAAGTGTTGCACAAATGAGTAGTGGGTATGATAATTTTTAGCCCTTACATTTAAATTGGACTCTAAAAGAGATATGACTTATAAAAAGTACGCTATAAGTGACAATCCGACATGTTTGTTCACTAAGTTCATTCCAACATCTATTTTGGAGAATTATGTTTATAGTATTGGAATGCGTACATTTGAATGATCGTTGTTGTGCGTCGAGGAGCGACAACTTCAAAACAATCTTGATGCTTTGGTCTCAGTGAACAATGATCGTACTTTTTTTCCCTTTAACTAAGTTTTTTCCCACAGGGTTTTCTTAGTTAAAGGTTTTTAACGAGCGATCGGTCAAGACAACATAAACGCATATGTCATGAACTACTTTCCTTGTCTAGTTTTTGTCCCAATTGGTTTTTCTAGCAAAGTTAATAGTACATGACATATACGTTATGCAACTTAGATAGAGCATTCAAATCACTCTATATTCAATGATCTTTATCTACTATTACAACCGCAAAGAAGATTGTTCATCTCAAATTCAATAATATTTACATAAGTGGGAGAGCACATGATCTTCAAAGAGAAGTGAAATCGATATGCGATGAATC
Source organism: Gentiana macrophylla (assembly GCA_026214975.1). NCBI lineage: Eukaryota > Viridiplantae > Streptophyta > Magnoliopsida > Gentianales > Gentianaceae > Gentiana > Gentiana macrophylla. The sequence continues at coordinate 99,076,405 of CM047815.1, read as the reverse complement.
AAGCCAAAGTGTTGACCCGATGATTCAATTACACTTAAATGATGAAGAATTGTAGCGATACATGGTATTCGATTGATATTTCAAAGGGCGCAAGTGGAATTATACATCATACTTTTGTAGACAATCTACAAATAAAAGGCGATGCACAATTGTTCAAATTGATCAAATCGATCGATTTATTCACATAAGCATAGCTTTATACTACATTCGAAGAGAAGATTTCCATTTGCCGATTCGATGCTCTCAAATATCGTTTTCATTAGGGAGTAATACAAACACAAGTGAATATGTATCATTTTTTGTTCACTAAAGTTTTTCCCACAAGGTCTTTTCCTAATAATTGTTTAACGAGTCATATTCATTGTGTATTGTATGATAGACATTCAAGGGGTGTTATGAAATAATAATTGAGTGAATGTCTATCAATGTTGTTTATTGCAAGAGTTAATAGAAGATGGTTATGAGAGATGTAGAGTCATGAGCTTCTGATATTAATAATTACATATTAATTGGTTCATCTCCATCTTGTAGTATATATATATATATATATATCCCATGGTGTAGTAGTTTTTGTAGAGATGAAGAGAAAATGTGAATACAAGTTTTTCCTTATTGTTTTTCTACTTATTTGCTTTGTATTCTCTTTTACCATTTATTTTATAACAAGTCGTGTTTTTTTTTTTTTTTTTGAATTGTAGGGGAAAAAAAAAACTACTATATACTTTTTTTATTACAAGAAAATCATTAGAATTTTCGCCCCCGTCGCCCGGGATCTTGCGTCTACCCCTATAGGCGCTTATGAATATATGTTTTTCCTAGCATTATTGTATTAAACTATTTCTTTTGTATCATGAGCCAAACTCATGACCGATTTAAAACTTAACCTTTTGTACGACAAGCTCGAGCTGAGTTCGATCATAACTGTTTTGAATGATTACTCGATTCGATAAATAAATATTTAATTCAACTCAAATCATTTATACCCCTAATATTATGAATAATTAATAATGTAAAAGTACATTATAACAACGGTCTTGATACATCAATTATTACGACAATATATAGTATGAAAAAACAGTATATTGTTGTTACATGCAACCACTAATATATCATGAGTGACACAATATATTTATACGAATGGTAATGATATCGATCCATTATAACCGATAACAAAATACGTTATGTCACTTGTTTTGTTTTAAAACATGGGCATGAAAAAAAGAAAAAAAGGTAGGTATGCATTTCTCCTAATTTTTGTACAAAAGATACATGCACTCGCAGGAGGCCACCGCATAGAAATACTGGTAAAATACAAAGAAGCATGCAGATACAAACACAAAAACACTCAATTTCGTATTGCCACATAGCATATACTGTAAATCTATACCATCACCTTAAACCATATGCAAAAATAAATAAATTAAAAAGAAAAGAAAAAAAGCCAAGTGTTACATGCATGCAACATCCCTTTAATTATACGTGTCCAAAAAACCACACTCTTCATTTCACTATATAAACCACCCCAACTTTCCCTTCTTTAATCACCCAAAAATCAAAACCTTTTAGTTATTTACATATCAAAAATGGCTAAACCCTCTGAAATAATTTCACTTTTTCTTACCATTTTCCTTCTGTTTAATCTTTCTTTCTCTCAATTTGACAGACAGTCCCAGTCCCAGTCACAGCAGCAACACAGGCTTCGAGCTAAAACCGAGTGCAATATACGAAGGCTCAACGCCAACGAACCGAGCCGAAGGTTCGAATCGGAGGCCGGTGTGACGGAATTCTGGGAAACAAACAACAGGCAGGAGTTTGAATGTGCCGGTGTTGAAGTTGAACGCAAACAGATTCAATCAAAAGGACTCGTTTTGCCTTCGTATTCCAACACACATAAACTTATGTATGTTGTTCAAGGTAATGGGATCCATGGTGCTGTGATTCCGGGTTGTGCCGAGACATACGAATCGCAGCCGGGAAGATCTTCTGCCGCCGCCCGTGGCGGCGAACAGCAGCAAGAAAGGCAAAGGTCATCAGACCGGAATCAAAAGCTCCGACGGATCAATGAAGGGGACATTGTAGCCTTGCCGGCCGGATTCACTCACTGGTTTTACAACGACGGTGAAGAAACACTTGTCACTGTTTCACTCATTGATGTTGCTAGTGAGGATAATCAGCTTGATCTCAACCACAGGGTATTACTTAATCTTTAATTATTCCTCAAATTATATAACCCCATAATAATTGATATATAGTATAATATATTTGGTGTTAATTAATTAATTTGCAGAAGTTTTTCCTAGCTGGAAAACCAAGAAGAGGTCAACAACAGAGAGAAGAAAGACAACACAGAGGACAAGAACAACAAGAACAAGAATCCCAAGAACAAGGAGAACGCAGAAACATCTTCAACGGCTTCGACGACGAGATCTTAGCCGATGCATTCAACGTCGACACCAAAATCATCAGACAATTGAACGGCCGGGATGATCAGAGAGGCACCATTGTTAAAGCTGAAAGACTTGAGCTTGCACTTCCTGAGTATCAACAAGAAGAACAACAAAGAGGATCATCAAGAAGAGAAGGGCATAATGGTCTTGAAGAAACTTTTTGCTCAATTAAATTGAGGGAGAACATCGGCCATGCTTCTCGGGCCGATTTGTTTAACCCACGAGCTGGTCGGATCGGTACAGCCAACAGCCAGACGCTTCCGGTTCTTAGTCAGCTTCAACTCAGTGCAGAAAGAGGAACTCTCTACAGTGTAAGCATCCATATATGATATATCTATCAGATATTAATTAAACTTAATTGAATCGGGTTACTCGTATTTGACTCGAAGTTTGACTTGATATGTTTTTTATTTTCGAGTTCGAGACGTAGTTGAGCTACTCGAATGATTAACCGAACCTAGCTCGAGTTTCAAAGTACAATAATCGAGAATATATATATATATATATATATATATATATATATATATATATATATATATATATATATATATATAATTTTTTAAGTCGAATATTATAGGAGTCAAGTTGAGTATTAGACAAATCGAGATTGACCTTGTCATATTTTTATTAAAAATTAATGAATATTAATAAATTGATCGAGCTCACGAGCCGAGTTATATCAAGTAGAGTTCGATCTTACCTTTCAATGGCTCGATCGAGCTCGAGCCCAAATATTTTTAATCAAGTCAAACTGGAGCCCTAGAGAGTATCGACTCGATTTGATTACACTCCTAGTTGGACTTGGACATAACAATTGTGTCATAATAATTTGTTGCTATTATTTTATTGTGACACCAACATATTCTTTTTAAGGAAAGTGACACCAGCATATAACTGAGTTTATTATATTGGAATTTGCTTTGATAAAACGGATATATTATATGCAGAATGCTATTGTTGCACCCCGCTGGACTGTGAACGCTCATTCTGCGATCTACGCCATCAGAGGAAACGCAAGAATCCAGGTCGTCGGATCAAACGGAAACTCTGTCTTCGACGAAGAAGTCCGACAAGGACAGCTCCTCATCGTGCCCCAGAACTTTGCCGTCGTCAAGAAAGCCGGTGACCAAGGGTTCGAGTACATTTCTTTCAAGACAAACGACAATGCGATATCAAGTCCGATTGCCGGAAGGCTGTCGACGTTCCGGGCTTTGCCAGAGGAAGTTTTGATGAATGCTTATCGCATTAATAAGGAGCAAGCGAGGAGCTTGAAGTATAATAGACAAGAGGCTACCCTGTTTAGTTCACAGGAAAGAAGCGGCGAAAGAGAAGATTAAATTTGTTTATTCTCTTTTGCCGCTTTGAATTCAGACATTAGGTTCTGATGTCTGAATTTTGCTGAGTGTAATGCGTGTTATGTGTTTTGAATAAAAAGCTCAGTGATCTTTTGTGAAGAATGGGGAATGGTAATAATGGAGTAAGTTTTTTTTAGTTTTTTATTATTACATTATGTGTTGCACTATATTGTTTTATAATTTTTTTTACCGGAAACATAATGCATTCAAAACTAAAAGATCAAACAATACATTATTTTTTTAAAAGAAGATCAAACAATACATAAACGGCTTAAAATATATCTTATTACATAAATCATTAATATTTACACCATAGCGGGTGTTGGTTACAGATTCCTTACGATCATAAATCAATTTCTTTCGATCGAATCATTGATTTCTGTCTGAATATGCAAATCTCACCGACTTCAATTTACTTGAAAATTTACATCATCATCTTGTAGTTTGTAAACCGGTATCTCTAACTAAAATTGAATAATAAAAATAATCAAAATTAATTCATGTCCAAACGAATCCTTCATTTCTCGAATATTCAAACCATTAATCCACTATTACAATTTGTTATAGGATAACAAAGCACTTGAGATTATATAATGTCTATGATACTATATTCTTAAAAATTATTTGTGCATTAAAAAGTTGTATCCAAATAACAATTAAGCTAATGACACGACACCTTTAAATGCCATTTATACCCTCATCTAGATGTTACAAAAGTTCATGCAAATGCACAAACTTTGACAAATCTACTTAAATAAAATTTGAATACTACTCTTTTTTTTTTTTAATCAGGGAAGAGACTAAAATCCACTTTTTAATATAAAATAAATAAATATGTCACATTGATTTTTTAGTTGTAAAAAGGACAAAAAAATTCAGACGGACAAGAAAACCTCTAAAAGCGTTCAGCAAGTGACTTCGCGAGCATCTTTTTTCTCTACATGTTGTTGCTTTTCCCTGCTGTTCTTTTTTTTCAAACTTCCGCAACTTTTGATTTAAAACTCCGATTACCGAAATTATTTCCCCAAAATTCATATTTTTTTTCCTTCTTTATTTTGAGATCTCATACGATACCCTTCCGACGTAAATTTTTAAATCCGAAAACACGTTTGCATTAATCGGAGCGTTTTTCTTATAAACGACCGTAACTTTTGATTTAGAGCATCGATCATCAAATTCTTTCACCAAAATTCAGATTATTAATTCTCTTATTTTGAGATCTCATATGATACCATTTCGACATAGTTTTTGAAATCCAAATAATCGCAGCGTTTACACTAACACAATAACAGTATTAGTATCACAGTAACACGTTGTATTAACAAACACAACGACACCATTACCATTACCATTAATAGTATACGATTAGCCAAAAATCATGGACTCGGCAAGCTTTACAACAACATGAACAACCTATTTCCTTTATGGATTAAAATGGAAACAAATCGTAAACTAAAAATCATTTGGACAATAATGTAATCACATTAACACCCAAAAAACTTGTGTATTTTAAAATAACACATTCAATCCCAATTAAAACATTCAATCACAATGGAAAAAAATTACAACATAAATGATAAACAACTTTAACATCAACATATATAATAATTCAGTTACATCAATGAAATGATTATCTAAGCACCTAAAAATCTCGACAATGTCGATTGCTACCATCATCTTCTTCTCCAACTCTACACCAAACAGTTTAACATTTTCTGAATAAAGTCAACCTCTACACCAAATGATTTAACATTTGTATCATATCTCAATTCACAGATCATTACCAAGGAGCATTAGTCTCTTCTTGGAACATTAGCTCGTAGATCTCCGCCTTCGGTTTCAATGCGTCGACCTCAGCACCATAACACAATAACGATGATCGATATCCCAAAGATCGATGATCACGATATCGATATCACGATATTAGTGTCACGATGATCGATATCACCGGTTGGCCACCTTGCTGCTATAATCACAACTCAAAGAAAATGAATTTGCAACAGTTCTATCACTATGCCAATTCTATGACTTCTGGGTATTGAAATCAAATTCATCATTTGAGTCTATTACTTCTGGTCTTGTTACAATAAGTAAAGAAGTTTTAAGAAAGTAATAAAAACAACAGAACTCGATCGATCTTTTTTATTCATGACTGCTGCACTTTTATAGTTCACACAGAGGTGCTGAGAATAATCTGATAAAGAGGACAACTCTAGATCAACATAATCTTTTATTGCATCTTGCTGCCTCCCAAGTGCTTTCCATGCTTTATCCTGAAATTTTCGGCCCAAATAAATGATGGTATTGAGGGCCGTCCCTGTAGAAACCGGGGCCTTAGGCCAAAAGTTTTTGTCGGGCCCTCACTATTTTTATTTTAAAAACTAAAATCAAATCAATACGTTAAACCACCTAAAAATACTCTAAACATTATAGGATAAATTTTGTTTACATTAGAATTGTTAAAGAATGAATCAGTTGTTTGCTAACATTCTTAGGAGCAAAACCACTAATTAAAAATACCACATGTTAAAATGGATTAGTATTCTGATATTATATCCTTCAATTAAGCAAACACTCCATAAAAAATTGGTAACACTGTAATTAAATATAAAAAAAATGATTATCATACCTGCAAAATGGTCATACAGAACCATTAACAGATCGATGGAAGAAACATAGCTGAAAAATTCTTTTATTAAGACTAATTAATTAGCGTAAAAATATGATGATAATGTCAACAAATGAAATATATATATTGGAAAGCAGGGACTATGGGGAATCTTGTAGTGAAAAAAGATTTTTTTAAGTAGAAAACTAAGATGCAATTCCATTGTCGGGCTCTTTTATTTGAGAAGAGTTATGGTGGGGGAGTTGTTTTAGAGGTATTATTCTGAGTGGATGGATGTGATTCTTGATTAATCCATTATCACACCTACCCACATCTACTATGTGTGTGAGAGTGTGTGAGATTTAACCACACCCCTCAACTTGGTATACCTCTCCAATCAATCTCCTACCATAATTCTTCTCTTTTTATTTATTAATTAGTATACAACTACGAATTTAAAAATAATTGGGTTAAAAGAAAGTTTGGAGCTAGAAGTGGTATGAGAACTGTGGTCTAACTAAATATAAAATACATGAAACATACTCTGGAACGTAATAATAATTTACTTAGATCATTTTGGGGCGTGATTTACTACGTTTGGGGCGCCTGGGTGAGGCCTGGTAGGCCTCCCCACAGGGACGGCTCAGGGTATTGCAAAAGAAGAATAAAAACTTGAAAATGAAATCACAAAATGAGTGATCTATGTGGAGCAAAAACGCAGCACATAATTCAACAATAGCTAGGAACCTTAATAGCAAACATACACAGAAAATCAACAGTTATACAATATAAAAGGACCAAAATTGTAATTTAGCCGTTTTTCTCCGGCGACAATTTTAGTATTTTAAGTGGTCTTTTTTTTTTGCAAAAACAGTCCTGAACGTCGGAAATATCACTTACAGGACTAAAATTGGTTTTTTCCAACGACAATTTTAATCTCGGTCTTTCAGGACGACGATTTTAATCCTGTAAATTTTAGTTTTTGGCGTTGAGGACTATTATTGCAAAAAAAAAGACCACTATATTTAAAATTGTCGGAGAAAAAAATCGAAAACGCATGTACAGTTAGAGGACCAAAATTATAATTTAGATCAGTTTCAGCCAGCTCCTTAGCTAAATTCTCCACTTTATAACTCAATTAAACATGCAATTTTTCACAAACAATCACAATAATAATTTCCGAAGCTTAATTTTTGCTTAAGCATCACAATTCCTGGGAGCTAGTAACTGTAAAACTTCATTAAATTCCATGAAATAGAGCTCATAGAAATCAGCATTGCCCATCTAATACAGCAAAAAAATGATGCAAAAGAGCACAAATTTTCGCTCGTTGAATCGCTGTACTTGTATTTTCCGATTTTTAACGTTGTTTTAATGTCGACCTATCTCTTGTTTGCAGTGGAACACTTCGCAAAGCTAGAGGCGGTAGGAAAGATGCCCGACCCTAAAAAGACAGACCCCAGAAAAATTCAGGAACTGGCCGGCATCAGGTCGAAGAAGCCAGCCTCTGGTACATCTGGCGGACAAAGGGGTACGATCCGTTCTTCTACTCCCGCATTGACATCTGAGATCTTAAGGAGTCAGCCTGACGAGGCTACGGTGGTAGAGCTGGCTGAAGGTGACTTCGTCTCGAGAAAACGCCATAAAACATCCGAGGTGCGACATGGGGTCGGGAAGGAGACCCGTAATCTTGCTCCACCAAATTCTACTGATGCGATCCTCGAGACAAATGTGGCAGAGATGGAGGCCATGACTCCAGAGGAGCTACACGATCTTATTATGAAGAGTCAACGAGTTGTGAGTCTTCTTTTATTTCCTTGTATCTTCAAGATTTTGTTGGACTTCGAAGTTAACAGTGTTTCCCTTTTTTGTGACTCGTCTGGTCGCCGTAAAGTGGCTTTGAATAGAATCGAGTCTCCTCGGTAGCTTTGGAGGAAGCGTAAGGAGACAATTGCTGTTCGACCTCGGATCTCGAGAAGTCAAAGCCAAGGCCAACAAGCCGGGATGATCGACGCTTGAAATCGGAGTCGATCTGTCTGAGAGCACGTAAAGACCTATCTCGCGAGAGATGCTTTGGTGGCGGCATAAAATCGGAGTTGGACCAAACTAGAGCCGAGTGTTTGCAGATCTACCAAGGCTCGAGACGATCTTCACTCGGTCGATAGCTTCACGACCGGCAGGCGGCTAAGAAGGACTTCTTGACGTCTGAAGAGTTCGATAATGACCGGCGCTCGATGAGTCAGGCCATGAAGGGGGGATTCTCCAACGCGCTGGATCAAGTCAAGATGGTCATCCCTGACTTTGAGGTTAAAAGTATCGACAAAGCCTATTTGTATGACCCAGAGTCCATCCCCAGATATGGCCGATATATCACCGACTTCAAGGTGGCGTGTCTCTTTTATGATAAGTATGTGGTCCTTCGCCAGGAAACTGATGGAGCAGAAAATGCAGAAAATGTCGAGTCGGAGGAACAGGCCGACCCTAACGCCTCGTCTTCCCACCAGCCAGCTGTCTGATGTTATTTCTTTGTCATCTTTTTTGAACAATTTTATTCGATTTGGTTGTAATGACTTTGATACTTTTCACTTGGCTGAACTTGTATTATTTCGATCCGATCTCGTAAACTTTTCCATTTTAATGTCTTTTTCAATTCGAACCATGATTTTCCATTTGAATGTCTTGTCTTTTATTAATCCTTCGCCTAGGGTGCAGTCCTCTGGACTTAATTTCTTTGCAAATACTGCCTTCGGGGGTGTAGTCCTTCGGACTTAATTCCCCTTCTGGCCCCTCGAAGTGTAGTATGAGTAATGACTCGTAGTACACTTGAGTATGAGTCGACCTTGCATTTATCTTTGCTTATCGCTCGATTCGATCACCCCGCCTCGGTAGGCTTGTATGGGCATCGAATTAAGAAGTCCATTTTCGACTGTCGCACATCGTGGTGCTTGCGATCGAGCACATCGTGGTGCTTATGATCGGGTCGAATTAAGGATCCATCGTGGGATCTTCCGACTGCTTAGCATCGTGGCTGACTGGCATGTCGGGAGTGATCTAAGCAACGCTCGCGACTTGGCTTTATTCACTATTTAGGGATCCATCGTGGGATCTTCCGACGCTCATCGTGGCTTACTGGCATGTCGGGAGTGATCTAAGCACTGCCAGTGACTTGGCTTATTCACTATTTGTTTTACCTCCATCGTGTCGATGGATCATATCTCGGAAGTGATATAAGCATTGCCGCGACTTGGCTTTATTCACTATTTCTCCGGCTTCATCGTGGTCGAGGTGATATAAGCACCGCCATGACTTGGCTTTTTTACCATATCATGCCGAGTTGGTCGGGTCGGAGAATTGATGTCAGCGGTCGATTATTGCGCTTTTTCATCTCGCTTTCCCTTTGCTTTTTCATACGGTCTTGCACATGTAGCGTGATTAAAAAGAAAAAGAAAGCATGCTTAATAAAAGGAATCGAAATATAACGTCATATCGACCGATTACAACTGATGAGAGTAGAACTGCAAAAGTCATGAGAATAAGAAATAATTTAAACATAATATTTTCTGAGGTTGGTGGCATGCCAAGTTCGAGGATGCACTTTCAAGATTTTATACGGACCTTCCCAATTCGGCTCGAGCTTGCCTATTGGGTCCTGCTTGCTGGCTTCATTTTTCCTCAATACGAGGTCTCTACTTGGAAGTATTTGTATTTCACCTCGCGTTGTAATATTGAGAAATCTTTCTTTTATAAGCGCCATCCGATATGCCGCCATCTCTCTTCTCTTGACATTGTCTTTTTCTTCCTTTAGATCGTTTGCATTAGTTTCGGCGTTGTCCAGCTTGCACTTCCTTGCTAGCAGAATCGTAACGAAGATAAACTAAATAAGCTGAATCGTAAAACACTAGAAGATAAACTTTCTATGTTTAAATGAAAAAAAAGTACCCTTTCGATGGCAGGTTCAGTGGACTGAACATATCCAGCAGCTGGGTTTCCATTAGGATTCGGCAAAAGCATAATTGAATCCCTTATCTTGAATAGGTTTAGAAGAATAAGAATCAATAAAGCTTTCATGTTCTGTTGAGGCCGCCATTGCCGATCTGGTCGGAAGAATCAGAGTTTCTTTCTTTCAGCGAATTGAAGGAAGCGAATGCTGATCGAGGGGTATTTTAATCCAGTGAAATATTTTATGTCCTTATTACAATTAAAAAATTGAGTGTGGATTAAAACTTAACTAGCGGAGTGAAGGTGGATTTATAATTATTTATTTATTTATTTATTTTTTTTTTGGCGGAATTTGAATACTACTTTATTAGCACTTATTATTTTCCTATGTGTCTATTTCAACTTATGATTAATTATTAAGGGCACATGTAAATTGTTTAGTTTTTTTTTTTGTACTAACATGTGACTTGTTTATATATTTGAATTTTCCTATGTTAGGTGTAAATAGTATACGTGTTTGTCAAGTGTTAAGAATAGTGTCAAATCATGACATCCAAAGTTGACTTTCAAAACAGGGGTAAATCTGGCAATTCACCATCTTTATTGACCAAGTCGCACCAATAGCCAAAGCCCTCTTCTAGTCTTGAAATGAATGCGTGGTCATCTTCTTCTTCTTCTTCTTCTTCATCAGGAAACAATGGAAACTGGAACCGAACTTCCTCTTTTGCCCCTATCAAGTATTCTAATTTCAAAATTTCATCCTCCTCTGTATTTTTCCAGGAATACCGCTCATTTGAATCTGAAGACATAGAAGACATTCGGCTAGAGGAATATTGTGGTGAAATTGGAGATGCTTCAAAATCATCCAATTTTGGTTTTAGTGTGGCAATGTGAGGGGTAGTTTTGGTATTTTGCTGAGGAAGGGTAGTGCTGCTGCGATAATCATCTCTTAGCTTTTTCTTCAAGTGAGTGTGCCAAACGTTTTTGATCTCATTATCTGTTCTTCCGGGTAGCTTTGCTGCAATGACTGACCATCTGAAAAATAAAAAATTACGATAAATATCAAAATAAACATAGTTAAATATATTATTACAATGTAGAAATTCATAGTTACAGTACTTGAAATAAATTGCGCTATGCTCGTTGTTGCATTTCATGATTGCATGTGACATTTTTATATACATTAACTGTTACGCTGATCGAAAAGGAATAATATATATATATTACCGCCACGACTATTGTGATACAATAAATATTACGCATGGTATGGTATGACATTTATTGTATCAGAGTAGCTATAACACTATCTATCATATCGTTTAAATAAATAAAAAAAAATTTTTATTTAATAAAATAGACCAAATTTGCTGGTAAAATTACCAGATAATAAAAGGTACATTACCTGTTTCCAAGCTTTTGATGCAATTTAATTACAATTTGTTCTTCTTCCTCTGTGAATTTGCCTCTCTTTATATCTGGTCTCAGATAATTTATCCACCTAAGTCTGCAACTCTTACCACATCTTAAAAGTCCTGCAATAATTTTTGATAATTGAAAAGTTTCAGCATAATTAACAATCAATCATGCATGCAATTATATATATAATTCCAGCAGCTAGCTAGCTAATTAATTAGGCAGATATAATTTACTCTTTAACAATAGAAATTTTATAATTAATTAAAATAAAAAATTACCAGCTAGTCTAGGAAGAGCCCTCCAATTTGCATGGCCATGTTCGTGAATAAAAGAGATCAAAATCTGGTCTTCTTCAGGTGTCCATGAACCTTTATTCAGTCCCATTTTGTCACAGCATGGAGCCCTCCCCATTTTCTCTTTTCTTTTTTCTTTATGCTGCTTTAGTAGAGTACTGTGAAATAGAGCTATATAGCAAGATATATGATATATATTTATATATGTATATAGTTTGAGGTTAGATCAATAGTCAAAGGGGTATCATCTTGGTTCAAAAGCAGCTTTCTTTACTTCGAAATTTCTAGGAAATTGGGGTGTTGACTTTTTTTTTTTTTTTTTTTTTTTTTTTTGGTATATTCAGTACTGCTACAAGGGAGGGGGTCATAGAAGATGTGTGCCGATAGCAAGTGACACGAAACGACGGAGCCAGGAAATTACATTCGGGTGGGATAGCAGACTATACTATGTTGATCGAATAGGTTAATATACTATATTATAATGATCGGGTGGGCTGATATACATGTTTTACTATGTTATAATGTCAATTTATATAAAATATTTAGACATAAATAATTTATTGGGGTGGGCTTAGCCCCCAACATGATGTTAAACCATTAATCAAGGGTGTAATATCAGGTTAATTGTTTCCGAATGTTGTGCTAGTGGTATTACTCATAAAGAAATAGACGGATTAACTTCATTATAAAGTCTCACATCGATTAAGTAGTAGCATGCTCATATACGTGTGAGACACAAATGTCTTGTCAACTCGGGTTTTTAGACCAAGCGAGGACGTCGACAGTCTAAGTAGTTGACCAGATCATTTATGACTCATTTAGCGCTACCAGACCCAGGGTCTATGGGCGTTACATAATGGTATTCAGAGCCGGCTATCAGACGGAACTATGCGCTGCACCCCGAGACGGTTTAAGGATGACCTCTACTTAACTCTGGTAGGGACGAAACTGGGACAAATAATAGAATGCTCACCCTCATATAAGTGTGAGACATAAAAATATTGCAGCTCGGGTTAGCCTTTTTAGACCAAGCAAGAGCCGACGGTCTAAGCAGTTGACCGGATCATTTATGACTCATTTAGCACTGCCAGGTCCGAGGTCTCTGAGGGCATTACAACTATGCATTTAGTGAAAAGTTCATATGGTTTATCCGCATGATGCGTTTATATGTAAAATATTTTTTATAGGTAAAAGATTTAGATGGGGTGATGATCGGAGGTGGTGGTACGGTGAGGTATAGTGGGTGATTCAGGGATACGATGTGGCAGGTGGTGGTAGGGTGATTGGTGGTAAGTGATTATGTGGTGGGCGGGTGGAGGGAAGGATAGGGTGGATGATGAGGGATGGTCGCGAGGTGAACAATTACAGGGGTAGTCGTGGTAAGGATGGTGGCGAGTACTGGAGAGTGGAGTTGAAACGAGTGGTGGTGGTTTTTATGTATGGTGAATAGTAATTCCATATACATTTTGGTATTTCCGGAGCTAATTCATAATATGACAAAAATTAAATACATAGAGTTTGCTATGAAATTATCAAGAAATGACTTGGCAAAACCATGCACGGGTTTTTATAGCGTTTAATTATAAATTAAAATTGATTACATTCATTTTTATGACAGAATGAAAATGTGCAAATTTCATACCGATCGAATGAACCTTCATTCTATTGGTAAAGTAGATTCTATACATGCAGTGTGAATATATTACCAATAATTATGCATATTAAAAAAACATTTAGTCTATTGATCACCACCTTAAAAGTAAATGGTTTGACTATGTATATAGTTACTAAAATATTCAATTAAAAATTACCACATAACTTCGTGGACGTAATTATGCATATTAAGATTGTAGTAGTTTTGAAAATCATGTTTGATGCCATTGGTTCTTACAAAATGTTTGAAAGTGTATTAATCTGATTATAATAAGTGAGTTGAATAATAGACACTGACTCTGTCAAAAAAAAAAAAAAAAAAAAAAAAAAAAAAAAGACTATGACAGAAAAATAAAAAAAAGACAACTCAAATTTCTTTTTTTTTTTTTTTACGCGTTAACGTTGGATTCACAACATCTACCTTTTACTAGCAAATAAATAATGTATGTCGACCAAAAAACCTAGTAAATAGTAATAATAATGATGCATTATCTTGGGGAGTAAATGACTGTTGTCGAGTGTTGTATCTATAATATGTGGCGTGTTAGTCCACCATTATGGTGGTTGTAAATAGTTATTGTATTTTTTTTTCAATTGTAATATAAAAAAAAAAATGACTGTTGTCGAGTGGAATACTAGAGTTATCAAGTTGAGCGTATTTTTATAATAAATCGAACATGATTTTGAATAAGAACTTATCACGATTTTTGAACATAGTTCGAACACGAATGAGTTTTAGGGTAAACACTTGTACTTTCCCTCGTTTTCTAAGTTTAGTAAAATCAAGCGGGATGATAACTACAAGCACGCTCCGGCTATCGCCTATCGGCCTTATTTTCTTTGAACATAGGAAGAATGATATTTTGAAGGAAAACCTTTAAGCAGAAACAAATTAATGGGAGCGTTTTGTGGCACCATACCATACATACATACTTTCGAATACCGGTTCGACTTTGAAAAGTCAAACATCACACTTGCGGTCCATGGATTCAAAACATGAAAACAGCAATTTTTTTCCTCCAAATATATAAGAAGGTAAGACGGTGTACAATATCGTGTAAAGGTTTCCCCTTGAATGGCTAAAGATTGACACCAAAAAAAAAAAAAAAAAAAAAAAAAAAAAAAAGTGCCAACTTCACCAAAACAACATAATACAAGTAAACAGATATGGATTAGCAAGGCCTTAAAATAGCAGAGGTTTTTAGCAGATTACAACAGATCAAATACACGTGGCGTTCTAAATTACAAAACTTCATACTTCTGCAACAATGGTGGTAGGGGTTATCTTGCGTTAATAACCCACCAC
Source organism: Gentiana macrophylla (assembly GCA_026214975.1). Taxonomy (NCBI): domain Eukaryota; kingdom Viridiplantae; phylum Streptophyta; class Magnoliopsida; order Gentianales; family Gentianaceae; genus Gentiana; species Gentiana macrophylla. Next base: position 99,061,388 of record CM047815.1, on the reverse strand, counting down.
CCCCCCTGCCCCTGTCTAGTCATCTTCTTCGTCAATGCTAACGTCATTCGTGAGCTTGATTTTCTTTCCTTCTCTTTGTCCTGGTCTCCCCTTCTTATGCCTTCCCCTAAGTAAAAACAACTTTGTTTAAACCAAAAAATAAACGAATTTACCGTGGCACCACATCAGGACCTTAGGCTCGACTTTTCAGAAGTTGAAGGTGCACATTCGACCTCTGGAAAGTCGACTCTAAGGTCAAGATTCGACTTTCCAGAGGTTGAAAGTCACTGTGGTGCCCTGTTGGTAGGTTTGGTTTTGTGCCTTTAACAATGTCCGTGTCTTTAGTGGCAACACACCAATTGTTTTCAATGTGGTACCACGAAAGACGCACATTTTAGTTACACATTGACACTAACCAACCAGATCACGATTAATTGAAATAAACGACGATAAAACATACTGTCCGCTGATATTTATATTCCCACTCCTAGGTCGGCTCTGACTAGGATCTGATGTCCCATCTGTTTTCAATTAACATCCCCTCAAACACAGATAGTAGGTATAAATTTGGGCGCCTTTAACGACACCACACAATATCTACCGTGGCACCAGACCGGAGTCTTAGGGTTCGAATCCTGACCTTAAAATCAACTTTCCATAGGTCGAATTTCACTGCAGTGTCCCGATTGGTGTGGTGTCAATAAAGACGCCTATAAAATTTGTGAAAAGATCTAAGTACCTGGACCTTCGCGTCCGGTTCCAAGCTCTTCGGTCTACACTAACAAAAAGTGAATAAAAAGGTGTAAAGAACATGTTTGAAATGTATAAAATATATACACAAGGCCTTACATTTTGCGATATACGGTACCAAACATACCGCTGGTGAAGTGATTGAAGACAATGAAAATATCCTATCTTCAAGCTGAAACTTCTTGGATCTCTTTAGGCTGTTTTAAAATGATAATAAGAATATAAACTCTATACTGCATTAATATGTATATACCACAACACAATTACACTTAGCAAGATTGTATGACAATATCTTAGATAAGGAAAATTGAAGTAAAATTCGAGTGAAAAAACATCGAACATATTATAGTTATGGAATCCAACACTTGAACTGGCTACAGTTGTATCCCGGACAGGTACACTTGTCCAAGTGTCGATTCCTCAATCACTTGAGACCTAGTAGGGGGTGTATGGATGTGAGTGCATGTGTATCTACATTCTAGCACCAATCCTGAGAATTTTCGAGAATAAAAGTTCGAAAAAAATTGCAGTAAAGAAAATCAATGAGAAAGCGTCCTTTCAATGTAGACATACTTAGAAAAATTGATATGTTAATACGAATCAAGATACAAAATGTCAGGAAAATCGTGGCAAACGCAACTATGAAAACAGAGGTTTGGAACCAACCTCCATCATACAACATATATATGATCCAACAAGAACATATCATCCAACAAAATGAAATCTTTATATGTAATATAGAAACTCAGAGGATGATAAGTGCACGAACATATCCTAATTTAAAAGAAGGCAATCATCTTAAGAACAAATGTCAAAAAAGTTGCATACTTGGAAGTGTTCTTTGATGAAGAAAGGAACCCTTCAAACCCTTTGAAAGCATTTCCCAAATGACTTGTTTCTTGTAAATAACTTGTCTCTAATTCATATACCTTCAAAGATTGACACTATCAGTATCAAGCATACTCAAATCCCCACCAATATAAGAAACATTACATACAATGATAATAGCGCCGCTAGGCCCAACTTCCGGGGCATTACGAGCGGTATCAAATCTGATTACCAAACGGAACTAAGTGTGTTACACCTTGAAAGACAGTGGGGGCCATTTCTAGAATCCTCTGATATGGTCCTGACAAGGACGCTTCTCCGTTGAAGAGGGTCTCAATTGGGAAAGTGGAAGAAACATTACAATGATACTATAAGGTAAGACAAAGTGGACTTGGTAACTTGGGTCAACCATTTTAGTTCAAACGTGTCCTACAAGGCCCCAATATAAATCAAGTAGCGCCCCCATACACAACCATTTTTGTAGAAAAATAGCACTTAGAGAGAAGAAAGATAGGAGGAAACTCTTGTTTTATTGCTTAGATACTTATCGGGTAGATAAGAGAAGAGTACAATATATAAGAGAAGCCTCCAACGGCTATAAAAGTAAACCCAACGGCTATCTGCACAGTAAAAGCAGTTTACTGTGGCTAGATAGAAACAGCACTAAACTACGGCAACTAAGGCCAAAAAAGGGCACAGAAAAAGCACAAAACAGGTGCTGAATAAAGCTAATAAATCTAATAAGTCTAATAATCCAACACTCCCCCTCAAGATTGGTTGTATATGTTGATGCAACCAAGCTTGAAGTGTAGATGCTGGAAAATTTGATTAGAGACAGCCTTTGTTAGAAGATCAGCCACTTGATCCTTAGTCTTGATGTGGAACAATGAGATATCACCATTGTCCACTTTCTCCCTTAAGAAGTCTCTGTCCACTTCTACATGTTTGGTTTTATCATGATGAGTGGGATTTTCAGCAATACATAACGCAGAAGTGTTGTCACACATGAGTTGGATAGGTTTGGTGACAGTAAACCCTAACTCTTCAAGCATCCTCTTTATCCATAAGCCTTCACACACTCCCAGAGAAAGGGCTCAGAGTTCGGATCTCAAGATCGCTTACAGAAACAACATGTTGTTTCTTGCTTCTCCAAGTAGTAAGATTCCCCCAGATGTAAGTACAGTACCCAGAAGTTGATCTCATATCTAGAACTCCTCCTGCATAATCTGCATCTGTGTAGATTTGGACTTCTCTTGACTGGCTCCTTTTGAACATAATTCCTTGACCAGGGTCCTTCTTTAAGAACCTCAATATCCTTTCTGCTATTTGCATATGTCTTTATGTGGGTTGATGCATAAACTGACTGATCAGACCTACAGCAAAGCATATGTCAGGCCTAGTATGAGATAGGTATATAAGTTTTCCCATAAGTCTTTGATATCTCCCCTTGTCAACAAGAGGGCTATCATCAGTTTTGCTCAGTTTTAATCCAGGTTCAACAGGGGTATTTGCTGGTTTACACCCTAGCATACCAGTCTCCTTCAAAAGGTCTAGGGTATACTTTCTTTGAGACATGGTAATGCCAGTAGTATTTCTAGCAATTTCCATACCAAGAAAGTATTTAGGGCTCCCTAGATCTTTTATCTCAATTCGATTGCAAAGAGCCTTTTAATTTTGCAAATTTCATCGAGAATCATCCCAGTGAGGATGATATCATCCACATACACAACTAGAACAGTTGTCTTTCCATTAGACCTCTTTGTAAAAAGGGTATGATCAGTGTGGCATTGGTGGAACCCATGCCTCTTTATGAAGTTAGAGAATCTTCCAAACCATGCTCTAGGGGATTGTTTGAGGCCATACAAGGACCTTTTTAGTTTGCATACATCACCCTTATTGCCTAGGGATTCAAACCCAGGAGGGAGATGCATGTAAACCTCCTCATTCAACTCCCCATAGAGAAAGACATTTTTTATATCTAGTTGAGTCAGAGACCAGTCTAGATTTACAGCAACACTCATTAGGATCCTGATAGTATTAAGCTTAGCAACAGGGCAAAGGTTTCATGATAGTCAATACCATAAGACTGAGTGAAACCTTTTTGCCACAAGTCTAACTTTATATCTATTGAGTGATCCATCGAAGATTGTACTTAAGGGTGAAGATCCACCTACACTCCACAGGGGTGTTTCCTTTGTTAGAGAGAGAAATATCCCAAGTGTTACTTTTGGTGAGAGCATCCATTTCATCTTTTAGAGCAGCCTTCCACTCAGGAACCTTTAAGGCATCATGGACATTTTTAGGAATGTGTATGGTGTCCAGACTGCTTGTAAAGGCCACAAACTGAGGAGACAACTTATCATAGGACAGGAAGTTGTACAGGGGATGAGCTGTACAACTCCTTGTCCCTTTTCTTTTAGCAATAGGTAGTTCCCCCATCGGGGACTCATTTTCTTGATCACAAGAGGTGTTAGAGCCCTGATAATCAGTGCTACTTTGATCATCAGGACTTTTATCCTCTGAAGTGTGATCACTATCATTAGGGCTTTCTTCCTCATAAATTTCATTCTCTGGATTTTGAGAGAAGGCCTTTCTTTTTCTGGTATAGACAATGATGTCAGGTTTAGGAGCATTTTGTTCCTCATCAGTAGTATTTTTGGTCTGATCAGAGGTCGTCTGGTCATGTTCTACTTTTTTTTCACCAGTTGTATCAGAATTCTCAAGAACCTCAGTAGGACAGGTATTCCAAGATTCATAGTGATCTTGAAAATTCTCCCCCTGACCTTCATTGTCATAGAAGGACTGATCCTCTATAAATGTAACATCCATAGAGGTATAGTACTTTCTAGTACTGGGGCAGTAGCATTTGTATCCTTGTTGGGATGATGAATACCCAACAAAGATACATTTGATGGATCTGGAGTTTCCCTCTGTTTTGAGGGTGTATGTGTACACAAAAAATACATCCAAAGACCTTAAAGTCAATGGTGCTTATAAAGTGAGTACCAGGGTGTGCCTCTTGTAGCACTTGAATAGGAGTTTTGAACTTTAGAATCCTTGAAGGCATTCTGTTAATGAGGTAAGTAGTTGTTAAAACAGCCTCTCCCCATAGGAATTTGGGAACTTTCATAGTGAACATGATTCCCCTAGCAACCTCCAATAGGTGCCTATTTTTCCTTTCAGCCACCCCATTTTGTTGGGGTGTATCAACACAAGTACTAATATGGATGATCCCCTTTTCAGAGAAGAAAGAGGCAAGGCTCTTTTCAAAATACTCCTTCCCATTGTCAGTTTTGAGTACTTTAATTCTAGTACCAAACTGACTTTCAATCATGGTGTAGAAGTTTTTGAAGATGGAGCCTGCTTCTTATTTCTCCTTTAGGAGAAACAACCAAGTAACCCTGCTATGGTCATCAATAAGGCTGATGAACTACCTTTTTCCAGTGATGGTCCTCTGTTTTGAGGGACCCCATATGTCACTGTGAAATAAGGAGAAAGGGGTGGAAGGAGCATACACACTTGCAGGGAAGTTAGTTCTAGTATGTTTAGAGAATTGACAAATTTCACAACGTAGAGAATCAATATTTATTTCATTAAACATACTAGGATACAACTTTTTCAAGTACACAAAATTTGCATGCCCTAGTCTATAGTGCAGAAGCATAACATTAGTACAAGATGAAGTACTTCTACAACTAATAGACAATCCTTTAGGGATATTGTCAATGCAAAGTCTAGAGTAGGGAGTCTTGAAGATGAAAAGGCCAGATCTAACATCAGCACTTCCAATCTCCTCCATTGAACTCAAATCCTGAAATTTACAGCCATTAGTATGGAAAATCACAGAGCATTTAGTGTCATTTATGAACCTACTAACAGATAATAAATTACACTGTAAGTTAGGGACATAAAGAACATCTTTCAAAGTGACTTTTTCACTTAGGATTATGTTTCCAGTTCCAGAAACTTGGGAAATGGAGCCATCAGCAATTTTAACATTATGAGGCTGAGTGCATTTAAAAAGTTTCACAAATAGCTCTGGATTTCCAGTCATATGGTTTGAGGCACCAGAGTCCACAATCCATATGTTTTTAATAATTTGATCCCCTGAATAGGCATTAAAACACACACCTGTATTAGCCATGGAGACATTGCCATGAGGAGTAGTAGTCTGTGCATTTTGGGCAGACAGGAGCCTTTTAATGGCTTCAATCTGTTCCATGCTAAAACTGCCATCAGACTTTTGTTCCTCAACATTAGCAAGTCTACCAGAGCTTTCAGATGTGTGATTAGGCCTAGAGGACTTCCAGTTGACTGGTTTCCCATGGATTTTCCAACAGGTATCCTTGGTGTGACCAGTCTTTTTACAATGATCACAGACTGGTCTAACACCTTTGGACTTCTGAGTTGGACCAACAGTGCTTTTAGTAAAAAGAGCACTAGTTTCAGTGGATGGTACAGGGTTAGACACCCCATTTAACATAAGCTTTCTTCTGCTTTCTTCATGCTTTATGTCAGCAAACACACTTTTGATTAAAGGAAGAGGTTTAGAGTTCAGTACTCTACCTCTTACATCATCCAGAGATGAATTTAGGCCCATCAAGAATTTGAATATCCTTTTCTTTTCTTTAATGGCCTTATAAGTCTTGGCATCTTCACTAGATTGCCAAGTTATATTTTCAAAAGCATCAAGCTGCTGCCAAGATCTTGACAGGAGGTTGAAATAGTCAGTAACTGACATCTCCCCCTGTCTTAGATCATGCAGCTTTGATTCAATTTCATACTGCTCAGAGGTGTTATCTCTTTTTGAATAGAGATCAGCAGCATTAGTCCAGATTTCCTCAGCAGTATCATAGAGGATGAAGTTCTCTGCAATGATAGGAGTCATGGACCCCAGCAAGATGGACACCACATTGCTGTTTTCCACCCTCCATTTCTTGCTAGACGGATCCCCTTCTGCTGGAGCTTGGATCTCACCAGTAAGATATTCTTCTTTGCCCCTTCCAGTGATATAAAACCTCACTGTTCTGGACCATTGGAGATAATTGTCACCATTGAGTTTGTGACTGGAAAGTGGCATCAAAGAGGGTTCAGAGTTCCAGGGGGCAGTATTAGAGACTGCTTCATCCCTTGAGTTAACTTCTGAAGATTGCTCAGTGGCCATATAGAAAGAGAATAAAAGCAGACAAGAGTTTGAGATCTTAAATCTCTGATACCATGTAGAAAAATAGCACTTAGAGAGAAGAAAGATAGGAGGAAACTCTTGTTTTATTGCTTAGATACTTATCGGGTAGATAAGAGAAGAGTACAATATATAAGAGAAGCCTCCAACGGCTATAAAAGTAAACCCAACGGCTATCTCACACAAAGCAAGCGGTTCTTGTGGCTAGATAAAACAAAGACTAAACTAAGGCAACTAAGGCCAAAAAAGGGCACAGAAAAAGCACAAAACAGGTGCTGAATAAAGCTAATAAATCTAATAAGTCTAATAATCCAACAATTTTAGTCCAAACAAGGACAACGGGGGGCCTTATTATGTTTCAAGTAGTGCCCGTAAGCTCAAGTTCTTGGCGTTACAATCGTGTTTTCCCTATTAAGCTTGGGTTCTTAGCTCCTAAGATTACGGGGAATTAAGTACATCATTTTCCTAAACCTAGTTATAAAAGCTAAACAATTAAGAGCTGACAATCATTATAGTACCTATAATACACTTAGGAAATGGGAATTCAGAAGTGAAACAGTGAAAATTGAAATAAATATAGCAAAATTAAATGTTTTAAATAAAGGAATTTAAAAAAACTACCTGCTTTTCGACATGGTTGAGCTCCTGTTGAAGCTTTGATCTCTTGACTAAAAGAGAGGAAAGTATTGATTTAGGGTTATGAGAACCCCTGTCCCCTAATAACAAATTCAGTAGTCAGTACAGTTAATTCATTAAAATAACAGATTTTGGGAAATAAATATATTGAAAGAACAAATTCTTCTAAAAAAAAAGAGCATGCTGAAAACTGTAACAAGCATGGTGTTTAAGATTTTTTTTCCTTGAATTGCAGTGTTTAAGAATAAACAAAGATAACTACCTTGAAATTCCATGGCTACCGGAATAGACACAAGAAAGAAGCCTGCGGTTTGGCCTTTGTCTGAAGATAAGGCGCAGTTATCATGTTTTGAGTTGGATTTTGCTACTGGTGTTTTTTAGAATCGATTCTTGATATATATATTTTTTTTAAATCAAAATCGATTTTTAATTAAAAATTGATGAGGTCGATCGAAAAGACGAATCGGTGTGATGTATGAGTAATTATTAAGTGTCGAAATGAAACATTTCAACACATTTTCAACTACTAATAATTTGGGACGAGTCGGTTTTGGATAATTTTTACGCGATTTCTTTACATAATGTTGAAGAAAATAAAAAGTATCTTACAAAAAGTGTTAACAATGTATGATCACAATGCAAATGACACACACTATATTCTTTTAATCTATTTGACTTAGTATGAATTTGTATCACGAGAGTTATAAAAATGTATGATCACAATGCAAAAGACTTTGTATAATGGTTCTACTGTAAAAATAAAAATCTTTTTTTAAATTTTTTTTATTTGAGAAAAAGAACTTTTATTATTGTCAAAAGTAGAATATCCACAACTTACAAAGGAATAAACAAAATAAAAATCTTTTCATACATAAAAGAAATCTTAACACACCATATGTTAATTTCCAGTTTTACTCTTTATATTTTTCTCTAATTGATCTTGATTTAGTTTTAGATAGAATATTGATTAATTTATTGACTGAATTTTAATCACTAAGTATTAAATGTTATTGCCCGTCATTGATTCTAGAATACCCTATCAATTGACTCAGATTCAATCCAAATAAAAAAAAAAATTCGGACACAATTTCATCGGAACAACAACCCTATAAAAACTAGTTTTTTTTTGAAATAATAAAACTCTAGTAAGTATTGATTAAATTCATTTACAATAAAAATTATTTTCCGACTCAAATTATTTACCATACAAAAATAATAAAAAAAATCTTTAAACAAATAGTATTTGTATCATTACCTAGCTAAAATTTATGCTCTAAACAAAACACATTTGCGTAATTTTTTTTTTTTTTTTTTGTTTTTTTAAGGGATTATGTGATTTTTTTTTTTTTTTCTTAACGTAAAAATTTTTTATCGTTTTGTTCTTATAAACTATTTCTCCGGTATGTTTCGCTAGCATATCTGTGCCAAAGCCACCGCCATTAAATCCCGTATTTGATAGGCAGCCGTATTAAAAAAAACACGTTTCACCCATTTTGTATTATTTCCAACCCTAAAATTTTTCATAGGATAATATATCTGAAATAGGGTTCTTCCCAACTAATCTAAATAGGGTTCAACTAATCTATTATCCTCTAGTGGTTGATTTGCACCGACTTGGTGAATATAGGTTTGGGGAGTGGGGTACTCGCTTGTTTATACCGTAATTTGTGTGTGGCAAGCAAGAAAGGGCAAGTGAAATCGGTGGATGTTTAGTCTTTATATTCTTTGTGGTCATGGGAGCGTATCACCATTGGTCGACTACACACGGATTAAGTCACGTGTTACGGAAGAAGAGGAGTAGACTATCCACTTGGGTCACAAATGCAAGCGGGAGTTGACCGCTTTAGGATGTAAGTGGCTACGAGTTGAAGCGGACGATATCCGATCATTTATCGGGGTTGGTAACTTATGACATGCATTTGATACTATGATGGATGCAATGTTCACATAGCAACCATACACGTGGGACATCCTTAGCCATCTTCCGCTTATATGTTTTGAGGACACCGATGAGTGGATTGTAATTGCTCCACTCATTTGTTTTGACGTGGTGGAATGGCATTATCCTGGCGAGTAGTTCGACAATTCGGTTGGCATCCAACGGTGCACAATGAATGTGACACGTGTGTCCATTTGCACACGCTATATAGGCGGGGAACACAACGGATTATGCGCTTAAGCACGGGATTATATTGAGTTGTGGGCGATCGCAAATCATCTTTGGTTCCACGTGGTGTTCTTTACAACGGTTATCTTCAACACAATGATATGTACTTACGGTGGTACCGTCGAGATCACCCGCGCATTATTAGCCCTCAAAGTGCAAACGTTGTTGAAGACTATGAAACGCAACACAATTTCTATCCTACCGCGCCGACTATGAACAACTTGTAAGTATATTTTAAATTTTGTTTTCTAATTTCATACATAGAAATTTGTTTTATTTGTTTTGTGTTCGCAGACAAAGCGGGAATGTTTATCGCTATCAAAATACGACTAAGTTGCTTGCGAACATGCCGGATGACATCCCGATGGCACAAGTGAGGCTTGTTCAACAAATGCGATCGATGTCCTTCAAGTGTTACAAAACACAAGAGCGGGGACATCCGATCCAACTGAACTGAAGAGGTCGAACATCCTAGCCCGGAACTTCCGCGATCGACTTTAGGAACTTGGCAAGTGCTCAACCGACACCGATCGAGAGGTAGACACACCACGTGAATGTTCGTCTTCACGTAGAAGGACGAAGAAAAGTCGTACCCGAACAAGTTGATATGATCAAACATTTCTTTTGTTTTGGTTGTAATACAACAAAAACTTTCATTTCCTTAACGAATATTGTTTTTTTTTCTCTTTTAATGACGTAGTTTCAATGAATGTGTTTTTTGCAATTGATTTGGTTTTTTCCCTTTTAGTGATGTGGTTTACATTGGATTGTTGATTTTGAGAATTTGAGGTGTTAAGAATGCAGGCTAGTGTTCTGAATTTTGAGAATGCAGGCTGGTGTTCTGAATTTTGAGAATGAATGCAGGCTGGTGGTGTTTTTCGAATTCCTGTTTTTTATATAATCATAAAAAAGCCATTTGGTTCAACCAATGGTTTTTCTTATGTCTGATTTCATTCCAATCTGAGGATGTTCCGTATTTTTCCCGAGCAAAGCCATTGGTTGGCATTTTTAAAAAAAAAAAGGTAAAGCCGCGAGTTCAACCAATGAACTTTGAAACAATCTTGGCGTGGGCCCATTCGGAGAAATAGTTTGAGATAAGCACCGAAACGATAAATACTTTGTTTTTTAGCATTTTAAAAAAAAAAAACTCTCATTTGGAACGCTACTATATATTCCCATTTTTCACGTCTATGTATATTGGATAGTGATTTAGGGGCTAAAATGAGAAAAGTTTATATAGCGTAATAGCGAAAGTTTGTTTCTTATTTAGTATTCTTGCGAAAGTTTCTTTCTTATATAGTACAACGATGTAGCCGCGACGCGCGATATATTGGCGATGTATTGGCGAAATTCAAAATCGCGAATACCCTTGGCGATGTATTGGCGATACCTTGAAGATGAATTAGCGATCTTTAGCGATCAATTGGCGATACATGGCGATCCATCGGAGCGCGATATAAGGGAGTATTATTTAGCAAAAAAAAATGCGAAAGTATCATTTACGGAATTTTCCCTAAAATTTATGGGCTAAAAATTTTGTACTCTTTTTTTTTTCTTTTTCTTTTTCCTTTTTCCTTTTTTTCACCTATATTTGCTCCAGATTCCAGAATTTCACATCTCCTCCGCCTACTCTTCTCTCGCTGTATCTTTTGAGCAGCCATGTCATTCATAGGGGTAAGATTTCAATAGCACATAACTTCGCTTTGTATTTTTTCATTTTTGCTATCTTAAGACTATTTTTTTTTTAAATTTTGAGCTGTATTAGCGTTTTAAGCTTAAAGTTTTAGCATCTGTGTGAAATTTTAGCATAATGATTGGTACTTTACTCCGTTTTGGTTTTTTAGATTATTCTCTTGCCGAATCAGTACTAGTTTATGAATCGGGCTGCCCCTTTTCGGGTTTTTACTTGTTAATTTTTCTGCTTAAAAAATTATAGTAGCCAAAAATTTGATGCGGACTTTCTTCAAGAAGTTTAATTTTGACTGGTATCTTGGAACTCATGGACAGTAATTTTGTTCTTTTTTTAAGCTTTGTTTCCCCCTTCTTTTGTGTGTTGAAAGTAGCTTTATTTTATTTGATTAGTCATATATTTTTGTAGCCAATTGCTTTAATGATTGATTGGGATTTGAGGTTGTAGAAGTATGTTCGTTTAATCATATAAATTACCTATCTTTCTGACAGCTTAAGCCTTTGGCAGAAAAATTGGTCATGATTTTAAACGTCTCTGCAAACAATGTCTTTCATGTATATTGTTCAAGGGTTGGACTGCTTTTGTTGGCCTTGCTGTGCCTTTTATATACCTTTGTGTACCATGTTGGTGTGTTATGGGCTCACGCTTGAGGACGAATGATAAGTATGTTGTGTTTAAATTTATGAATTGCCGACCTTCCCAACAACTTTAGCTTTTAAGAGAGATGGTAATTTTAACATAGGTTTTGTTTGGTAGTATCCTTTTGGCATTTTGCATCATACATATGATGTATGATTGATACCAGTTATTTTTGGTGTAGTGTTTGATCCAAGTAATATGACTTTGTGCTCAATGAATCTATGTCAAGATGCAGAATACTCACTTTTAATAGTTTTAGTTTTCACCCTTTGGGTGCTATTGTAATAGGGTACCTAGAAAAGCACTGTAATGATGTTATTCTTCCCCCCTAGTCATAATTTGAAGTTTTTCTCAGTAAAAGGGATTGCATTTCCGTGTAAATTCTCAAATTTACTCCATAGTTGTTAAGGCAAGCACGTAGGCGAGAGACGAGCTGATGACGCTTTTTGGTTGCCTTTTTTCTCACTTTTTTCTTTAGCCAAAGATGGAGAACCCGAGGCTTTTTTCTGGACATACTTTGTATATGCATACAAGTCTCTCACTTTCATGACTACATGAATATAAACACCGTCTGGTTTCTTATGAGAGTGGCAGGGTTCAGACTCAGTTACCTGTCTTTCTCATGGTCATATGAATAACTGCTTGATATTTGTTAGACTTACACTTAGGTTTAGCATTATGCATCTTCCTTTGACCTTGAGGTTGAGGATACTTTTTGTGTTTCCTGCATGTATACACAAGATCATCAATATTCGGAAATGTTGGAAAGGTATAGGCATCACCTTGGCGACTAGAGACCCCTCCTCACCTTGGCTTCGCCGATAGCTTTAACAAGTATGATTTACACGCATAAAATAGGTTGCAAAAACATAACTTTTTTCACGAGCAGCCCTCTTTTTCTTACGTGATATGCTTGATTTTCGAGTATCATACCTGTTCTTGCTGTTTTCTATTGTATATGAAGTAATAACACTGACAAAGGCAGCTATGGCAATGTACTATTAAAATTCTACTAAGTTGTTGCCTTTGGAAGAATTCAATAATTTTGTGGACATCCCTATATTGTCGTCATGGATTTGATTATCGGTTTGGTATTGTATTTGCTACATTTCAAGAATTTGAATTGTTGTGTGATGATTTAATAGACAAATGTTGCTGATCATAGCAAAAGCACATACATGGAATTGCAAAGGAGGAAAGTGCATCGTTACGTGATTTTCAAAATCGATGAGAAGAAAGAAGAGGTGGTGGTTGAAAAGACAGGTAGACCCTTTGAAAGCTATGAAGATTTCACTGCATCTTTGCCGGATAATGATTGTCGATACGCAGTGTATGACTTCGATTTTGTAACCTCTGAGAACTGTCAAAAGAGCAAGATCTTCTTCATTACATGGTGAGTTATAGCCTTTTGATTTTACTTGCTGATATTTGTGTGTGTGTGTGTCACTCCATTTTTGGCTGTTATATATAAAATTTCGTCCATATAGTTTTATTATGAACAGTTTGGTTCTGTACTTTTAATATTTACACATATCCCTTGTATCTTGTATCTTGTATCTGTGTATCCGTACACGCGCAACCTAAATATTCAGATTCATGTGGGATTCTTTTGACATTCAGGTCACCTTCATTGTCTCGAATCCGTGCAAAAATGCTATACGCGACATCCAAACACAGGTTTCGAGCCGAGCTGAATGGGATCCACTACGAGATTCAGGCTACTGACCCAACTGAAATGGAGCTTAACGTACTCCAAGAACGCGCCTTTTGAACCTTTATGTACTCTATGCTAGGCTCTACCTTATTGGCTGGGATGGCTTAATTTGAAGGGATCATATTATAACTAACCAATTAAAACAAGTGTTTTCTTTTTGTGAATGATGATGATGATGAGGCTACTGTTTTTGCAGGCCATGTTTCTGTTAACAAATAAAATAAATAATAGTATGAATTCATTAGAAATAATTTGGCATCTGGGAAAGCTGATGATTTTAAAGCTCTAGAAATTGTAACTCCCATTTTGTTTAGAGTTGTTTGTTTCCATGATGCTTTTCTTGATGCTAAAAGGGCAATTAATATACTGACTACATTTTTATTTTGTATGATTAGTACTACTGTTTTAGTGGATGTTTTGGTTGCATTTTCTCTGACATTATCCAAAAACACCCTTGAATTATTACATCAATTGTAATTCATGGGTATATAAATTACATTGATTATCTAAAATTCTTTAATAATAATAATAATAATAATAATAATAATAATAATAATAATAATAATAATAATTAATGATAATTCTTTCCTAATCACACTTCACATTCACTCCTGAATTCATGGTGCATATCTTCCTTGCTGCTAGCTGCAGTTTTCACCAGTTTTGCAATCGCTATCCGGAGCCACGAAGGGGAGCTAGATTTTCCAGGGGATGCTTTTATTTCCACCACACAATTCTACTCGTGCACCACAGTAAAATCTATCTTGTGAAAGTCGGTTTTGGAGCCAAGAATCGCCTTCTCGTGGGCTCTGGATCACAATGCATCTACGGAAGGTCGGTTCTTGACTCCAGAACCGACTTCACAAAGTCGGTTCTACTGTGGTGTAAACGCTTTTACACATTTCAATCAATAAGTTATTATATGATCAATGATATAAAAATATAAAAATATATTATTTCACATGCATGTTATCACCGATAAATGTACAATACAACTCTATATTAAATGTTGATTAATACGATACTTAATACAACGATTGTACGATCAAATCTCTCTAACAAACATTAACAACTTTGGCATGCATCACGTCCAACTTTGTACAATGAGACTCCTATAAAAAGATCTCTCTTTCTCATAACTACACAAAATATCACACACAAAAGAGAAAAAAAAAACCCTACCAAAAACATGACTCCTAAATTTTTGTTTCATGTATTTCTTGCTCTCACCATTTTCATCACTTTTGCAATCTCTAAAGACGAACCAGATCCAGATCCAGATCCAGAAATTAACAAGCCATGTGCAACAACAAGAGGATGCCATGAATAACAAGGGCATGTATCTAAACCGCCCTCTCCAACTCGATCCGACGTCGCTGCCGCCTCATTTTCACTGTCTTCCAGTGATCGGAAACATAAAGGGTGCTTGCCCACGTGGCCCGCACCCCTCCCCGCCACCACACCCAAAACCTATTTTTCCTATAGAACCGGGTAACCCGTATACCCCAAACACTAAAACACATGGTGAAGGGCAACCCTAATTAGAATATATATCATTGGCAATGAGCAATGCTTAGGTAAACTTAATTCTGCTATGATCCGACAACATATATTTATTTTTCTCGGTGAAATATCAGCGTTTTAAAGTGTATTTATTGTTTTTCACTAAATACACATAAAAAAGTTCACATTTTGCAGTGTTTTATAAAGATGTTCGTATAACAGTCGGACCACAACAGAATTTCTCAAATAATTACATATATCTTTCCTCTCTATATATATGTATGTATCAGCTATGTCACATTATATGTTTCGCTTATGCCAGTTTATGCCAAAAAAAAAAAAATCAAATATAACATACTATTATATCTACGGTTTGTATTCTGATCGAGTTGGTTGTGTTGCAATCATCTTGTAATGAATGATTCTATATGGTTGTGTTGATGTTGGTTGCCATCATACTTCATGAAAAAACCTTTAGCTATTTTATTTTAATAGAATGTTGTTTTCAGAATTACAAACAGACAAAAATGAACTCCAAGACATGCTCAATATCTTTTAAAAGATATTTCGTCTCTTTCAATAGTCATTCAATGAACTATCGAAAATCTCTCTCAAGATACAATGAAAGTGTTTGATTCGAATAGTGACTTGTTTGAATCAAATCAGAGAACAATCGATAATAAAATCTAATGATGCATTCAACAAGTATATATGTTTTTACAGTTTGCATGCTGGTGGCTTTTATAACCTAAAGGTAGTTCATCCGAAATGAGGTACTCTTTACAGGAAGGGTGTGTAACCGTCATGAGTCATCTCAGACTCTCAGTTCGGCCAAGAGCTATAACTCTTCGGCTTTGTTGAGATACATCCCTTCGTGTGCAGAGGTATGTCACTTCGTTCGGTGTATGTCGATCACCTCAGCTGGAGGTTGTATCCCGTTTTGTTACGGCAACATTAATATGTACACCAACTTATCACAAAAATATGTAATTTAGCAAAAATAATCCAACAAATATGAATTTCATATTTATTATTATTATTTTAAATATATCCTTAATCATCTATCAACTTTATACTCCAAAAAAAAAAAAAAAAAAAAAAAACAACAACAACACATTCTCTCTCCAAAAAAAAAAAAAAACCACAACAAAAAAACACACATTTATTTACTTATGTATGAAAACTAAATATGGGGGTTAGTATCACCATGTCCATTTGGATTGTACAATTTTAGATTAATAAGTAAAAGCTACGTAGTTTACGCAGTATATTTTTTGGATCTTTTTTTTTTGTTTTTCATAAATTTTCGTCCAAAAAAAAGATACACATAAAACTACGTAGTTTTTACTTAGACACCGAAATTAGACACTCAAATTATACAGGCGATCTCAACCCAAATATGGGAACATTTTTTAACTTATGAATTCACATTGATTTATGTCTCCTCCTACTTGTTCAACTTGCACAAGAGAAGCTTTATGATACAATAATATCGGAAGATTCTATCACATTAAATATATCATCAATTTATAGCTCAAATACATTTTTTTACATTGTTTTTTTAATGACAGACGTTGGAGATTTGTGTGCATTTTTTTATTTATTATATATATATAAATGACACGGTTTGGGTTGTAACAGATTTTCTTCAACTAAGATTAATTAACAAGTAAAGTAGAGTATTAAATATACTTTCTAGTAATAAATGAAAACAAAACTGTTGCTGTCATAAAATTAAAAAGCTTAAATACTAGTATTTAAGGTTTCTACTGAAAGCTCAATACAATTGTCATCCCTTTGCATTCTTTTTTTCAGTCCAAAAAACTTAGAAAAAGAATCTGTCAAAAAAGTAAAACACAAATGGCACCCAAATTCTTGTTACTATTATTCTTCATTGCTGTAACAATTTCTAAAACAACTTCCACTTCAAGGCTTTTGCTTCAAGAAACATATATAACTGATGTCCCAGAAAATGACACTGATTTTTCAGAAGGATTATCTGATTTGGAATCATCTGAAACTGCTTTATTGGATCAAGAAGAGATTTTCTTAGGTAAAGAAAACGACGTCTTTAATACCGTCATACTAAATTAACCAATTTTCGAACATTCAAAAGCGTGATGTTCGACTATATACGTTCGACTTTTCAAATGTCTGGATATCGACATTCAACTTTTTAATAAGAGATTCATATTCGACTTTTCAGAGGTTGAATGTTTACGATGTCTGGAAAGTCGAACCTCATACGTCACAGTAATCGAACCTTATACCTTATACACTTCACACCTCGATGTGATGTCACGGTAGAGGTTGTGTGATCCACTACATGCGTACGTCTAAAATAATCAAAACTTTTTAACACACACACCTTTTTTAAAGTCGATCGACATGTGTTATCGTATAATTAAATCATTAGAAGCGGTGGTATAAAATAAATTTGAATTCAAACATCTATTTTTCTTTTAAACTAATTAAACTTCTATATATGTAGATTTAAGTATATATAGGAACTTTGTCTTCCATTTGACGTTCATATCTTTTGAAATTGTGTCTTCTAATTATACCAGGACGACGTTCTCATGCTCCGACAAAAGCACCGGCAGACGATGACTATCCTACTGCACGGAAATTGGTTCAGGAAAAGGTTGTTGATGATATCAGTGGACTCGCTGACGATGATGATGCATCGGCGGCGGCGGTAGCACCGGCTCTGGAAGCTGCCCTGGAATCATGGGAAGACGATGACTATCCTACTGCACGGAAATTGGTTCAGGAGACGGTTGATGATGACATCACTGGAATTGCCACCGATATTGATGTATCGGTGGCGGCAGTAGCACCGGCTTTAGAAGCTGCCCTAGAATCATGGGAAGATGATGACTATCCTACTGTACGGAATTTGGTTCATGAAACGGTTGTTGATGACATTTCTGGACTTGCCGCTGGTGATGTATCGGAGGCGGCAGTAGCACCGGCTCTAGAAGCTGCCCTGGAATCATGGGCTGATGATGACTATACTACTGCTCGGCAATTGGTTCAAGAGACGGTTGTTGATGACATCTCCGAACTAGAGACGGTTGTTGATTTATCGGCAACGGCGGCAGCACCAGCGCTAGATTCGATGGACGACGAGGCTACTGTTGAGGAAGTCCCGGAACATATATACGATGTATTGGCGGCAGCACCGACGATATATGCCTAATTTTATTATCTATACATGCATATATAATAAAGTTTTTCTTGATTTCAGTACGAATATCTAAGAAAAAACTTCATGTCTTTACTTTTCTGCCGTGCTCCTGTTTTTCTTTACCTCAAACGTTTGAAATACTATTTGTGGTTTTTCAATTAGAGATAAAACATTTTTGATCTATTTTGTTTTACTAATTTTGCAATATTGTCCATGTTTTTACTTTTCATTTTTCTTTTGCAAAAGGAAAATGCCATAATCTTTTATTATACATCAAATAAAATGGATTATCTCCCACAAATAATTAACCAGATTCATATCAAAAACTTCCAGGGGTCTAAATACGTTTTGTCACAAAGCCGGCCCGACTTAAAGCCCTATGAGACGTTGGCCTTGGTCCTGACATAACCGGTCTAGGCTTCAAATGGGCAATTCTAAAGGCATCACGTAATTATTTCGCCACCACATTTTACATGCAAAATTTTTCACATCATCTATACTTTTTTTTTTAACATTTCTCACTTTAGGGTTTATTAGCATGGTTCCTTTTTTTCCACCAATTTTATGTGAAAAAATATACTCTAACGTACATATATTATCAAATTAACTTTATTCAACACAACTGCCGATTTGCCGATATGATTCTAATAACAACTTTGATTGGGGGTGACCCGAATATGTCCACGTGTCAAGTATATACTGAACGGACCAGCAGAACAGGATAGTGCTATATACGATCTGGAAGTCAGTATGACCACATAGACCAGGCGATTAGAAAAGATCCTTGGTCAGGTCCTGGATGTGGGCCAACCTTCAGGAGGTTCCTCAACCAGGAACCAGTTTAGACCAAGATCAGACCAGGGCAGGTCCCTGGTCGGAGAAAGCAGACGGATCGGACCGAGGCGGTCCCCTGGCCGGAAAAGCGGTCGGAGACATGCGCACTGGGAGAAAAGAGCGCGATTATATGCAAACATGAGACGTGGGTGGATTACATAACCACCCATTAACTCCATTATGACGGATAACCGCTTGAACTACGGTTGGACTTGATTCCAAATATATATTTGGATAAGTAGGCAGCTTATTTTCCTAAGTTCAGTCCATAACAAAAAAAAACTACTCTATCTTTGATCCTAGAGCGAAGAAAACCATTTCTAGTAGATTTCATTTCGAGTTCGATCATTGGCGCTAGAAGGAGAGTCAGCTTTTGTTTCTAGAAGTAAATTAACGGAGTAGTCGATATGAAATCTAAAAAGAATCAACAAGGAAAAGATCTGGCTGGTTCCTCACACGATCCAGACAGTTTGAATCAAGATCAATAATGTAATCTTGAAAAACAACCAGAAAATCAGCCAAATACTCAGGATTTGGTGAAACAACTCTTGGTAGATGCTTTAAAAACAACGGGGGACGCAGATTTCCAGATCCTATTTGAAAGTGTAAGAAAGGGAAAGGAAAAAATAGGAAATTTTGGAGGAGAAGAACGACCATCCCCCGAAGGAAAAGATGGTAATAAGGAGGTTGCGGAATCCAGTTGTCGGATAACCTTAGTTCAAGCTAGATCTGCCGGATTTGCACCTTCGATTATCAAGTAAGTCTTTCCTCTTCCTGTGCGATTTTCTTTTATTCCTTATGAATCCAGACCAGCCTGATATATCTAATCCTGGTGAGAATCCCTTTTTTTTTTTTTTTTTTTTTTTTTTTTTTATTCTCCCTCCTCATTTAATTGCCTCTATTGTTCCTGCACTTATTGAATCACCCCCAACTGAGTGTAACATTTCTGGGTTATCTGCGCCTATAAGAGCATTAAGGAGGACCTACGAGACGAAAAAGATGATGGATTGTCACGCAATCGACTCCAAATTGAAGGATTCTGATATCACAGACATCTGTGATAGGTACGGAATAAACAAGAATGTTAATTTATGCCCCCATTCGACCTGCGCCTGGAAAAAGTGCCGCTGCTCCTCCTACCGGATATTGCCCTGTTTATAAAGAACAGTTTGATTGCGGTCTCAGATTTCCTCTTTGTAACACCCCGATTTTTGCAATGTTGGTTATAAAGGACTTTATAGGCATTTCGAGATAACTGTCTAGATAATTTATTTGTTTATTTTTTTTTATATATTTTCAACTAAAAAGATCTAGTGATATATTATATTTTCATACTACGAATTAAGTTGCAGTATTTTAGACGTAGAAATGATTTCATTGACAGTACTATTTTATACTAAAAAGGACATTATTATTATTGTTATTATTATTATTATTATTATTATTATTACTACTACTACTTTGCAATTTCATTAGAAAAAAATATGAATACCCTATTATTATTTTACCAAAATACCATGCTACATTATACGTGTTTGAATTCATATTATTTTCAAGAATAGTATACATATATATATGTATAATTATATAAATATGCATCGACATGAATATATATTTGGATGATTATCATTAATAAAATTTTCTAAATGTCAGGTAATCACCGGAGGAGGTATAATAATTAAATATTAATACATGGTCTATCCAGCTTTATATACTTATTTATTACGTCAGGTTTTACTTTCATATCTTTGCTTAAAGTTTGATAGTCAGTTACATTAGATAAAATCAATTAGCGGTACGTTACTTGAACGTTAAAGTTTGGATCAATTAATTGGGTAACTAGCTTTTATTTTTTCTAAGCTAGATACTTGAACTCTACTAGTATACAAATAGTTGCTAAAGAGGAGACCGTGTATAATACTTGCACCTATGATTTTGCTGTAAGCCATCATCATCGATCGATAGCAATTCTTTTGATATCACAACTTAACAAATTAAATAAGCCTAGCTTTTTCTTATCCGACGGTATCATCATTTTCACATGTACATTTTCAACATCATAGCACAACCATCTTCATGTTCTAGTCGTTTTCTCTCTTTTTAAACCGTTTATGTTCCTCCGGTTACCGAAACAGATCGATCACCATTCTGTGTGCATTAATGTCCACTATATATGTCCCCATCATCATTTTAACCCTTGCTTCCATCGCCGTTTATATTTTATAGGGGTTAAACCGTAAGTTCATCTTACCGCAAACTTCACCCATCAACTATAACTTGATTCGCCAACGGTTGACATCCCGGTGAATTGTTGTTAGAAAAACACTACCCTTTTGAGGACCGTCTTCCGAGCTTCATTGATGCGCTTATTTTTGTATTTCTTCCAGTCTTGGGGTGCAAAGACTCAACAAAATGAGTAGATATATAAGAAGCCCGAAAGTAAAGAAACTGAACATTGGGGTAAAGAACATTGGGGTAAGGTCATGAATGAATGTAGAAAGAATCGATCAAGTGGGAAAGGAAGAGCTCAATTGGGATAGAACATGGACTATTAATGTATATTTAGGGTGAGATTGTGCTGATGAATCGTATATAGGAGGAACGTAAATGAAGAGTTAACGTTTACTACTGGAGTGTGAAATTGCTCGGACAACTTGTGAGTCTTTTATTTTGATATAAAGCCAAAAGTGTGATTTATATTATTTTCAAATATTTTATGTATAGTGAATAACCTTTTAAACTCGGAAGTCGTTTTCGAATAATTTCTTAAAAATTACTAAAGCAAAATGTTTAATTAATAATCGACTGTTTTGAGCTAGTGCACATCTTTTAAACAATAAAATGATACTTGGAATACTTGCAGAATTTCATTTGAATAATAGTTGATAAATAATTTATCTAAGTTATATACACTTTTTATTTTGTTAATTTCTAAGAAAGATATAATTAATATATTTATAATATTGAAATGATATTTTACTAACTTGAAATTTAATCTACCAAGTATATCATTTTTATTGTAATTTTTATATATTACGCTTATTTTGCTCGAGGACGATCAAAGAAATTAAGTGGGAGTAGTTGATGTATAACATTTATATGATAAAAATTACGATGTTTTATATACTTTATCAACTCTTTTTATATAAAATATAATAAATTATAAAGATAATCTTATGAAATATTAATAATAGTAAATAAATCTAAATACTATAAAAATCTAGTAAAAATAATAAAAATTTATAAATTTTGTACTGGTTTAGTAACCGGAATGTCGTGTCAGATTTATGTGGGTATTTTTGGTATTTTATTGCAGATTTTAGGTAAACCAAGACCCGAGTGACGACACTTTTTGAAGTAGAATCATGTATTTTGAAGGAAGTAAGGAAGTGCCATGAGATTTAAAGTTAAAGTGGATCAACGGTTCGTGATACCATTATCGAGATATATATTCGACGAACAAATGGCCCATCAAAAGGCATTTTCTGAAGAAGAGTCCTTCATGAAAGTTATAGATCTTTTCAAGAGCTTTCCAACGCTTCTTGAATCATGTCATTTGGAGATCCAGAGCTCAAGTTATAATTTTATCAAGTTTGGATCAAGATGTGAAAATAAACTAACCGGATCAATCCGGATTAACCTCGGATCGAACCGAGGAAACATAATGATTACCAAGATGTGATCCTGCGAGAATAATCCAAGGGATAATATTTTTATTCCCGGATCGATCCGACATCACCCCGGATCGATCCGCCCTGGAAATTTCAACTTATAAATAGAAGCGATTCATACAAATTTGCGGAGGGTACCAATATATCTTAAAAACCTCTCTTAATTAGTAGTAGTATGTATATAGGCCTTATGCCATAAATAAAGTAGTAATAAGTATTGTTGTAATGCTCGAGAATTATCGGAAGATCAATGTTCTTTGAAGTCGTTGTAATACGATCTCGATTCAAAGATTATAATCGGGTAAAATTTCTTAAGTATCTATGTTTGTTATGTTTGTTTTTGTTTTTATCTTTTATAATGTTATTAGGCTAAATCTAATAACTAGCCAAAGTTATGTAATCGTTTTATTTCGATCTTTTCGATAAAGGAATCTTTATCTAATTAAAATTGACTAAAATTGAGTTAATTGAATCTTTTTCTATTCTCATAACGTATTGATAATATTCGGATTGACGTAATTAACCAAGATGAATCGCAACATATAACCTAACGATGAACCGATCGAGAGAAGTTAAGATATGAGATAAAAGATAGAAAAACCGGAGGTAAAATTGGCCGTCTGGCGTGACTACGGAATCCTATTTCCTACCCGAAGCGATTTGTCTTGGGAAAGATGAATCTTATTAAAATTGTGCTCGAGATCATAATAATGTTAAAATCAACAGCTTAATTAAAACTAACACCGAAAGTTAAATCGATCCGCGACAACCGGAGCCTTTTGAATAACATCGGCCGTCGACAAACGGAATAACCTCTTTTATCCGGGGTAGATTTGTACTCTGTACTGTTGAGACTAACCGAGATTAGCATGGGGCGATTGTGGAGATTGAACGATGACAATGACATATGACAATTTCATACGCTCGTGTGAGGAGGAATTGTTAACCTCGAGAGAGTGCACCGTTTCATTTACTCAATTGGACCTAATAATAAAGGAAAGATCGAGCACATTCCGTTTACTGAAAAGATCGTATAAATCAATTATATAAACTTTGGCTAGTTCTCTAATAATATATTGGTATCTATATATTTATATTTATATATATATTTTTCAATCTATGTACATCTATATATATTTATATATCTATATATATTATATTAGAATAACTTTTAAATTACGCATTTATTTTATGTTAAGTAGAATAGTAGTAATCTGTGTTATAAAATTGCGATTTAGATCGAGTTAATAACAGCTCTTTGGTGTTTAACCACACTTAAAAGAATTACCACGTTTTCCCTGAGGATTCGACACTCTGACTCACCATACTAGCACTACAGTTTGACCCGATACACTGTCGGTTAAGGATTATAAAAGCGTTAGAAAAGGTCCTGTCAGCTTTCTGGCGCCGTTGCCGGGGACACACGTCGCTAATTTCTTTCTTTGTGTCTATGGTTACTACTTGTATTAGTTCAAAATTCTCGAGAATAAGTCAACACTTTTTCTTATCTCATTTCTATTTTAATTTTTGTTGGTATCTACTTTCTTTTAGTTACCAATTTTCTTTTTACCAAAAGTCGAGTATTTTCTATTTTCGTTAGTTGATGACCAGAAGTGGTAAGACCCCGCTCACTCCTTATAAGCCTGACATAAACACTTACGAAAAGCGAGTTAAGAGTAGAGAGTAGACGTGGTCATACTAGTCAGGGAAATCCTGACGAATCATCTTCAAACAAAAATACGAGAATGGCTGAAACAAGTGATGAAACAAATGAACAGAGGCTAGATCATGCTCCAGGGCATGGACAAAACCTCGTTAACCCTAATAATAATAATAATAATAGAAATAATCAAGATCGGAACCGTAATAATCGTAATAACCCACCAAACCCGAGACTATCTCGTGATCAAACCATAAGAAGGAACCGGACTAATAATCCCATACTTTTACCTAATGAAGGAGCAAACAATTTGAAATTAAATCTCATCTCTTTTGGTTTAATTGACGCAAAGAGCCCAATTCTAGGAGAGGATGATGAAGATCCACATCAAGATCTCTATCTTTTGAAGAATTGTGCAATCTGACCAAAAGTCAAGGTGCTCATAAGGAATTAACGAGGATGACTATGTTTCCTTTTTCTTTAAAAGGGCGAGAGCCGAGATTGGTTTATGTCTCTTCCACATCATTCACTTACAAGTTGGGAGGAGATTCAAACTGAATTTCTGAAACAATATTTCACTCCTGGACGAAATTTGGAATTAAAAGTCGAGGTTGCTAACTTTAGACAAAGATCTGAAGAAACGCTTGGGAATGCCTGGGAAAGATTTAAAAAATTGTTAAGAGCCTGTCCCAATCATGGTTATTCCTTAGATATGCAAATTCAAATTTTACACGTCAGTAAATAAAAAGATTCACGTCTGAGATGTAGATCATGCATGTGGTGGTTCTTTAATGATGAGTGAAGCTCAAATAGTTTACGATGCTATAGAAAAGATTTCCAAAAATAACAGAATGTGGGAAACTGGTTCTAGCACCAGAAAAGTAGCTTTTGCAAGAGAATGTACATCTAATACGGAAGTTCTAGCACATTTAGAAAATTTGAGTAGGAAATTTGATGGCCTACAATCTAATAAAAACCAAAGTTCAGAGAATAGTACACCAACTGAATACTCAAATCAGGATAATATGTCAATAGGGATCGAAGAACCAACAGGATATTCAAAAGAGGAGGTGAGTTTTCTTCAGCAGCATATGAATTTGAACAATGCATACTCAAACTCGTTTAATGCTATTCGAAGAGATCACCCTACTTTTCGATGGTCCGAAAACCCTAGTAAGCAAGGACAACCGCCATATCCAGATTCATTATAGGAATATGAATAATAATCAAGTTTATCAAGAAAACACATCTAATCAAAATTTACAATCATTACATAGATCCTATCCTCAAGATACCACCACCCAAAGTATACCAAGTAACTCAAAGTTCAACTCAACTGCGAAAGGAGTTGAAAAATGGGAAAAACTAATGGAAAATATGATGGGTGTAGTATCTACTCAAGCTAAGAATATGGAAACAATGATGACTTCTATTGAGTACAGTCCACTAAAGATATGAGTACAATAAAAACATCTATGAGTGGACATGATACCGAATGAGAACGATAGAAGCCTCATTAAGGAATATGGAAGATCATTTGAGTAGGGAAGGTGAACGTAAAAACAGTAGACCTCCTGGAGGATTACCAAGTAATACTGAAAGAAACCCAAGAGAGGTAAATGTTGTAGTTACGAGAAGTAGAAAACTCTGTGGTAGTAATGGAGTAGAAAACATTGGAAATAATGAAGTAGAAAATGATTTAGATGGAAAAGAGGAACTTGAATTCACTGATGAGGAAGAAGAAATTATAGAAAATATCTTGAAAAGGAATAGAAGTTTGGAACCTGAAAGTGAAGGTGAAAAATGGGTAAAAATCCCTAGGATTTTGAAAGATCCCATGGATAAAGATTTAAGGAATTTATTCAAGGAACATGTTAGAATGAAAGATAATGAAAACAAGGATGAAAAGCAGGAAGAATCGAAAGAATCAAGTAGAGTGATTCGGGGAAGGTTTTAAAAGAAAAAGTCAAGATTATGATACTTGGCGATCAAGAAATCTTGAAAAGTTTAAGGAGAAAGGAAAGAGAAAATGACTTTGGGATCAAAGGTGATAGATTTAGAATCTTTACCTTACCCACCTAAAGATCAAATTAAAAGATTAAAAGCGATAAGAAGTATGCTCGTTTCCTTGATACTTTTCATCATATTCATGTTAATATCCTCATTATCGAAGCTCTAATAAGTATGCCTTATGGAAAGTTTCAAAGATATTCTCAAAACAAGAAGAAATTAGAGGAATATGAGAATATATGCCTAAATGAAGAATGTTCTGCAGCTTTTGCGGCATAAGTTACCACCTAAACCCAGAAAGATCCTGGAAGTTTTACCATTCCGTGTGAAATTGGAGGATTTACTGCTTAAGAAGGTCTTATGTGATCTTGGAGCTAGTATAAATCTCATGTCTTATGAGGATTATAAGAAGCTAGGCATAGGAAATCTTACGAAGACTGAAATGACTCTGCAGATGGCAGATAGATCGATTAAATACCCTAAAGGAATTATTGAGGACGTATTGGTTAAAGTAGACAAGTTTTATTTTCCAGTAGACTTTGTAGTTATGGAAATGGAAGAAGGATATTCAGCGCCACTTATCTTAGGTCGACCATTTCTAGCTACAGGAAGAACTTTAATAGATGTCCGGAAAGGAGAGTTAATTATGAGAGTCAATGAAGATGAAGTTACTTTCAATATTTTCAAAGCTATGAACCATCCATACAGATCACCGAATCATGTTCTTTTATAGAAGATATTCATTACATACATGATAATCAGTCACCAACTTTTGAAGACAGATTAAGAATGTTTAACTCTATCTATCTATAAGGAAGATGAGAAAGACACGAAATGAAAGAAATAATTCTTTCTCTAGATAAATGAAGTTTTACTTTTAAACCATCATGGCATAAGTATTTGGAATTAGAACTAGAAGGACCAATTCTTAAACCATCACCTGGAAGATCCACCTAAGAATGCGGAATTGAAACCGTTACCTTTAAATCAAAGTATGCTTTTGAAACTAATAATCTATTACCGATTATTATTTCATCTTCTTTAACTGAGCAACAGGAAAATCAATTACTTAGAATGTTGAAAAAGCATAAGAAAGATTTTGGATGGACAGTTGCCGATATTCGAGGGATTAGCCCTGAGATTTGCGTTCATAAGATAATTCTGAAGGAAGATGCTAAACCTTGTATTCAACATAGCGCCGCCTCAACCCAAATT
Organism: Gentiana macrophylla; assembly: GCA_026214975.1. Classification (NCBI taxonomy): domain Eukaryota; kingdom Viridiplantae; phylum Streptophyta; class Magnoliopsida; order Gentianales; family Gentianaceae; genus Gentiana; species Gentiana macrophylla. The sequence continues at coordinate 99,033,720 of CM047815.1, read as the reverse complement.
TGCGATTAATTGTTAAGAAAGAGGTCATTAAGCTATTAGAAATGGGGATAATTTTTCCCATATCGGATAGTGAATGGGTAAGTCCAACTCAAGTGGTACCAAAGAAAGGAGGTTTCACAGTGAAAGAGAATGAAAGGAATGAATGGATTCCGACAAGAGAGATTACAGGTTATCGAATGTGCATTGATTTTAGAAAACTAAATGATCATACTAAGAAAGATCATCATCCACTTCCATTCATAGTTCAGATGTTGGAACGTTTAAGTGGACATAAGTACTCTTGCTTCTTAGATGGTTATTCAGGATATTTACAGATTTTCATTGCAGCAGGAGATAGAGAAAAAACTACTTTCACTTGTCCTTATGGAACTTTTGCTTATAAAAGAATGTCGTTTGGTTTATGTAATGCACCAGCTACTTTTCAAAGGTGTATGATGGCTATATTTGCTAATATGGTTGAGAAATTTTTAGAAATTTTTATGGATGACTTTAGTGTTTACGGAGATTCATTTGATATTTGTTTGTTACACTTAGAACGAGTGTTACAACGCTGTGAAGATACCAATCTAGTACTAAACTGGGAAAAATGTCACTTAATGGTATCAGAAGGAATTGTTTTAGGACATAGAATCTCTGAAGAAGGTATTGAAGTTGATAGAGCTAAAGTCGAGATAATTGAAAAGTTACCTCCACCAGTTAATTTAAGAACCCTAAGAGGATTTCTCGGACATGCAGGTTTTTATAGAAGATTCATTGCAGATTTTTCAAAAATAGCAAAGCCTCTAAGTCATTTACTTGAAAAGGAAGTACCTTTTAACTTTGACAGTAAATGTATGGAAGCCTTTCAGGACTTAAAAGCGAGGTTGACTCATCGCACTGGTGCTAGTAGCACCGATTGAATTTGCCGTTTGAGATTATGTGTGATGCAAGTGATTTAGCCGTGGGAGTCGTTTTAGGTCAAAGGTATAACAAAATTCTCAAAGCTATCTACTATGCATCTCACACATTGAACGCACTCAACTTAATTACGCAACCACGAAAAAAGAACTATTGGCTGTAATTTTTGCCTTAGATAAGTTTCGATCGTATATTGTTGGGTCTAAGGTAATAATTTATACAGACCATTCAGCCCTGAAGTATTTACTAAGTAAGAAAGATGCTAAACCTCGTCTTCTTAGATGGATTCTCTTACTTCAAGAATTTGATATTGAAATTAAAGATAAAAAAGGAAGTGAGAATGTAGTAGCAGATCATCTAAGTAGAATGGAAAATGGTGAAGAAATAGGAAATGAAATCAAAGATTCATTTCCTGATGAACAACTGTTTAGAATAGATACTCCTTCAACCATGCAGTTATTAAAAAATAGAATTCCTTCTAAGGAAACGTCACCTTGGTTTGGAGATATCATTAATTACTTAACCCGTGATTATATTCCGTCTCATTGGACTTGGCGTGAAAAAGTTCTTTTATGACTTAAAATTTTATTCTTGGGAGGAACCGGACCTTTCCGTCCGTAAATGTTCGGATGGGATAATCAGAAAATGTGTGCCTGATAATGAAATTTTAAGTGTTTTGTCATTTTGTCATGATCGTGAGGCAGGAGGTCATCATGGAGGTTGGAAAACTGCTTTTAAAGTTTTACAATGTGGTTTTTATTGGCCTACACTATATAAAGATGCTTATAAGTATGTTAAATCTTGTGAATCTTGTCAAAAATGGGGAAATGTATCTAAAAAACATGAAATGCCTATGCAACCTATTTTAGAATGTGAATTATTTGATGTTTGGGGTATAGATTTCATGGGACCTTTCCCTATATCTTTTGGAAAAAGATTTATTCTTGTAATGGTAGATTATGTCTCGAAATGGGTAGAAGCTGAAGCTCTTCCCACTAATGATACCAAGGTTGTCATACGATTCCTTAAAAAGAATATATTTACCAGATATGGCATTCCGAGGGCTATCATTAGTGATGAGGTCACACTTTTGTAATAGACCATTTACTAAGATAGTTGAAAAATATGGTGTAACACATAAGTTGAGAACGCCCATCATCCATAAACTAGTGGACGGTAGAGGTATCTAATAGAGAAATCAAAAGAATCGTGGAGAAAACAAAGGACTCAAATCGTAAAAAGCAAGGCGATTAAATTAGACGATGCATTATGGGCATATAGAATAGCTTTTAAAACACCAATTGGTTGTTCTCCCTATAAGCTAGTCTTTGGTAAATCTTGTCATCTCCAAGTTGACTTAGAACACCGAGCCTTCAGGCTATTAGATTTCAATTTCGATCCTAAGGTCAAGCCGGTGATCATAGATTGCTTGATTAATGAACTAGAAGAATTTCGTCTCGATTCTTATGAAAATGCTCGAATCTACAAGGAACGCACGAAATCTTTTCACGATAAGAAAATCTATAGTCGTGAGTTCCATGTAGGTGATCGAGTGCTCTTGTACAATTCACGTTTAAAGTTATTTCCAGGTAAGCTTAAATCAAGATGGACAGGTCCATTTAAAGTAACGAGGGTTTGCAAATCTGGAGCTGTTGAACTAACTGATGGAAATACGACTTTTATAGCCAATGGCCACAGAGTGAAGTTATTTGTGGAAGGAGAAGGAATCACACAAAAGGGAGAAGTAATGCTACTAACTGATCCTCCGAGAAATAAAAAAAAAAAAGAAAAAGCAGAGAAATCAAGAAACTGAAAAGCAGAGAAACTGAATTCAACTGAATACCAGGTGCTATCTATCTTTACTCTACTTTTCTGTGTTTTTATTTATGTTTAAACTAGTCTCGTCTTTTACCGGATAGACGTAAAAGAACTGGATGTCTTTTTTAGATAGAATAGGAGTTTTTATTTTACTTTTAAAGTTAGGCCTAGATAAAGATGTCGCATTTGTTGTAGAAGCTTTAGTTTTTGAGGAAAATAAGCAATTGTTGAGAGAGATCAGATTGAAAGAAGTTTGTAATGGAAAATCGAGAAGTTCGATAAAGAGAAGGGCAAAGTTTTTAAGAAGATGCAGAATCTATGGAAAAAGTGAGCATGATGGGAAATGCGGAGAAAACACAACCAAATCTCAGGATGAGTGTTTGAATGTTGTTAAGAAGGGAACGATTAGGTGGTTATCCGAAAATCCCGATGGAGATCAAAGAGAAAATTCGAACGCCTCATTTCTTAAAGTTAGGTTGATAGAACGTTATGTCAGAACCCTGGAAGATTTAGAATTAATGGAATTAGCACCCTTATAAAGTTTTATAAAATTTATAAAAAATTTATATAACTTTTGAAAATTTTATAAATAGGATCTTTATGAAATTACTTAAAAGTTTTATAAAATTTTTGTAAAAGGTTTTATTTAAAAATTAGCAGAAGTATTATTAAGGTTTTATAAAATTATAAAAAAAAAAAAAAAATTGTCGGATCGATCCGACATTACCCCGGATCGATCCGGAGACTAAAAAAACCTAAAACGGGGTCTCCTCTTAACTTCTTCTTCCTCTTTCATTTTCTTTCTTCAAACAAATTACTCTCATCCCCATTTCCCCTCGATTTTTTCTTCAAATCATCACATAAAATTACTATTAAACTACCCCAATCTTTATACTCTTCTCATTTCCTCTCTTCTCTTCAAATTCTTGTTTAAATTGAAGAAATTTTCAAAGAAAAGCTTCAACTTTCACTCCGGTGATATTCATCTTTTCCGGCCAACTTTTCAACCTTTTAAGCACTATAAGGTAACATTGTAATCATTTATTTTGTTAATTTCGTTTTTTATGCAATTTTTTATTTTCAACTATTTTGTTACTCATTTGTGTTGTTTTGTGTTGTTTTGTTATTGTGTCACTATCGTAGAATGGCCGAATCATCAAAAGCCAGTAAAAACGTAAGCCGCATATCCCTACCCAAATCCCGGTCATAGAGACTAGGCCTTTAATGTAAGAAGAATTGGTTACATTAGTTTTGAGAGAACCGCATCTGAAGCGACTAGAAATGCCTTAAAGAATAAATTTGGACGGTGTTTAGTTGCAATAGAGAGGGTTTAGATTTTAAGGATTTGGGAAGGGAGGTGAAAGAGATTTTCGGCGGCATGGTTGGAGTTAGCTTGATTAAGGCGGCGGTGAAATTAACACAACCTTAGTAGCTGAATTTTATTCTCTGGTAGCAACTCATGATGAAGCAACAGAGAATGGTGAGTTAACCACATCGACCTAAGAACCAGGGACAGTGTGCCGTTTAATCCCCAGGTTATAAATGCTATTTATGGTATTCTGATATACCGAAAATGAGGATTATTATACGGTATGGAATTTAGATGAGCTGCAGACTTTGACCATATAGTCTCGACAAAGACACCTGCGTGAGTTAGATCCACGGCTATATGGCATGAAAATAGGTTTTCCTATGGAAAATGTATAAGGGATATGAGAGCTATTAAACGTTTTATCATTTCAACTCTTTACCTTTCTCGTCATTTGACATCTTTTGGTAAGGAGGATCTGTGCATTGCTTGGGCTATGGTCAATGATATACACATGAATGTAGGCGAGGTTATGTATAGAAGGGCCAAGGAATTTGTCTCAATCTAGCTAAACCAGCGATCCACATGCCTTTTCCTTATTTTATTTCTTCCTTGTGTCGCCAGACAGGGTGTTCTGAGCTTCCAAATGATAATCTGATTATGGTGACGAAACACTTATAGGTCTAGTTTACCACTTAGGCCGGCATGAAGGATAGATTTTATGAACCGTAACCGCCAACGACCTCAAAATTACTCCACATGTTTCTCAATCTACTCTCTGTTCCTCCATCATCTAGTCAAACTCCAACTCAACTTCCAAACACCATCACATACGACATGTTTCAATCCTTGGCCTATGATGTTCATCGTGCCAATGCCAATATGGTTGCTTTTGCGAGAAATGAATAGGTTGTGGTCTCAGATTTACGTCAAGGCATGCGAGGAATATATCGATGAATTTCTTTGCGAAACCTACCTATGCCGAGATGGATATTCCGCATTGCCAATCCATACCATATACCTTGCCCGACTTTATTCCACCAATGCCACCTCGATCAAACTTCCAACAAATGCCACATTCTTTTGGATTTCAAACTAGTGGTATAGGGATTTTTCGACAGTACTACGACAAATTGCGACATCCGATTGGGAAGGATTTGGATCATTTAGCCATACCACGACGGGATGGGGAAGCACTTTTTCGATGTAACGGCAGGATGAGCTCGATGGGATTAGATAGCTCGGTTCGGATGTCGACACATTTTCAAGAACCATTTCATGATTCGACTTATGATCCGGCCGCCTCAAGCCATGCCAAGCTCGAGTCACGTCGAGATGAGTGATGAGGAGGATTGATTTAAACCATTTTATGATTATTGACTTTGAAAACAATTTATTTTTCGTACGATTTTATGTTACTTCGATGCTATTTTCGTACGATTTTGGGTTATTTTGATTTTATTAGAATTTTATTTTACTTTCGTTTGATTTTATGTATTACGCACCGTGTAGTAAAATTTATCGTATCAAAATTTTGATAACATAATAAAAAGAAACCAAAGTTAGGGAGAAAACATATCACCTAGAAAAAAATCTAGGCATTTTACAAGCCAAAACAACTCTGTCCGTGAATAGTGAGTTTCCGGATCGATCCGACCTAACCCCGGATCGATCTGGCGTGAGTGTACCGACCTGACAGGATTTCTAGCTGCTAGGCCGGATCGATCCGGCCCTTTTCAGGATCGATCCGGGAAGTACAAAAACGACAAAAAAAAGATCTTTTCTACTTTTGCATGATAGATACATTTCTATAAAAGGAAAGAGCAGCATCCTTCAAACATTGCTCATTCCTTTTCTACTGCTATCTGTCTAAGCTTAGTTTCTTTATCTGATAATAATGTCTAATCACTCCTCCCCCTCGGTTAATAATTCACGAACCACATCGCTTTGACGGTGTGGTTCCCAAAGCTCATGCCTCGTGTTTTCACAATGACGTTCCGAGATGTCTAAATTTTGTCCATTCTCCTATTATGATGGAAAAAGGCTTGAATACGGAAAAATTGATCGATGGGGGCGCAATATAATCCGGGGTGCGGATGGAAAAATCTGATTAGGACTCCCAGAGGTAGAATTAACATATCAATCGTTAGAGATTTTTATGCGAAATTCTTGCGATATAACGACAACAAATTTCATCTCATCTTATAACTATAAGGGGCATCGTTATATCCTTTTCTCCGATCATCATAAATCAAATCTTTCAAATCCCACCATCTACCTTTGATCAAAACCCACACTTCGAGTTTCTATGGGAACTCGGAAATGCTTATAATGTTGTCAATCGTACTGCAGAATCTTTTCAATATGTGTTTCCACTGTTTGATCATAACTATGATTCTTCAACTCTGGCTTTACCCCCTCATTTGAGGGCATGGAAACGCTTCATTAATTCCCGGATCTATCCAACTACAGATTTTTTTGAGGTTACTGATGATGAGTTCTTTCTTTGTTGTATGCACCGATCGTGGGGCATATATTGACTGGGGGATTCTGATGTTCAAGACGGCAATTAATTTTGCAGTAGAGAGGCGTAATAGGGGAAGACCACTACCGTTTGCCTGGGTTATCTCTCAACTGTGTGTTCATCTGAATCGAGTGCCTGAGTTTAGTATAGACGAGATTTTTCCATCTCGTGGTTCTCAGTTGGGATTACTTTCGGTAGATACTCCCGGATGTTCATCTACGGTTTGATGAGTTGTTTGAAATCATTTAGAAGTTGTTGTTGTTAAGATAGTACTCGATTAAGTTAGCAGTTTAATCGCTTTTTAATTAGTTTTCTTTAAAGTTTGTAATAGTTTCCTTAATGTTTAATATATATGTCATTTTCTTTAATTAAAATAATATTTGTTGAGAAAAATAATAAAAATCAAAATCGTGTAAAATTTTAATTTTTCTTTCAAGCCTACTTTTTATTACTCATTTGAACATCGGACGATGTCATTTAAATAAGTGGGAGTAGAGGTAAGTTAGTAAATAAAAATTAAAATTTTCTCATATAAATTTATACTTAAGTGCTTAATACTTAGTTTAATTTTCTTGAATCAAAATAACTAGATAATATATAATTAATATGAATAAAAATAATATAAATTGGTAAGAATAGATTTTAATTAAGTAAAGTAAATTAGATATATTATAATTATATTATATATGTCAATTTTAGATTTTATAAGATTTTAAGTATATGTAACTATACATAAATATTATCAAGTAATTTAATATGAAATTTAGCGAATATACTTATATCTATAATAAAATGTTAGAATAATTTTCTTTTCAAAACGAAATATGAATATGGAATCGGATTAGGAATGATGAGATTTTTAGGCACCACAAAAATATAAACTATAGCCAAATAAGCCTACCTAAATAAATTTCTAATTTTTGTCCCTACCTCAGCCTTGATTAGAGTGATCAAGACCTCACTCGAAATAGCCATTTTGATTAAACTAATTATAACCGACCCTTAGCTTATTTTGGTCTACATTTCCTAAAAAACCCCTGAGTTTGTACGTACTTATGAAAGGAGATGATGACACAAGAGTTAAGTATCGTTACAAAAGAATGGTGTATGCTGAGATTGTAAAAATTAGATAAGTATCAGTTTATTCGATCTTACCTCATGACGCTTGCAAGATAGTTGATTTTGGTAATGAGTTTGGATATGTTAAGAACGAAGCACTATATTTACACATAATTAATCAAATACCAGGTATCTTCCTTATCTTTGATCGACAACTAAAAAAATAAAAAAAATAAAAAGAACATATCGGTTGTAGCTACCAATGATTTGAGTGCAGTAGGGTGTTATCTCGAAATGTCCTATATCACTATGAGGTTTAAAAGCTCCCGATTGCCTGATGATAATAGTCCAGCTAGGGTATTATCTCGAAATGTCCTATTGCTGGGAATGAAGGCACAAAATGAAAAAGAAAAAGTCGAATCAAAAGATCTCAAGAATGATTACAAGTTTAAGGAAACCGGACTTGTAATTTTCGATCGAAAGAGTAGTACTCCGATCAATCTTGATGAAGCAATGCTTGTAAGTTTGATTTTCTACACACACGCACGCTTTTAGTTCTTATGTTTGTTAAAAAAAAAAAAAATCAGAATGTTATTAATCGAGATATTTTTGATCAAAATTATGAAGGTGTAAGTACGTACGACTTGCATTTTTCTCTTTTGATTTTCTTTTCTATCTTTTCGATTAACCAATACCCTGAGCCTAAAAAGATTAAGCCATTTTGTCAACTACTTGACTTAGTCCTTGATTCCAAATGTTTCATATAAGTTGAGATAGGAGAATAATTCTAGAATTTTAATTATATTTATTAAGTAGATTATGCAGAATTTCATTTGAATAATAGTTGAAAAATAATTTATCTAAGTTATATACACATTTTATTTTGTTAATTTCTAAGAAAGATATAATTAATATATTTATAATATTGAAATGATATTTTACTAACTTGAAATTTAATCTTCCAAGTATATCATTTTTATTGTAATTTTTATATATTACCGCTTAGTTTGCTCGAGGACGATCAAAGAGCTAAGTGGGGAGTAGTTGATGTATAACATTTATATGATAAAAATTACGATGTTTTATATACTTTATCAACTCTTTTTATATAAAATATAATAAATTATAAAGATAATCTTATGAAATATTAATAATAGTAAATAAATCTAAATACTATAAAAATCTAGTAAAAATAATAAAAAGTTATAAATTTTGTCTTGGTTTAGTAACCGAATGTGTCGTGTCGATTTATGTGGGGTATTTTTGGTATTTTATTGCAGATTTTTAGGTAAACCAAGACCCCGAGTGACGACACTTTTTGAAGTAGAATCATGTCTTTTGAAGGAAGTAAGGAAGTGCCATGAGATTTAAAGTTAAAGTGGATCAACGGTTCGTGATACCATTATCGAGATATATATTCGACGAACAAATGGCCCATCAAAAAGGCATTTTCTGAAGAAGAGTCCTTCATGAAAGTTATAGATCTTTTCAAGAGCTTTCCAACGCTTCTTGAATCATGTCATTTGGAGATCCAGAGCTCAAGTTATGATTTTATCAAGTTTCAGATCAAGATGTGAAAATAAACTAACCGGATCAATCCGGATTAACCTCGGATCGAACCGAGGAAACATAATGATTACCAAGATGTGATCCTGCAGAGAATAATCCAAGGGATAATATTTTTATTCCCGGATCGATCCGACATCACCCCGGATCGATCCGGCCTGGAATTGCGCTTATAAATGAAGCGATTCATACGACTGCGAGAGGTACCAATATATCTTAAAAACCTCTCTTAATTAGTAGTAGTATGTATATAGGCCTTATGCCATAAATAAAGTAGTAATAAGTATTGTTGTAATGCTCGAGAATTATCGGAAGATCAATGTTCTTTGAAGTCGTTGTAATACGATCTACGATTCAAAGATTATAATCGGGTAAAATTTCTTAAGTATCTATGTTTGTTATGTTTGTTTTTGTTTTTATCTTTTATAATGTTATTAGGCTAAATCTAATAACTAGCCAAAGTTATGTAATCGTTTTATTTCGATCTTTTCGATAAAGGAATGTTTGTCTAATTAAAATTGACTAAAATTGAGTTAATTGAATCTTTTTCTATTACATAACGTATTGATAATATTCGGATTGACGTAATTAACCAAGATGAATCGCAACATATAACCTAACGATGAACCGATCGAGAAGTTAGGATATGAGATAAAAGATAGAAAAACCGGAGGGTAAAATTGGCCGTCTTGAAAGCGTGACTACGGAATCCTATTTCTACCGAGGGCGGATTTGTCTTGGGAAAGATGAATCTTATTAAAATTGTGCTCGAGATCATAATAATGTTAAAATCAACAGTTTAATTAAAACTAACACCGGAAAGTTAAATCGATCCGCCTGACAACCGGAGCCTTTTGAATAACATCGGCCGTCGACAAAACGGAATAACCTCTTTTATCCGGGGTAGATTTGTACTGGTACTGTTGGACTAAGCGAGATTAGCATGGGGCGATTGTGGAGATTGAATCGATGACAATGACATATGACAATTTCATACGCTTCGTGTGAGGAGGAATTGTTAACCTCGAGAGTGCACCGTTTCATTTACTCAATTGGACCTAATAATAAAGGAAAGATCGAGCACATTCCGTTTAATTTGAAAGAGATCGTATAAATCAATTATATAAACTTTGGCTAGTTCTCTAATAATATATTGGTATCTATATATTTATATTTATATATATATATTGCAATCTATGTACATCTATATATATTTATATATCTATATATATTATATTAGAATAACTTTTAAATTTCGCATTTATTTTATGTTAAGTAGAATAGTAGTAATCTGTGTTATAAAATTGCGATTTAGATCGAGTTAATAACAGCTCTTTGGTGTTTAACCACACTTAAAAGAATTACCACGTTTTCCCTGAGGATTCGACACTCTGACTCACCATACTAGCACTACTGTTTGACCCGATACAATTTGTCGGTTAAGGATTATAAAAGCGTTAGAAAAGGTCCCGTCGACTTTACGGCGCCGTTGCCGGGGACACACGTCGCTAATTTCTTTCTTTGTGTCTATGGTTACTACTTGTATTAGTTCAAAATTCTCGAGAATAAGTCAACACTTTTTCTTATCTCATTTCTATTTTAATTTTTGTTGGTATCTACTTTCTTTTAGTTACCAATTTTCTTTTACCAAAAGTCGAGTATTTTCTATTTTCAGTTAGTTGATGACCGTAAGTGGTAAGGCCCCGCTCACTCCTTATAAGCTGACATAAACACTTACGAAAGGCAGTTAAGAGTAGAGAGTAGACGTGGTCATACTAGTCAGGGAAATCCTGACGAATCATCTTCAAACAAAAATACGAGAATGGCTGAAACAAGTGATGAAACAAATGAACAGAGGCTAGATCATGCTCCAGGGCATGGACAAAACCCTGTTAACCCTAATAATAATAATAATAATAAAATAATCAAGATCGGAACCGGAATAATCGTAATAACCCACCAAACCCGAGACTATCTGTGATCAAACCATAAGAAGGAACCGGACTAATAATCCCATACTTTTACCTAATGAAGGAGCAAACAATTTCGAAATTAAATCTCATCTTTTTTGGTTTAATTGACGCAAGAGCCCAATTCCTAGGAGAGGATGATGAAGATCCACATCAAGATCTCTATCTTTTGAAGAATTGTGCAATACTGACCAAAAAGTCAAGGTGCTCATAAGGAATTAACGAGGATGACTATGTTTCCTTTTTCTTTAAAAGGACGAGCCCGAGATTGGTTTATGTCTCTTCCACATCATTCACTTACAAGTTGGGAGGAGATTCAAACTGAATTTCTGAAACAATATTTCACTCCTGGACGAAATTTGGAATTAAAAGTCGAGGTTGCTAACTTTAGACAAAGATCTGAAGAAACGCTTGGGAATGCCTGGGAAAGATTTAAAAAATTGTTAAGAGCCTGTCCCAATCATGGTTATTCCTTAGATATGCAAATTCAGCTTTTCTGTCGTAAATTAAAAAAGATTCACGTGCAGATGTAGATCATGCATGTGGTGGTTCTTTAATGATGAGTGAAGCTCAAATAGTTTACGATGCTATAGAAAAGATTTCCAAAAATAACAGAATGTGGGAAACCGGTTCTAGCACCAGAAAAGTAGCTTTTGCAAGAGAATGTACATCTAATACGGAAGTTCTAGCACATTTAGAAAATTTGAGTAGGAAATTTGATGGCCTACAATCTAATAAAAACCAAAGTTCAGAGAATAGTACACCAACTGAATACTCAAATCAGGATAATATGTCAATAGGGATCGAAGAACCAACAGGATATTCAAAAGAGGAGGTGAGTTTTCTTCAGCAGCATATGAATTTGAACAATGCATACTCAAACTCGTTTAATGCTATTCGAAGAGATCACCCTACTTTTCGATGGTCTGAAAACCCTAGTAAGCAAGGACAACCGCCATATCCAGTTCCTTATAGGAATATGAATAATAATCAAGTTTATCAAGAAAACACATCTAATCAAAATTTACAATCATTACATAGATCCTATCCTCAGCATACCACCCAAAGTATACCAGTAACTCAAAGTTCAACTCAACCTGCAGAAGGAGTTGAAAAATGGGAAAAACTAATGGAAAATATGATGGGTGTAGTATCTACTCAAGCTAAGAATATGGAAACAATGATGACTTCTATTGGTACAGTCACTAAAGATATGAGTACAATAAAAACATCTATGAGTGGACATGATACCAGAATGAGAACGATAGAAGCCTCATTAAGGAATATGGAAGATCATTTGAGTAGGGAAGGTGAACGTAAAAACAGTAGACCTCCTGGAGGATTACCAAGTAATACTGAAAGAAACCCAAGAGAGGTAAATGTTGTAGTTACGAGAAGTAGAAAACTCTGTGGTAGTAATGGAGTAGAAAACATTGGAAATAATGAAGTAGAAAATGATTTAGATGGAAAAGAGGAACTTGAATTCACTGATGAGGAAGAAGAAATTATAGAAAATATCTTGAAAAGGAATAGAAGTTTGGAACCTGAAAGTGAAGGTGAAAAATGGGTAAAAATCCCTAGGATTTTGAAAGATCCCATGGATAAAGATTTAAGGAATTTATTCAAGGAACATGTTAGAATGAAAGATAATGAAAACAAGGATGAAAAACAGGAAGAACTGAAAGAATCTAAAGTAGAGAGTGATTCAAGGAAGGTTTTAAAAGAAAAAAGTCAAGATTATGATACTTGGCGATCAAGAAATACTGAAAAGTTTAAGGAGAAAGGAAAAGAGAAAATGACTTTGGGATCAAAGGTGATAGATTTAGAATCTTTACCTTACCCACCTAAAGATCAAATTAAAAAGATTAAAACTGATAAGAAGTATGCTCGTTTCCTTGATACTTTTCGTCATATTCATGTTAATATCCCTGTTATCGAAGCTCTAATAAGTATGCCTGCTTATGGAAAGTTTCTGAAAGATATTCTGTCAAACAAGAAGAAATTAGAGGAATATGAGAATATATGCCTAAATGAAGAATGTTCTGCAGTTTTGCAGCATAAGTTACCACCTAAACTGAAAGATCCTGGAAGTTTTACCATTCCGTGTGAAATTGGAGGATTTCTGTTTAAGAAGGTCTTATGTGATCTTGGAGCTAGTATAAATCTCATGTCTTATGAGGATTATAAGAAGCTAGGCATAGGAAATCTTACGAAGACTGAAATGACTCTGCAGATGGCAGATAGATCGATTAAATACCCTAAAGGAATTATTGAGGACGTATTGGTTAAAGTAGACAAGTTCTATTTTCCAGTAGACTTTGTAGTTATGGAAATGGAAGAAGGATATTCAGCGCCACTTATCTTAGGTCGACCATTTCTAGCTACAGGAAGAACTTTAATAGATGTCCAGAAAGGAGAGTTAATTCTGAGAGTCAATGAAGATGAAGTTACTTTCAATATTTTCAAAGCTATGAACCATCCATACAGATCACCAGAATCATGTTCTTTTATAGAAGATATTCATTCTGTCTATGATAATCAGTCACCAACTTTTGAAGACAGATTAGAAGAATGTTTAACTCTATCTATCTATAAGGAAGATGAGAAAGACACCGAAATGAAAGAAATAATTCTTTCTCTAGATAAAGGAAGTTTTACTTTTAAACCATCATGGCATAAGTATTTGGAATTAGAACTAGAAGGACCAATTCTTAAACCATCACTGGAAGATCCACCTAAGAATCTGGAATTGAAACCGTTACCTTTAAATCTAAATATGCTTTTCTTGAAACTAATAATCTATTACCGGTTATTATTTCATCTTCTTTAACTGAGCAACAGGAAAATCAATTACTTAGAATGTTGAAGATGATTCTGAGAATACCAATGAATACCAGATGGTCCCACACACTGCTCCGGTGGAAACCACTGCTGAGACTAGGCGTCCCTCAAAACATATCAGATCTCACAATCAAGCTGATGGAGATGCTGAGGCCTCTGAGCGAGCTCAAGGGGAACGATATGATTGGAAAGAGTGGTCCAAGCAAGACTTGTCAAAATTTGTAAGGGTCCTCTCTCAAAGGTAGTAATCTGTCTTTTTTAGATAATATATGCTGACTTTACTCCCTGTACTCCTTTTTATGGTGCCAAACTGGGTAGGGAGATCCTGTCCAGACTGAAGAATTCTGGAAAAGTTGAAGAGGACCTGTCCAGCTCTTTATCTGAATGGAAAGCCAAGTATGAAGATTTGTTGAACACTTCTACAGCTGAGAAAATTGCCTTGTCTGATGAATTGTTGGCGAAAGATGGTGAGCTGAAGACCAAGGCTGCTGAGTTCCAAACTCATGTTGCTACTGCTAATCAAATCAAATCCGAGCTGGAAAAGATGGTAGCCGATCTTGAAGTGGAAAGAGACAATTTGAAGAGCAAACTCCCTGAGCAGATTGCTAAAGCCCTTGCTGATTACAGAAAATTTGACGAGCTGGCCGACAGTATCAAGATGTTATTTGCTCCGATTATTTGGTTTGGATACTCTTCAACTATTGAAGATGTGAGGGCAGCAGGTCTTGATGTTGATGCTGCCAAACTTCACCATTCGGGTTGGAACAGGAGAGATGGTCCCAGACTTATGAGGCCAGATTCAAAGAGTTTAGAGATGGAGTGGACTTGGTTTCCAAATATGGCAAAAAACCTCCAACTGCTCAAACTGGCTCATCGTCTCAATCTCAAGCTCCCCCCAGTTCGAATTGAAGATACTTAACTTGTTCTCTCTTTCAATTCTGACTTTAAACATTGCAACTTTTGCTGTTGTTGTTCTCAAAACTTGTTGTTTTGCTGTTTTCATATGGGGTTTTTGGAATTTTAGTGCCTCTGTGGCACTATTTGCATAATTTCTATAACATGCGTTTGCTTTTGTGCCTTATATTGTGTTTTTCCTTTATCCTTGATGGCCGTTTTATAGTTTAACCAACTTTGACCGACAGAGTACCGGGTCGGTCGTAGTATAAAACTGGCGAGCAAGGTCGTATCCCACAGGGAATCTGGTTAAGTATCAGAGTTGGTATCGTTCCTAGTTCAGGCCAACACAAATACGGAACATAAATTCTAAAGACGGTGATTTGTCAGATCACCGGTTCTACTACACTTATATACAAAACAAAGTTTTAAAACTATATAAAAGAGATAGCCGAGTTACGATCCAATCGACTACTATCGAGCCCTAACTCATAACCGGAAGTGATTTCGATACACTCTAATGTTCTTGGCATTGTTAAAGGATGTCGTCTCTATTTCCGAAACTAAGCGCCAATTTCAACAACCTAGTTTCCTATGTCGAATTCAACAGTCCGCTGACCGGATTTAACTGACTCAACACGGTCTACGCTCTATGAGACGCTCGTTAACAACGATATAAACCTCACACACGAAAAACCGAATCCCGAACAACTCGATCGGTTTCTGAGGGTGATCTAGAACCCCTTTTACCGTACCCTCTCGCAAAATACATTTATAAAGATGATACGTGTGACACGATTATTGAGTGATCAGTTCAACAAAAGTCATTAAGAATAAGTTCTAGAACGTTAACAACACCGAGAATCTAACAATCAACACACCAAAATCATTCCAATCACAAGCTAGGGTTTCGATTTCGCGATTTATCTCATAACTCGACTATCGGTAAATTAACTACTCATTAATCTAAGAACACAACAAGAAATCAACCTTTAAGCTAACAAGCATCAAGATCTAAAGCTGGAAATGAAGATTACCGGAAATCGGGACGAAGAACACCGTAAGCGAAAACGAAATCCAAACTGAAATTATAATAGCCGGGTAGCATCGATCTTCAGATTACATAAAATTAAACCTAACCTGAGCTAATTATATACAAAAGCTAATTCTAATCTAAAAATATGAAAAAAGTGCAGAAATGGTCGAAGGAGATGAAGCTTATCCTGAAAAATTAGTAAAAAAACGCCTTTTGTAGTGGCTTGAGTCGGTCCGTAGGCCGCGGCCTGTGATTCATAGGCCGTGGCCTATGACAGATAGCATGATTCTTCAACTCTCAGCATCTTATAGGCCGTGGCCTACAGTTTATGGGCGACGGCTTATGAACAGAGTCAATTGGGACACTCTTTTCAGTAAATTGGTTATAACTTTGTGTGTAGACCTCAAAATCAAGTGATTCAAAATGCGTTGGAAAGCTAATGAAATTGTCTACAACTTCCATGAAGATGACCAGCCCAGAAAGTGCCTCTAAATTGGATCAAAATGCAGATGATTGGAAGCCAAGGTTGTAGTACCAATGAGTTCGATCCGTTTGAACATTTATGCTTCGGGCACGCATTCCAATACACGTATCTCGCATTCCGGTAATCTCGGACAACTAAGTCCTGCACAATATCACAAAAAATACCACACGTAATCCCTACAAGACACTAGGGTGACCGAGAATATAATAAATACATCGAAAAAGATTGAGAATCCCGGACTTTACGTCCTAGGTCCCGAAATGATAACCAAGGTGTAAATACATCAAAATACAACCAAATGTCTCAGAAAACATATAAAACGAGGTATAAACGGGGTATAATTACATAGAAAATGATAGCCACTTTGACTCTCATCAATCCTCTGCACCCTCAGTATGACGTGTGACTTGCTTGTGAAGCATACGTCATACTGTGGTCCTTTACAGGTTTAGTTATCGACCTGACCTGAGGTCTGATGGTAGCCGACCTGACCTGAGGTCTAAAGCGGCCTGATTTTTCAGACTTAATGATTTTCTCTTTTAAGAGCTATCGACCTGACCTGAGGTCTGATGGTTAACGACCTGACCTGAGGTCTAAATCGGTCTGATTTTTCAGACTTAATGAATTTTCTCTTTTAAGAGTTATCGACCTGACCTGAGGTCTTATGGTTAACGACCTGACCTGAGGTCTAAAGCGGTATGATTTTTCAGACTTAATGAATTTTCTCATTTAAGAGTTATCGACCTGACCTGAGGTCTGATGGTTAACGCCCTGACCTAAGGTCTAAAGCGGTCTGATTTTTCAAATTTAATGAATTTTCTCGTTTAAGAGTTATCGACCTGACCTGAGGTCTAAAGCGGTCTAAATTTTCAGACTTAATGAATTTTCTCTTTTAAGAGTTATCGACCTGACCTGAGGTCTGATGGTTAACAACCTGACCTGAGGTCTAAAGTGGTCTGAATTTTCAGACTTAATGAATTTTCTCTTTTAAGAGTTTAACAACAGGATATATTACAGCCACATCGCATAGTTCAAAAGGCACAATATAGTATCACAATGGATAACAAACTTGCAGAATAAAATGACAACTACTTGCCTTAAACATAAAATTTCTTCAGATTAACTGCATTCCAACTTCTAGGGATGGTTTTCCCTGTACTATCAGCCAACTGGTATGCTCCCTTTCCATGTACTTTGATGATTTGGTAAGGTGCCTCCCAATTAGGACTTAACTTTCCACTTGGTTCTTGCCTGCTGACTTCGTTTTTGCACAAAACCAGATCATCAATCTTAAAGTAACACTGTTTGACCTTGGAGTTATAGTATTGGGATATTTGCTGCTTATATTTAGCCATCCGGATCAAAGCAACATCCCTTTTCTCCTCCAACTCATCTTTAGCATGCCTCATTTCTTCTTCTTGGATCTGATCATTATGCAGTGTTGTTCTGGGAGATGGCAACCCAATTTCTGCTGGTATAACAGCTTCACATCCATATGCTAGGGAGAATGGAGTTTCATGCGTTGATGTATTTGGGGTAGTCCTGTAGGCCTAGAGAATATTTGGTAGGTGTTCTACCCAATGCTTTCCTTCTTGTTCTAACCTCTTCTTTAAACCAACTTTGATCTGCCTGCTAGTTTGTTCCACCTGTCCGTTGGCTTGTGGATGACCAACAGAAGTGAAATGCTGCGTTATGCCCAAATCAGTACACCACTCCTTAACCCCACTGTCCTCAAATTGAGTACCATTGTCTGAAATTATGGTCTTTGGTATCCCATATCTACATATTAGGTTCTTCCATAAGATTTTTTGGATCTGTTTGGCCATGATGGTAGTTAATGGTTCAGCCTCTACACATTTAGTGAAATAATCAACAGCTACGATCAGGAACTTGTAACTTCATGGTGCTACAGGCAGTGGTCCCACCAAATCTACACCCCATTGATCAAAGGGCCAGGCTGAGATAACTAGGGTTAGATTTTCAGGTGGCAGATGGGATAGGTTACCATGTGCCTGACACGTCCTGCATGCCTAGACCAACTCTTCTGCGTCCTGCTGCATCTTTGGCCAATAGTAGCCAAATAACCTGTATTTTTGAGCTAAAGCTCTTGATCCCATATGGTTTCCACAGATCCCCAAATGGATTTCTCTCAACAAGTAGTTGCCTTCTTCTATGGTGACACAACGTAACCAAGGGGATATAAAGGGTTTCCTATATAGGATATCATTAAATATAGCATACCTATCAGACAAACGTTGGATTTTACGAGCTTGCCTTTTATCCTCTGGTAACTGATTGTCTTTCAGATATGCTACAATGGGATCCATCCATGTTTCCCTTTGTGTGATCGGTTGTACTTCAGATGCTTCATAGCTGTGCTGATTCAATTTTTCGATCTGAACCTTATTGTCTGATAAAAAATTTGATGCTAACTTGGACAGGGCATCTGCTCGGGTATTCTGCGATCTGGAGACCTGCTACATCTGAACTTCTTGAAATCGACTTATTTTCGACTGGGCCAGAGATAAGTATTTTTTCATGGGTTCCTCCTTTGCTTCATACTCTCCTCTGATGTGGTTTACTACCAGTTGAGAGTCACAGATGAACAACAAGTCTGCTTGAACTCCCAATTTTAGAGCTAAATTTAAGCCTGTGATCAATGCTTCATATTCTGCTTCGTTGTTGGTTGCATGAAAGTTAAAGTGCAAAGCATAAGGGAATTCTTCACCCCTTGGACTGATAAGGAGGAGACCTGCTCCTGATCCATTTTTACTAGATGCTCCATCAACGAACAGCTTCCACTGGTCTTATTCTTTTGGACACATCTGTTGGTCAATAGAAATGGACTTTTCTTCTACTAAAAAATCTGCTAAAGCTTGAGCTTTTATAGCAGTTCTTGGCCTGTACTCTAAATCATAACCTGCCAACTCGACAACCCATTTGGCTAAACGACCTGAAGTATCTGGCCTGCTCAGTATTTGCTTTAAGGGTTGATCAGTTAGGACAACGACCGGATGACTTTGAAAATAGGATCTTAATTTCATGGAGGCATGGACTAATGCTAGGACCAGTTTCTCTGTATCCGACTACCTCACTTCAGGTCCGTGTAAGGCCTTGGTCGTGTAATAAACCGGCTTCTGAAGTGTCCCCTGTTGCCTGACCAAGACAGCACTGATGGCTTCATCACAAACTGATAAATAAAGGTACAAAGCCTCTCCTTCTTGGGGAGATGTCAGAGTTGGCAACTCCAACAGGTACTTCTTGAACTCATCGAAAGCTTCTTGACAATCCATTCCCCATTGAAATGGGGTAGCTTTCTGTAAGACCTTAAAGAAAGGCAATGCACGCCAGTTTGTCTTTGATCGTGAGAGGAATACATTCAATGCCTTAATCTCCTGCTAACCTTTGTACTTCTTTGATGTTAGTAGGTGGTGGCATCATTTTCGAGCGTCTAACTTGTCCGATTGGCTATGATTCCGTCTTTAGAGATCATGTAACCTAGAAATTTTCGAATCGACACGAATATGCGCTTTCTTTGGATTCAGTTTCATCTTAGTACTTCGAAGCACATCGCAAATTTCTTTTACATCCTGCAAATATTGATCTAAAGACGTGCTTTTGATCAGTAAATCGTCCACGTATACTTCCATGGATCTGCCTATCTGAGTGCGGAAAATTTGATTGACTGCCCTTTGGTAAATGGCACCTGTATTTTTCAGTCCAAACGGCATGGTCACATAATAATATGTACCAAACTCGGTTATGAAGGCCGTTTTTTCTGCATCTTTAGGGTCCATGAAGATTTGATGATATCCTTTATATGCGTCCAGGAATCCAAAGACTTCAAATCCCACAGTTGAATCCACTAGCCTGTCAATCCTAGGTGAGGTGTAACTGTCCTTAGGACAGGCTTTGTTCAGATCCGTAAAATCCACACACATTCTCCAGGATCCATCTGCTTTCTTCACTAGTACTGGATTGGCCAACCACTCTGGATAAACCACATCTTTGACTATTCCTGCTTGTTTGAGTTTTGCAACCTTTTGTTCTATAATTGAAATCCGTTCTGGTGCAAAATGTCGCTTCTTTTGACGAACTGAGGGCCTGTTTGGATCCACGTTTAAGCTATGGACTATCAATTCTGGCGATAAGCCTGGCATATCATCCGTCTTCCACGCAAAAACATCCTTGTACTCTTTAAGTAGATCTGTTAAGGCCCTTTTGTATGGATCTGGAATCAAAGATCCTACATTAACCACTGAGTCTGACCCTTGCTCATCGACCTGAATTGGCTCAGTCTGGTCTACCGAGATCCACGTCTTGTCCTCTTCTGGAAATAATTCCTCCAAGGTTACCTGCTGGACAAATTGTTTTTCACCGACTACAGATGTGTAACAGCTCCTGGCTATTTTCACATCTCCTTTAACTTCAACTGATCCAGAATTGACTGGGAACTTCATGTTGTTGTGTGCTGGAGAGATAACCGCCCGTAGGTCAATGATTGCTGGTCTTCCCATGATAACATTATAAGCCGATGGTGCCTTAACAACAACGTAGTTCACCATCAGGGTCCTGCCCTTAGGTAACTTAGCGTAGGTTGTAGGCAATGTAATCATACCCATGGGATGGATAGGTGGGCCTACAAATCCAAATAGAGGGGTGGATACTGGAGTTAAGCTTGAATCCTTCAACTTCATGGCTTGGAATGCCCTGTAGTACAGGATATTTACAGCACTTTTCCTGTGTCTACGCAAATTCTTTTCACCCAATTTTTGTTGATGACTGCTTCGATGACTAACCCTTCATTGTTAATGACAAGAGGTAGGGGGTCCTCAGGTCCGTACTTTACCTCCCCTGAGACCTTTTGTCGTTTACCCAAAGTTTGACTCTGATTCACGGGATCTGCCATCTTCACCTCCTTTTCCTGATCTGTCCTCCTGGGACCTCCCAAGATCGCGTTGATTGTATTTACTGGACGGTTATCGATTTGACCGTCTTGATATGGAGATGGATTTCTGGGTCTTCTCTGTTCGTTATTCCTATTCCTTTCGTTCTGATGTGTTCATCTCCTGAACTCTCTGCGCCCTCTGGGTTCTTCGTTACGAGATCTATCAACCACCTCGTCAAGTCTTCCTTCCATAACTGCTGCATCGATGTCCCTGATCAACCCTCTGCACGCCTCTGTATCATGACCAACATCCTGGTGGAATTTACAGGATTTGGTCTGATCTCTCTTTTCCCTGGGTCCTTTCATGGGGAATGGGGTTCTCGCTATGCCTTTGCGTTCCATGATAGCCATAACTTGTTCCCGTGATCTATTCAATGGTATTAGGTCTCTGTCCTGCAGAGCACCTCTTTTGCACAACCTGTCGGTTATAGGTGCCTGAACCCTATCCCAAACCGATTTACGCTTCTTGTCAGATCTCTCATCTGCCTTTCCTTTTCTGTGATCTCCTTTTTCCAACTCGCGCTTGGCACGATTAGATTCCTCACCCTGACAGTGCTTGAAGGCAATTGCCAAGCACTCTTCCATGGTCCTGTGGTTTTTTCCATTTAGTTTTGCATGTAACCTCCCTTCTCGTAGTCCTGCCACGAATGAGGCTACCAAAAATTGATCATCTACATCAGCCACCTGGGTTGACTCAGCATTGAACCTTTTGATGAATTGTAACACAGTCTCATCAGACTTTGCTTGATAGTAAGCAAATGAGTACTATTTCGTTGAAACGGTCTTGCAGCAATAAACATGCTCATAAACTTCTTGGTTAAAACTGTAAAACTGGTTACAGATCTGGGTGGCAACTTGTTAAACCAGTCTCTGGCCCTCCCAGATAAAAGTGCGGGGAATGCTTTGCACTTCATTTCGTCTAGAGCATTGTATAACTGCATATGCGCTATGTATTGATGCATATGATCATAAGGGTCTTTTGTTCCATCATACGGGCTAATTTTGGGTATTTTGAACCCTCTGGGACATGGATATGCCTCGATATGCTTTGCAAAAGGTGAAGCCAGGTGGAATTCATCTTCTTCATCCTCTAGCATAGCGTCCAACTCAGCCCTTGCAGCCTCATCTGCTTGACGAGTTTTACTCTTAATAATTCGACAACTGGATTCCGCAACCTCCTTATTACCATCTTTTCCTTCGGGGGATGGTCGTTCTTCTCCTCCAAAATTTCCTATTTTTTCCTTTCCCTTTCTTACACTTTCAAATAGGATCTGGAAATCTGCGTCCCCCATTGTTTTTAAAGCATCTACCAAGAGTTGTTTCGCCAAATCCTGAGTATTTGGCTGATTTTCTGGTTGTTTTTCAAGATTACATTATTGATCTTGATTCAAACTGTCTGGATCGTGTGAGGAACCAGCCAAATCTTTTCCTTGTTGATTCTTTTTAGATTTCATATCGACTACTCCGTTAATTTACTTCTAGAAACAAAAGCTGACCCTCCTTCTAGCGCCAATGATCGAACTCGAAATGAAATCTACTGGAAATGGTTTTCTTTGCTCTAGGATCAAAGATAGAGTAGTTTTTTTTTGTTATGGACTGAACTTAGGAAAATAAGCTGCCTACTTATCCAAATATATATTTGGAATCAAGTCCAACCGTAGTTCAAGTGGTTATCTGTCATAATGGAGTTAATGGGTGGTTATGTAATCCACCCACGTCTCATGTTTGCATATAACTGCTCTTTCTCCCAGGTGCGCATGTCTCCGATCTCGCTTTTACGGCCAGGGACTCCGCCACGTGCGATCCGTCTGCTTCCTCCGACCAGGGACCTGCCCTGGTCTGATCTTGATCTAAACTGGTTCCTGGTTGAGGAACCTCCTGAAGGTTGGCCCACATCCAGGACCTGACCAAGGATCTTTTCTAATCGCCTGGTCTATGTGGTCGTACTGACTTCCAGATCCGATATAGCCCTATCCTGTTCTGCTGGTCCGTTCAGTATATACTTGACACGGGGACATATTCGGATCACCCCCAATCTAACTT
The DNA here is from genome assembly GCA_026214975.1 of Gentiana macrophylla. Lineage (NCBI taxonomy): Eukaryota > Viridiplantae > Streptophyta > Magnoliopsida > Gentianales > Gentianaceae > Gentiana > Gentiana macrophylla. The sequence goes on along the minus strand of CM047815.1, from coordinate 99,010,331 downwards.
GAATAAACATTTTTACTAAACAGTCTCAATGTTGGATAAACTTCCAATTTACACAAACTTATTGATTTAAAAATTGTAATATGAAATTAGAGTTGGAGAAACAAACAAGTATCCGCAACAGAAAAGTTTGACTGTCAAGTCTTAAGATTAGAATTGTCGTTATATTACTTATATATTTGACACACAATTTACGAGAATGTTTGTTGAAAACATGTCAAAGAAAGCATGAACCTAAAATTCATTCAGCGGTGGACCTAAAAAAGATTTACGGTGTGCAACATATATATATATATTTAAATGTTGCAACATTTTTTTAAGTTGTTGTTTTTCATTTAAACGGATTTATGGACCCTTCCTAATCAACGGCGTAAAATTTGTGGTTTTTAACTGTTTTTATGATGTGACACACAATTTGCGATGAGGTTTGACGTTGAAGGCATGTCAAATTAAGAAAGCATTAACATGGTTTTTCTATGAAAATGTATTACCAAAATAAAATGGTACGTAATTACAACAATAACTTTTATGTTATTAATCATAGTGTGCCTCGTAACAATCAATACAACATACAACAGGATTAATATTATAAATTTTATTGTGATGATATAAGTGGTCCTTCCCTATTAGTAAATGAAAAATAGTTGGCAAACGTAGAAAAAGTTCGAAAAAAACAAACATATTACTACTGAAGCAAGCTATAATATTCTATAAATACAACTCTCCCCATATTTCTCTTCACACCAAAAAATAAAAATAAAAAATAATTAAAAAAAATCTAAAAACTAAACAAACATGTCTCCTGTGTACTTGTTAGCGTTTTTCCTTGCAACTTTGATCGTCTCTCCTTCTTTTGCTGAATATGAACTAGATCCTAGAAGGTATTTGGTTCAAGTAGCAAGTGACCCGCTAGCCGGAGTATCCCGGGAAATATATCGATGCCCTCCTGAATTTATCTGGTGCGGCGGTCGTGCCGATCCACGTGCTCGTGCACATGAGGTCGTTGGAGGTATTGAATGCATCAATTCCGGAGCTCACAATTGCCGCTCTCCTCCTCCACCATCCGGTGCACGAGCACCTGAGGCTGTCAGAGGTATTGCATGCATTTCCGGCCATAAAAATTGCCGCTCTCCACCTCCAGCATCCATTGATTTACCCGAAGTCAACGGAGGTATTAAGTGCATTTCCGGCAATAAAAATTGTCGTACATCCAGTGATCCACCCAAGGTCAATGGAGGTATTGAGTGCATTTCCGGCAATAAAAATTGTCGTTCTCCGCCTCCAGCATCCAGTGATCCACCTGAAGTTAACGTAGGTATTGCAGGCGTTTCCAGCAATAAAATTGGCCGCTCTCCCCCTCCAGCTTCCAGAGATCCACCTGAGGTGAACGAAGGTATACAATGCATTTCCAACAATAAAAATTGCCTCTCTCCCCCTCCAGCATCCAATAATCCACATGAGGCCAACACAGGTATTGAATGCATTTCTAGCAATAAAAATTTTCGTTCTCCCCCACCAGCATCCAGTAATCCACCTGAGGCCAACGAAGGTATTTCATGTATTTCCAACAATAAAAATTGCCGCTCTCTCCCTCTAGCATCCAGTAATCCACCCGAGGCCAACGAATGTATTGAGTGCATTTCTAGCAATAAAAATTGTCTCTCTCCCCCTCCAACATCCAGTAATCCACCTGAGCACTCTCCCTCTCCGCCATCCAGTAATCAACCTGAGGTCAACGAAGGCATTGCATGCATTTCCGGCAGTAAAAATTGTCGTTCTCCCCCTCCAACATCGAGTAATCCACATGAGGCCAATGAAGGTATTGCGTGCATTTCCAGTAATACAAATTGCCGCTCTCCCCCTCCAATACCAGTAATCCACCTAAGGCCAACAAAGGTATTGCATGCATTTCCAGCAATAAAAACTGCTACTCTCCCCCCTCCAAAATCAAGTAATCCACTTGAGGTCAACATTGATTAGTAGTACAAACGGCTTATAGTAATGTAATAGAAGAATTGAGTAGATTATTCGGTTATCTGTACTTGTTTGAACAAGTGAAAAAGAATATGCATATGTTACCAATCTAGTATATATCTTTGCCTACTTATTTACCGGTTCATTCGCTTGTTGATTTAATCTTAAGATAAATTTCCTCAAAAAAAAAAAATCTTAAGATAAATTAGTATCCGATCATTTTTGCACCCGGTGAACGAATGGACGTTATAATTATTTGAGTATATGATAGTACACAGTTTGGTTTGGTATATATAATTAATGGTCACAACCGAAATACAAGCAATTTTGTTATGAGGCAAACAAACAAAAAATTTGTTTGTTCTAACTCCGAAATATAAACCGAATCGTTTTAACAAGGTAATTGAATTGAACCATCATAAAATACGGGTTCGACCCACATGGTTAAATGAAAACCGAATTACAATAGAAAAAACTGTGTTACGTACTTTACAAACGGTTCAAGTACCCCTTAATTGCATGTTTATTTAACTAATTAATAACATCCCCAGAGATATACTCCGTCCGTCCCGTAATATAAGTCGTTTTAACTTTTTTGTTTTGTCCCAAAATATAAGTCATTCTCACATTTCAATACAAGATTAATGCATTGTTTTCACTTTCACACTAAACAATAAAATATTATAAGCCACTCACAAAAAAAAAAAAACAATATTTTGCCTTGAAATATTAAAAAGTAACTTATTTATGATTTTTATTAATCTGTGTGAAAAATCTAAAAGGACTTATATTGCAGGACGGAGGGAGTATTAACTTTGTCGAGATTGTTGGACCCACAAGAAGCACCTTAATTTACATGTTGATTTGGATATTCCTCACCCTTTCCATCTCAAACAACATATATATATATATATATATATATATATATATATATATATATTAGACACCAACAAAAATGAAATGCACATATCAACACTAATTTGAAAAGTTGTTGTTGCACTCTATGTAGTAAAATGGGCGTCAACTGATTATTATCGACTAAAACGAATAAGCAAAATTACAACAAAAAGAAATTACAACGAAACAACTTACAGTTTGTTTTGAAACAGATTAAAAGTAGAAGGAAACCGAGCCGTGTGTTTAACACACTTTCCTTAAGACTAATTCGTCCCCTCACCGTCGAGTGCTTGAGCTTCAATGGAACGTTAGTCTCCCAGGATAGAACGGTTAACAAGGACCACTACTAGAATTTCTCGGATTTGTGACGGCGGTTTTCGTCACAAATTTGTCACTAACGCTTCGTTTGTGACGAATCGATGATTTAATCCACTTTCCGTCACGGAACACCCGTTAAAATTTTTGAGTCGAAATTAACCTTGTCACTAAGTTTTGTGGCAAAATTGTGCGAAAGTCATACTTTGTGACAAAAATTTGGTGATGAATCTGCGACAAAATTTTATTTTGCAAACGAATGTGTGACAAAATTTTCCAATAAGTTTGTAATGGAGTGTTGTGTCAAAGTTACTTCATAAAATAGCGACAAATGTGTGACAAAAAAATCGACAATTTTGTAACCAATTTTTTTGATGAAATAGTGATAACCATATCTCACAAATTTAATATGAATTTGGGATGAATGTTTACGATAAAATTGTGACAAGATTTTAGTGATTAGTATGTGATAAATTCATGTGACAATTTTGCTACCAAATTTAGCAATAAAAATGTGACATTTATCCCCTACTATTTTGAATTAATTTTGTGATGGTGTTTTACGATAAAATTGTGACAAAGTATTTTGACAAATTTGTAACAAATTTTACCTATATTTGTAACGGACTGTTGTGTCAAAATCAATAGTTGCTATGACTTTGTAACAAAATTTATATTTCACATTTTTATTATATTTATTATTTACAAAAATTATATTCAATATTATAAATGTTCTCTTAAATTAAACGTTTCAATAGCATAAATAATCAAAACACTTCCATGATCATGAAACTGAAGCGAATCATTTTATTCATAATTGAGTCAAATAGAATTTCAAAACATGAAATCATTATTATTCATGATTAACAGACAAATACAAGAGACTAATGGTTTTATCACCGAAAACAACTCAATCTTGTGAGCGAGCAATCGTCTCTAAAAGTGTCCCGTCTTGTTAAACATCACGATGAACATGTTTAAAATCATGACGATCTCGCTTTCACCGCTAGCACATGTCCACTTTGTGGCTTCTTTACTCGCATATCATCGGGAATCCGGTCCTTTTGTTCCAAAGATATGGTAGGACAATCATCATCGCTTTTTAAACTTCTCTGCGCCAGGCCACCCAAAAGTAACTTCACCAAGAACATTCTCTGCTACTCGACACCCATATTACGCCAACATTTGGTGGACAATCTTGAAGGAAATCGTCACACCAACAATAGCTCTCTTTACACCCAAAATATCACCTCAATCTGCACAAATATTTATAACCATCTAGTAAAATAGAACAAAAATTGCTTAAAATTTACATGGTTTTGCTATTCTAAATCTAATTTTAAATAAAACTATGAAGATGCAACAAGAAAAGATAAGCAGACACAATTGACTGGAAGTGCTTTCCGTAAGACGGACTTTCCTCACATTACAAGTGATGAGGAGTATAAAAAGTTTATTCTAGCACCGCTCACACATACTAATCTTTGTTAAAACACCAGGCCTAAATGCACCACTAACATCTCTTAATAGTTGCGACGTGTATATCGTCAATTGTTTGCTTTTTCATAGCCCGATGGATATAGATACTGATCATACACGGATAAAATTGTATGTATGTATGTACATATATATATATATATATATATATATATATATATATATAGTTCAAAGATCTTCATAAAATGACTTACAATGGGCATATCGACATAATAATTGACATGATTGAATGCAAGTGACAAGAGTCATAAATGAAGCACCATTCCTCTTTTCTTGCTTCCTGTCTCTCCCAAATCCATGTTTCAAGTGATCATCTTAACATTTGCAACATTCAAATTGTCTTTTCATATAGTGAAGTTCATGTACTTTTTCGAAATTTGATTCAACTTGTATCAAGTTCTGAACATTCTACTACGTAGAATTACAATACGATGAGAGAAAATAAGGTATGAACACAATAACAAGATACAAAAGACTCATACCTTTATTCTTCTTCATTTTGTCATCCTCTTCGATTTGTAAGAGATTTAGAATCTCAAAAGCTGCGATGTGGCATTACATGAAACTAGTCAAAATCTGAATGTAAAACATTCATTTAGATATCTGAGCTTTTAAGTCAAGACTTACAATTCCGGTAGGTAATTGCGGCAACAAAGAAATTAAGGACACATGGTATTCAAATAAAGCTTTCTATTTTGTTTGTTGTGAAATGCTCAGTTTGTAGCCTCCATCACCCAAACATCAAATAGATACTTGAAGTATAAAATAAGAAACTTCATTAAGTAGCGCTATAAATCAGATTAAAATTTTGCTTTAATACATTGGACGATTAAGCTTTAGAATAGTTATTGTATGGTACTTACATTAGTAAAGAATCCATCGTATGCCGGTGTGTGTGTATAAGGAAATTAAGATTACCTCTCATGGGGTCGATTAGGAACCTCTAGAATGCACAACAGAGAATGAGCCTTTACATGTGATGGATCTTTGAGAGAGATTAGGTTGTATAATGAACTAGTGCCTTGCAACATATTCTTATCATTCCGTTAACTCGATAACAAGAGTGATGGGTCTATCAAAAGTTTAACAAAACTATTTTTGGGTATCATGAAATAGAACAAACCTCTCAAATAAATAAAAATAAAAACACGAGAACAAATATGGACCGTTTAAACCATGAATAAACAAAAACATAACAACACTGGAGTGAACAATGTTTAAGGATGAAATTAACTATGGACATAATGCTAACTAAAACAGTATCACAGTAAACAGCTTTGAGCATCACATAGGTACAAAAAATAACATTCACAAAGATAATCGAAATGAATGATTATAAAAATAGCTCAAAGTTCTTCCGGATTAAAAGTACTATAGGGCAAGAAGATGAACCTGAACAAGATTCTACGGCCACCACTTGAACTTTACATGAAAACAACATGAAGACTTGCATCATCCATCATCAAACCTAAAAATTAAACAAAAATAAGTGTTAATATATAAAAATACGCAAAAGCAGTCGAGCAATTTACGCATTAATACCAATACACAATTAATAGATGGAAGCAGCCACGAAGCAAAGAACACATAAGGCAACTACTTCTATTAGTGGAAAATACTAATTCCATCCAATATTTCAAACATCATTTTATGTGATTTTTAGTAAGTTTCAAATAACGGGAAGGTGAACGAGTCAACGTAATCATATAGTCTTGACGCTTACTTCATGAAGTGTTTTGAGTATTTCATAGTGAATCATTCATTAAGTGCCACCTTCATGTTTTGTCGAGCCCAATTAACAATCTGTGATAAACATATTAGGACAAAATGGGAAAATCATTTCAAGAAAGATTAATTTACTAACGAAATAAAACAACAAAAAGATATGAACTGCCAGTACCATGAAAGAGTTGAACAAAATATCACAACTTCGTTTAAAATGCATAAATCAAAATAAAATATTCCATCAATCATAGCATTCAAATATTCCAACTAAACAAATCCAAACAACAATAATCGTACTGAAATACTAAAAACAAAAGTAATTTAGCAACAAAGAATGGAAGTATTACCTTCAAGAGTCCAACCAAAGCTCTAGGGTTGCCGAAAAGCATGGAAGTGAGAAAAGTAGAGCGGTGACAGAGTGATACAAGAGCATAGATTGAATGTTAACACAACTCAATTCAATGGTGACCTAATCAAAATTAGCAAAAACAATCACAATCCGCAAATGGAAATGACATTATATGCAAAATACTAAATCGAACACCATAAAAATACTAAAACAGAGCAAATGTCGAACCTAAAAATGCGGCGGAGAGCGGCACGAGTCTCGAAGCTAAATGGAGATTCAATGCGAGGGCTTGGAAGCGAGACGACTCTTGCATAAGGAAAGCTGCCGGATCACGCAACAATTATTCTCGCTACCGATCCGCTATAATCCTCCACATTAGGAGCCAACGTACTAGGCTTTTCTCCAACACTTCCACACCTTCACAGGCAAAACCGTAAATGCTAGAGAGATGAGTGGTATTAAATCCATGTAAAACGATCCAATTTAAGACAAACTTTGTGTAAATGTCAGCAAAAGACATAAAGCAGCATAACTGCCACACACACATACACACTTCAACATGATTATCTATGAATTCAGACAAGCTGCAATTTCCACAAGAAAGGACACACACTAGATTCTACGAGGGCACAGATTTCTTATGATCTCCGTCAAGGTGTGTGTTAACAAGAGAGCACCCCAATGCTAAAAGATGCCTAATTTACCAAAACTCTGCCTTTGACTTTAAAATCGCTATTAAACAACCGAACCATCTAACTTTCCCACCATAGTTCGAAAAAAAAATTCAAGTAATCACTTAATCTAGTCCATAAACAACAAGAATTTTTTTAGCATCTTTACTTAAGAAATCCGCCTCCCCGACTTCCTTAACTCAATTAGTCTTATAGATAAATCGATAAATCAATAAACCAAAAACATGCTTACCCCACGGCAAAAATCGGAATCATTCCGAGCAAAGTTTAAAAAACGATCGATGTTAAAAAAATTGAAAAAAGCGTAAAAGGACATACCATTGGCGGATTCTTTGTCGAGGAAGAACACGGGGTCAACGTGACGGACGATATATCGAAGGAAGGAGAGGAAAGAATTGCAAAGCAGATGAAATTATCGGGATTTTCTCGAAAGGACACCATTCTTATCCCTTTTCACCTCTTCCGTGAAATCTCCTTAGCCACCTTCCACCATCCTCTAATTTTCCTTTATTCCACACCTTTTCTTTTCTAAATCGCTACATTTCTCCAATTCATCATCTAATATTTTTAGGAATAAAGGGAAAAACTTTGAGGAAGGAGGAGGAGATGGGAACGGCGAGGTTTTCCGAGTAAATAACGAACCTCGGGTATCGAATCATTAACACGTATCGGGTTTAATACCATGAACTCACTTACGAACCTCGGGTTTCAACCATGTACTCACTAACAAACCTCGGGTTTCAAATCATTGACTCATGCCAAGCTAACTAACGAACCTCGGGTTCATATCATGAACTCGATAATTGAATCTTGAGTTTCAAATCATTAACTCACTAACACACCTCAATTTTCAATGCATTAACTCATGACTAACTAACGAACCTCGGGCTTTGAATCATTAACTCACTAATGAACATCGGGATTCACATCATGCACTCACTAACGAACCTTGGGTTTCAACCGACTAACTAACGAACCCTAGGTTTGAAATAACTACTCAATAACGAACCCTGAGTTTGAATAACAACTCAATAATGAACCTCGGGTTTGAAATCTACTACTCAATAACGAACCTCATGTTTGAAATCTTGAACTAACTAACGAACCTTGGGTTTGAAATCATCAACCGACTAACTAACGAGCACCAATTTTGAAATCACTACTCAATAATGAACCTTTGGTTTGAAATCATCAACCGACTAACTAAACAACCCCAGGTTTGAAATCACTACTCAATAACGAGCCTCGGTAAATATTGAAATAACTAACAAACCTCGGGTTTGAAATCATCAACCGAATAATTAACGAGCCCCGGGTTGAAATCACTACTCAATAACGATTCTCGGGTTTAAAATCTTGAAATAACTAACAAACCTTGGGCTTGAAATCATCAGCCGACTAACTAAGGAACCCGGGTTTGAAATCACTACTCAATAACGAACCTCGGGTTTAAAATCTTGAAACAACTAACGAACCTCGGGTTTGAAATCCTCAACCGAATAATTAACGAGCCCCGGGTTGAAATCACTACTCAATAATCTTAACTCCGTTTGTTTTGCCAAAAGTTTTTTTGAGATTTTTTTACATCACATCACCAATCATTTCTTACAATTCTCCCACCAATCAAATCTTCAACTACAAATAAAAAAAATATTAAATCATCTCTCATCATTTCACTTTATCAACTTTATTACCTTTTTTACCATTATTTTATTCATTATTCTACTTAATTTCACCAATCATTTCATAATCTACACAAATTTCAAAAAAACATCTTAACTTTCTAATCATTATTTCAATCACTTTATCTAAAGAAACCAAAAAAAAAACTCCAACCCAAAACAAACACAAAATGTTTTGTCACTAATTTGTAGCAATGATGTCGCAAATTATTGATGAACCATTTTCGTCACAATTTTTCATCACAAATCCAGGAAATTTGTAGCAATATTATCGAAAATATGTGACAATTTTGTGATGTGGATAGATATGTCGGTTAGCGTGAGATTAGCATCGCAGACCAAGCCATTTTGTCACAGAATTCTCTCAAATTAAAGCGCCCAATTTGGCGCAAAGATTTGTGACAGAATAGTCACATACATTTTGCCACGCATATATTTTTTTCACAATGTTGTCTCAATTTATTGCAAAAAAAAAAAAAAAAATTATGCGGTTTGTCACTAATTAAGTAGCAATATTGTCGACAATATGTGACAATTTTGTGATGTGAGATGATATGTCGGTTAGCGTCCGATTAGCAACGAAGACTTTCATGACCAAGCCATTTTGTCACAAAATTCTCAAAATTATGGCGCCCGAATTCGCGAAAAGATTTGTGACAAAATTGTCACATACATTTTGCCACGTATATATTTCGTCACAATGTTGTCTGAATTTATAAAAAAAAAAAAATTATGCGGTTTGAAGCTAATTCGTAGATATTGTCGAAAATTTGTGACGAACATTGTTCGTCACAAAAAATCGTCACAAATCCGGGAAATTTTTATCATTATATTGTCGAAAATATGTGACAATTTTGCGATGTGTGGACGAGATATGTCGGTTAGCGTCAGAGTAGCAATGAAGACTTTTATGACCAAGCCAGTTTGTCACATAATTCTCACAAATTATGGTGCCCGAATTTGGCGAGAAGATTTGTGACAAAACAGTCACATACATTTTGCCACGTACATATTTTGTCACAATGTTGTCTCAATTTATTGCAAAAAAAAGAATTACGCGGTTTGTTTCTAATTCGTAGCAATTTTGTGGAAAATATGTGACAATTTTGCGATGTGGACGAGATATGTCGGTTAATGTGATTAGAACGAAGACTTTTATGACCAAGCCGTTTGTCACGAAATTCTCACAAATTATGGCGCCCGAATTTGGCGCAAAGATTTGTGACAAAATAGTCACATACATTTTTCCATGTACATATTTTGTCACAATTTTGTCCCTATTTATTGCAAAAAAAAAAAATATGTGGTTTGTCGCTAATTAAATTACGCAATATTGTCGGAAATTTGTGACGATCGATTTTAAATCACAAAAATTAACAAAAATCCGGGAAATTCTAGTAGTGGACAGGTTGCACCAATATTTATTTCATCTTATTTATTCGCATTTATTGCCAATATTAATACACTGTAGAAAACCGTAAGTATATTGATTATGTAATCACATAACTCAGTGTATGGCTATACACACGAGGATTGAGTTTGTGAAATATACTTAAAATTAACTTAGTCCGTAGCGTTTATTAATCTGAGTACAGTGTCTCTAGATTAATTTGCTAATAATCGCCCATAACACTTTAGGTGTGACAAATTTTATCCGGATTGCCGGTAATAGGGGTACCTAATGGGGCATTTATATATGATGATAATTATATAGTAATTTGGACCGATTTGATTTGAGTTCTCGATATAATTCCGTAATCGAGAAGTCTTATCGAATCACAAGATGATCATATATGGATTAATCTCAATCCTGAGGTGATCGCAGACAACTGCTTAGACTAGGGTAGGGTTTGATGTGTTAGTAAGGATCACTTCTTGGTATGTGGCCCAACACTTCTCGTTGGCTCTATTCTAGGATAAGTGAGTAGACTGTGCTATCACAGATATGGAATCTATTTCTTCCCTCGGGAAGTAGACAGACAGTTCCCTTATTTGTTAACCCTAGAAACTGATCGATGGGCCAGTTCATAGTATATTAGTTATGAACTAATTGATCACTAGGGGGTTAATAGTAAATAAGGATAATATGTTTCGAGAAGGGTTTGCGGAGATATCCCGAATCGAAGTGAACAGTCTATGGAGGATTTATCGATCCGTATGTAATGATTATATCAGTGGACACCTTATAACTCATAGTTGAGTGTAAGTTTATATATATATTCAGCAGAGTTCAGTTTCGGGTTTATGGTGGTGTAATCCCGGAATTAATATATTGAATATAATAGTTCGGTCTGACGAATAATTTTATTTAATTTATTGTAGCTACTGAATATGGGTCCATGGTCCCCGACGTGGCTCCTAATATAGCATATGTTTTCTCGTCGTTTCACCTCAATTATAATTAAATAGTTGGATTGGACTATTTAATTAATATGTGGATTAATTGTTTAGTTGGACTAGATAATAAAATACATGGAAAAGAATTTTTTTATAGACTCGGCCCAATGTGTCAAAATTTCGTGTGGCCCTATACAACCTATGGTGTTGGCCGAAATTGGTTATTTAATTATTAAGTAATTGGTTTTCTTGGATAATTATTTAACATGTGATTTATCTTTTATTTGTTAATTGATAATTCATGAAATATTAGATAATAATATTATTTATCCTAATTTGTTTGGGATAATTATTTTATTTATCTTTTATTTGAAATAAGGATTAATCTAATAATTATCTCTTAATTATTAAATCATTGGAGGAGAAGAATTACTCTCCTATATAAAGAGAGTTCTCCCAAGCCATATTGACACACATAATTTCGAAATATTGGGAGCAAAATAGCTTATATTTTTCGGCTGTTTTGCTTAGGGTTTGAGTTTTAGAAAACTTCGGGTTTTCTAAGGTAGCATATCAAGGAGGTCCGGCGGCTTGAAACACCATCCACTTGGTTTTGCTTGGAGATACACGTTGGAAGACGGTGGCATCTCATTGGATCGAGTAGCTTGGATTAAAGATTGTTCTTGGTGTTTATACACCATAAACTGGTAAGCAATTTAAACCTCCTTGTAGGTTTAGATCTATTGTTTTACGTATTTTGGTTGACTAGATCTAGATCTATACTATTCCGCTGCGTAATCGGGTGGATCTTGATCCATCCGGCGATATTACATCCTACAAGTGGTATCAGAGACTTTGATCTATCAATCAAAGTATGTAAATTTTAGATCTAAGGAGTGGAATAAGCATGTTAGATTGTTTTTTTTATTTTTGTTTTTATGATGAATAAAAAATAATCATGTTGTATACTTGTGAATGTTGTGGTTGAAGAGATGGATTGTGGGTTGTATTGTTTACCCGTAGATCTATTTTGTAGCTCTCTTGTTTAGTAACAATTGAGCATAGGATTTGTATTTTAATTTAATGTCATTCGAAATTTATATGGAAAAATAGCATATTTGTTTTAATTTTATATATTCCGGGCTCGAAAAGATGAAGATCTTGAAGAAAAGTTGAAGATCAAGGCGAAACCCAATGTATGAACGAGGAGAAACGGTTAAAAACATGTTTTTAAATTAAAAACCTGTTTTTAAATTAAAAACTGCACTACAGGACTTTCTGCGACGCTGAAAAGCGTCGCTATAAGTCTGTTTTTCTTTTTATCCCTCGGCTGGGGTTTTATTTTGGCGGCTGTACACATAATTTTTCTAATCTGTTTTTTTATATAAAAATCTGCCGTTTGGCAGTAAATTAAAAATAAAATAAAAAATAATAAGAATAATAATTTTTTTTGGGAAATAATTTAAAACAGCCGGAAAAAAAAGGAAACTGTTTTTTATTATAAAAGGGTTTTAATTATAATAAATTGGTTTTATTTAATTAAAAAGCCTTTCTCCTCTCGGATGTTCGTGGTTCGTGATTCGGTGGTTCGAGTTCAAGATTCGAAGTTCAAAACTCGAAGACTAGATTAAGTTTTACTTTTCCTTAGAAAATAGGTTAGTCGGGGGTACCAACGATCCATCTCGGTGTTTAATTTTTCCGTTTATTTTTCGTGTATGATCGAAATTATGTAATAGAACCGGAAATTGCCATGACATGCATCTTCATGATTCCACTCCAATGCATACACGTAGATATTTAATTTCGAATTAAATTAGGCGTGTATAACTTGATTAATTAGTTAACATACTTGTTTTAATTAATATGTGGTAGTTAATTAAAATTAAGTAACTAATTATAAAAACCGAGGATGTTCCAATTAAAGTGGGTAAGTTTTCCATACCGGCTGATTTTGTTGTTCTTGATATGGATGAGGATACAAACATCCCAATCATTCTTGGTAGACCTTTCTTGGCTACGGCGGGAGCGGTTATTGATGTGAAAAGTGGAAGTCTATCCTTGAATGTTGGAGAAGAGAAAGCTCAGTTCAATTTGTCTAGTCATCCTGATTTTTCTCTGGTTAAGAAGTCTTGTTATAGAATTGATTCTAAGGAGGGGTGTGAGAAAGATGATACTATGAAACCTTTTGCGAGTGATCCTTTAGAGAGCTACGTGCTTCATGGTGAACCAAACGTCAATGGGAGCGCTGAATTCATTGCGTGTATCCCCTTGCTCGAGGCAAACTGCTATCCCTCAATCAACCAAGTGAAGGCTAAGGTGGATGATCGTAGGCCTGATGTTCCGATGCTTAAGAAGGGAGAAGTCATACGGGAGAAGACAAAACCCATCCTTCCAAATCCAAAACCAAGTAGGAGTGGTGTGCCGCACGAGAATGATAAACATCCCGTGGAATTTAAGTCCTGTAAGGGAGATGGGGACAATATGGATGGTATGCCTAAAGGTAATGGCGTGAGAATATGAGGCTCGAAGAAGCATGCCGAGGGAGTTCAAGTGAAGAAGAAAGTCTCATCTACCTCTTCTCCACCTCGACCTCCGGATTGAATTAAACAGGGGTCGAGCTAATGACCTTAAACAAGTGCTTCTTGGGAGGCAACCCAAGTATTTTCTTTTTCTTATTTTTATAGGGTTATTTTGGTTTGGTCGTGTCTGTGTCTGTTTTGCAGAGAGATGGATGTGCGCAAGTGGTTATTGAAGGCTAGTGCATGCGGAGAAACAAAAGAGTTTTGAAGAATGGAAGATCACGCCTAGGACGTGATTAGGAACCATGAGTGTGGTATCGAAAAGGAGAAAAAAAATTCTTGGCCATAAATCAGATTTTGTCACACCGAGGGTGTGACGATGATCATCACTATGATTGAGAAGAGGAGAAATTGTGGAGACATAAACCAGTCTGTGTCATACCCAGGGTGTGACACACACCTTTTCTCTTAAAAAAAAAAACAGTAGCTATCACACCTTGGGTGTGATGGTTTTTTTTTTTTTTTTTTTATCACTTTTGCTGCACACAAAAAAAAAAAAAAAATCCCAAACCTTTTTCCGTCCCAGCATATATCATATTATCACATTTAATTTATTTTATTATTATTATTATTATTATTATTATTATTTTTTTCTTTTCCTTTTCCTTTTCTACCCTTCTTCTCCCAAAACCAAACTCTTTTTCCCCCATCAGCCCCTGCATCATCCCTTTCCCCATCACCCCCTTCATCCAATCCTTTTTATTTTTATTTTATTTTCTTTTCTTTTACCCTCTTCTTCTTCCACCTCTACACTTCCACCTCTACACTTCCACTCCACTCCACTTCTTCTTCATCATAGGGAGAGCTAAGAATCTTCAAGACATTACTCCTAACATCAAGCCGCCAAGGAGAGGACCACCACTGTTTAAGGGCTAAAAGACGATTCTTCCGGACTACGATATTCAAAGCGTTATGATATGCACACAAGGAGCCCGCCCGTTGCATCTTGTGAGTTTTCTTTTTCACTCCACTGTTTTAATTTAATCACATTGGGGACAATGCAACATTTAAGTGTGGGGGATCGACATTTGGGCAAATCTTTCTTCTATGCAATTTACCGTCTTAGTCATTGTCAGCCGAGTCAGTTGTGTCGTTTTGTCTTGATGGTTTTGATGATCACACATAGCTACTTTAGATGAATTTTGCAATGCATGAAAATTGATATAGTTTGTTCTGACAAGAGAAATGCATGACATGGAGTGAAAAATCCTTTTTAGACTATCATGTATAAAAGTGCCATTATTTTCTTTAGGAAACAATAGAGTCTGAGTGAATAGACAAATAACCCGGTGAGATATTGTTCCGGCCATATGACCGACCACTTCGGTCTCTCCCTAAATTTGTGCGTATTTTCTCTTCCTTGGACTTGTTCCTTTAGAACTTGTGTTGAGTCTTGTTGATGTTGCCTTGGTATGTGCAAACACGTCGAAATGATTGAAGCATTCGTCTCTACCTTCCACCACATTATATACCTTTCGAACCAGGATCTTTATTACACATTTTTCCCACTTTACCTTACTTCACTACACCATACATTGAACAACCCGAAAAAGAGGTAGCCCAATTCCTTTCACCCAACCTTAGGACTAACTGGGGCATGTGGCTATCAAATTTCTTGTACTTAGTATTTAATGATCAAGCTTGGGGGAAATCCATATTGTTACCATTTGTCTGTTTCTTAGTTTGAAAAAAAAAATGACAAAAAAAAAAAAAAAAAAAAAAGAAAAATGTATGAAAAAAATGAGTCAATAAAGGAGGCAATAAAAAAAATAAAAAAATACCCTCCTAAATATTATTTTTTCTATTTGTTTGTAATAAAGAGGGAGTTGTATCATTATTCTCCCATAGTAGAAAAATTATCCTTTGTATTTTCATGGGTTTGGAAATACAGCGTTGGACCCCCCTTGCACTTGTATGATGTTGAAGTTTGTTAGTCATGTGTTCCGCTAGTTCTAATGGTTTTTCCATCTCTTGTGCATTTTCCTACACCTATCACTTACTTTTTCTTACTTGGGCTATCCTCACTCCTCTTTTTTTCCAAAGACCTTATGATTTATGTGTTGCACAATGCCTTGGTGACTGATATGAGACGATATACAAGCTTATAGTAGGGCATTTTCAATAGAATGAACTTGAGAGTTTAGTCACCTCACAAATGTTGAGCGTTGAGTGATTTATCCCGTGAGGGTTTATTTGCTTGGTCAATGTTGTTTCCCATTGACAATTTTTGTTCACTTTTGCTCATGATATGATAAAAAGGATTAGTTAGTCTATATCTTGTGTTTTGAATGTCAGGATTAATTTTATTGATGCTCGTGTGTTGTGCATCTTTGTCTATTGCTATGTCATGTGTGATCTTCTTAGTCCGTCTCGTTTTGAGTCTTTTTGTTTGCTTGGGGACAAGCAAAGTCTTAAGCTTGAGAGGAGTGATAAGTTCCTAAAAAGTCGAATAATTCTAGATGTTTTGGACTCAATTTGGTGTCGTATGTTATTATTTTGTGATGTTTTTTTTTTTTTTTTTTTTGTTTCTTTTTGGGCTAGATTACTGCGGATGTTTGAATTATTGCAGCATTGTTCGAGATTGGAAGAAAAAGGCCCAAAAAGCGGAGCTAAAGTGGAAGAGTTCAAAAAAACCAGCCTCTGTCACACCCAGGGTGTGATAGTTTCTAGAAATCTGATCCTGGCCAACGAAATGTTCTGATTGGTCGAAATTTCACCAACGTATTTTCCTTCAAATTGGCGTGATTTCTGATGACAAGGAGGAGCCCACACACTAGAAGAGTCCAAGATTGATAGATATTTGATTTTAGAGATTTTCTTGATTAAATTAATTATGGAAACTTATTAAATTATGTAATTATCACTTTTTTAATCCCCCAAGTCGTAAAAAATCAAGATACACGCCATATTCAGATTTCCTAGGTGTGAAAACCATTCCCATCACCATCTACTTTTTTCTCTCAACTTTTCAAGAACAAGATTATTGCTTAGGGCTCAAGAACGAAGAAGGGATCATTGAATTTCTTGGTTTTATGATATTTGTGAGACAATTCTATTTTCTTTCTCTTAATTTTCTTCCTTTTATTTTATTTTTACGTTTCACAATGCTAAAATCCATGATTTTTGTGATCTCTTTGATTATGCGCGAGTAGATTTAATTTTCTAGGATTATGAGAGCCCGGTAAATGAATATATAAGTTAAAGATTCGATCTTTCCTATTATTATGATCGATATGCTTTTGTATTGATTTTGTTGTGCTATTTCGTATGAATTTATGAATTGATGGATCGAAAGATGAATTTTCGTAGATTTATATGAAGAATTTATTATCAATTAGGTGATGGACTGAAAAGTGAAATTTAATTGATAGGTTAGAACCCTAATTTCAATCAAGAAAATTCATGAGAGCGAAAGTTAATTGAAATTTCTTGTGACATTATGAATAGTGATTTTTAATGGGTCTAGATTAATTTAATGAGCGAGAAATCGGATTTAATATTAATTTAGGCACGATTAATAGTAGTTCGAAAGAATATTGTTAATCACTTTTGATTATTCGTCAACATAAGTAAATATTCATAGTAAATGGAAAGGTCGTTGTAAAAGTCATATATTTCTTCTGCAGTAATCCGACATCCTGAAGTTTCTACAACTTGATCTCTAGTAATTTCTTGGACTTGTGTTGAGTTTAAATAGGACCTAAGTTTTTAGTTATTTTATTACTCAAAACCCCTAAATTTGATCAGTTTAGCTAACATAAATTGATAACTATTCGGTGATTGTCCCAAATCCCTCATGATCAACATCCTATGTGACTTCTTCGATAAGTTCACATATCATGCAGAAGATTTAGTGATTAAAGTGAAAATCACACAACACCCTTCCCTCGGATTTCGAATTAATGGGGAAGACTCCCACATCTCTGCTCTTCAATTTACCATTTTTCTTCATCTTCTCATGTTCTTTTTTCTTTAGTCTTTTTGTGCAATCAAACCCGAGCACATCATATAAAGCTCTGTCTTTTTTGTGAAGACCCACTTTAGACTCTGCAGGAGAGTTCAAGTGATTTTCTGAAATTTCATTGTCCAGGTCAACTTCCAATAAATCATCATATTTATTCTGTTTTTGCACATGGTTATGGGCATGGGACGGCCGGACGGGTCCACCTGCTTTTCACAAAAGCTATCTGGTTCAGAAGAAATATCTAGGAAATCACCTTGGGCCACCAAGTAGCTTAGCCTTGTGATTTTTATCCACACCTGAAAAACAACAACAACAACACTTTACGTTTTTGTATACAAGTTTGCTTTATACGCCGATTAGGCCCAACCGAATAGTTGTGCGGAGGACTCAGAATCAAGAAGTTCTGAGTTCAAATCTCATTATCGACATTTGTGAGTTACGCATGATTTATATGTGGCAATACAAACATAAAATCTCGTGGACTTTAATGTGTGTAAATAGTAATTTACCCTTACCCTTAAATAGTAAGGTTTTTAAGTGTACCCGTACGAGGTTGACACACCATAGAAAAAATTCTCCAACTTTCTGTCCCAGACAGCACCCGTTGAAAAAACATATCCAAAAAAAATCCAATATACATCTTTATTTATGAAATTGATCCGATGGTTTTATATATTGATCTCATAATTATCTGAGGCTTGAGACTTGATCACCAATGCTACTAACGCTTTTAATATTCCTCGCAAAATCAAAGCGGATCCTTCTCGGTTTATGCAACAAGTTCTTTGTCCTTCTTAAATTTATTCGTCCCCTTATTTGTCCGAATGATCACGAATAATCTAAGTGAGATATAAACAGAGTTCTTCCTTTTTGTCTAGGACAAATAGAACAAAAAGATCACTTGGAAGTGTTTGTATGTATGTAACTTTTCAGGATCTTGCTTATGTTATATCTTTGTTCAATAATGCAAACTTGCTTTTATAGCTTTTAGATATCCGAAAGAGCAAAGAGAATCGTCCCCAAGTAAGAGACACCAAAATGAAAAGGTTCCCATTTTTGTAGATCCACTTAAAATGACTGAAGACACCAAAAAATCGCTGACCACAAAGTGGCGCGCGCATGGTCACAAAGCGGCGCTGTTATAACCCCAAAACCGAACAAACATCCTGCTCAACTTTTGGCTAGCTGAAGTTCCACAAAGCGGCGCTGTCACTCTGCTTTCACTAAATCCGATTTTTGGTCCTTTAACCTGGTTTTCCGGTCCTTTAAATGACTTTATCAACCTATACTTGCTTATTTTCCATCCGTATATACTCATATACACTTATATAAGCGTCACAAGACTCCGCACCTCCAAACTTATTATTAAGTGTTACGAGTATATCCACCCTTGTACTAAACCCCAATTACCTCAACGGCTTGTGATTATACTTAAATCACCAACATGATCTACTATTTCTAAAATTGACATGCAATGAGATTTAATATACAATCTTACATTTTAAAGATAAAAAGGTGACAAATATTGTATCGGCATCTCGAATTTTCTGGAGCCACCCATGTCTTCCATTATACACCTAAGTATGAGTTTGTGCAGATCTTTTCAATTATACTACCTCCGTCTCAAAATATAAGTTCTTCTTAGTTTTTTTGTTTTGTTCCAAAATGTAAGTCCATTTACAAAACCAATAAAGCATTTATTACATTTTTCTCCTTCTACCCCTCATTTATTATATACTCAACCACTTTTTATTATTTTGTATTAATAATGAAAGGTCATTTTAGTCTTTTTAATCAAAATTAATGATAAATAACAAATTTAACCAATTTTCATAATATGTGTGAAAATGTCTAAAAGAACTTATATTTTGAGACGGATGTAGTATATGGTTTGTTTTAATCTAGGTGTTGGTTTATCGAGGCTGACGTGCGCTTTATTGTGGTTATTATTCAATGTTCCCGATTTTGTGGTTGGGATCTGATTATCGCGGTCGCTTTACCTTAGTAATTAGTAACTAAAAATTTCTAAAGATGTGTTATTTTTTAATTATTATTTTTGAGGGATGTGTTATTGAGAATCGAAGTCATAGCTTTCTAGTAGTATTGATACTCATAAATTTTGACATGTGTTATTACGTGAAGCTTTTGGTTTTCAATTGGCTAGTGATTGCGACTTTATTTTGTAATTCATGTACTAAAATTTTCAACAGCATCATGATTGAAAATTTTAACAAAATCCCCGTGCTGTTATTATATATATATAACAAAAACTTGATTTGTCTAAAATAGAAGGGAAGTTTCCAAGTATTGCATGCAACTATATGATATTATGATATTATAATTAAAGTCTTCTTTCTTTTTTTTTTTTTTTTTTTTTTTTTTTTGTGTGTGTTGATAAATCAAAGTCTTTTAACATGCATTGTGAGATGAGATGTATCATACTGCCTATAGTAATGTTGTGTAATAATGTAAAATCCCGAAAATCCAAGAAGTATATAATTGTAAAAGGAGAAATATACTTATTTTTTTTGTTTTAATTAAGAAGGATTTTAATTAATTATTTTAAAGGGATATTAATTAGGGTATTTAAAGGAAATAATACCCAAACGTAAATCATTAGTCAGAACGTCAGTTTTCTGAATTCTGAAGAAAGGGGCGACACATCAGAGAGGAAAAAGAGAGAAAAACGCAATCTTCCAATCCGAGGTTGATCAATTGAGTTTTGTGCAGACGATAGTAGAAGGTTTTGATCACCGCGAGGAGATGATCGTTTCTATACAAACGATTCGATAAACGGTAAGAATTCCTTTTAGCCCTAGTTTAGATCTCCTACTTTCTTGAGGAAAAACCTGCGTTTTCTGTCTTTGGAGGGTTGCCTAATCGTAGCTCGTATTTGATTATCGTAGGTGAATCGTAGAAGAGTTTGGTGTTGAGGGTTTCAAGCGTTTACATTCGTTTTGCTTTTGTTTTTGCTCTCGAAAGATCTAAGGTAAGGGGGTGTTCTTAAACGTTGTTGGTGTGTGCATAATACTGATAAAAGTGCAGGTTTTGGGGAGGAATAAGGTTGGAAGCGATTGGAACGAGGTACGGGATCGAAACAGACTGATTTCAAGCTTCAGCCCGTCAATGTGTGTGCATCCCATACAATGCGTGCGCATTGACAGACCAGAAACTTGGGATTGAGGCCTGATCGATCAATGCGTGCGCATTGAACAGAATGCGTGTGCATTGTGCTTCAGAATTTGGACAGGATGCTACAGGATGATCAATGGGTGCGCATTGTAGCAATAGGATGTAAGTTTGGTTCACGGCACGCAGAATGCATGCGCATTGAAGGGGAATGCGTGCGTATTCACCCAGTTTTCCCTTTCAAGTCTTTTATGAATGTTTAATTGGTTTGCATGCCTATGAGGGCATTCCATGTTATTTGACAATGTCTAACATTGACTTCTGGTAGCCTTGGTATCAAATCGCACTACAACTGAGACCCTCTGCGGGGAGAAGGTGGGAGCACCGGAAGGCTTTGTTTAGGCCTTGTGAGACCTTGGCTTAGTAGTCAATGATTCTTTTACAACGTGCTAGGTAGTGTAACTAGATGTATAGGACTAGAAGTCCCTAAGGAGCCTTATACGTGAATGAACCATGTGGTTAGAACTTAACTCGTAAAAGCTAAAACGTCAATATCATTGGTAATGCACGTTTCTAAATCGAAGCATGGGAACCTTGCAACCCCTTTGAGTTATGTGTCAGGGGACAACGTGTAACTTCCTACATGGAGACCTAAGTCCATGCCCCCTTGAGAGAGGTGCTTAATATGTCTCGGTGTATTCTCACCATGCACAGTATCCTTTGGTATTGATGTAACAAATCTTATTTGTGTGAGGTTAAACTACAGAGTTAGTAGAGGATGATAGGGCTCTACTATTACAACCTATGTGGTAGTGATTGTAGATGATGCCATGTTATATGAATCTGCCTTTATTGCTATTTGTTGTACCGTTTCATCTACCCCTTACTAAGTACGTAAGTACTTACCCCTTCTCTTTCTTTGTCCCCACCCGAGAAGGTGATTATCAGGACAACGATGAGTACGAATACGACGACGGTAATGACGGAGCTGAGGTTTAAGCTCAAGAGGATGGATATTTACACTTTTTATGATTTTTCTTTTAAACAGTTTTGAGAGACGACCTTTTAGATCTTCTCTATTTATTGAGGATGTAACAATGTAAACAACATTTATTTCGTTATTTTATCGTTTCACTTTTCTAGACGTAGATTTTGGGACTTGGAGATCCTTTGATTGTCGTTTGACTTTCTATTCCGAGTAATCTTTAGATTTTATTTATTCTGCTTTTACTCTGATTGATTGTCACGAGGCTTATGTATATATTAATTTTGATTTATTAAAAGTTAATATATGCATGCCGAGCGTTCTTGACGGATAACTGCTCTAACAATAATGTAAATGTAAAACATATTTTTCCATTGATTTCATTTAGACTGAGATTGATACAATATATAGTGTTTGATGTACTTGGGTAACAAGTCAATAAAATGTAAATACAAATAATGTAAAATAAATGGAATTAATTGGAAGCTTCTAGAGTAGTCTCAACACGCCCCCACAATCCCATGGGAACGGAGCGGACGTGGAGATTGGTCTTCAACGAAGTGAAACATGGATTAGCAAGCGGCTTCGTAAGGAGATCGGCCAATTGATCTTTGGAAGAAAGGAAAGCGATCTGAATGCGTTTGGCAGCCACCAATTCTCGAACATGGTGGTAATCAATGTCAATGTGCTTCGTACGTGCATGAAAGACAGGGTTGGCAGCAAGGTAAGTTGCACCGATGTTGTCACACCAGAGGACGGGAACAGTAGCAAGAGGGACGGCCATTTCACGAAGAAGGGCACATATCCACTGGACTTCAGCAGCATTATTGGAAAGGGACTTGTATTCAGCTTCAGTACTGCTCTTGGATACAGTCTGTTGTTGTTTGGTACGCCAACTAATCAAAGAAGAGCCAAGAAAAATGCAGTAAGCTCCAACAGACCGACGATCATCAGAGTCTGCAGCACAGTCAGCATCAGTGAAGGCATGGATAGTGAGGCAGGAGGCCCGAGTGAGATGAAGGCCATCGGAGATAGTGTGCTTAAGGTAGAGCAGAATACGTTTGACAGCCATCCAATGATCCTCGGTGAGGGAGTGCTTATACTTACTAACACGATGAACAACAAATGCGATGTCGGGCCGAGTAAAATTGAGGTATTGAAGGCCACCCACAATGGTGTGATACAAAGTAGGATCCGATAAGGCAGGGCTGCCGAGTTGCTGAAGACGACATTTAGCAGCCATGGGCGTGACACAGGCCTTGGCAGTGGTCATACCAGCTTCTTGAAGAAGTTGCAAGATATATTTGCACTGAGTAAGATAGAGGCCATCATAGGGACAGAAAGAACCTCAACCCCAAGAAAGTAAGAGAGGGTGCCAAGATCCTTAACCGGAAAATGAGACGATAAATGATCAAGAACCCACTGAATTAAAGCATCAGAAGACCCGGTGATGACGATATCATCCACATAAATAAGAAGATAAACCTGCTCTGAGCCACGAGCATATATATATAAGGACGCATCAGCCTTGGACGCATGAAACCCATAAGTCAAAAGAACCTCAGTGAGATGAGAAAACCATGCGTCGTCTTAAAGATCTACAGACCGTACATATACCCTTTAGTAATGTTCAAAATCTGCACGCTTCATCCAAGCCGAATTCCGACTTAGTTGTGCCAGTTAATTAGTTGTTTCCGAATGCCGAGGGCATTTAACGAATAAGTGATAATTTAAAATATTCTTACTTTTATAAAAAAATAGAGTACCTATATTAATTTCTTTTGTTGGTAGATGGGGCGCCGGAGCTTGGGTCCACCATCTACCAACAAAAGAAATTAAATGGGCAAAGCCCTCAATAGGCGTAGTTAAGGGTAATGTAGATGCATCAGTTACAGCGGCAGGGGCGGGTGTTGCGGTGATTTTCCGGGACTCAAATGGGCTAGTCCTCCACTTCTTTGCGTATCATTTTGACCCAAACGATCCGATAGAATATATGGAACTTAAGGCTATTTCCCTAGCCTTGGAAGAGGCAGAGCACTTAGAGATTCAGCGGCTAGAGGTGGAAAGCGATTGTCTGGCGTGTATCTCGCGCCTTCGGCGACCAGGAGAAGATCTCACAGCATTGGGCTGCCTAGTCCAGGATTGCTTGGCTATTTTGCCTAGTTTTGTCTTTGTTTCCTTTTCGTTCATTAGGTGTCTGGGGAATGTCCTAGCGCATCAGCTAGCTAGACATGGTTTATCTGTTTCCACTCGGATACTTTAGGGCTCCACACCCCCGGGCAGGGGCGGACGCAGGATCCCGGATAAGGGGGAGCGATACTATGGGCGATTGAAAATTTTTAGAAGCAAAAAAATATGCAACATACATAATAATAGTGTTTTCGGATTTAAGAAGCGCTTGACCCCTACCTCTTCTACATCCGCCGCCTGCCGGTGATGTTTTGGACCATTTGTTTTGGCGGATCTTATTTCCTCAAAAAAAAAAAAAAATCTTTTGTTGGTTTAAGAGCAATTAATTAATCATGTTTATCAAGGATAAGGTAAAGTTTGTGATTGTTTACTGTGTGTAAGAAAAGGCTTTATTACAATTTTTAGGTGGAATAAGGCCAAGAAAAGAAGAAGAAAAAAAACAATCTGACTTTTCTCCTGCCAAAAACCCACAAAAGCTAGCTTTCAACATCAATCACTATGTAAAGCAATATGCATAATTGACAAATTATTTGAAAAGTGTGAATCTGGTTTAATTTGTCATCCGTTGTTTAGATAATTGTTCAAAAATGGAGATATATTTAGTAGGGTGTGAATTTGAATTTTTTTTTTTTTTTTGGGGTCACTTTTACCTTCTGCTCGTGAGACTTTCACTTCTTTTAAACCATTAATAAAGAAGATTTTTTTTTATCATATAATCGTCGTAGGTATGATATATCCATAGTAAGAATGCATATTGTGAAAGAGAGTATATATAAACATATAGATTTAATTCGTTATACTTGGTATATACGATGGTTGTATCATAAAAAAAAATGTGAATTAAGAAAAATATCATCAGAAAGAAGTCTTAAATTGTCCAGTGTATCACCAGCCTTATTCCCTTCACGCAGTGTATGAACACAAAGAATAGACATGTCTGTTTTAACAAAAGATTTACAGTCCTGGATAATTAATTGAACCAGCATAATTAAGATTACAATAATCACAGTTTACAACATGGAAGCTTTGCATGGGAATCAGATTCAACAAGAAGATGTTTGGAGCCTTTAATTAATTCTCCCATAAAAATAAAAATAAAAATAAACATACCGAATTATCATTAGAAAGCAGCCCTAATTATTGACTTGTCTATGATCAGCAATCCTGTTCATTTAATTTCACGAGATTTATGAACACAAAGAATAGACATAGATGAATGGATGTCAATTATGAAAACAATAGAAAGTTTTACACAATTAACAGGTAATTAACGGTACGATTAACAGGTAATTAACTGCACAAGAATCATACTTTATATGTTGCATTTTGGCTTAATTTCTTTAAATAGTTAAGAACTATAAAACTCTACTACCATGTAATAGTAATTAGACGTCTTTTGTTGTCTCTATTATGGCTGTAACTGCAAAAACCAAACAAACAAATCTTGAAAAAGCTGCTCCAAAAAAAGCAAGAATTACACTTCTTTTAATTTTTAATTTTTATTTTTTGTGGGAAGCAAAATTTTGTGTTGTCTATGCAAAATCACACTTTTATTTCAATTTCTACAGTAAATTCACAACTAATAATCAACCAAAACAAGTTGTATAAAACCGATACATAATTTGCGATTACGCGATAAACATATTCTAAATAAAAGAGAGATTAACTTGTACTCAAAAGTTGTTCTAGGTACTCAATACCTAAATCTTCAAAAACCACTAAATTCTCTACTTTAACATCATTATTATTAATCTTACTTCTGTTACTAACTTTTCTTTTCCTCAGTGAATGTCTCCTCTTCAATGCCACCACCGGCGAGCAACCGTCTTCCACTTTACACCGCATCTCCACCAGTGAATCCCGGACTCTATCCACCGGAAAGTTCAAGATCGCCGTCGCCCCTCTCATTGCAAACGCGGCTTGATCATAAGCTAAAGCAGCAGCTTCTGCAGTATCAAATGTCCCTAACCAAACTCTTACACCATTTCTTGTTGAATCCCTTATTTCAGCTGCGAATTTCCCCCATGGCCGTCTTCGAACTCCTCGAAACGACTTCTCCTTCGCGGGTTTTTCGTCTT
Source organism: Gentiana macrophylla (assembly GCA_026214975.1). Classification (NCBI taxonomy): domain Eukaryota; kingdom Viridiplantae; phylum Streptophyta; class Magnoliopsida; order Gentianales; family Gentianaceae; genus Gentiana; species Gentiana macrophylla. The sequence goes on along the minus strand of CM047815.1, from coordinate 98,983,941 downwards.
GCATCGAGCTAACTTCATCTTGATGATTGTTTTGATGATCAGAGGAGTTTGATTCAGAGTTAGTTTCTTGAGGTGCTTGAGCTAAGAGACCATATAGAAGCATCTCTTCTGAGTCATTTTCATTGAAAGGTAGTAAATTATGAACATCATATTTATCTTCAAATAGGAAAGATTCAATTGATTCAAAAGATGATGAATTAGAAAAAGAAGAATTATTTGAGAAGAAATTAGAGGAATCCATTTAATTTTTGAAGCTTGTGCTGTCCGATGAATTTATTTGGTCAAGAAAACTTTGCAATAAGGCCAGGCCTTTATATACCAAGGTAATATAGAGAGGGACCAACATTTTTTTTTTTTTTTTTTTTTTTTTTTTTTTTTTTAAGGGGTAGGGACCTGCATTTATTTAATATGTACTAATTAATTTATTTGTTAATTAAAGTTTTGGATTTATTTCAAAAATAAAATAAGTTTGATTCATAAGTTTGGAGCAAGTGGAGGTTAAAATAACATAAGAATATGCTGCCTGATTTTGTATCAAAAGGAGGATGTTTATCCTTTTCAAAATCAAGTTATTATTATTATTATTTTATTTTATTTTGAGCTCCGATATCCAAACCATTGATCCGTCCGACTAATCGTGAGCTCTGCCTGGCTGCTATCTGATCGAGTAATCGGGTTCTTTCAACATGGCCCATTTGGTCCGCACTCCAGATATCACTTTCACATGATCCATTGTCATTTTGACCCGATATGTATGGCCACCCCACTGATCCTTCTAATCGACTAGCATGACCAAGCATTCTTTCAACCCACTGCAGTACTAATCAGGAGTTTATTCGCAACGCATCGAATTCTTTCAGAATATGGCTCTTCTTAAGGTAAGGTTTGAGCAAGCTCACTCTTTCTTGCGACTTACTGCAGTCGAAACAATGAAAGCCTCGAGGTGGGTGACGATCGAGGCTTTTAATCAACCGCATGACCTCTCTATGATTCTCAAGTCACTTACCACTGGAATGTTCTACTGATTATTTTCAAGATCAAGTTATTATTTTAATTATTTTGAATGATTCTAGATCATAATTCTTAAACAGGAATGAAGCAAATTAACCAACCACATGCGTCAAAAATACTACCTGGCCGCCAGGTCAGACAGGCAATTTGGTGATGTCATCATGAGATTTTATTACCTCAATTTCATTTTAGAATGAGAAACTTTATTATACAATTGATAAGTTCATGTATTTTCACTTACTTGTTTTAGTCTTTCAGCATAAGATAAATGAAAAATAATTCGTTAAAAGAATTTTATGCCATGAAAGTGTTAAAAAGTATTAAAAGGATAAATTTATATGCATTTATTTTATCTATTTTAAAAAAAAAAAATATGATCTTAATTGTTCATTGAAAAACTGTCGATATTTCATCATTGAGTCGGACTCTCTCGATGCTAATCTAGCCATTAAACGTGATGATAGAGTTACCTCCGTTTTGTATATAGGCCGCAAGAGGCTAATTGAAAAGCTAATAAACTTGCTATTAGGTATAAGGTTTAGGGGCTAAACTCACCTAGTATTTCATTGGCATAAAAAATATTACATAATCTAACTTGGCATACCAAATCATTTTCATATAGCATACTTGACCATTCAAATATAGTATATTAGCTCACCCTAAAACTATTTCAAGTTTTTCATGACCAAGAAGTCTCATTTTCAAGTGCATTGACAAAAGATTGTTGATTACAAAATGTTGAACACCAACATTAAAGGTCTCCATTTCTCCTATTACATGGGATGAGTGAAGATGTTAATAAAAAATTCAGTGACTTAGAATCATGTGTTTGTCATTATTTTGTGTGGTGTTTTTGTAAATAGTATATGGTTTGTTATAAAAGGAAAAACTAAAAGGTTTGGCTAAATCCGGTTAGTTTAGTTTTTAAAAAAAAAAAAAATTCAACACCCCTTTTTATGAAGTGTGTCGCCTTGATTACATCAATACACATTTTTCTTGTTAGGAGATGCAACTATCATAACGGTTACAACACAATGAATGATATAACACTTTTAAGCATCAGTGATTAGAACCATTATAATCAAATATGTAAACATATATTGTTCACTCGTTGTATATATCATGACCGTTATCAATAGAGAAGAAATGTGAATTTTCAATTATTATTTTTTTCATATTCTATGGAGCAAACAAATTATAAACATAGTCACAAAAATGGACCACATGGAAGTTTCGATGCAACTAAGTGATGCCTCAATCGCTTTCAGTTGTGCAGTCATATAGATGATTGTAGTATTAAATAAATACATACATCATCAAGTAGGGATAAAATAAAAAATTTAAATCTAAAAATCAATGCATTTTCCTTGGGAAGTTTCCATGCAGCGCTCATGACTGCTTTTGGATTTTTTTGGGTTTGGTGCCATAGTTTGATATATGTCGACCGATGGTACTAATAATAATAATAATAATAATAATACAATGGTGATATAAATGGAGAAAAATAGAAGGATATTGTATTAGCTATTTATATGAATCATGCATGCGAAGTGTGCCATTGAGTTCAGCCGTTTTATTGTGTTTAGATAGACATTGAGAAAAGTTATTTTAAATCTAGAAAATGGTATGTGCCATACAAATATGCACAACTTAGAAAACAAGCTGAGAGATTAAATTCATTTTATGATTTGATTGGCTGTGATACACAGCATAAATACAAAGCTAATCCAACAAGATAAGATTCCAATCTAACAAACTTTCTAAGTGTACCAATCCTATAGTGACACATATACGTCCACATGCACCAATCTCATACATACAAGTGTAGATATCTTAACACCCACTCTCAAAGTGAATGTGGCAACCCTTCCACATTCAGTTTATCTCTAAATGGTAAGAACTTAACTCCAGTCATGGCCTCTGTAAAAATGTCAGCTGGTTGATCACAAGTAGAAATATGCTTGACATCTAGCTTTCCTTCCAAGACTTGATTTCTCACATAGTGTACATCAATCTCAATGTGTTTGGTCTTTGAGTAATGTACTGGATTTTGAGCCAAGGAGTCTGCTCTTGTGTTATCACAGTAGATAACATGCTTCATTTTAACCGTGATTCCAAGTTCTGACAGTAGAGACTTCAACCAGGTAATATCTGCAGCAGCATGAGCCAAACTTCTGTACTCTGATTCTGTGCTTGATCTTGAGACAACCTGTTGCTTCTTTGAGTGCCATGTGACCAATGATGACCCCTGATAAATGCAGTGACCTGCCACAGATTTTCTGTCATGAGGACAACAGCCCCAACCTGCATCGAGTATCCTATGATATCCAATCCTCCTCCAGATTTAAAATGCAGACTGTATGACAGTGTTCCCTTTATGTACATCAGCAATCTCTTAAGTGCCTGCCAGTGAGTGTCTCTAGGATCATGCATAAAATGCCTAAGAGAGTTCACTACATAGGCGATATCTGGCCTAGTAAATGTCATCTACTGCGGTGCTCCAACAATGCTTCTATACAAGGTAGGATTTGCCATAGGAGTACCTTCATCAGGTTCAAAGGTTTTACCTGTTACCATTGGTGTTAGAACTGGATTTAGGTTGTTCATACCTAACTTGGTCAAGAGCTGTTGTGCATACATTTTCTGACTTAGGAACAGTCCATTTGAATCTCTGATTGCTTGCATTCCCAAAAGCTGATTTACTTCTCTTAGTTCTTTGAGAGGAAACCTGGAGTTGAGGAGTGCAATGAACTTCTGAATATACTGCTCAGAGTTACGTGTGATAAGAAAGTCATCAACATATACAAGAATATACAAAGTAACAGCTCCTTTAAAAATAAATAAGGAGGTGCCTGAAACAGCTTGCTTAACCCCTATGCTATCAATTTAATTCTGAGCTCTTCAAACCATGCCCTGGGTGCCTGCTTCAACCCATACAGTGCTTTATTCAACTTACACACATATTCTGGTTTGGTGTTACTGACAAACCCTGCAGGTTGATGCATATACACACATGTAGCCTTCCATTTAGAAAGGCATTGTTTATATCCACTTGTTTGATAGGCCAGTGGTGTGACACAGCAACAGCTAGAAACACTCTGATGGTGCCTGATTTAGCAACTGGAGTGAATGCTTTTGTGTAATCTACCCCCTATTGCTATGAGTAACCCTTGGCTACAAGTCTGTCCTTGTATTTGAGTATGAATCCATCTGGCTTATGTTTGATCTTAAAGATCCATTTATTCCCAACAAGACTATGGTTGGAGGATGGGGGTACCAGCTCCCAGGTCTGATTTTTCATAAGAGCATCATATTCTTCCTGCATGGCTTTTGGCCAGTAAGGGTGAGACAAAGCTTCTGACACAGAGGATGGTTCAGAAGGGGCATAATGTGCACATTGCTCAGACACAAGGGTGAACATTTGTTTGGGCTTGTAAACCCCACTTTTTGATCTTGTTTGCATTGTATGACCAGGGGGGATAAGATTAACTATTGGAGGTGGTGGTGGAGTAGGAGAGGGGATAAGACTAGGGGATGGTGTTGGGCTGGGAGATGCTATAGGGGTAAGAGATGGGGATGGAAAATATGGAGGACTGGAATGATGCATAGTTGTGGTGTGTGGAGTGCTAGGTGTATGATCATTAGCATTTTCAACAATAATATGACTAGGAATAAATGGAGAATTCATACTTGAAGACAACACAACAGTAGCATCAGAGGCAGGTGTTACTGAGGCATGAGGAACAGTGGTGGCAATGGTTGGACTGGTGTCTGGATTGGTATATGACTGATGTTTCCTGGAGGTAGGGTGCATGGATAGATAAGGGAATTCTAATTCATTGAAGGTGCCATCTCTACAGATGTACACTCTTCCATTGTGATCCATGCATTTTTTGTGAAGATGACTAAGTCCTAAATAAACACACTTTTGGGTATGATACTGAACTTTGTGTCCATGGTAGGGTATGAGATAAGGGAAACAAGAACAACCAAAGGTTTTAATTAGGTTATAACTAGGCTTTTTGTGATATAGAACCTGATAAGGAGAGTGATTATCAAGTAAGGGTGTAGGTAGGATGTTAATGAGGTTGACAGTATGCAAGAAGCTATCCCGCCAGTCAAATTGAGGAAGGCCTGCTTGAGCTAGTAAAGTAAGACCAGTTTCTACTATATGCCTATGATTTCTTTCTGATCTACCATTTTGGCCATGAATATGAGGACATGGGTGTCTGAATTGGATCCCAGACTGAGCAAGAAGAGGTTCTAGGTTTCTATATTCACCTCCCCAATTAGACTGCACAGTCTTGATTTTGGTGTTGAACCGATTCTCTACAAGTTGTTTAAACAAGATAAAGGTATTGTAGGCTTTTGATTTCAGTTTTAAGAGGTATATCCAGGTAAATCTACTGTAATCATCAACAAAGTGTATGTAGTAAAGATAACCAGAGGTTGACCGAACTGGGGAAGGTCCTAAAAAATCTATATGAATCAACTCAAGGACATGATATGCTCTATTTTAGGAAACATGAAAGGGATTGGCATGCAACTTTCCATATTGACAATCATCACAAAAAGGCATTTGTTCATTAATACACATTACATTCTTTTAAAACTTGATTCAAAATCTTAACAGAGGGATGCCCTAATCTCCTATGCCAAATAATGGCTTGATTATTCTGACAACTAGAAGTGACTAGGGCAGCAGACTTGTTGTTGGAGTGAAGGGAGCTCTGTGGTATGCCAAATATTTTGGTCAGGTTTAATGACTTTGGCTGGTTGAATCTTATAGAGGCCATTTTCCAGGGTTCCTTCCAGTAACACCTTTCTTGATGCTTGATCCTTGATAAAACATTTAGAAGAGGAAAACTCAATGAGAATAGGATTATCAGCAGTTAATTTAGAGACACTAAGCAAACTTTTCTGAATTATAGGTACATGCAGGATATTAGTCAAGTGAAGATTAGGGTGAAGTGTGGTGTGGCCAGCGTGAGCAATATGCATATGATTTCCATTCCCTACCACCAAAGTATCATTACCTTCATACTCAGATCTCAAAGACAAATTACCAAGATCAGAGGTTACATGATTTGATGCTTCACTGTCAGCAACTCTGCATACCATCCTCAATCAGTGGACATTTCAGGTGCAACTAGGTAGGCAGCCATTTGCTTTGAGTTCTGTTGATTTGAATATGGACTCTGTTGCACATAGTTTTCCTCATACCTGTGCCAACATTCAACAGCTATGTGTCCAGACTTTCCACAAATTTGGCAAGTAGGTATTGGACCGAGTTTCCATTAGTCTGACTGTTACTTCTTCCTCCACTTCTTCCTCTTGATCTGCCTCTTCAACCATTAGATCCCCTGCCCATTTGAGAGCTGGACTGAATGTAGGATCCGCTGTCTCTACCTTGTGCAATGAGAGCAGTGTGATGGTTCAAATCAAGTGATCTAGGTGGATTAAATCTTGCAATGAGTCTTTCATGTGTGATTAACTGGGCATGTACTTCTGCCTAGGTCATGGACTGTGATGTGTGATTTTCAATAAATAATCACTAAATCCTACCGCAAGCACAAGGCTTATCGAGTAGTACTTAGGATGTCGATCCCACGGGGACTTGTAGTCAATCACCAAACAATTTCTGATTTTTATTAGCTAGACAAATCAAATTCTTGGAGGTTGTTATCTAAAAATCCTAAAATTAAAGAAAATAAAGAAAGTATAATTGTGAACCAAGAACTTCAAGATTTAGGCAAAGACTCAATTTAAAGCATTTCTAGGATTTCGGAGTCACCGCGGAATTAATATATAACTTACCAACAATGTTTCCCCAAGATATAAAATTTACACTTATAAAGGCAATTATCAAATTTCATCACAAAAATATTCTATCGAATTATTCTCGTGATCGTACCTAAATTCATACTACACCCGGTTTCCCACGACAAAGAATGAATTTAGATCCCTTAAAGAACCATAATTTTATGCCATCAAAGTTTTTATTAGATTTTCATCCCAATAAAGCCCTAGATCTAATTCTTGTTTTCTAAAGTATCAATTAAGTAGTACTTTTTCGGTCACTAATTAATTGAATAGTTTCTCTACGTAGAATTGTGATTATTCACCCTCTCGAGCTATTAATTTCGACAATCATACAAGAATAGCACACAAGAACCGATTTATAAGCACCAAAATCATAAAGCAAAGGAAATGTTGAGTTTTTACATCATATATTAATATCCGGGTTTCTCTTAATTCTAGTAACTGATATCTACTCACGTTTCATATCAAAATTCCAAGATTCAATCATAAAATTCATACTTTGACAAGAAAAATAAATAAATAAAGTAAAGAAGAAAAGGGAGAGATAGAAACCGTCAAAGTATTGCATAAAATAATCCAACCTTGAAAAAGCTTCGTTCTTGAATTCTTAAAACCTAAGATCCTTGTTCTTGGGGATGGGAGATGATGATGAAGAGAAGGCAATAGTCGACTAAAAAATATGATAGGGAGGCGTTCATTCTGATTTCTACGACTTAGGGGAGTATAAAAGGGATAATTACATCATAAATATAAGTTTCCATAATTAATTTAAACAAGAAAATCTCTAAAATCAAATATCTATCAATCTTGGACTCTTCTAGTGTGTGGACTCCTCCTTTTCAATGAAAAACAAGCCAGTATGAAAGAAAACACGTTGGTGAAAGTTTCCACCAATTAGAACATTTCGTTGGCCAGGATCAGATTTCTGAAAACTGTCACACCCTGGGTATGATAGAGGCTGGTTTTTGATTTCTTCCACTTTAGCTCCATTTTGGGCCTTTTTCTTCCAATCTCGAACAATGCTGCAATAATTCAAACATCCGCAGTAATCTAGCCCAAAAAGGATAAAAACATCGCAAAATAACAACACACGACACCAAATTGAGTTCAAAACATCTAGAATTATTCGACTTTTTAGGAACTTATCAGACTGCACTCTAGATGTTATGTTTACAATGGAAGACTCATATTCTCTAGAGAATCCACCCAATGTAGCAAGTATTAACTCAGACCTAGATATAGGATAACCTGCTGCAGCTAGACCATCGGAGTAGCTTTTCATTAAGGCAATGTAATCTGGCATTGATCTTCCTCATTTTGCAGTTTTAGTAAGAGCATCTTTATACTCAAGAATCTAAGCTTGGGATTGACTATTGAACAAGGTTTCTAGAGTAATCCATACCTCATGTGCAGTGTTACAACTGACAATTTCTTGAAGAGCTTGTTCAGTCATAGATCCACACAGCCAACCAAGAAGGATTTGATCCACTACAACCCATTCATCATAAGCAGGGTTTCGGATTCCAGACTGCAAGTGAGACATCACCAGACCTGAATTGAGAAACATTGATGGCACATTTGTTCCATAAAGATGATTCTCTAATTTATGTCCTCTGATTAGTGGGAGAACATTATACCTCCACAACAAGTAGTTGTTTCGATCTAGTTTGACTGTGATACTCTGAGATAAACTTGATCCGAACTAGGGTTTGGGATATAGAAGAAAATTTGGTGGTGATGGGAAGCTCGGTTGAATGCTCACAGCCGTGGAGTAGGGAAAGGGTGAGTAACTAGTGAACTATGGAATGCTTATAATAAGTGATCGGAATAGAAGCTGGAATGGTGGAAATGGCGGATTGTGGGGGAATAGATGAAGAAGCTGATACAGAGGTTAACACTGGAATGGTTCCAATGCTGACAGCTGATAGTGAGCTTGTTGGAGTTGATAATGGCGGAGTTACTTCGCCGGAAGAGGGTTGGCCCGTCGTGGGAGTGGCCGCCATGGCTCTGCTACCAACTTAGAAAACAAGCCGAGAGATTAAATTCATTTTATGATTTGATTGGCTGTGATACACATCATAAATACAAAGCTAATCCAACAAGATAAGATTTCAATCTAACAAACTCTCTAAGTGTACCAATCCTATAGTGACACCTATACATCCACATGCACTAATCTCATACATACAATTGTAGATATCTTAACAGCACAACATATAGCAAATAAAATGAATAGTTATTGCACAAAGTGCATCGGACTAATGGTGAGCTAGAAATCTGACATGAAAACCAATGTTAGAATCCGTTATGGATAAAAAAAAAAGAATAGTTATTAATTTCAATAAAAAAAAAATAATAGTTATTATTTGACGATAATATACATTCATTAATCAATACTGGTATCAATTCTTGGTGGTGTTGAAATACTAGTAAAGGAAAGTTACAAAGCTTGTCAACTTGTGTATTGCTGGTTGGTACATGTGGTTTATAATATCAACAATTAAACTCTGCATAAATGTATACTTAACATCATCTCATTATATGTTTTGTTATTTATAAATAAATGAAAAATAAAAAATATATACTTTATATAGAGTTTTAAGAGTAACTCTGACAAATTTGATAAAGAAAAGAATAATTTTCAATTTTCTATCTCTTTCATTCATCATCACATCATATATTTATACATCATAATTAGAAGCCCTACTTCTCATAAAATACCCTAACTGCCCTTAACTTAATACAATGCCATAATAATAAAATAATAATACGCCGTAATAATTAAACTCTACTCCACAATGGTTAAATGGTTGTAAACAAAAAAATTATTTGTTCTTGAAGTGTTAATTTAAATATGTAAATCTTCGGCAACCACGGAAAATGACAAACTTGCTCTCAAAATTATAGAGAAAGTCTACTCGTCGTAAGTTCATCAATTACAAAAATGTGTTATAAAAAATATAATTGTTCACTGTAGTATTATCATCTCCGAAAGGTTTAAACAGATTATGAGGAAAATAATTAATATTTTATATATTTTAATATGTGCTCTCACTGTGAGCCGATAATTAATAAGGTTTACAGAGGTCCAGAACGTCAAACAATATAAACAAAAAGACAGTTGAAAAAATAATAATAGACAAAACGTTAAATTGATAGTATTGAATCTCCAAAGCACGCTATCAGCGTTGTCTTTCAAGAGACGTCTCATCCTTTATGCATGTCGTTTGAGAATCAAACGAAAATCTTTCTCATGATGATACAATGGAGTTGGTGGATTCTGATGATTGCCCTCTATCATGCCACACCTGTAATAAAAATAAACCACATACCCAGACGTGACAAATACCAATAAAAACACACAAATCACCCAAAAATATCGAGATTTTCGACGTAAACGTTTTATCATCTCGTGATTCAACTCGTGGTGAAATATGCCTATAAAAACACTTAACTGCCCCAAAATTACACCGAATATGCTATAAATAGAGGGTAAAATACACACGAAATTATAGCAAAGTTGACTCTCATCAATGATGTTGTGTTTCGAATGTGATTGCATTCCTGCATCAAGTGCCTATAGGCAAACGAATGTCTCATTTGAAAGATTGTATGCCTTCACGAAAAAAGACTAATCATATCGATCACTTCGGCCATGAGGTGCATCACTTTGCATTGCAGATGTGCATCAATAATGTCGAATCTTGTTTTGTTACGACAACATTAAATTGTACAACAACTCAAATTAATGCAAATGATCACAGAATGTGTAATTTGTGAAAAAATATCTAACAAAGACAATGTTTGAAGATAAGTTTGAATACATTTCATTCTGCTCTGAGATACATATATCATGTTGAATTATCATTTTTTCTAAAAAATTTAAGCCGATGAAAAATTAAATAACTTACATCTTATGAACTCCTACACGTACGACCACAAGATAGTATCGATTTGATGTCACAATCTCCCACTATGTTATCGATTTGCCCTTCTTTTCATCACTCATTTTTCTAAAAGCCTAAAAGAAAATGAATGAAGGTTTGATAAGTCAAACTATTTGAGAATCAAAATGTCAAAACTCAGCTCTGTGATGTCCATGTAACATTATCCTTATCCTTAGGTTAAGATCATTGACATGAGTACATCTCATTATTATCTTACCCCTTTTTTTCGGATATTTTTATAAATTTACATATCCCGTGTTATCGTGTTTACATAAAGCAACCATCCATACAAATGAGAACTGTCATGGTGCAATCAACTAATTGCACCATTTTACGTACGTGTCAAAGACAAATCTATTTGTTACATAACTGTTCACGTCTTTATATTAACTCAATTGCAGAACATGAATAGCATATGCATTTAGTATGCATCATCGGTATCATATTGAGTGACTTTTTTTTGGTTTAATCAAATTGTTACGGTGTTTTATCGTGAGAGATTTACGTGTGTTTCTTAGAGTGACATTGTTACAAATGAAAGAAACATAAGACAAATGTAGTAGCATGGCCGAGGGGACTAAGCCCATCCGAAAGTCATAGGATTATCCATTAAGTCGTCTTAATACCGCACATCCGATCATTCAAATACAGTTCCCTATTCCACATCAGCCTCGAAATTTCACACCGTCCTTTGTATTTGTACATTCAAGCATTCAATAAGGTATATTCCTTGCATAAGTTTTCAGAAATTATATTATTTTCAAGAGCCATTATCTAATTAACATTATTCTTATCTAATTTATTGTAGCTATATAGTTGTAATTACTTAGTAAATACATAACCTAAACATCAAAAACTCATGTTCATGTTAATTACAACTTGCAATTTGATACGTAATATTACAAGCAAATTTACATTAAAATTTAACTCTTTCATAAAAACGTGCAAATTTAATTTATAGGTTTTTGTATTTTTAAGGCAACTGATATCTTTCCACACTTCACTTCCAGGAACCTACATGTTGATACTTTTTTTTGGAAGAAATCTTGTTATTTGTATCCACCACGTGAGAGTGTCTATATATATATATATATATATATATATATATATATATATATATATATATATATATATTGATGATTTTCAATTGTGAAAATTGGGTCAATAGAGAAATATTTTGACAAGTTTTTTTTTTTCCTAATTCGTAGGTTAAGTTGGTGTTTACCCTCTAATTAAATTAGTAATTTGAATTCCAAGGGTGGATGAGTCCTATTAATTAGGTCTATAGTCTCTTAAAATGGTTCTAGACCAAGTCAAGCCCTCAAAAAAATTCAGAGCGCAAGAAAATTTTGGCCCAAGATATTAGAGCTAGCCATAGTTACGGATTAAAGGTTATATACATATTCTTTTAACCATTTAAAAAAAGAGTTTTATTGTCAAAAAAAAAAAAAAATAATTTGAACATAGAAATATGCAAATAAGACATTGGAATATTTTTCTGGGTAAAAGGACATATTCTTATTTCACTGTGATTTATATTTGTTATAAACACAGACAGAAAGCTTGCAGTTTAACAAACAAACAAACACAGAAGCAATGCAAACGTAAAAATGGCGGAATTGATAAAACACGGAAACAAGAAGAACACAATGATTTAACGTGGTTTCCAGCGTTGTGCCGACTACCCCAATGACAGAAAATGAGATATTTATTAGGCACAGAATTACAAAGTTTTCACAATTGTGTGAATAACACTTGTGAATGACACACATTGCTTTGATTACAACTTCGGTATTTATAGACAGCAGTCTCAAACCCTAACCGCCATAGATCTTTGTCGGAACTACCATAAATACCCCAGATGTGGACCCCAGCTCCAGCTGTTATCCACCAGACGAAACTCAACTCAAAACTGACTTCCTAGACTTGTAATCAACTGCCCAAATGAGGAACTCAGCTATACTCAAGATAACTCAAAGAGACGGCCCGCGATCAGCGACTTCATAAGAAACTCAGTTGCACTTCATCAAACTGACTTTCACAGAACAGAATATACTTAACTGAAACTGACCATCAACCTCAGTCTTCAGTTTTTCATATTAGTTCCACCAGAATAATTTATCAGTTTAGAGGTCAAGTCACCAAAACTGACAAATCTCCATTTGACTTGAACTCTCATTCAACGTCACCAGATTGCATATTCAGACGTACTTGTACCAGATGCATTCTTCAATGCCAGGGCGTCATAGATGCACTTTCTCCTCGAAATCCACTCAACTGAGTATCCAGATTTCAGTTTACAAGCTTTGAATATTCAACAAGTCCGACACAATCGAAACTTGCTCATTGAATCGGTTTAGTGAACATATCAGCAGGATTCTCCTTGGTGCTGATCTTCTTCACTACGACCCTCTTCTCATTTCTCAGAAAATGATATCTCACATCAATATGCTTGGTTCTCTCATGATGAACCCGATCCTTAGCTAGACAAATTGCACTTAAATCATCACAATAAATCTCGGCTTGATCCTGATGTAGCCCCAAATCACCGACTAGTCCTTCAACCGAGACACCTCCTTGGCCGCTTGATAAGATCTGTATACTTAGCTTCGGTTGTTGATAAAGCCACGATTGCACAAGAGTTGCTTTCTATACAAGCCGAATTCCCCAATGTGAAAACATAACCAGTCATAGATTTTCTTCTGTCCACATCACCTGCATAATCAGCATCATAGTATCCTGTGATCAGTTTCTGAGTATCGCCTCCATAAATAAGACCAACATCAGTTGTACCTCAAAGGTACGTACCTAAACATTCTTTTCACAGCTTTCCAGTGTTCCTTTCCAGGTTGAGCCATAAACTCGCGACAACACCGATTTGCTGAGCGGATCAGGGCCTAGTGCATACCATGGCATACATCAGACTGCCAACTGCACTAGCATAGGGAATTCTTGACATATACTCATTCTCCTCTGCTGACTGTGAAACATAAACTGACAAATGAACATTTGATGCCATTGGAGTATCTATTGGCTTAGCAGCTGACATGCCAAACTTTGACAAAATCTTCTGTATATAGCCCTGCTGAGATAAAAAAAAGTTTCTTTTGATTTCTCTCTCTCCAGATCTCCATCCCCAAAATTTTCTTGGCTGCACCCAAATCTTTCATTTCAAACTCAGCACTGAGAAGGTCTTTCAGATACTGAACATTAGACTTCTTCTTTGCCGCTATCAGCATGTCATCCACATAGAACACAAGATAGATGTGTGATCCATCTTCCAATTGACTGTTGTAAACACAGCAATCATAAGGACTTCTGCTGTAACCCAACTGGATCATATAGCTGTCAAACCTTTTATACCACTGTCTAGGATCCTGCTTCAGTCCATACAAGGACTTCTTCAACTTACACACAAGATCTTACTTACCAGGAACTTGGTAACCCTCTGGCTGAGTCATATATATCTCTTTATCTACCTCACCATGTAGAAAAAAGCTGACTTCACATCTAACTGCTCAAGTTCTAAGTCTTGTTGTGCCACCATTGCTAGTAACACTCTGATTGAGGTATGTCTGACTACTGGTGAGAATATCTCATCAAAGTCCACCCCTTCTTTCTGACTGAACCCTCTTGCAACCAAACGTGCCTTATACTTAACTCCTTCTGCCTCAGTTATCCCTTCCTTCTTCTTGAAAATCCATTTGCAAGTAACAACTCTCCTATCAGCTGGATGTTTAACTAGATCCCAAGTCTGATTCTTCAGTAATGACTCCATCTCATCTCCCATGGCAGCAAGCCATTGAGATGCTTCAGAACATGTCACTGCTTCCCTGTAAGTAGAAGGTTCAAAACCATCCACTTCTTCTGCAACTTGAAGTGCGTATCCAACCATATCATCAAACCCATACCTTCTAGGAGGTATCCCAACATTGGATCTTCTAGCTCTGCTGACAGCTATACTCTGCTGACCCACATTCTCAGTTTGACGCTCAATTGACATTTGCTCACCGGTGGCGGCTTGGATTCGACTCTGGTTCGACAACGGATCGAGGCAAAACGACTTGGAAACAGATTGATTGTTGCATTCCAACTGACTCCACCTGAAGCTCCACTTCTTCTCGTTAGTTTTCTCGGTTTGATCTTGGTTTCGATTTGATTATCTTCCCAATCGATGAACTGGGTATGGAATTTTCATCAAAAACTGTATCTCTGCTGAGAATAACTCTGTTTTCTGCTGATGAGCAAATTCTGTACCCCTTTACTCCATCACCATACCCCACAAACACTCATTTCTTGGCCCTTGGTCCCAGTTTCCCTTCACTAACATGATAGTAAACTGTGCTTTCAAATACCCTTAGAACTGAATAATCTACAGGCTTGCCTGACCACATCTCAACTGGTGTTTTGAGACTGATCCCTGTGTGAGGACTCCTATTGATTAAGTAGCAAGCTGTGGTAACAGCCTCTGCCCAAAATCTCCTTGATAAACCAGCATGAGAAAGCATGCTCTCTCTAGAAGAGTTTGATTCATTCTCTCAGCTACACCATTTTGCTGAGGTGTATTCCTGACTGTATGATGTCTGGCAATACCCTCATTTCTGCACAACTCATCAAACTCAGTCCATCAGAATTCTAGACCATTATCTGTATGAAGCCTCTTGATCTTCTTCCCCAACTGATTCTCAACTAGAGCCTTCCATTGCATGAAGCTCTAGAATGCCTCACTTTTGTGTTTCATTAGCACCACCCAAGTCATCCTTGAATAGTCATCAATAAAGGACACAAAGTATCTGTGACCACCCAATGACTCCACCTTTGATGGCCCCTAACAATCAGAATGAATGTAATCAAGTGATGACTTTGTATTGTGTACCCCTTTCGATAACTTGCTCCTATGAAGCTTCTCAAGCACACAATGCTCACAAAAGTCCAGATTCTTGACCTTACATCCCTCAAGAAAATCTTTCTGAGAAAGAACTTGCATCCCTTTTTCACCCATGTGACCCAGTCTCATGTGCCCACGATTTTGTAAGTCAGGATGGATGAATCTCACTGATGCCACAAAGAAGCGAGAACCAAAAACAAGCCCGACCACTTGTAATATATACAGAGTCCCTTTCTTGATTCCCTTGAGAACCTCAACTGAGTTTTTATAGACACTCAGCACACCACTTTCCCCTTTAAAACTGAATCTCCTACTGTCCAAAGAACTGAGAGATTGTTTTTTGTCATTTGTGGAACATGTCTAACTTCACTCAGTTTGCAGAATCTTCCATCCTCTGTCCTCAACTGAGCTGAGCCAATCCAACTACCTTGCAGACCTTGCTGTTTTCCATAGATATATGACCACCATCTATCTGTTGATAACTTGAGAACCACTCTTTGTAAGGGCAAATATGAAAGGATGCCCAGAGTCCAGAATCCACATATCAGTTTGATGTGCTGACTCTCCTGCCACTAGGACCATGTCCTCATCTTCTGCTGTTTCTTCCTCTTTGGGCAATTGGACTGCCAATGTCCCTGCTCCGTACAATAATTACAGACATCTGTGGATTTTGGGCCTTTGGACCTTGTCTTCTTGGAACTTTTCATCCTAGACTGACCATGCTCTTTTCAATCGCTTTCTCGACTATCGGTCATCATCTGACTGATCGCTTCTCCTCAATTTTATTATGTCTCGGCTCCTGGCATGTAAAGTCGGCCTTACATCCTCTAAAGCAATCAGATCCTTCCCAACTATGAAGGATCGCACAAAGTTCTCATAGGAAGCTGGTAATGAAACCAGCAAAATCAAAGCAGCATCTTCATCTTCAATCTTAACATCAATATTCCTGAGATCAAGTAATATTGTGTTTAGCTGATCAAGATGATCTCTCAACTGAGCCCCTCATGCATCCTCAGGATGAATAGCCTCTGCTTCAGCAGCAACTTGTTGGTCAATGACTTAGTCATATACAGGCTTTGAAGCTTCAACCATAACTTGGGAGCAGTTGCTTCCTCAGCAACTTCTGTAATAACATCATCAGACAAGCACAACATGATGGTTGAATGTGCTTTCTCCTCCAGACTGGCATAATCTACAGAACTGGCATCCCCTCTACCAGATAAAGGAGACCACAATCCTTGTTGCTTTAACAAGGCCCGCATCTTGATTTGCCACAAACTGAAACTGTTCCTCCCTGTAAATTTATCAATCTTCACATTCATTGCTGACATCCTTCTGATTAAAGAACAAACCTTTGATCACAAAATCCTAGCACCGGTCACCGGTCTTGGTGAAGATCAACTCTGTTCACCTGCAACTCCTGAATCTTGAACCTGACGCCCTGATACCAGTTTGTTAAAAACACAGACAGAAAGCTTGCAGTTTAAGAAAGAAACAAACATAGAAGCAATGCAAACGTAAAAATGGCGGAATTGATAAAACACGGAAACAAGAAGAACACATTGATTTAACGTGGTTTCCGGCGTTGTGGCGACTACTCCACGGATAGAAAATGAGATATTTATTATGCACAGAATTACAAGGTTTTCACAAGTGTGTGAATAACACTTTTAAAATGACACACATTGCATTGATTACAACTTCGGTATTTATAGACACAAGTCCCAAACCCTAACCGCCATAGATCTTTGTCAGAACTACCATAAATATCTCAGATGTGGATCCCAGCTCCAGTTGTTATCTACCAGACGAAACTCAGCTCAAAACTGACTTCCCAGACTTGTAACCATCGCCAGGCGAGGAACTCAATATACTCGGCGATAACTCAAAGGCCAGACTGTAAATCGATCACGCGACTTGAAGAAACTCAGTTGCACTTCATCAAACTGACTTTCACAGAACTGAATATACTTAACTGAAACTGACCATCAACCTCAGTCTTCAGTTTCTCAGATTAGTTCCACCAGAATAATTTATCAGTTTAGAGGTCAAGTCACCAAAACTGACAATATTCTTTCGTATTCAACTATAAAAATGAATATATCTTTTGATCTAATTGTCGAAAGATGGTAATTCTTTCATCATATTTTTCCTCCTCATGTCATGTTTATTTGGACATCTCATTTTATATTTTTTCAACGTTATTTTCGAGGACAATTTTGTAAAAAACACGTGAACAGTGGAACAGTGAAACATTGGATTTTTTTTTGAACGGCAAAGATAATTTTATTAATTAAAAGCAGCAAGATGCTGAAACATTACATCAAGGAAAAATACTCCGGCTAGACACCCGCAACCAAAAACCTACATAAAAAACAACTCGGCTCCACAAGCTCCACAAACTCACTCTCAACCCCATTCACCACATGTAACCAAACTCAAACATAAAACACAACCCCGACCAAAAACCTCCGGGAAAAAACACTAAAGACTTAGGCTGCAAACTTCCAAATACCATGATCCGACAAAACACCAATTTGATTTGCAGACAGACTATCCGGTGAGACTTTAGAGCCTGGATCACATATCTCCGCATACCTCCTTGGTTGTCTAACCTTTGAAACCAACGACTTGTCGGCAGAAAAGTCATACTCAAAATCATTTAGGCTTTTCCATAGTTTTTTTTTCTTAGGTCTGCCCTATATTTTGGATCGAAAGAACACCCTTCTTTAACCCGACATAACTGAAGTGCCCTAACCACCGAGAATTTTCTAAATCTTTTTCTCTTGCTTGTTTTAGATAAAACTGGCACATCGACTCCCGATTCAACGTCCTTAATCAGTTTGTCTTTATAAACACTAGATTTGTCATTATCACCCAATTTACCTTTCCACTGTCCTTATTCCTATTTTACCCATCTTTTTTGGTCCTTTCAAACCACTCCCAATAAAAAAAATGTTACCTAAAAAGTGACGCATTATTTGTGACAAAATGTATATTAATAATTAATTAATGTTAAAGATTCATTCATAAGATTCATGATAGAGTAATCAGATAATAAACAATATAAATACAGACTCGATGTTTTGAATGGATCTCGGGACGTTATACCAAAGGCACGTGTGATTGGAATCAGTGGATAAAACTGTTTATTGCTCTTGTTTCTAAATCTAATGGTTGATATATTTTGATGCTCTGGTGTAATGTTGTCTTTCTGCTTCTCAACTTTTGTAATTTGATATTTCAGCAGCTTGCTGGTTTTTAATATATTAATCTATTGCCGTTCGAAAAAAGAAAAAAAAGATTCATGATAGTATACTACGTATGATCCGATAACCATAACATTTCCGATTATTGTATGATGACAACCATAACATGTTATGAAATTGTGAATTAATATAATCAAGATAAGGTAAGAAAAAATTGAATAAACACGAAAATTGAGGACCATATGATCAATAAAAACCCTAATTTAAGCACTGCACCGGACCATTGAAAGTCGATCATATATCCTTCACACACCCTGATTTCAACCCTCCTCCTTAATACCCAATGGTGAATATATAAGTTATGGAGATGCACTTGTTGAATCGAAGTGTGGATAGGTGGAAATCGGGGATGCCTACCCAAGAAACCTCACCGTACTTAATTAACCTTCTTGAATCTGGGAAATCAATGTGGTTTGGAGGTAATAGCATTGCATTTCTTGATAAAAATTTGATATGTGGTGTGAATGTTTTTTTTTATGGAGTTCGGCCTGGGTCGTACCTACAGAGTCTGATTTTTACTTAGGGGTAAGGTCTGACCAAGAGCTCTTTCAATATGGCCCGGGTGGTGTGGATGTTTTGCAAGGTAGAAAATGAATGCTTAGTGAAGTTATTTTTAAAACAATTTTAGTGATAAAAGTATTGTGGTTGAAGGGCTCTTGTTAGGGCATCCCTAAAATACTATAAAATAATGCATATCCATATTTTACAATCACGTTATACAACATATCCTTCACCGGTATCCTTATCCTTATCTTTATAAAATTTCTAATAATAATAATAATAATAATAATAATAATACATATTCTACTTTACTACCTCATTCATACACACTAAATATTTATTTTTACACTTCCACAACATCTCTATTAATATCCCTATACTTTTTTATAATTAATTATGTTTAAAGACACGAGTAGTGCATCTTCAAATGTAAGGAGTACTGTTCATTTCCCTAAAAACAAATAGGGACATAGACTCTGATGTAGAAGACGTTTGAGTGATATCCTTATATTTTATACTCATTTTGAGATATGGCACCTTATAAGGACTCTGCTATGAATGCTCTTAGATAATTATCCTAGGGTTTTTTAAAAAGAAAAAGAAAATAAAGACCGGGATTCCGAAACCTCAAGGACGACTCTACATACAATACATAACTTTGATAAAAAAAAAATTACTATAAAATTCGTTAAATGATAAAGGGAGTATTAGTGTCATAACAATGTAATACAACACACTTTCATATCAATCATAATGCCGAGTCTTTCCATTAATATCAACAACAAAGTTAGTAGGAAGGCTTAGGGGACTGAGCTCGTCCTTAATTTTTTGTATTACACACACAAAAACATACGTAATACTAGCTCCTTTCGTCCCGCAATATCGGGGCTTATGTGATTCGCCATTTACGCAAAATTTATGTAAGTTTTTTGTATTACAATTTATGTAAGTTAATAAATGAATTGCTTTTCAATATTTCAAGATAAAATATTATATTGTTTTTTGTTATTGACTTATAATATCCCAAATAAAACTGAAAAGATACTAAAGACTATCTCTCAAAACTGAATAATAAATTGCATAAAATAAATGTTTGTGTCATCGTAACTCTTGAGCCTAAACATCAGCTCCGTTAGCTCCATCGTCATAACCAAGATCATCATCACCCCGACAACCACCTTCTCGGGTGGGGACAATAAAGAGAAGGGGTAAAATCTTTACGTCTTCAACAAGGGTAGAGAAAAGCGAAACTGCATACACAATATATAACATATCATACATAATAAGTAAATTCTACAATCTCTACCACATAGGTTGCATTGTTTTTTGAAAAGATAATATTACACTGTTTAATACAAAAGTAAGAAAACAATGCATTTAATATTGAATTGTGATATTAAAATTTTTATATTATTGGACAAAGTCAAAAATCTAAAATAACCTTATTACGGGACGAGGGAGTACAATTGAACAAATTAATCCATTTTAATCAATTTCGCGTGATCATTCAAATACAATCCACGAACCCAAGTGAACTTGGGTTCCTTGGTCCATTCTTGGCCATGATCAAATGATGTAAAAATACCTTATTCACTTCTCACATTAATCCTTTTGTGTAGGATTCAACATGTTTTATTTTTTTTCCGGTCACACACCAACATTTTATGAATGACTTATAATATTCTATTGTTTAATGTGAAAATAAAAACAATACATTTAATATTTTATTAAAATATGATAAGATCTTATATTATGAGATAAAATTAAAAAGCTAAAATATCCTATATTAAATTATTCAAATATACACATTAATCCATTTGTGTATGATTCAAACCTGATTTGTTTTTCCTTCTTTCTTTTCTCTCCCACACACCAAAATTTCTTAAATTTATTAATCGTACGACAAAAGACCGACAATGTTATTTAAATCAACAATACATATGTCTCATTCAAAGCCGTTTATCTATGCATTGGAATTGGAAAGACACACGCACCTTCCAAAATCTCTCTCCCTCTTTATAGAAAGCTTGATAGATACCTTAAGGACAAAATTTCCTAAGAAATTGGGTGACAATATATATATATATATATATATATATATATCAATGACACGATGCAGAACGAGTGCTAGGTCGATAATATGTTGCACTACACGTTTATACATTTGATTATGATAAAACACATATCAAGTAATGACTTTGCATTTTAATCAATTGATAGAAAGTGCGTTGACGATGCTGAAAATCGTCGGATATTAATTTGGGCATTTTAATATAGAGTAATATGAACGGTAGATGGTTTTTTGGGTGGATTTAGATTGAGTTTGAGAGTTCCTCTCTCAAGTTGCCTATCCTGTTGATTATTCAGGATTCAAGTCTCCGTAGTTCCTTAGGGGTTGTTTATATAGATGACGTCACATCCAAAGCCATGTCTTGCAAGGATTCTAATTCTTAGTCCCTAAGGATTATTACGTGTATATCCCTATAATTTAGGAATAATTATGGATAGTTTAAATATCAATATCAGTGTCTTAATGGGTAAAGGATTCTTAGGATCTTCCCATAATTATCTTATAAGCACGTGGGATAATTATCATATAAATGAGGCTCTGGCCAACCTGCGTTGAGCCCCCCAGGCCGTCTCGGCCCGACTACACTGGCCCAGCTCCGTTGCGACCTAGCCGACCTGCGGTGGTTTGAGGAGCGGGACCGATTTCCCACCTGGGGTTCGGATCTGCCCTTACCCATGAAGTGAGGCTCATGGCCCTTAATGTTATTGTTTTTATGTCATCATTTAATGTTTGAGCAATTATGAGATGACACGTGGCGAGACTCAGTTCAACCCTCGTCATGCGTAATGCAATATGTTGTGGAATTTTATGCGGTGGACATATAATTTTCCTTAGGTAAAAGGCATAGAGACTTCAAGATTGTGGTTCTGCACGTATGACTGACATAGATGTAAAGCGAATGCATGTGGAATGAGGCACACGTATACCGAAGATAAATGCTTCTTTGGGGGTTATGCACATGAAAAGAGTTATTACATAACATGTAGAGGTTTGAGATTTGTCCACCTCACTCATACACACCATTGTTGGTGGGTGAGAAAATGTAACTTTAAGGATATCTTATCCCTCCACTTGATATATGTGATATCCCACATTGGGAATGTGGTCCTTATAAGTGTGAGTCATAAATATCTTGTCAACTCGGATTAGCCATTTTAAACCAAGTGAGGACGACGGTCTAATTAGGCAGTTGACCAGATCTTTTATGGCTCACTTAGCGCTACCAAACCCGGGGTTTGGGGGCGATTAATATCGAGAGCACTACTATGCAGGCCTAAGTGTGTCGAGCGCTCTGTAGTCACTCTGATAGGGGCGAGTGCAGACAAATTCTGACGGGGACACCAGTTTGCTTATAAGGGGGAGAATGTGTCCAACATTGAGAATATGAGAGAAGTTTTACCTCATTATATATGTGAGACATAAATGTCGTGTCAACTCGTGTTAGACATTTTAGATCAAACGAGGACGACGGTCTAAGCAGTTGACCGGATAATTTATGACTCACTTGGCACTCCCAGACCCGGAGATTCGTGGGCGTTACAATATCACTTATAATTAATTGATGCATAATAATATTTCTTGATCAAACCCTTTGTCTCCTTTAGTTTCTAGATTTGGTTATGATGTTGATTGGCTCTTGTGATTGCTTTTATGTTTTGTATTTTGCTAACTTTGCTCTAGCATTTTACGATCTTAAAGAAATTTTAAAAAATAAAAAAAAAAAAAAAAAACATAAAGGAATTTGCACTATTTTAACATGTGGAGATATGGTTGGCTATCTCTATCATATAACAAGGCCAGGAAACAAATGCGAAAGTTCGTTTAAGTTTAAGTTTAAGTATATATATGTGTAGTATTTTTTTTTTTTTTGGTTAAAGGTTGTAAAAGACTGTTTTTGATCTAAAATGCGGAAAAAGGACAGAAAAAAAGATAATGGTTAGAAGACAAAAACGCAGCGTTATTATTACGTGTGTTCTTCACGTATTCTTCTGTTAGTATGTAATGCGTGCGTGTAATGCACGACAACGTTTTATCTTTCTAAACCATTATTTTTTTCGTCCTTTTTCATTTTCATATCGTTTTTCTTCCTCAGCTCCTACTTTTTTTTTTTTTTTTTTGAGAAGAATATGTGTAGTATTTTAATATATATATCACTCTCATACTTGTACACTGCCGTTAGTGTGTGTAAAATATAGGGTCTGATCCCCCAATATATATATATATATATATATAGGGTGTGAGAGCATGGGTTAAGAGCGAAAGTGACGCCAAAATAAATATAATATGACATACTATATGTTATGTTTTATGAGGAGTTTTACGTAATTGAGGGTTTTGAATTGTACTAAATGAAGTATATGACGTGGCAGTCCTGATGAGGGTTTTGGATCGTACTAAATGAACAGAAATTGGAAATTCAGGTTGTGTCAGGCGCTGAAACTGCAAATCGCGTCGTCGGCTTTACGGCGTGAAAAATCAGGTAACGTAGGATTCCTTACGTTTAAACGTAAGAAAACCTACGTTTAAACGTAGAGAAATTTGAATAATTGCAACTCCTATTTTATTGAAATAACCTACGTTTAACGTTTAAACGTAGGCTATTTCAATAAATTAGGAAAGTTGCAATTATTCAAATTTCCCTACGTTTAAACGTAGGGTTTCTTACGTTTAAACGTAAGGAATCCTACGTTTAACGGTAAGGTCCTGATGGGTTTTGAATAACTCTCTCTCTCTCTTCTATCCCCTTCCACTAGTTCTAATCCCTACGTTTCTCATCAGTTTCTTTACGTCTGGATGGCGATTTTGCACCAAATATTCAGATTTGGCACCTCTGCTCTCAAGCATAATGGATCAAAGCAATAGAGAAAGCGTAAGTGTTTCCCCTTATGATACATTTAAAACGTTTTATTGTTATATTGTTTTCCTAAATTATGTTGTATATATTTTCCAATTTTTAGTGTATTGTAGTGGTGATTAGCCTGATATTTGTTGGCCTTGTGGTGATTAGTCTGATATTGTTGACTAATAGAGGGTATTAGCCTGATTTTTCTTTATGTGAGTTGAAGTAAGGGAGAAATTTTGAAGAAGACGATTAAACTGGATTTTCTGTGTTTAGGCTGGTTTTTCTACGTCTGAACGTAGGTTTTCTACGTCTGGACGTAGAAAACTGTTCTTAAGTCCTCTTTTGTATTTTTGTATGCAGATTTTTCCAGTTTATAGGGTTTAGGTTAGTCTTGATTGTAATTTGATAAAAACATGCAATTTGTGGCTAGGTATGTTTAAATTTAGGACATTGAAGTTGATAGTGTATGAGTATGGTGTTACTATGCATTTTTTCTTGTATATATTGAGATTGATTGAGGCTTGATGGTGAGATTGATGGTTTGATCGTGCATAAGGGTGTTGTTCCTACCCAAAATGGTACTGAAAATGGCTCTGTTTTTCAGAGACCATTATTATTGGAAATATTGATCACACTTACACTTACATTAATCATATAGGTATTGGTAGCTCTGTTATTTCTTCTTTGGTATTAGATGTACTATATAGTTGATTTACTTCACAATGTTAGTGTATAAAGCTTGTGATTGACTAGTTTATGTGTGTGATTGACTTGAAACAATGCTATTTGTTAACAGTTGATTGGCACTCATGGAACTGAAGTCTACAAAGTAAAGGAAAATTTGACATGGACTTTTAGAGGAAAAGACCAAGCTCTCGGATCTTCTTGACATTCACGTGAAGGATCGATTTGAGGAACATTGAGAGGTGGGGTTTTGGAGAATTCATACAAATGTACGAGCAATCGCGCGATTTTCGCCAAAGTTTTGCAATATGTATGTTTCAGTGCCGTTTATCCGAATGTGGCCGGTGAGCTTCATTTTAGATTTGGTGAGACGACCGCGAAGTTCGGTAGGCTGGAGTTTTGCATGATGACCGGTTTTAGGTTTGGTGATCTCCCGGAAGCTCCCGATAGTTATTCCAGGTGTTTTGCTGAGGGGACATACGGCCACATCCATCATTCTGACCCAAAACCGATCACCATACCGGATATTGAGAGATGGTTATTGGATGAGGGTGAGCATCCTGAAGTTCTCTACCGTGTAGGTTTAGTCTACCTTATTCACGGCATTATGATGGGTCATGATGAGACTACTAAGGTACCTCGTGAGACCTTCTATTTGGTCGAGAATGTAGAAGGCCTAAATGACTTTCCATGGGGTACTTGGTTGTGGGATCAGACTTATAGAAAGATCTGTCGCATGATGAATACTATCACGGATTTATCTAGCACAGCAAACAAGTAATAAATATTTATAAATCCGGTTTCCCTCAAGTATAAGGATCGTAGTAAAGAGGTTGATACCGGGTCGATCTTACGGGGAACTAAACGATTGTGATTCTAGCTTTTGTCTAACCTAAACTATGTCACGAAACTAATCTAAACAGTGAATAAAAATCGAACAAAACAGAAAATAAAACTAGACAGAGGATATAATCCAAAGCTAGGAAGGATACGGGCTGCGAACCAATTCAATACTAAACTAAACTAAGATGCAAATAAAAGTAGACTAACTAAACGAATTCAAGTTTTAAGGATTAAATCAAGTGTGTAATGAACAAACGAGGATTGATCCACCTATCCAACAAGCATTGATTTCCTATCTCGATTATGTTGTGGTTTTTATCTAGGTTGTGATTCACCTTATCTAAACATGAACCCTAATTCCTTAGAAAGTTCATCTATTAATCTATTATCTTCCAATGCAAGATTAACGCGTTTCCTAACCAAAGGTGTAAACTTTATGTTTGTAATCTAGCAATTAAACCTATTAACTTCCGTTATGATAGATTCGAATTACTACTATTATTCATGATGATCTAGGGTTTATTAAGATTTCCATCAACAATAAACAATCACGAGATCTGATCTTTCCGATATAAAAGCAATTAAACGTAATAAACATGAATAAGAAACAACCTTTAAATGAAAACTCACAGTATAACCGAATAAAACGAAATCAACAATCGTTGGATGGCTTCACAATACTCGTTTGATGAAGCTTTTAGCCTCTAAACATCCTCAGCAACTCGAATTTGCAGAAATAGTACATAAAAGGTAACTAGTTTAATCTAGATCTAAAGTGCATAAAAACTGGAACAAAGGGAAGAAAAACGCAGCCTAAAGCCGCCCCTAGGTTTAGGGTTTTGAATATACGATGTATGGTCCCCTTTGTGTGGAGAAACAGCCGACTATATATAGATTTTAAAGTCGGTTTCAAAGAAGTCGGCTACGGACGCCCGTCCTGGATCCTTGAACGCCCGTCCATTCTTCATATGAACTTCAAATCGGGCCGAGTCATGATCAGACGCTCGTCCACCCAGCGTCCACCTCAGCGTCCAAACTTCCTGAATCAACTTTCCATCCCTGGATGCTCGTTCAGTTTCAGCAAACGCCCGTCCACTGGACGGGACCTGGACGCCAGTCCAATATGACTGAATTTCGATTTCTCGATCTCTATCTCTTTTCATCTTGTCAATTCCTTCATTATCTCTTTTAATCATCATATATTTCGACTCTTATCTCTTTTGATCATCATTTGAGCCTTGAAAAACGTATCTACATCATATAAAAACACCACAAAATGTAATATCGCTCAAATAATCGTAAAAACATAATTAAAGCACATAAATCAACCTATTTTGCAATTAACTCTTTTGAAATATCATTTACTCAATATATTCATTAAACACATGCTTCTTATGCGATTTAGTACAAATACGGGGAAAAATATCATAGAATATAGCATTATAAATCGTATAAAATCACCCTTAACAAATACCTACAAGGAAAGTGCAGAAGGCAGGGTGACGATACAAGGGGTTATACATGCCTTACAGTTTTGGGCTTACGAGACCCTTCAGTACATTGATGTTCCAACTATTGCTGCCACCCTCAGAGCTCTTGATGCAGCTCCTCGGATGATGAGATGGAGTTGCAAGACTACCCCTCCGCAGTGGAAGGGGGTGTTGGCGAAGGCAAGTAAGGTAATAAGCTTAATAAACATTTTCTTTTAATTATATCCGGTATGGTTAAACATTTTCTTATTGTTAATTCTAATGAAATATACATTGTTTGCAGAGCCGTATTATAGGATATCTGGCTTCAAGAGAAGTTGATAGGGAGTTGATGCTACATATGGGCATCCCTGATGCGGAGATCAATGAGCCGCCACGTGTGATCCCTCGGCCTGTACCAATTGCACGGCCACCTCCTAGACGTCCATCTACTACACAGCAACCACGCTCTGCTACACAACAGTCATCCTCTACTTCACATCCCTCTACTTCACAACAGCCTCTACCTCATCATTCACGGCGTGTCTTTGCCTGCAGTTCATACACTTTGAGATGCTACAGCGGAAGAAGATGAATCGATGAAGAAGATGAAGGCTGCTTTGGGCTTTATAGAAATGTGAAGAGAAGGATAGATAATGGGTTGAATGACATTCGGGAGGAAATTCGCCGGCAGAATGACGAGAACCGGCAAGTAATTCGAGAGGTTATACAACGGCAGAATGAGCATGGGGCGATACTTCTTGAACTTAAGGGGTTGATGCAGACGCGGTCATCCAGAGATCAGGTAAAAAATTATTTCATTGTCAATTTATTTATGCGATAAATTTAGTTGTATGTATTATGATACTAACCGGGCAACATATTTTCAGTCTACCCCTCATCGGCCTCCACCTCCTCCACCTCCATCACCTCCTCCACATGATACTGACTGGGCCACATCTTCTCAGTTTTCCCCTGATGGGTCTACACAGGGTCATCTGATCAGCATACTGATCAGTCTTCACCTGGTCAGCATACTTATCAGCCTCCACCTGGTCAGCATACACATTAGCATACTCATCCATCTCCTACCCCGTCCGCCGATGACCCGATGATGATGTTCGGGTTTGATAAGATTCTTGAAGGCATTTCCCAACCCGGGCAAGAGGGAGTGCAACTGGAGGGAGTGCAGCTGGAGGGAGTTCAGAAGGAGGGAGTCGAGAAGGATTTCGTCGACGAATTATTCGTGGAGGATCCTTATTCGGGTAAGCATTATGCTATTTATATCTAATTATTGTTTAGTAGGTTATTTATATTGAAATTTGTATTATTAACATAGATATTGTTTGTTATCGTGAATTGACGAGAGTGCCTATTTTGATGCAGATACTGTCGATGCTACTACCGAGGCTACGACCCCTCCCGAGACTACGACCCCTACCGTGGCTACGACCCCTCCCGAGACTACGACCCCTACCGTGGCTACGACCCCTACCCCTCCCGAGGCTACGACCCCTACCCCTCTCGAGGCTACGCCCCCTCCCCCTCCCGAGGCTACGACCAGCTAGACATCGGTTGTGGAGCCTGAGATGGATTATAGTAAGTTATTTGATTTATAATTTCGAAACTATAAATTATATTGTGAAAAACTATCTAACTTGTGAATGTATTGAAATTTGTTTAGCTGGTGGCCCAAGTGTTGTACAATTGGGTAAACGAAAGGCGGTTGATGCAATTGACAGAAGATTGACGTCCCGTCAGACTACTAGCCGACCACGGTATTTAACTGATGGGTCTCACATAGTCAATATGCCCAGTGATAACGTTGTGAGATGGTCAGCGTTGAAAAAGTTTCCAGACGAGCTAGAAAACAAGTTCACAACGTGGTACCAACAAGAAGATCCGCCCCCAATTGAGATTCCGACGGGGTACGCAGCTGGTTTCTGCCTTACAGAATTGTTTGGCAAGGCGTGGTTCACACGTCTCCATGGCCCTCTTTCAGAGTTAGACCGAGAAGTATATTCTTGTGACTTCATTTTCATATTTCTGAAATTTTCATATTTCTTATTTCATTATCTCTAACTTATTTTTGCATGCATACAGCATGTCGATGCGTATCTGGACCTGATACAACGGCAAATGGAAGCACATCCAGGATGCTTTCAACCGCATATGGTCATTGCATACTCTGAATTAGCCACCTTTTGCGGGCAAGGTCATGTAGATCAGGGAAAGCCGCCAGACACAACGGTCATTCCAGACTTTGTGGATCGGTACGTCAAGCAATGGGATGAAAACACCGTGATCTACATTCCCTGGTCCATTAGTTATTCTCACTGGGCAGCTGTCGAAGTGTCTATTCCCGAATGGAAGATTAGGGTGTGGGATTGTCTATCGGGGCAGCCGTATAAGGCTGATGTGAAGAAAAACATCAATGCGTGGGGTGTTTCGTTTAGGAGAGTGTTGGAGACGGATGCTCGTCTACGTCAACTCCCACAAATGGTTGATCCAGCGAAGCCTCTTTTTGATGTCAGAGTAGTAAAACCTGAATTCATACCACAAATGCCAATTCCGTAAGTGTTATAAACTTCAAACTATTTATTATATTATACAGTTTATACTATTCTTACACTATTCATATTATACAGGGGTGACTGTGGGGTATACACGGTCAAGTTCATTGAGCATTTGATGCACAAGGAAGACTTTTCTCTGATCCATCATGACAATATGCCGTTGCTAAGAAAGAAACTTTGTGTACAGCTATTTAATCAAATAGTAGATATATAGGTATTTTTGTGTATGTTGTTTTGACAAACTGTGTAGGAATTTTTGGTGTATGTTATATTTTTGGTATTTTGTTGTATGTTGGTAGCCATTTATATTTTGGGTGTATGTTGTTTTGATGAGTATTCAATCTGTTTAAAAACAACTCAACTTAAAATGCAACATTCAATTTGAATTTCTCTACGTCCAAACGTAGAGAATGTACGTCCAGACGTAGGGAATGCAACATTCTCTACGTCGGAACGTAGAGAACCTAGTCCAAATGTGTGGCTGCAACATTCTCTGCGTTTGAACGTAGATAACCTACGTCCAAACATAGGGAATGCAACATTCTCTACGTCTAAACGTAGGGAATGCAAGTACTAGTGATGTAAACCGAATCTCGTAGGATCGTTGATTAAAGCACAGCAAACGATTCAGCTTTGAAAAATATATTTTTATGGCTTTTTGAATATATATATATAACGAAAGTAACAAAAGGATATGTAAATACTCCATATCAGAATATTTACTACGGTGATCCCATCTCAGGAACACCAACCAATTACCCCGTCTCAGGATAATCGAAAGAAGTCCAATCTCTGAAAACTTTTTGAAAGAAACCCAATCTCTGAAAGTTTCTTATGATAAAAATTCAATCTCTGAATTTCAACCAAAATAGTTTTTTTGATTCAATAATAAGCTACCTATTCAAATACAAGAAAATGCCTTATATAGGCTACAGACTCCAAGTCCAATTGCCATTTTAGCAATGTGGGACAAAATAACAATAATTAAAAATAATAATAAATATAAAAGACAATTAACCAATGTGGGATAATAAAAGACTAATTAAAAGACTAAATAAAAGACTCAATCTTCCTCTTGAATTGGGTATTATTTGGGCCGCATCATTCCCTCCCTCTTCAAAAGGATTCGTCCTCGAATCAACCTGGATCGAACACGAATATCGTGCTTCCATACGTCCACTCAACCACGGAGAAACTCAGAATCACAACATCGCAAAAACATGGAATGGCGCGAGTGGAGAAATCAGCGACAACAAAATCCAAAGGGCGGCAATGCTGTAAATATGGATCCACATATACATGTGTCGCTCGTAACGCCTCCAAATCGGCAACTAAAATTGCCTACCGCACCTTTGAACCATCGGATTGCACCGGTTCGGTCCCCGGTTGGACCACAATCGATTCAGCAAGTAAGTCCACGGACATAGTGATTAGGTCAACACCAATATCCACCTTGACGTCGGCAATCTCGTCAGAATGGTCGGGTACCGGTAAAGGATAATCAATAGTAGCAATTGGAACAACATCATTAGTAAGTGCATTAGGAACCTCAATGAACTCTTCCGTGGCTGAATCAACAATAAGAATGTCTTCCTCCTCGTGTACCACAGCCGTAGGGGGGTTGGGAATAACCTGTTTATTCGATTGAGCATGTGAAGGAGAGAATTTGGGCGGTTTGCCAGCCATAGCTTCTTCACGTGTTACACCATACGGGATAAAGAAAAGTTCATCGTCCGCCTTCCACTTTGCGTCTAATTTCCTCCAACGTTCTGCACGTTCTAATTTTCGTTGTTACGCCTCACAATTTCCGTTGCAATACGTTACAATTCGCGTCGTGGATCGAGGTGTCATGTAATGCATTTAGGGCAGCCATAATTTCAGCATGTCTTCGATCGGATTCAACTTGATGTCGCTCGAAGTCTGTATGGATGTTGTCGAAAGTTGCACGTAGTTTATCCATTGCAGCAACTTGCAAATGATCTTCCAAGAACGCAGCAGATGATTCCTCGCAAGAACAGAATTTCAGGACTAAAAAATGCAGCTTTTTATGATGCTAGGGTTGTACACGATCTGCACAAGGGTTTCTTGGATTTCAAGAACAGATAGGGTTGCGAAAATAACAGCAAAATTCGATGACGTAAGGAGCTTTTGAGTGCGGCTGCAATTAGGGTTCTTGGTGCTCAAGAACGCAGCAGATTTCTTCCAATAAACGCAGCAGCTTTAATCGCCTAATCTCTGACGGCACTTGTCACGACCAAACAGTATGGAATTCGGAAAAACACAAAGAACAAAACTTGTAGAGAACAAAATTTTGGTTCAGAATGATAAGTTTCAGAATTTTTGGACAGGTATAACCCACTAAAATTGAATTCGTAAATAGATCACTCCCGGGTTATGGGTTTTGACAGAAACAGTCAACTAGGTGACGGCGACTATTGTGCAAAACCGGTCGGGACTCTGAAAAAACTCAAAGAATAAAAGTTGTAGAACAATGAATTTCCTATGTGATCACAAAATTTCATTCAATTCCAACCACCACAACTCCCTAAAAATAAAGTCGACTACAAGCTGTTCCAGAAAATCGAGCAGAATATTCCGATCCGAATTTGATCAAGATAAAATCTGAATTTGCAAAAGTGCCAAAGAGACAAAAGACAGCCAATACAAATTTCTATCTACTCGTAAATTTTGAGAATTTTTCGATATGATTTGATTAGGAAACGAATAGAACGAAATTCGTAAAGATTCATAAAATACGCAGCAGATTATGAACGCAGCTATTTCGGATGCTTTGATTACCTTGTGGTAACGGTCGGCCAAATTAGGGCTTCTTGATAATGATCAAGAAAGGATAGAATGAAGCAGCAAGTGACGAATATAAGGCTGCAGTTAGGGTTTCTCGGATAACAAGAACGCCAGGAATTTTAAGAAAACACTGTAGATTTCTGTCAAGAACGCAGCAGCTGTTGTTGCTTTAATCGCCTGAGCTCTCTGATACCACTTGATGTAAACCGAATCTCGTAGGATCGTTGATTAAAGCACAGCAAACGATTCAGCATTTGAAAAATATATTTTTATGGCTTTTTGAATATATATATATAACGAAAGTAACAAAATGATATGTAAATACTCCATCTCAGAATATTTACTACGGTGATCTCATCTCAGGAACACCAACCAATTACCCCGTCTCAGGATAATCGAAAGAAGTCCAATCTCTGAAAACTTCTTGAAAGAAACCCAATCTCTGAAAGTTTCTTATGATAAAAATTCAATCTCTGAGTTTCAACCAAAATAGTTTTTTTGATTCAATAATAAGATACCTATTCAAATACAAGGAAATGCCTTATATAGGCTGCAGACTCCAAGTCCAATTGCCATTTTAGCAATGTGGGACAAAATAACAATAATTAAAAATAATAATAAATATAAAAGACAATTAACCAATGTGGGATAATAAAAGACTAAATAAAAGACTCAATCTTCCTCTTGAATTGGGTATTATTTGGGCCGCATCAACTAGTGTGGTACATGGCAATTATTGTTGTTGTACAAGTACGAGCCATTTTTCTCATTTATTCAAACTCTTTTAAGTAGTGTAAAGAGAACCACTTCTTCACCTTTCAATTTATAATCTATACTGAAGCAAATGGATAATGATCGTTTTATTAAAGTTCTTGATGGCGGTTTCGCAACAAGTTTGGTATGTCATTATTAATTAACTTACTTTTATATCACTTGTATTATGATCAAACAAACGTGAAATGTTTCTTTTTTCATAGACACTACCTCCAGCATACGTTAATAGGTTGAACGACACGCTGAGGAACCTAGATAGGGCCGTTCTCAAAAGCCGATTAGGGACATGGGAAGTGAGGGTTGGAGCCACAGACAATGGAATTCTTCGTTTCTTTGGGGAAGGTTGGGAGGAGTATGTGGCGGCTCATTACTTGAATGAGAGGGAGTTTATAGTGTTTGAACACATGGGGGATTTCACTTTCGACACTCTTGTTTATGATCACACTTCTTGTGAGAAGACTTTTTCTGAGTCCGAGAGTGAAGAAGATGATGCAGATGATGATGCAGGTGCAGATAACCAAAATCTCCATTTTCAGACGACGCTACCAAACTGGGTATTTTCACATGGTTGTTATTATGTGGTGAGATATTTAATATATTTTTAGCTGTTTTCTTGTTTGATATTTTTTCCCCCATTTTGAAACATTATTTAAATTTGTGTGTGATTTGTAGAGTATTCCAAAGGCATTTGCGAGAATAAACGACATGTTGCGAAACAAGACCGTGGAACTGCGAATTGCCACAGGGGAATCATGGCCTGCTAGAATTGTCTATATGGTAAATCAAAAGGTTCGTTTAAGCGGGTTGAATGATTTCATTACGGACAATGACCTAAATGCGGGAGATGAATGCAGCTTTGAAGTCATTGATCAACCTATAGAAAATCACGTCGTGTTTAATGTGGTGATTACTAAATATTGAAGATCATTTATTTAGGCGTCATCCTATCCTAATTAATGATCACCCTTAGTTTATTTAAGCGTCATCTTATTGTTATCTCAATGTATCATTACTCTTTGTTTTTATGTTTGTAAGCCCTGTATATAAGCCAACGTATCATTACTCTTTTTTCTTGTGTGTAAGCCCCGTAATAATTACTGTTAGTTTTACAGAGGTAGTGTAATACAAGACAAACTTGATTCCGATTAATAACCGAATACAATCATTACTACAATCCATTAATAAAATACTACATTCTATTAATACGTTACACAATAACGATCCATTCTAATACCACCATAACAAAAATCAATGACTTCCTACCGTATTGAGTGCAAGCGGCTCTGTTATGTCCTGGATGTTTGCGGTTAGTACATACATTCTTGATGGCCTGGGCGTTCCCATTCGAAGGGATTCTAGTGGTATTAATTCTACCTCTTCTTGGAGCTCCACCGGCATCGGCATATCTCATATTAGGCACTCCGACTTTCATGTTTCTTACCGCCTCCGAACATCCCAATCCTCCTGTTAGGAATCTGGATATATGCTACCCATGTAAATCTCCTTGAAACATTCAAATTCTATAATACCGTGAAACAGAGTTCGGGTGGACTAATTCGCGTGTTCTTTGCGGGCCGTTATAGCATGCGTACATGGTATTTCCATTTTCTCAAAATAACCACAATAACACTTCCTCTCTCGTAGATTTACCGTCCCATGAAGCAAGTTATTTCCATGAACCTCAAACTCATAGGGGTTAATAGGATTAACACTGAACTTCCTTCTAGCAGTAATATTTGAAGCCACTATTTTATCGATCTCCGGTGCTAACACAGTCGCACAATCAAGCGCCTTCTGTCGTCTATCATTATACCATCTCTGCAGTGTAGCTCTAATGAATTCCAAGAGGCTAGGAACAGGCCAACGACGAGCTCCTCTAATCGCACAGTTGAAACTTTCAGCGTAATTGCTTGTCATTAAGGCGTATATTTTCCCAGGAAATTTGGCACGCGCCCACCGTTCAACACCTATTTCTTCTAGTTTTAGATATGCGCCAAGACATTGTGCCTTGATTAGGGCGTACTTTCGGAGAAATTCGGCCTCCGAGAATGTATAGGTTGTTTGATAGAATGTGTCTTCACAAAAACCGTAATCCTTCCATTTTTTTGCTAGATTTCCCTTTAAATGATGATAGCAAACACCATTATATGCATTGGGAAATACCTGACCAACCACATTTCTAATAGCCTTGTGTCTGTCAGATATAAAGCTCAAATTTTCAGCATGGATACCTTCAATGGCCACCCTCAATTGTCTCATGAAATACCCCCATGAATCATTGCATTCCTTTTCAGCAATACCGAATGCTACAGGGAATAGGTGGTCACCGGCATCTACAGCAACAGCAACAAATAGTTGCCCTGAGAAACGGGTTTTTAGATGAGTGGCGTCCACACACAAAATAGGTCGACAATACTTGAAACCACGACGACTTGCTCCCAAAGCCATGAAACAACTACCGAACCTTCCCAAATTATCAAGCTGAAAGTCAACATAGGTCCCTTCATTGGCCTCACGCACCATCCACATGTACGAGGGTATCGCGTTGTAACACTCCGTCGGTGAACCTCTAACCAGCATTCTCATCATCTCTTGAGCTCGGTATGCTTGGTCATAAGTCAACTGTACACTGTAAGTTGTGAGCATGTCCTCCATAATATGTCTGGGTTTATACTCATTGCCAAGTTCTTCCATTTTCTGACTTAGCAGACTCGCAATAACAATAGGTGTTGCTTGTCGATTGTCATTATCCGCATTCTGAGAGGCACAAGTATGCACATCATTCAACGTTGTGATCTCAAATGTATGTGTTGTATTTGTCTTCACCCTTTTCGCCCTTACATGCCATTTGCATGTATCGTTTAGACATGTGTAATACAAGCAATGTGTGTCCGACCTACCCAATCTCATCTGAAAATTATTGGCAACCGCATACGATTTTATTTTCAAATTAAAATCTTCTTTCGAATCATATTGCTTCCCAATGAACAATTCGTTCACGTCATTCATATGTAACGTACCGGTAGATAGACACTGCGGTAAATCATCATCTTCAAATGTGGGAATCCTCCATGAATAATCTTCTCATACACTAGCCCTAGCATTGGTACCCTGATTATTGTTGTCATCCTTGCCCGTTTGATCGGTTTGAGTATGAGGTGCAAACGGAGAAGCCAAAAAACTAATGACTGATCCACCAAACAAATTATATGACTGTTGGATAGGTTGAGCACGACTACTTGAAGGTTGGTTAGGAGGATACTGAAACGAATTATGTGATTGGATATTTATAACATTATAACTTGGAGGACCGAATTCAAATGGAGCAGTGTATTCACCAACCATTTCAACACGAACATGACTACTTGAAGGTTGATTTGAAAGATTATGACTTGGTCCATTGGTTCATCTCTTCAAGCTGGTCCGAAGCTTCACCAAGCCTTTGTGTAGGAACATGGTTTTCAAACCCACTACATCCATACTGTTGCTCGAATGGATTAAAATTTGGATCTGTAGCAAGTTCTTGTACCGGAGAAGGAAAATTACCAAGACTATAATCCGAATTATTGTTATCATCCGGGGCATTGCAATCTTGATTTAAATCAATGCCATCATCCTCAAATATCGGTTCATTGTTTGCCTCCACTGGTGTAGCATTCACGCAAAAAATTACATTTTTACTGTCAGAGGCCGCTTCGATATAACCATTTAGTGTCTCGTCGTCTAAGATATCATCAGGTGATATATTCCCCACACTAGCATAAGTAAACAAAGCTTTTACGCCGAGCTTTGAAACAGACCGATCAATACCAAGCCTCACATGCAATTTATCCAACAACGCATTCAATCTTATGTTCTTTCGGACAAATAATGAGAACATCGATCCATTTACATGATTCCGCCGGTTATAGAGAGGATCGTACGTAAATTCTCCGTTAAACGAGACAACAATCATAGAGTTGCGATTATCTGTTTTTTTTTTTAAAAACAATTCAAGTCATTATTAAATCATTCAATATCAACTTAGATAACAACTTAAAATGCATTATAGACATTCAATATAATAATTCAAAACCCTACCTAAGCAAATTTATCATAAATAGAAAACAAAATATACTTACACGAAAACCCTACTAATTAAACCCCAACAAGGAAAAAAAGACTATGTTTCAAACAAGGAAACTAAGACTTTTAACACTTAAAACTCTTTCACTCTAAGTTTAAGTGTGATCAATATTTCCAATAACAATGGTCTCTGAAACAGAGCCATTTTCAGTACCATTTTTGGGTAGGAACAACACCCTTATGCAAGATCAAAACATCAATATGGATAATTCCATTACTACCAACAACAAATTTCCCAGCTTCTCAAAACTACAATACCAAATCAATAATACCAAAGTTTACTACAATCGAACAATACCAAAGACTTAAACACACTACTTAGATGTATAAACATTACATAAACAACCTACTTAAAACACACATTTCGGTTAAATACATATCATTACTACAATATAAATAACATAATCACTACTTAAAACACACATTTCGATAAATACATATCATTACTACAATATAAATAACATAATCACTACTTAAAACACACATTTCGGTTGAATACTTATCATTACTTACACCAAAACTTAGTAATTAAACCCTAAACAATAACACTAAGAAATGACTTCAACAAACTACTTAGATGTATAATCATTACATAAACAACCTACTAAAAACACACATTTCGTTTAAGTACATATCATTACTAGCATAAATAAC
The DNA here is from genome assembly GCA_026214975.1 of Gentiana macrophylla. Lineage (NCBI taxonomy): Eukaryota > Viridiplantae > Streptophyta > Magnoliopsida > Gentianales > Gentianaceae > Gentiana > Gentiana macrophylla. The sequence goes on along the minus strand of CM047815.1, from coordinate 98,945,659 downwards.
ATAATCACATTGAGCACTTTAATTAAGACAAATTACATAGCAAAAACTTACCCATTTGAGCACTTAAATGATGAAAAAATGGACTTGAAAGATGAACAAATGGACTTGAAAGAAGAAGAAATGGTTAGAAAATTGATATTAACTTGAAAGACTCTGAACAATGGCCCGTTCGTGTGATGTATATTAAACAAGTACCTTACAACAACATTAATTGCCATCTACCACTTCCAAACGTAGATAATATAATTTAAAACGTAGGAAACCTACGTTTAAACGTAGAACAATGCGTTTGAACCTACGTTTAAACGTAGTGAAATACACATAATTGAACTTCCTAATTTATTGAATTTCCTTACGTTTAAACGTAGTTAATCTACGTTTAAACGTAAGAACCCTACGTTTACTGCTTTGATTTGTGTCAGATAGCTATTTGAATTCCTTACGTTTAAACGTAAGGAACCTTACGTTTAAACGTAAGGAACACTATGTTTACCTGAATTTCCATGTCAGAAAAGGCACGACCTGATTTTCAAGTGCAGGACTGACACAACCTCATTTTCCAATTTCTGCTAAATGAAGTATATTACACGGTAGTCCTGAGGTCTCAGGACCAAGATGATTTGAGCTCGAGACTCACTAGCTAGCTTTGTGTAATAATTTCGTTTGATGGTTTGAGTTATCATGAATCTTAAACATACACATGATGTAATGGTTTAAATTTTAAACTGACGGTTTAAATAAGGTTCATACAGTTTTTTCGGTCGTTAGTCAATATGGAGAATTGGCCTTATGATATTGGTAGCTGGGCATAGGCAGGGGCGGACACACGTGTGCTATTACAGGATGCACATATAGCGCTAAAATAATCAATTACTTAAGTTTTACCGATAAAAAATATTTATGGACATCATTAAAAAAATTAAAAAAATTTATGGACTACGCTGAATAAATATCTTGCGCCCGTCACTGGACATAGGTCGGTTGGACTATGATCTATATATATACCACTTCCGTCCCAAAATATAATACTGTTTAGTTTTTTAGTTCTGTCTCATAGCATAAGTCCATGTACATTATCAATTAAGCATTTAATATATTTTTCTTCATTTTACCCTCCATTTAATATATATATTCACCCTATTTTCACTATTTTACAATAATTTTATTAATGACAGTCAAATGATATTTTAGACTTACACATTTTCATAAACTTTGCAAAAATATTAAATAAATTTATATTTTAAAACGGAGATACGACAAAGTAAACACTTACATTAGGGCGAAAAATAAAGAACGACAACACGTAAAATGAGACATGTATGCATTCATTAGTGCCAGTGGGGATCAAATCAACACATCTTTATCTTGTTTGAAAGCTCTTTCAGGTGGAAAATATTTGTGTAGTGTCTTTATTCGTGTGGAGACACCGTGTGCTGAATCTGAACCATATAGTATCAGATTAAACCACATGGTAACTCCACACAAATACACTCACTACGTATGAATTTAATTCCCCTTCAGGTCTTAAATTTATTTATTAGTTGCCTATTCTTTGGTGGTACTCTTTTTAAGGTCTTGACCCCTATCAATTTATTGATTATTAATGAATGGGAAAATTTTGGTTCGCCACTCCACGTAAGGTGAAGTACTCTTGGAATGATCAGAACCACACAGTTTATATTCAAGATACAAATCGTGTGATTCTGATTACTCTACGGATCGCAAGATTTTAGTTGTGTGGTTCGGATTACTCCATGGATCATTCCACCCTACGTGGAGTGCCATGTAAAAACCATCCATTGTACGTTTGTTAGGACGGAATGGAATGGAATGGAATTCATTCCATTCCAATGTTTGTGTATGATTGTGAGGGAGTGGAATGGAATAAAATTTTATTCCAATGGAATAAAAAAGTCAATTTTCATTCCTTCCAAAAATTGATAGAATGCGATGGAATAAAATGAAAATCGACAAAACACATGGGTGATGGGGTAAAAGTGGGTGGGTGGGTGGTAGGGTAGGGGTGGTAGGTAAAGGTAAGAGTGGGTGGTGGGTGGTGGGTATGCATAGGGGTGGGTAGGGTGGTGGGTAAGGTAGGGTAGGGTGGGTACGGTAATATAGGGTAGGGTGGTAGGTAAGGTAGGGCAGTGGTGGGTATGGTAGGGAGGTGTGATATGTAGGGTAGGGTGGTGGGTAGTGTAGGGTGGGTAGGGTAGGAGAAGGGTAAGGTGGGTAGGTTAGGGTAGGGGTAGGGGTAGGTAACATAGATGGTGGGTAAGGTAGGGTGGGGTGGTGGGTAGGGTGGTGTGGTAGGTAAGGTAAGGTGGTAGGTAAGGTAGGGTAGGGTAAGATGGTAGTACGGTAGGGTAGGGTGTGGTGGTAGGTAGAGTAGGGGTGGGTATGGTGGTAGGTATGGGTGGGTGATGGTGGAGTAGAGTAGGTGGTGAGGTAAGGTAGGTAGGATGTGTAGGGTAGGATAGGGTGATGGGTAAGGTTGGGTGGGTAGGGTAGGGTGGGGGTGGTAAGTAAGGTAGGGTGGGTAGAGAGGTAAGGTGAAGTGGGGTGTGGGGTAGGGCTACCCCAGCCCACCCCACCACTTCCACCATATCCTACATTTTATTCCATTCTTTCACATCTCAAACGCAGTGATGAAATGAATTTATTCCATTACATTCTATTTCATTCATATTACTTTATTCCATTCCATTCTATTTCTGCGTAACAAACATGTCATTAATGAATGACCCATTCCATACTTCTTTTTTGAGTTAACATTTCATCTTTTAATTCATATTACTTTATTCTATTCTACGCGAAATATTATTGTGGACAACACGTGCAACTCTTGCGGAACTCAGATTGAGTTTATCCTACATGCGCTTAGAGACTATAATTGGGTGCACATGATGGGAAGGATGTTGTTCACCATTAATACTGGGATGAATTCTTTAATACCCACGACGTCCCGGATTGGCTTGACAACTGCCTTCAGAAGGATATGTATAAGAAAGATAACATGGCGTTTTGGAGATTTCTCTTTCGGGAATTAATCTCAAGTATTTGGTTTTGGCGCAATGAAGAATTTCATAATGAAGAACAACATCGGCCCCCTAAATCGGTTTTCATATCGCAAGCTATCTGGAAAGCAAGAGAATTACATGTAGCATGGCATTCTTAGCTCTGTAGCTTCTGTTTAAATTTGTTATGTATAGCTTTTGTGCTTTTTCTTGAACAGTTGTACAGTTTTTGTTTCATCTAATATAAATATCCCCTTCAAACCAAAACAAAACAAAAAAAAAAAATTTATGTTGTTGAAAGATATATATAATTAACATATTAAAAAAATAAAAAGAAAGATATTAAACAATTTAATATTTTAGCATGCATCATTTTTTTTTAGGGGTTAGCATGGATCATTAAGTGAGTGTTTATAATAAAGAGTTATGACTAACATGGTATAAATAGCCGCAGACCCGCCTCTAGACATATTCCTACAAGTCTATGGCCTAGAGCTCCGAAAATTATTTGAATTGGTGTTGATTTTTTGTGATTCAATGATTTTTTTTTAATTTAAAACACGTGTCACATCTTTTAGAAATTGGTTGTTTCTTCCGGAATGACCCCATTTTGATATGACTTAATTAGAACCTCTATTATTCAGGGACACGCGAGTCATATATAATGCCATAACAAGGCCAATAAAAAGACAATACTTGAAATTATAAGCGGAAATGCAATATTGTCAATGAGGTTTGAACATTTTTTACTGCTCTGATATCATGTTGAATTACTATCTTTAAAAAAAATTAAATTAAAAAGGTAGATAACTAACATACAGGGAATGTCATCACATACTTCACCAAATGTACCATATGTATTGCAACTTATAAGTTATACACACATATTATTTCTTAAAATAAAATAAAATGGTCGAGCCTCGTTCGAAAGAGCCTCCATTGTCATGCCATAGAACTTTGTAGTTGTAGATGATGTAAATCGAAGGTTATATATCATTGGTCTAGTTAGGAAAAAAGATTGTCTATTAATATTATCTTATGATTTGCCTCTGGAGGTTTTATTATTTCTTTCTTATATGTCTCACATACTCACTTGTGTAGTTTAATATATATCTAAATTTTATGTTGTACAAGATTGGAATATATTAAGATTTTTTGAATAAAATACATTTAGTTTATAAAAATATTATTGTCACAATCACTCTAACAAAATAAATGTCACGACCTGAAAAATCAATGAAACCATTCATTATGTTAAAACAAGACTACTCATTAAATAAAGGCCACGTAATAAATGGTCCAACTTGCCGATTGTGTTGCAACATTTAATGTGTCATATAATGTGATATTTGAGGTGTCAAAATGATCATGACATTAACATTACTCTCCTAGATGATAACTGAGAAGCATTACATATCATTATCATATTTTTTTTTTAAAAAGTAAAATTAATACCAATATAAAATTATGCGTTATTGGAACACATGTTGCAATAGGGGGGACTCAAACAAATTTAAAATAAAATAAAAAATAAAAACAAATTAAACATTGCTTCTAGAGATTAAAAAGCTTATGCACCTTCCAGGAAACACAAAACATGAAGAAGAAAAAAAATGAAGTACTTTAGCAGATAATGATAACAATGTACAATTAATAATTCCATGAAAATTTTGCGAAGTCTAAAGGCTCTCAAACAAAGCAGTCATTATCTTGCTTTGAACCACTTTGTAGATTAGGCAAAGGCTAATATGTTTACAGATTCATGTATTTGCTCACTTGTTAGTTTTCAGTCACTTAATTATTTTTCCCACGTTCATTTTAACCTTTTTCAATATTTTTTTAATCTTTTTTTTTTTATCATTTTATTATTTTATATTCATTTAATTTCCCTTTATCACTTTTTTTCCCTTTTTATATTGGGAGAGTGGTTTAAAAAGACAAAAAAAGAGAAGGAAAATAGGAATCAGAACAGTGAAAATATAAATTGGGTGATAAGGACAAATCCACCGTTCATAACCCCAAATCCATCAATTCTTCTGATGATTGAATCGACCAAAATCTAATGTTTCACTATCACAGTGGAATAAAGATATGTTATTTTTACCCGAAAAAAATTACATTATCCTTTTTTCATATTTCTATACTCAAATTGTCTTTTTTAACGATAAACTCTTTATATTGTGTATGTCAATTTCCAGCAGCTTGATTTTAACCCGTCACCTTTTGTCTATTTCATAATTTGGGCTCAGTTAACAAACTGCTCTAGTTTCACTCACTGACGTGTAGGTTTAATAGAATTAATTAGTACAGTACAATAATTCCTTTAAATTTATTATTCATATTAAGATAAGGAATTAAAAACATTCTGACGGCGCTACTTGAAAATCCGGAGGACCGAGTGCCGTCCACGCCCGGTCGTACTCATAACCGCATCAGGTCTCCAAGGTGATAAACAGAAAAGATAACTCTTCCGGAGGCTCTCGCCGAAGTCTCCGGACTTCCTAACGTTTCCGTATGTCATAATGATTCGGTATTACTTAGACCGTTATAACAATGTATTTTTTTTGTAGTATCCACTTTTTTAAAAGTAGGAGAACAATAAAACTAAGTAGACACTTGATCTATTATGACTTAAATAACGTAAGTAGAGTTGAGTTTTGAGGCGTTACGGGTGATGTTAAAACCAATAATTAGACAAAACTAATTGTCACGCCGTGAGAGAAGTGAGAGAAGGTGAAGACCACTTTTTGAATTCTCTAATAGAGTCACGTCGGTGACGTCAATTTTTAAGAGTGGAGAATGTCATATATATATATATATATATATATATATATATATATATATATATATATATATATATATATATATATATATATATATATATCAAAATGGAGAAAAGAGAAACACTAACTGGTATAAAGTTGAGACATGATATATAAATTTTGTAACTTTGTTTATAACCTTTTAGGTGAAGAAAGACGATGGTCTAAGTATTAATTGGGTTTATTATGACTCAAGTTATATCGTTAGTTCCGAGTTCTGGGTATAACCATTTCTCAGGATACTAATAGGATACGGTAACCATTTCTTAAGGAACTTATCAAAGGACTACAAAAGTGACGTCCACCGTCTTAACGTTACCCACCAGAGGACTACGCATGACAATTATTACCATATATCATCTCTCATAGTGTGACATTTAGTTCCTTCTAATGCGGGATACTAGTATATTACGGTTTTCTTACGGAACTCCACCAAAAGACCACAAATGTGGGCTCCACCGTCTTTAAGAACGTATCCCACCAGAGAACTATAGATGTGGTGTCCACCGTCTCTCGTGGTTTGATGATTATTCTACTATTGTCTTTCACGGTCTCTAGACTCTAGTTGTTCTAAAGCCACACTTAACGCCTCAAAAATCGAGTCTAGTGTTGTAATTGAGACATAATTAATTCAATAATTACTTGGTCCATCAAAGAGATTGCTCGATAGCCTATTTAATGCCTAATGTAACGCCTCAAACTTGAGTCTAGTGCCGCACGTAAGACATAATTGATTCATTAATTGCTTAGACACATTATATATCCTCACATGACCTATAAGGGTTATTGTTAAGGTCAAGTGCTTACCGTTGTACTAAAACCAATTGGTAGTAGTAAATGTGCTACTATATTTTCTTATACACTTTAACACGCCCCCTCAAATGTGGGCCAATATCAAGGCTATGCCAACTAGGCACACAACAAGCCTGAGCCAGCTAGACTCACAAAGGCCAACTGGCCAGCCCAACACTTGCACATTATAAACCGTTGTACTAAAACCAATTGGTAGTAATAAATGTGCTACAATATTTCCTTAAACACTTTAACATGCCCCCTCAAGTGTGGGCCAATATCAAGGCTATGTCAAGTAGGCACACAACAAGCCTGAGGCAACTAGGCTCACAAAGGCCAACTAGTCCAGCCCAACACTTGCACATTATAAATGGTGGAAAATAATATTTGCAGCGGGGTTTGAACCCAAGACCTTTGGCTCTTTGATACTATGTTAAGATCAAGCGCTTACCGTTGTGGGCCAATATCAAATCTATGCCAACTAGGCACACAACAAGCCTGAGTCAACTAGGCTCACAAAGGCCAATCAGGCCAACCTAACACTTGCACATTATAAATGGGGGAAAATAATATTTGCAGTGGGGTTTGAACCAAGACCTTTGGCTCTCTGATACTATGTTAAAATCAAGCGCTTACTGTTGTACTAAAACCAATTGATGTTACTAAATGTGCTACTATATTTCCTTATAAATTTAAGAGTGTGGGCAATCTGTCCAACACTTGCACAATTTTATTTCAAGAGTGTGGGCAATCTCTCCAACACCCCTCAAGTGTAGGCAGTCTCTCCCAATACTTGCACAATTTTTTAAATACCTCCCTCAAGGCAATATCTCCCAACACTTGCACAATTTTTTAAATACTCCCCCCGTTCCATAATAAGTGATGCAGTTGCCAAAAACACAATATTAAAAAGGTGAGTTAATACTTCAATTTGAATGACAAAATGACTAAACAGCCCTTAGTGTATAATTAATACTCCTTCCGTTCCATAATAACTGAGGCAGTTGCCAAAAAAAATTGTTCCATAATAACTGAGGCAAAATATTTTCCAAAGCAGCATTTATTGCTAATTTTTCTACTTTACCCTTTATTTAATACTAGAGTAGAAGTTAAAAAGAGGATTGCATTAATTGTATTATAGGGACTTTTTAGTCATTGCATCTGAAAAGTCATAGCATTAAATCACTTTCTTAATAAGCGTATTTTTGGCAACTGCCTCAAATATTTTGGAATGGAGGGAGTACAATATTGTTTTTATTCTCTCACCGCTTAATAAATAAGGGTAATGGTAGGAAAAACACAATAAATACTGCGTTAGAAATCTAACCGCCTCATATAAAATGGAACAAATTAGTTTGGCAATTGCTTCAGTTATTTTGGAACGGAGAGAGTAATATTCAACCAGAGTTCGATCCCATGACATCTTGCTCTGATACCATGTTAATATCAAGCGCTTACCGTTGTACTAAAACCATTTGGAAGTAAACGTGCTACTATATTTCCTTATACACTTTAACAGTTATCTCAAATTCTTACACTTAAACAAACAAAAAAATAAGAGTAATGATACGAGCACAACGGTTGTGCCACAACGAGTGACACAACGGTAATCTGCACCGTTGATTATGTTAGTTTACATCATGATGAATTTAGACTCATCATAATCAACGATCTGCATTCACCAATTATGTCATTCATCGTTACAACCGATAGATTATCTCTTATTTTACTAAAAAAAGTAACAAGTTTAACCAAAATTACTACAAAACCTCTTTATTTCTCAACATTATATCAAAACATTTTTTTAATACGTAAACAAGGTTAATTCTGACTGGATTGACTTAATTAAAAAAAGATATAACTATTCATCACATTAATATAACTGAGACTTTTCATGTCATTCACATTTTTAATTAACCACTAAACTATTTACGTCACGTATATTAGAAGCACATGCAGGGCAACAATACGCAGAACCTTCCTGCAACAGGGACCAATATACCTAAACATGTCCAATTAATTTGTTTTGTATTTAAAAGCATCTGACATCCTTTAATTAACCAATTTAATTAAAGACTTAGAAATTAGGGTGCATCATATTACCAAGTCATGAAGAACAAAAATTTTATCCTGGTCCTGTCATAAATATGACATGGTGGATCAGATCCAATCAAATGTAGGAATGATGACATGTATCCCTTCTTTGTGGAAAGTTTTTTCTCAAATTTACAATATTGTCATCGTTTTTATATAGTGGACCAATGCTGACATGATGTGCCTAGACCATGATAAAACTACTCCATGAAGTCACATAAGTTTTATGTTCATCTTTAGACTTTGGAGTTGTTTATGTTTTTGTGTTTTCTTTTTCGACATGTAAAATCTTATAAATTAACTTGAATGATATGTTTGCAATTAATTGGTATAACATCTATCACAACAAAGTGTAGAATAGCATAGTATTGCAAAATGTTTCGATGTCTCGCGAGGCCCCGTGACACATTGTTGGGGTAGTATATGCCTTTCGTTTCCTCGTATTCATGTCTTAATATTTAGGTGGGTCTATTGACATTCATTTATTACTTCTGGCACGACGTTTTACGTGTTAAAATTTGTGTGTAATCATGTTGGCGGAATTAATTACTCGATATCAATAGAACTCTTCACTATTTATTCTACGCATTTCTTGCACCATTGGACATTCGTATAAAGGCCTAAAATGTAAGCCCAAATTGTATGTATACCAAGCCCAAAGAGGTTTGTTTCATGGAATATGAGTCTGAGCCCATTTTATTCCTCCAACCTAGTGTCTGTGGAGTAGAAAAATAAAAAGATACTCCCTCCGTTTTTTTTATCTCATCATATTTCGCCATTGTCGTTTTTATTTATATCTGTCGTTTTACATTTCCATGCAAAGCGTTTATTATTTTTCCTCCTTTACCAATAAAATATTTACATCTCCAATAAAAAAACACAATTCCAATATAAAAACTCCTTTACCAACAAAACATTTACATCTCCAATAAAAAAATACATTTCCAATACACATATTAATTATTTTCTTAATTTGTGTGATTCTTCTCTCTGCGACATATATATAAAAACGGAGGGAGTAGCATTTATGGAAAGGGAAAATAATAAAAATCATTACGTTTAACCGGGTAATACTACGATCATAATCACTCAGCTATAACAAATGATTAATGTGGCCTTGTGGTAATTACCGTGACCCTTAACCCAGTGATTCCGGATTCGAATCCCAGTAAGTACAAAAATATATGTGCGTATATTTCGTATCCGTCAAACAAACAAAAAAATTATGGGTCCAACATCATGATAAAAAAATAAGTCGTATTACTCGTTATGGTTTTTGATAACTCGTTACGGTTAAGTTATTGTGCTCGTAAGTTGTGAAATTACATAATTTTCTGGAATAATAACTTTTGTTTCAACTATCATGGTCAATTGGTCATCATGTGTAACAAGCATATGCCTTTGTAATCTAAAAAAATTATCGTTTGATTGACATTTGAAGAAGAATCAATTGAAAGTGGAATTTCAAACAAAGGTCAAAACATCAGAATATTTGATTTTATTCTGCCATATATATACAGTCAAACCTTTTTAGTTTTAGATTAGATTAAATTCAACTCAAATATGGATGGGCACATCAAAAATTTAAAAACTTGGAAATATTCTATCTTTCGATGTTCCCAAGGAATTAGACTTTCCTCTCTTTGATATATATTCGACTTTGAGCATTGCTATGAAGTCATGATTCCAATTGATTTAGGAGGTTGATTTTGACTGGATTTTGATTCCAATTGATTTAATATAATCATTTTAAGCTGTGATCGTTACGAATTTATCAAGAATCTTATAAAAGATAAATTGAAGTGTACATGAATGCATATGTAGTGTTAGAGATCTCTTTCTGAATGATAGAATTCGGTTTTCTAAATATGCATGTATTTTGTTAGGCTTTTCAGAGAACTGTTTAGAATTTCTATGTTGTTCTATCTGATTATGAGGAACATAATAGAATGGACAAGTATGTGACATATGAACGATGACCTCATTTATATAATTGATCATATTTTAGGTATTTCTAGTTACCCGTCATAAAACAGTAATTACTTCTTTAGTCACTACACATTAAAAACCTACACTTTAATGATATATATTACTGCCCAATACTAGAAAACCGTGGTAGGTTACCTTTAATCAGACTAATGATTATTGAGAGTGTTAGAAAGTAAGGACTAATGTGGTAATTAGACAAGTTATGTCCTTATCTAGTAATTATCCTTGTATTGGATACTTGGCACATTATGGTGCATCATCTAGATCTATCTTAGATTCTCCTATCTAGTATATGTACTAGACTGATGTAAACGTTTTCAGTATGATTCAATAATATAACAAATCTGTTATTTTGTCTTGGTATCGGAGCCTTTCATGGCCAACGCCACCTCAGCCGCCGGAAGTTCATCTCCGGCGAGCTCTCTTCCAGTTCGTGGTTCTTCTGTTGAGCTATCAACCACCTCCATCAACATTGGATCTCTTACCGCACCAATTTCTGTTTCTGCAACTACCATTTCACCAAGAATTGGAGGTTTTCTGTCTACACCACCGTCAGCTGCCATAAACACCACCATCCAGCTGCCACCGCTCTCCGATTATGGTTTTCTCCGTCCTGGTGTCATGTTTTCAGGTTTGAGTCGTACTCCTCCACCTTCATTTCCTTCATACATGTCATCACCACCACCACCTCCATCTCTGCTTTCTGCAAGCTCGTATGTCAGACCTGTTACTCCTTTTGGTGGAACCCTTACTCAAACTTGTAATGTCAAGCTTGACCGGTCCAATTATTTGTTATGGAAGTCAACTGTTCTTCCGATTATTCATGGCCATAGATTAGATGGTCATCTGTTTGGTACTTCATCCTGTCCACCATAGTTTCTGGGATCTACAACAGCGTTTGGATCAATTCCTAATCCTGCATATGATGATTGGGTAGCTACGGATTCTCTGCTTGTTGGTTGGCTGAACAGTTCAATGACCGAGCAAGCTTTGGTTGAGACCATTGGATGCAATACAGTTGCTGAAGTTTGGAGCACCTTGGAGGTTCTTTTCAATAATATATCTGAAGCTAGGATGTTGGAGTACAAAGGGGCACTTACTAGAACAGATAAAGGCAACAAGTCTATGGTAGATTACTTGGCTCTTATGAAATCCTATTCTGATGGATTAGCTGCTGCTGGATATCCTGTTTCTACCTCTGAATTGATTCTTGCTGCTCTAGGTGGTCTAGGTAAAGACTATGAGTCGGTTATAATCAACATAACTTCCAGAATAGGCTCTCTTTCTTGGCAAATGGTTCAATCTCAACTTGTGACTCATGAAAGATTGTTGGCTCATTTTAATCCCTCTATGAATCTGGATGTGCCTTCTCCTGCTGCTCATTTGGCTACTCAAAGGACTGGGAACTACAGGCCAAATATCAACTATAGACCCTCTGGTGGTAACAATTCACAGGATTCAAACAGAGGCAGGGGAAGAGGCAATAGAGGAAGAGGTAGAGGTGGAAGAGGAAATTCTGGACCTAGACCTGTCTGTCAGGTATGCTCAAGAACAGGTCACATTGCTGCAAATTGTTATCACAGATATGACTCCTCTTACACTGGTCCTGCTCCAACCAACAATTCTGGAAATACAACACCATTTCAAAACTCAGGATCCAGACCTAATTCTGCTTATGTGGCTGCAGAAGACACTTTTATGGACCCCTAGTTGGTATGCAGACAGTGGAGCTACCAGTCATATGACTTCATATCTCAATAGTCTTCATCTGAGTTCAGGATATGAAGGATCAGATGCACTGACAGTGGGTAATGGTGAGTCCCCTCCTATCACACACATTGGTCAGTCTAATATTTCTGGTAATAACAGCTCTACTCTTTTGATGAATCATATCCTCCATGTTCCTAGTATAACTAAGAATCTTCTTAGTGTTTCTAAGTTAACCTCTGATAACCCTGTGTTTCTTGAATTTCATGCCAATTGTTGTTTTGTGAAGGATCTAGCTACAAAGAAAATCCTGCTCCAAGGAACACTTAAGAATGGTTTGTATCAGCTGCATCTTCCTGTCCCATTGAGCTCTCTTCACTCCAAATATCTTGCTGACAAGCAGTCTTCCAGTCAGTCCCTAATCAAGAAAGAGTTTCCTCTTCAATCTAGTTCTAGTTTTCCTAAAGTCCTTGTTTGTAATGAATCTAAGGGTAGTGCTGCCAATGTTTGGCATAGAAGGTTAGGACACCCTTCTGAAAGGGTTTTGAATCAAGTTCTTAAACTTTGTAATGTTTCCTTGAAAAGCAATGAAGTCCTTTCTTTTTGTGAAGCTTGTCATTTGGGTAAAGAACATGCTCTTGCTTATCCTGTGTCTAATTCTAAAACTGATATACCTTTTGAACTAGTTCATTCAGACCTTTGAGGGCCTGCACCCATCACCTCTACTGCTGGATATTCCTATTACATACATTTTGTAGATGATTGTACTAGATACACTTGGATATACCCTTTAAAACTTAAGTCTGATGCTCTTAATGCTTTTGTCCAATTCAAAAAACAAGTTGAAAATCAGTTTAATACTCATATCAAGTGTCTTCAAACTGACTGGGGTGGTGAGTTCAGGTCTTTTATTCCTGTTTTACAAGAATCTGGTATTCAGTTTAGACACCCTTGCCATCATGCTCATCCTCAAAATGGTAGAGCTGAGAGAAAGCATAGAGCTATAGTTGAAATGGGACTCACTCTTCTAGCACAGGCCTCTATGCCCTTAAAATTTTGGTGGGAAATTTTCTTGCATGCTGTGAGGTTGATTAATTACTTGCCTTCATATGTGTTAAGTCACAAATCTCCCTATGAATCCCTTTTTGGTAAACTACCTAATTATAGCATGTTAAAAGTCTTTGGGTGTGCTTGTTACTCAAATCTTAGACCTTATCATCAAAGAAAGTTCCAGTTTCATACAATTAAATGTACTCATTTAGGTCTCAGTGCTGCTCATAAAGGATATGTTTGTCTAGATCCTAATGGTAGGATATGTGTCCAGAGATGTGTCTTTTGATGAACTTAGTTTTCCTTATTGCAAAACCACAAGTTGTCCTGGTCATGTACCTTCCACTCCTAACACCTCCATGTCCATCAATCCTGTTCTTACCTTGCCTACACAGTATCATCAGTTCTTGTCATCTAACACCATTGACTCTCATGGCTCCTCATCTTCTGGTAAAGAACCAGTTTCCACTGGCCACATCAGTCCACCAGTCTCACCAATTCTGTCTACACCCTTAATCACTCCATCCACACAGTCTAGTCATACTCCTATTGGTCATTCCTCCATCAGTCCTATGAATCTTTCTCATATCAGTCCTTCTAATCAAAATTCTGCTCATAGCAGTTCTTCAAATGAGACTTCTTCAGGACCCTCTAGTTCCAGTTCTGATCTCTCTTCCTCATCTCCTGGTCCTGTGTATCCTCCTCTTTCACACTCTTCTCCTCCTGTGTCTACACAAATCAATCATCACCCCATGCAAACCAGGGCCAAAAGTGGCATCTTCAAGCTCAAAACCTACTCCTACTTAGCCACATCTCACCCCTCTGATGGCTCACCAGAACCTACTACAGTTGTTGATGCTCTGAAGGATCCTGCTTGGAGAAAGGCTATGGAAGAAGAATACAGTGCCCTTTTAAGGAATCATACCTAGGACTTGGTTCCTAGTTCTCATGCTCATAATCTTGTTGATAACATATGGGTTTTTAAGGTAAAGCTTCATCCAGATGGTAGTGTAAACAAGTACAAAGCTAGACTTGTTGCCAAGGGTTTTAGTCAAACACCTGGACTGGACTACACAGAGACCTTCAGTCCAGTGGCCAGGGCATCAACTATAAGAGTCATTCTTGCCCTAGCAGTGGCTCTAAACTGGCCTGTCAGACAAATAGACATCAATAATGCCTTTCTAAATGGCACCTTACATGAATCTGTGTTTATGACTCAACCTGCAGGTTTTGAAGATCCAAACAGACCTGATTATGTTTGTCACCTCAAAAAGGCAACTTATGGGTTGAAACAGGCACCCAAGGCCTGGTTTGCTGAGCTGAGTAAACAATTACTGTCCTGGCAGTTTTGACAGTCCAGAGCTGACACTTCACTTTTTATTTTTCAGTCTGGCAAAATATTTCTAAATGTTTTAGTCTATGTGGATGATATTATGATTACAGGAAATAGCCAGGACCTGATCCAACAGTTTATTACAGCTTTAAATGTGAGGTTCTCACTGAAAGACCTGGGGGAGTTGCATCATTTTCTGGGGATTCAAGCTTATAGAGATCAGACTGGTTTGTATCTGTCTCAGCACAACTATGCTACACAGCTTTTAGACAGGCTTAAGTTGCAGAATCTCAAGCCCTGTACAACACCTATGGTAGTGGCTCATAAAGATCCTCCTTCAAATGAACCAATGAGCAATCCTACAGTGTATAGAAGCACAATTGGGTCCTTACAGTACTTGACTCTTACAAGGCCAGATGTGGCCTTTGCTGTGAACACACTAACCCAGCATATGCAGTCACCTACATTGGAAATTGGCAGCAGGTTAAGCATCTCCTGAGGTATATCAAAGGAACCCTATACTATGGTTTACACTTTAAGTCTGAACATCCTCTGGTTATTCATGGTTTTAGTGATGCTGATTGGGCGTGTGATAAGAATGATAGGAGGTCTGTTGCTGCATATTCTATCTTTTTAGCCAGCTGTTTGTTGTTAAGGGCTAAATTGTAGTATTTATACATATATTTTATATATCAATTTTCTCCCATATATGTATGATTTTCATAGAAATCGAGCTTATAATTGATTAATTGAGTAAATGGTGTTTTTAATAGTTAAATATGAAAACGTATCGATTTATATGCTTATTTGGTGATTTTACGTTGTTTTGGAATCGTGTTACGTTTTGGTATGTTTTTCGATGTGTGTAGATACATATCTTTGATTTGGAAGAGGCTAAATTCGAATTTGAAGTGTTGATGAAGAGATAGAGATGATACAAGATGGATAAAGATGGAAGAATCAAGATAATTATCAAGGAATCGAAGTCCAAAGAAAGCCAGACGGCGTTCATCCGAGCTGCAGACAGCGTCCAAGATCGAACGGGCGTTTGATGAAGTGGCGGCGTCCAGGAGTCGAAACTAATACGAGAGAGTTCGAGACGTTGGCTAAACTAGCGTCGATATCCGTCCAAGCATTCCGGACGAGCGTCCGACATAGCAAACGGGCGTCCACCGCCGTTTTTGCTGAAACCGACTTAGGTTACTATAGCAGCCGCCTCTGTTTTCTATTTAAAGAGCAGCAGCCCAAAACCCTAAAATATACACAATTTCTCTTCACATCAAAAGCGAGGGCAGCAGCCGACTTTGGAGATTTGAAGGCCGGTCACCCGAGCCTTGTGCTCGGGTGAACCGAGGTTAGATTAGGAGTAGTTTAGATGCTTTTCGTTTTCGTTCTTGGATCAATTCATGTATGAGACTATGTGAGTTCTTCTTGATTTATTCAATTCAGTTTTTCTTCATGAGTTTAGTTCTTTTTGTATCTTTTCTATGTGTTTATGATGCCATAAGAATAGATTGGAAGATTTGTTTTCTATTGATGTTTATAATACGGAAGTTGCATAAACGTTAGATCACCATGGAAAGATAGGATTTTTAATCGTTAATGATGACAAGTTAATCGATTAATTATCTAGGTTGTTAGATTCTAAAATACGAGAGTTAACCTGAATCTACACCGAGTGTTGTATGGAAATCGGTTTCAACTTACGAGAGAGTAGAGATTGATAAATTGGATTTACTAAGGAATTAGAATCCGTAGCTTGAGAATAAATTCACTAAGGAATTAGGGGTTTATGTCTCGTGAAAAGGTGAAACCACAAATCGAATTAGAATCATGAGATTAACTAGGATTGAGATCACATAGGTTTGTATATTGGTTGTTTGATCCCATGTCTTTAGTTTAGATTGTTTTATTTTGTTTTCTAGGTTAGATTTATTTGATTTGTTCTTTGTTTTTTATGTCTCTTTCTTTCGTTTATTTCGTTTAAGAGTAACAATTTAGGAGATTAGTGAAATTAGATTCAACATCCCTTTTCCCTGTGGATCGACCCTGTACTTACCCTACTATGCTATCAACTACCCGATATTTGGTCGGTTAGGAGTTAGTTTGCATGTTAAGTATAGGTTTATAAATTTTCTTTTGTTTTTATGATGCAAAATCCTCCCAACAAAAGTGGCGCCGTTGCCGGGGAATAGGTGTCATGTTGAATCTGGTTTTGTTAGTTCTCGATTTTGTTACGTTTATTTTTCGTTTTTAATAAAAGTAGCGTATACCAAGTTGAGAGTTTTTATTTTGCCGTGTTTCGATGACCGTTAGGTTAAGAATGTGCAAAAGTTTTTTACTCAACTTGTTTTACGTGAAGTTTGTGTTTAGTTGTTACCTAATCTAACCCCTGTGCTAGAATTTTATGTGGCTGCCTGCGTTTTTTATGTATGATGATCTGCTAAGTTAATTAGGGTTTATAGTTAGGGTTTTCTGTTATTTTCCTGTTTTTATGCATATTCGTTGTATGGACGAAGCGTCGGTTTATTGGGCGCCCGTCCAGCCCTAACGTCTTGAAAAGCGGCGTTTGGAATTATGGGGCGTTAAATCCGTTCGAATTTTCAATCTGCTCTGATTTGAAGAATCGAGGCGGGCGTTTGTAATTCTAAACGCCCGTCCGGTCGGTTTTCAAAGCGCGACGGCGTCCTCGAAAAGTGGAACGCCCGTCCAGTGCTGAGATTTCCTTTGAACGTTCGTCCGGAATGTAGTCCAGGTTCCAGATTTCTTCTCAATTTGATTTTTAATGCTTTATTTGATATGGATACTTTAATTTGAGCTTCATGGCTAATTGTTTTACGTAGATGATCCGAACTTGCATGTTTACACCTTTCCATCTATGAATCCATGTTGAATAATTGATTAATTTTTTTATTTACATGATTCATCCATGCAAGTTATAGTTACTGTCGGTTCTCGTATGCTATAACTGGTCTTCGTGTCAATTAGTAGCTAATGTCGGTTTTCCGTATGCTACGTCCAGTCCATATGAGTTATATCTGTTTAGAATAGCTAACTGTTGGTTTCCATAATGCTATCACTTTTTTTTATGAGTCTTAAAGCGCGTCTACACTGCATGTAATGAACAGAACTGTCGTTTATCGTAACCGGTCATTATTTGGTAGACGTTTATTATATACATGTCGTGTTGCTAATTAGTGGGCTAGTTTTCTTTCTTTTATTTTCTTTTATTTTTGCATATCATTTAGATGCATATCATTTAGTTGCATGTCATCTAGTTGCATTGTTTTTCTATTTTTATTTTATTTTTCTTGAGTGTAGTTAACTGTCGGTTTCCGTAATACTACCTCGTCATTTTTATTTTGTTTCTACACGGGCCGTAGTCACTGTAGGGTTTCAGACCGACCTGATCACACTGAGCCTGTCAGAGAGTTTTTTTTTTAGATCTTCATTTCATATAGATTGCATTTTCATGTAGTTGCGCCTAGCCTACGACTTTGTAGTATTTCATGTATAGTATTCCATCTTTATATGAGCTTAAATTTGAAATATCTCTATATCTCCTTTTCCATGTGCTTTATATATGCAATCTTTTCTTTTTCCCCGTAGACTCTTTTTGCACTGATCAAGTCTGCAGGATACTTTCTATAGCTATTGTGCACTTTCACGATGAATTCAGTTTACCTGTGATGCTCCATGATCTCTTGAGCTATGCGAAGAATTTTGGTTTTACCGATTTTTCCGGAATTACCAGCATCCAATCAGCTAAGTTCTCTATTTGTTTTATTTCTGTATAACTTGAGGACAAGTTGCAATCTAAGTGTGGGGGAGGGGATAGATGATTTATGTATCTACTTTCATTTGCTCATATTAGTTATAATTTTCTATGAAAAGTGCTTAATTTTCAATTTTTTTGTTAAGTCCCGAGTAGACAAAGGCATATCTTTGCGCTTGAGTTTATATCATTTTGCTATATTACGTATATTTAGTAATTTTAGTTGTTTCACCCGACACTCTTTTCACATGCCATAGTAAATGATGAGCTAAATGTTGAAAGCCTACCCCATTTTAGTTGGAGATTTTTGATGATTATAGCATGTTTCTTTGCTTATGTACAATTCTTGAAAAGTTTAGTAGTTTGTATTCTAGGATTGAAGTATGACATCTTGTGAATATCTGTAAGTTTGAATGTGATAAGTGAAACGTGATTAAGTCTTTGCAATAGTAATAAATTGTTTACTTGAGGTGTTATGCTCGGTGGTCTGTGTTACTAGAAAATAATCTTTACCATTTGCCCGGACGAAAATCTCTAAATGATTAAATGTGTGTGTCGAAAGCTGGTTTATGATTTGAGTGAGGTAGGGTATACCACGTATGTCCTATACCACTATGATGACCAAAAGCTCACGACAGTTAGAAAAAAGTCGCCTTATGATTGGAGTAAGGTAGGGGATTATCTTGAAATGTCCTATTACGCTATGAGGCAAAAAGCTTATTACGATGTGTGTTAGAAAAATGTGAAAAAGTGAAAATATTGAAATATATTAGTATGAATAAGTAAGGACTTAGTTATCGTTAATCTTATACCCAGTATATAAATGAAGGATATGTTGTAGGGATTATCCTCTGAGTTTGTCGAAATGTTTTAGATATTCTCTCTTGTTTCTTTTTGGGATATGTATGTTTTGTAAAGTGCTCATATAGTTTTACAATATTTCTAACTTAGATGGGAAACCGGGCTAGTTTTGGTTTGAATAACTTTCAAATTGTGGAACTTAGTGGAAGTTTATTATGGCTATGCACACATTACATGGGTGAACTTCTAAGTTATTGAATATACTTTATATTTGTATAGATGTTTATTTGTCTCGAGCTTGACTTTGTTCTATTTTGCTCGAGGACGAGCAAAAAGATAAGTGTGGGGGTGTTGTTAAGGGCTAAATTGTAGTATTTATACATATATTTTATATATCAATTTTCTCCCATATATGTATGATTTTCATAGAAATCGAGCTTATAATTGATTAATTGAGTAAATGGTGTTTTTAATAGTTAAATATGAAAACGTATCGATTTATATGCTTATTTGGTGATTTTATGTTGTTTTGGAATCGTGTTACGTTTTGGTATGTTTTTCGATGTGTGTAGATACATATCTTTGATTTGGAAGAGGCTAAAGTCGAATTTGAAGTGTTGATGAAGAGATAGAGATGATACAAGATGGATAAAGATGGAAGAATCAAGATAATTATCAAGGAATCGAAGTCCAGCAAAGCCAGACGAGCGTTCATCTGAGCCAGACGAGCGTCCAAGACTGAACGGGCGTTTGATGAAGTGAACTGGCGTCCAGGGAGTCAAAACTAATACAGAGAGTTCAGACGTTGGCTAAACTAGCGTCCAGTATCCGTCCAAGCATTCCGGACGAGCGTCCGACATAGCAAACGGGCGTCCACCGCCGTTTTTGCTGAAACCGACTTAGGTTACTGTAGCAGCCGCCTCTGTTTTCTATTTAAAGAGCAGCAGCCCCAAACCCTAAAATATACACAATTTCTCTTCACATCAAAAGCGATCTTTGGAGATTTGAAGGCCGGTCACCCGAGCCTTGTGCTCGGGTGAACCGAGGTTAGATTAGGAGTAGTTTAGATGCTTTTCGTTTACGTTCTTGGATCAATTCATGTATGAGACTATGTGAGTTCTTCTTGATTTATTCAATTCAGTTTTTCTTCATGAGTTTAGTTCTTTTTGTATCTTTTCTATGTGTTTATGATGCCATGAGAATAGATTGGAAGATTTGTTTTCTATTGATGTTTATAATACGGAAGTTGCATAAACGTTAGATCACCATGGAAAGATAGGATTTTTAATCGTTAATGATGACAAGTTAATCGATTAATTATCTAGGTTGTTAGATTCTAAAATACGAGTTAACTGAATCTACACCGAGTGTTGTATGGAAATCGGTTTCAACTTACGAGAGAGTAGAGATTGATAAATTGGATTTACTAAGGAATTAGGAATCCGTAGCTTGAGAATAAATTCACTAAGGAATTAGGGGTTTATGTCTCGTGAAAGGTGAAACCACAAATCGAATTAGAATCATGAGATTAACTAGGATTGAGATCACATAGGTTTGTATATTGGTTGTTTGATCCCATGTCTTTAGTTTAGATTGTTTTATTTTGTTTTCTAGGTTAGATTTATTTGATTTGTTCTTTGTTTTTTATGTCTCTTTCTTTCGTTTATTTCGTTTAAGAGTAACAATTTAGGAGATTAGTGAAATTAGATTCAACATCCCTTTTCCCTGTGGATCGACCCTGTACTTACCCTACTATGCTATCAACTACCCGATATTTGGTCGGTTAGGAGTTAGTTTGCATGTTAAGTATAGGTTTATAAATTTTCTTTTGTTTTTATGATGCAAAATCCTCCCAACATTTGGTTTCCTAGTCTTCCAAAAAACAATCTGCGGTTTCTAGATCCAGCACTGAGTCTGAATATAGAGCCTTGGCCAATGCTGCTGCTGAAACTCAGTGGATCATGAATCTGTTGTCAGAAATGCAACTTCAGTTACCTGCTAAACCTATTTTATGGTGTGCTAATTTGGGTGCTGGATCATTGGCTCACAATCCTGTTCTCCATTCAAGGGTTAAGCACGTAGAGCTTGATGCACACTTTGTGAGAGACAAGGTGCTAGCTGGAGTCATGGATGTCCAGTACATTCCTTCCTTGGATCAGACTGCTGATGCATTAACAAAACCTCTTTCTGCTTCCTTATTTAATCTTTTTCATACCAAACTCAATGTTGTGTCTACACCATTTAGTTTGAGGGGGATGTTAGAAAGTAAGGACTAATGTGATAATTAGACAAGTTATGTCCTTATCTAGTAATTATCCTTGTATTGGACACTTGGCACATTATGGTGTATCATCTAGACCTATCTTAGATTCTCCTATCTAGTATATGTACTAGACTGATGTAAACGTTTTCAGTATGATTCAATAATATAACCAATCTGTTATTTTGTCTGAGAGCTTATGAATAAATAATTAAATTGCGATAATAAAAGAGTAATAGATACACACTTGTTGCGTGCATGCAATCATCTCATGGAGGGAATTGGGTTTTTTTTTCCTTTCCTTCTTATTCTTTTTGTTTTTGTGGGGCGGGACGGCGATGGATCCAGAATTTCGGATAAATGGAGAAATGAAATTTTTATAGATGCAAATACAAAAATTAAAGAGACAAAAAAAATAAAAAAATAAATATATTGGTATATTTTTTCGGATCAATGAGGTGCAGTTGCCCCTTTAATTTCCCCCTTAATTTGTATCTTTTTCCGCCTATGGGAGGGGGTGGGGTAGAGTTACATAATAACACTGCTAAATGGAATTAATTCTTTGATGAAATGATATATAATCAGATAATGTCTCATCACTCATGATAATATTCTTTTACCACTTTTAAGAATCCTCAAGTCCTTGTTAGCACTTACATTTGTAAATATATATACACAAACGCGTAGCCAATAATTTCTTCTAACTATAAACTAAAAACCTAACTTAAAAAAACACTTTGTGCATGGAGGGTTCATCTTCTTATAAGTCAAAAGCCAAGCATGAAAAGAAGGAAGAAAAAGAGAAAGAAGAAACGAAATACCGAGGCGCTCGGAGGCGGCCATGGGGGAAATACGCGGCGGAGATACGCGATCCGACAAGGCAAGGAGCAAGAGTGTGGCTAGGAACATATGATACAGCAGAAGAGGCAGCTAGGGCTTATGACAAAGCTGCATTTAAAATGAGGGGACATCTTGCTATACTTAATTTTCCTAATGAATATTATTCGAAGCTTTCGGTTCCGCCTTTATATCCGTTTTCTTCTTCTTCTACATCTTCATCTTCTCCGGCCTCGTCGGTACCGAGAGGCGGAAGTTTATTGGGAAGAAATGAGAAGCAAGTGATTGAATTTGAGTATCTTGATGATGCTGTGTTAGAGGAACTTCTTGAAATAGAAGATAAGAAGAAAAATAAAGGAAAGTAAAAGAGATCGAAATTTTGATTTTTGAATAAAAATCTAATTTAAAAAGGTCGATCGTCACAATCAATAATTCAAATGTCAATTCTAAACTCAAAATCGATTCAATGTTGTAGTGTATCGATAAAAAGACAAGTGCAAATAAAGACATCTTTTAGTTTTACATTAATAAAATTCAAAATTTTATTTAAAACTTTTGTCCATTTTATTGCTCACAAATCTGCTGGACAAGAATTAGCTACATTATACCGGTGGTGGGGAAGAACCTCATTCCACAAATCCTATCTGGAAGAGTCTTTTTCTAGATAAATAATGTGCGGAACGTTACATTTTCTCTTTACGAAAAAAAGGATGCAGAAACAAAAGTTGGAAGTAAAATGAGACAATCGTCTAAGATATATTCTCGCTATAGAGTGGTCTTCCGAAGGATTCGTCAAAGCGGTGATAGACAGTCAAAGAATCTCCGTAAAAAACCACATTGAAAAAACCCAACAAGAGCGCCAAGACGAGAGCATTATGGTGTCTCGATATCTTGAAAAAACAATAAACAACATTATAGTGTCTCGATTTTTAGCCGAATTAAGCGGAATATCGTTCTATGGCCCGAACCACACCCGATATCAAGTGATTAAGAGCTTTACTGCGATACTGTTTACTAGTTGATTTGGGAGTTCAGAACCCACTACCAATAAAGCTATGTTTTGGTAGCCAAGCAACTTTACATATCGTGGCTAATCCAAAATTTTATAAGCGCATAAAACACTTCAAAATGGAGTGTCATTTGTTCGGTGATGAAATACAACCCTGACTTTCAGATCTTCACCAATAATGTTCATCCTCATCATCTACGACAACTAGGTTGTAAGTACATGTAATTTATTTATAAAAAGTATGTCGAAGAGAAATGATGTTCAGTTCTTGAAATGCTTACGAGCAGCTTATGTCGAAACTAAGGTGTAAACGATCTGAGACTCTCACGAGCAGCTTGATGTTCAGTTCTTGAAATGCTCGGTCATATACAATTTAACCGAAGAGAAAGGCTAGAGACACAACGGTTGTGCTACAACGAATGACACAACACACATTTTTACTTTTCACATGTATATTCCGGACATCATACATACTGCTCAAACTGGGACTCAAGCGGGTCAAATTGGTTGATGAACCAACTTAGAATCAGTCCACAGTTGGGCCGTAAGAGAGAGGGATTCAGTCAAGAACAAGCCAACCTCACTGGGGGCGCTCTAAGAGCCCAGCCGACATCATCTCAGCAACAATCAGCCGACCATGCCAAGCAGATCCCTTCATGGTAGAACATGTCGGATCCGACTGCCAAAGACGGTTATATTGCATTAATTGGATCACACAATTGATCCCATTAACTGCCACAACACCATGGTTGATCTTAATAGAAGATAAGATCATCAGAGATAAAGATTGGAGTTCAAAATGAAGATAATGTTGTTATATTAAGATAGAGTTTGTTCAGATATTAGATTATGTTATTTAAATTAAGTAGTTGTTTTATGTTTATCTTTTAGAAATTCTCTCCTATATAAGAGAGTCATCTGGAAGTATTTTATCATTTTTAAGAAAAAGAATCATTTCAGAGTTTCTGCTACGTATTCTGTTTTTCTTTAGATCTCATCCCACGATTTTAATATTATTGAATCATTAATGCCTCACATTTGATATCATTATGACCCTCAATCATATATCTTACAAATCAAAGATTCTAACATTAACACTCACACATGGACGTCTATATAAAGGACCGTCCGTCCACCAAATCAGAGTTACGTTATTGACTTCATCACATGCACTTGTGGTAAGCAATTACCCGACATTTTTTTAACATCATCACTTGATAACGATGTAGTACCTATTGATTGTGATGTAAGTCACTATAACAATTAATGGTACACAAGTGTGTTATATCACTCGTTGTGACACAACCATTGTGCACGTGTCATCACTCTTAACTTAACTCAAGTAACACATCAAATTAACGAATCGAATTCGAACACTTTAAAACTTAACTCGAAATAATTATGAGTTTATCGATCATTAATTACTATAATATAATAAAACTATATCTTCTTTTGTATTTTTTAACGACACTAATTTGATCATCTTAATGCTGCATATTTTTTCGAGTAATTCAAACTCGAATTCAAAATTGAAAGTAGTTAAAATTTTGCGAATAATTAAAATTTATTCAAACCGAGCTCAAACGACTTTTCCCTACTAAGAGCACTTTCAATAGAGAGTTTTTAAAAAGGTTTAAACCTTTTAGAAAGGTTGGTGACCATTGGAGCTCTTATGACTAGGATAGAGAATTTGTAAAAGCTTGGTAATTTCGAACCGGTTCATTTGGAAGAAAAAGCTGCACAGAGTGAAAAGATTTATGATAATAGATAATAAATTTATAGAGAAATGGTTTATAAATTGATAACATGCTATATTTATAAATCTTTTATCGGAGATACTCTACCAACTTTATCTAAGTTTTTTATTTTTTATTTTTTACTTTTTACTAAACCGTGCATTCTGCAGCCATCATTCTAAAAAATATTGCCGCAAACAAAACAGACATCTGAACCATGAAGATCATGGTGGCAATCAAACGGGTCGTCGACTATGCTGTTAAAATCCGGGTCAAACCCGACAAGGTCTCTTTTGAACCCAAAGAAAAGAAGTTCAAAGCAAAACAAAGCTATAATTTTGTATTATCGCCTTCTACATCGATTTTAGCATCTAATTAAATTTATGTTATGAGCTTGCAGTCTGGTGTGGAGACGAAGAATGTGAAGATGTCAATGAACCCGTTTTGTGAGATAGCATTGGAAGAAGCGCTCCGAATAAAGGAATCGGGTTTAGCTTCAGAGGTTCTAGCAGTAAGTATGGGTCCGACCCAAGTCGTTGACACTCTCCGGACCGGTTTAGCTATGGGTGCGGATCGGGGCATTCATGTAGAGTATCCGAACACCCTTTATCCACTTTCTGTTGCTAAAATTCTCAGAGCCCTTGTGGAAATCGAAAAGCCTGGGCTGCTTTTGCTCGGCAAACAGGTTGAATACTTAGTTTTTGTTGTTTATCTAGCTGAAATGTTACTTAATTGTTTGCAAGTTTCAATTTTTTTTTCTCGATTTTTGTATGTATGTCATCTTTTTAGCTGGCCTAGGATTGAATTAGCCAATTAGGTGCTCTTGGGGTCCTTATCCATGCTTGGAAAGTAAAATGTCTGTAAAATGTATGCTTGAAAAGTAAAATGTTTTCTCAAAAAAAAAAAAAAAAAGTAAAATGTTCGTAATTTGTGCTTATTGTTTGCAATTGTCAGTCTTTTTTGCTCTACCTTTTGAATCTAGATCATTTTCTAGCTGGCCATGAATTCAACTAGGTGCTCTTGGGATCCATATCCATACTTGGATAGTAAAATGCTTGTAAAATGTATGCTTGGAAAGTAAAACGTGTTCCGAAATGAAAACATTGGGACTGTATGCTCTGAAACACCTTTTTTTCATGATTTCTTGGCGATTTCGTTTCGAATTCGTAGCTAAATGCTACAAAAGCATAGTCCGAATGTCAATGTTTTCAGTTTGAAGTACATTTACACTCAGTTTACTTGTTAAGCATAAATTTTCATGTTTCCCAAAATCTTTTGGATGGTGTAACATGAAAGAGTTGATGGAATGGTGGAAAGTTATAGGCTGGTGGATTAAGTCCTTAGTTGGTAGGCGTAGAGTTTCTTTGTGTATGCATTGGATAGATAATGCTTTTGGTTGAGTGGCTTTGAGGATTGTTGTTAAGTGTAAGTATTCGGATTTTCGTGCAGGCGATCGATGATGATTGTAATCAAACTGGCCAAATGGTAGCTGGGCTTCTCAACTGGCCACAGGCAACATTTGCTTCAAAGGTTTGCTTTTGCTTTGTGATTCATGCACTTATTTATTCCCTAACATCATAATTGTGAAGGTGCTCGTCTAAGTACGCCTAGGCGTCACCTAGGTGATTGTTGAGGTCTTAACGCCTAGAAGATAGGTGAGTGTCGCCTTGGCAAGATGTTGTACGAAAAGGGGTTGTGTATATACACATAATGAAACTTTCGATTACTTAATACTCTTGTCTTGTCTGAGTTGGTGACCCAAGCTCGCCTAGGCTTCGTCTAGAGCTTTAACAACTATGCGTAACATCAACCTTTAAGCAAATAGATTTATGCAGTTACTTCAAAATAAATCTTAGTTCTTGATATGCTCTAATGGAAGGTAAGTGGTAACTAATCTTCTTCTACTGCTTTAGATTTGAAGTTTATATGAAATGCAAACCATTGTTGTTGCCTTAAAAGAAAATGTCTGCTTTTGATTAATAGAATCCATACGTCAGGTCGTATTGGATAAGGAAAAGCAAGTAGCAACAGTAGATAGAGAGGTGGATGGTGGTCTTGAGACTTTATGCGTAGATTTGCCTGCTGTGATCACGTAAGTACTACTACTACAGATTCTCTATTCAAATTATACGTCAGTTGAGGTTCTGATGCATTTCACTCTGAATAGAAACCGAGACGGTGTTTTCTGATTCGTTTTTTTTTCTGTTTCTTGTGACTTTTTGATTCTGTCACAAATGCAGAACTGACCTGAGGTTGAACCAACCGAGATACGCGACGCTTCCAAACATAATGAAAGCTAAATCAAAGGTGATAAAGAAATATACTCCTGATGATTTGAAAGTTGAAATAATATCCGATTTGAAGGTTCTTGAAGTTGCTGAACCTCCCAAGAGAAAAGCAGGCGTGGTCGTCTCGTCTGTGGACGAGCTTATCGACAAGCTTAAGAATGAAGCACATGTCATTTGATGATGATGATGATGATGATGATGATATAAACTTCCATTATAGTTTTGCTTGAGAACCGTTGGATTATGCGAATGATGTGGTTTAATATGATCTGACGGTTCTGAATTCAGGGGTGCTGGTCTTAATGTAGAACTTCTGGTAGTACTCTGAAGTTTCTTCCTAAGAAGTTTAACATACTACCACTCTTTTAATATTAGGAGTTTAAACGGTCCGATCCAAATCAAGTATTTACTTATTGAGTCGAGCAACTTTTCAAAATAGTGATGTTTGAACTCGGGTCGAGTTCTTTCGAGCAGCAAAAATAATTGTTTGAGTTTGCTTTGATTTATTTTTAACAATGCTCGAGTTGAGCTCGAGCAGCTGAAAAAACTGTAAAGCTGTAAGATGTACAGGTTTGGCTCGTTATATATATATATATATATATAGAACACCTCAGCATTTGCTAGTTTTATTATCCTAATACAGTAATAATTAACAATACCTACTTAAATATAAAACTATAAATTGGTGGATAATGTAGATTCATTGTCATCGTAGCATTATGTAAAGGCCAACTTGGAAGTATATCTGATTCATATGATAATGAACAAGGTCCTACAACTAAATTTGATGTTGCTTACACTAGGTTGTATAAGTCATGGAATAAGATCACTTTACATTATTTATAAACAAGATGTATTAACTATACTTGTTACATTATAGGTCATTTCATAACAACCGATATATCTATCATATGTTTATGTAACGCCCCAAAGTAATGGATCTTGAGCCGTGGAATCTGACGGTGGTAACTCTTTAGACACATCGTCTCGTTTAGCCTAAAACGATTAACCCGAATAAATAAGTCTACTATACATGAATATTATTATTTCTAACGATGTTTTGATGTAAGATATTAAAAGGAGTAGTATTATATTTGTATTATTAAGTTTTGAGTGAAATGAAAGGGGTAGAACAACTGTGATGCAGATAATAGTCTCTTTACTCATGTGTTTCTGTAATGCTCTAAAATAATGGATCTTGAGCCGGCATATATGACAGCGATAAGTAATTAGACTCTTCGCCCTCGTTATGTCTAAAACGATTAACTCGAATAAATAAATTTATTATACTATATCTTAATAGTGTTTTGACCTAAGATATTAATAAAAGGAGTACTATATTTGCACTATTAAGTTTTGAGTGAAAATGAAGGGGGCTGTATCTCCTAGTTGACTTGGATAAAGTTATATACTTGTAGTGCTTTAATTAGTATATGGTTTTGACACATCTCCTCATTATTATTCTTTTCACATTTAAGGTGTGATGTAGTAGTTGAAAACGAAATATGGAGGTCGGATCCTCTTTTGTAGGTCAATCACAGCAGAGGCTGTTGTGATGTCGAAACGACACTGTTTCGTCGCAATCCGATGCAGTTTTGGGCGTGAACTTTAAAAAAAAAATTTAAAAAAAACATCACCACGAAACGGTGTCGTTATGCGTCGAAACGACGCCGTTTCGCGTCACAGCATTCACAGCATTCATCCCTTCACGGCAGACGATCCCAATTCCGAAATATGTGTAGTAAAAGATGAACAATAAATACAGAGATTACGAGAAGAGTTATGGTTTAACGAGTATTTTTGAGTTTTATGGAGAGTCATAATTAATCCAACTCACATTTACACACTCCTAATGTATGAAAGAATAAGAAATAATTATGATCTTTCGTTTGGTATAACCCGAAAATACCGTTGCATCATAATTTTTCACTATTTTTACTCCCAATGCCTATCAAACGTCTATATAGTAGCTACACGACCCACACAACAAATTGGCTCTTTTTGACTCTGTTTACAACCACCCTTTAACAACACTCATAAATACACATCAAAATATCAAATGTGTATCTTATTTTACACATTACTTTATAGGTATGAAAAGTTTTTTTTTGTTTTTTTATTTATTAAAGTAGTATTGAAAAGAAAAAAAAAAAAAAAAAACTATTAACCATTATAAAATGATGTTTGGAGTATACATTGTACTAAGATGTACACGGTTCGATTCGCGGTACGGTTAATGACCTTACCAAAATCGAACTGAAATTTTCGGTTAGTTGAAATTTGATACCGAAACCGAACCGTTTGTTTTAAGTAACCGAGTTGAACCGAACCGAATATGTGGTTGGGTTTGGTTCGGTTCGGTTAATCGAAAATTAAAATTAAAATAACAATTCTACTCGGTTATACACGGTTTGGTTTTTATTCGAATTTTTTAATTCGGTTAAAAAAATTGTTTGGGCAACGGTTCGGTTATATGCAATTTTTCATAAACACCTATAATACTTTTGTTATAAAAACTAGTTATACAAGTTAATTATAGACATTTCGGTTACAATTTTCTACTCAATTTCGGTTACGATTCGGTTCGGTTATGGATAATTTACAGAGTTATCCGTAACTGAACCGAAAATTTTGGTTTCTCTATAATACTAACCGAAACCGAACCGAACCGAATTGAACCAAATGACCTCGGTTCAGTTCGGTTTTCGGATAATCCGTATCCGTGTACAAAGAATTTTGACATAGCATGGGAGACAATACATACGTAACAATCTGCACCACACTATTTTAACTCAGCCTGGAGTTGTGTGCTACAGATTGCTCCGCATGTGTTGTCTCTACTCATGAATTTACTACTATACTGTTTTTTTTA
The DNA here is from genome assembly GCA_026214975.1 of Gentiana macrophylla. Classification (NCBI taxonomy): domain Eukaryota; kingdom Viridiplantae; phylum Streptophyta; class Magnoliopsida; order Gentianales; family Gentianaceae; genus Gentiana; species Gentiana macrophylla. The sequence continues at coordinate 98,915,277 of CM047815.1, read as the reverse complement.
TCATTATGTTCAATTTTGATGTAAATACTGTAAATGTCTTAGTTGAATCAAACATTTAGTTGAATAATCAAGTAATGAACTCGGCTTGAATAGGAAAAAAAATATTTAAGACCGGCGTGATTAGGTTTTAATTATACTCGAAATTGATTCGATTATACTCGGAAAAGAATTGGGCACTCTGAAGCTCGGATTCGACCTTGAACAGATCGAAAATATGTTGAGTTTTAAAGTGTTCGAAATTGACTCGTTAAAATATACAAAAGAATATATATCTGCAATATAAAAATATAAGGGAATATCTTTTCACACAAATTTTTATCTTACCACACAGAATTTTTTTTCCAATTTCGCCCTTATTTTTTTATTTTACGCGTTCATTCGACAAAAGTTTGGTCGAATATGACACATTATCCATATTGAAATATGGTCGAATATATCGTGTTGAGAGTCACACCTGGTTGATTCTCACCATATTTTAAAATAGAATGTTTGAAGTTTTCCAAACTCATACATAGTCGAGAGCATCATTCGACCAATATTGAGTCGAATACTCTACACATTCGGACTAAAATTGGGTCGAGATAACAACAACAATATAAGAGCACCACTATTGATTACGTTTTGAATTTGAGACGAGAATATTAAAAGTTTTTGTACTCAATTTTAGTCGAATGTCTCTCTGACCGGTATTGAGTATGAAAAACATTCAAAATTCTGACTAGAATAAAATCAGTATAATGATCGTATTCTGACTCAAATTGGGTCGAATGATCGCTATGAATGAATTACCATAAATTGACCGAATATAGTATATATTTTCCGGACTTATTTACGGTCGAATGGCGGCGTGTGGAAAATCCAACGCAGCGGCTCTCGCCGCTAGTAAGTGTAAAAGCAACATTTGTGTGAAAAGATAGTCCCAAATATAATAATGCTCATGAATATTTATATAACGCCCTAGAACTGCAAATCTGACAGCGTTATTGGATCCGAAGTTATTCAGGAGTCGGATCGGATCGCTACATAATATTACTTTTCCCAATATTTATCAAGGTGGGATATTACAATTTCGAATCAAGTCTCTAGTAAGTGTTTAATTTTGAATCGTTAACCGTAAGTCTGTAACCATATGCCCGAGTTTCATCGAGCATATTACTACTCCGAACGTCGAGCTGCTTATGAACCGCTCCGTAACATGATTTAGGCGCCTAGTATTTTATGGTCGCGGCGACAAGTAGTATTTTCCAACAACACTAAAGCAAATCCACAAGAGAAAATTGACTCCACATATTATATTCCCACACCACTTTGATCCTTCCCTTAGCCCTCCGATAATGAACATCCACCGCAAATTATTTCCCTATGGAAAGAAAAAAAAAAAAGACCATGTAGTACAACTTTACTTAGTGTACTACTACAAATTCATTAAAAATATATATATAATAAAAAAACTTGTAAGTAACAATGTGAAGTTTACATTTCTATTTCATTAGTTATCAATTTTGATTGTAATGTGGGGATTTATTCCTTGTATTGAAAAGTTTACGCTTTGAACCCTAGAAAAAAAACATGAATCTAGACATTACAATTCCATTAGAACTTAATAAGATCGCGATCTAACGTTGTATAACCAACGAATCTAAAAGATTGAGTTTCTAAACTCTACGTAACATACGAGTTGAGAGTACGAGTGTTGTTCATAATTTGATTTCGTATAGCTCACGGGCTAAGAAAATGTATCATACGCGTTTAGTTGTTATGGATTTTCAGTAACATGATTCTTTTAGGATTGGTTATCTAATGTTATTCATCGAGGCTTGAGATATTACAACATAAATGACCGTAATAAAATTATATTATCGTTTTCTTGCCTCAATGTTTTTTTTTATTTTTTATTTTAACGTGAAACTAACACCGTCCTAAAAGCGAAATACACTTTAATTCTTGTTAAGAGATACTGCAAAAAAAAAAAAAAAAAAAAAAAAAAAATATATATATATATATATATATATATATATATATATATATATATAATAATAATAATTCTTGTTAAGAGATTAGGTATGATTGTATTTCGCGTTTTGATAAAATTATTAGTAGTAGTAGTATATAATAAAACTTCTCCCGCTAGACGTAATAAAATATTTACAAAAATCCCACACGAATCCCTGTGGAAAACCCAACAATCCAGTTAATCGAAGACGTATACACATTTTTCTAATCAACAATCAGCTTCTTCTTGGAAAAATAAAAAGCCCAGATGAAATTTTCGGAGATCAAAAGATAAAAACACAGAAATTTTAGAGGGGGAAAAAGCCCGGTTGCTGTATTTTTTTTATGGGCTCGTTGTCATCATTGAAGGAGGAGATGAATAGCAGCAACTGGGAGGACATTGATTTGACAGACATCAATAATTTCATAGATGAGGTTGATTTAGAGAATATTCATGACCCTTTTTCTATCTGGAAAACTCAGAATCAAAGGTAATTGTTTAATGTCTTAAAGCTCCTTTTTCTATAGTTTTAAATTTCATTGTTTCTTGTAATTCAGAAAGATTAAGTTTGGGACTTTTTTGGAGTAGAATTATTTTTAATGCTTTATTGCTAATAATTTTGTTTTAGATCCTAATTTTTCGGTCCTAATATTATTAGGTGTGTATGAATGGTGTTGGCTGAAATGATTAGTTGTTTTGGGTAAAACTTGTCTTCTTCTTTGAGAACACTTTTTTCAATGGGGGACTGGTAGGTTGTGTCTTTCAATTATGATTTCAGAAGCAAAAGAAAAAGGCTGAAGGAAGTAAGTTTTGTGTTTGTTTTCTTGTTGCTGATTTCGTATTTCAACTACTATGGTGATATTACACTAGCATAACTTTTGGAATATGTGAAGAGAGAAATTAGGTTGGTATCCTGGAAGTTTTGCTAGACATCCTTTTAATGTTTTGTATTCAATGCTTAAACCGGTAATTTGCTTGGAGATTGTGTATAGCTGAGCTTGATATTGAGCAAAAAGAAAAGCTCATGCTTGTTTTCTTTTTCTTTCATGATTTCAAGAGGGAAGGAAGAAAACGTTTGATGAATGAAGCCATACCGGCGGTCATTTTTATGTTTTCTGAGTTTGTAGCTTTTCGTGAACCTTCCGTAATGTGGAAGAACTTTCATCGTTGTTTGTAAAGGTTGGTTATTTTGGTTGTAGCATTGGTGCTGATGCTGATATTTTGCTTGCTGGCGCTACATACCCGGAAAAGGAATGTGCAGAGGTTGAAGGCTCAAGAAAGAGGTTCTTCTTGATTTATTAGTGTATTTTTTAGCAGTAAAACACACTTTACTGCATAATCTTTGATCTCTGCTTACTTGCTTCAGTCTACTCTCTTTCTTTTTTTTCTAGAACATAAAGATTCGGTAAAAAGAACTATAAGAACAAAGTACCTTAACAAGTATTATTTTATTACTTTTCGCATTAATCATGTCATGCTCGTCTGAAACGTCCTTTATTTACGTTGCCCCTTTCTTTCTCAAACATTGTATTACTCAGCCTATTTGTGATCAATTGATTAGGGCCCGTGCTGAGTCCTCCTCATGTAACAGAACAGGGACGAAAGCTTGCCGTGAGAAGGTCAGGAGGGACAAGCTGAATGAGAGGTAATCCTCAAGAATTTGATTATATTACTGAATTTGTTGTGCATTTCTTGTCAACTGTAAATCATAGCAGTTTAGTAGTTTGAGAATGAAGTCAACGGTTCTTTCAATTTATTTGTTTTCAGTTTGATTAACTAAAACTTGTTGCAAACTTTTCTTGTGTATTTCTCCATGCAGGTTTGCAGAGCTATGTGCCATTTTAGAACCTGGGAGAACAGTGAAAACAGACAAAATCGTAATACTTGGTGATGCGATTCGAGTACTCAAGCAGATGAAATCGGAAGTTGTTGAATGCAAAGATACGAACCAGAAATTATCTGAAGAGATCCAGACTTTAAAGGTTAGCTTCTCTCTGATGTGTTATGTAGTCTGCTATGATTCACATGTATTTCTGACAGACAGGGCCTTAGATACTTAGGATACACACGTAAGGGCAGATTCGTAATTTTCAGAAGTTGAATATAGGATTAGGATATGCATAATAACTAGAACTCATATACGTGAAATGAAGAATCATGTTGAAAATTGAGTAAAATTGCCGATAATGAATGAAAAGTTGTCCAAAATGATGAAAAACTACCACTAACTTATTCTGTTTATTTGGACCTTGTTATTTACGCATATGCCCCGGATACCCCTATCCAGTGTCTTCCCCTTTTGGCATGTTTTTGGAAGCTATAAATATGAGCGGTTTTATTGTTTCTTCTCCCCCCCGTAAAAACAGGCCGAGAAGAATGAACTTCGCGAGGAGAAACTGAAATTGAAAGCAGACAAAGAGAAGGTAGAGCAACAACTAAGAGCATTACCTATCCCGGCGCCTCCTGGATTTATTGCTCCTCATCCGGCAGCTGCTGCATACCATGCTGAAATGAACAAGATGGCTGTTTTCCCGGGATACAATTTCGTGCCAATGATACACTATCTGCCTTCATCGACACGCGATACATCATGCGATCACGAGTTTAGGCCACCTGCTGCTTGATTAACAAACGTCTCAGACTTTTCATTCGATTATAACATATGTGGTCATGCTCAAACTTGCGATTTTAACAACATTTTGCTGCTTTTTTTTGAAATTGTACATAACAGTGGTCTTCTTTCTTGCCTTGTTCATTTGGGGCAGGCATTCGTGTAATGGCCTTAAATATTTAGCAATGGAAGTTGCATTTCTTTCTGCGTTGAATAGATTCTGCTACTATTGAAATCTGGTAGACACTTGTATCCTCTCCTGGCATTATATATGTATAGGACACCATGTGCCATTCAAATCTACAACATCTGTATTTATGTTACTTGTCATGACAATTCTACCCCTTCTGCCTAGTTCTTGGATTGTCTCGATCCTCTGGCTGGCTGGCTGGCTGGCTGGCTGGCTATAGGTTTGAAATGTTAAAATAAAAGCTACACTAAATGCATGGTAGATTTGATTCATCTATAAGTCCATATGTCGTAAGATTCACCTCCAATGGAGTGGTTTATTAATCACGTAATGTGTAAATATATTTTGGACTGAAAACGTATACAAAAATGATAATCAACACCGTGACGTGAGTAAGCTTCATTAAGTTCTAAAATGTAACTAGCAGCATATACTACTACTCTAGTGACCAGACTCCATAATCAACCAAGGGAAAATTTCTCAAGAATCTCCCCATCAATCAAACAAGTTGGTAATGTCAGAGGATTAAACTATTACTTACATAACTTCACTAATTCAAATTATTAAAATAAAAAAAGTCTGACCGCAACCACAAAAACAAGCACGTACAACATGAGAAGAACCAAGATCAACAGCATAGCAGTTCCCATCCATCAATTGAGCAGCCAGAAGATCAACAACCCCCCCAAGCACCTAAGAGAATCACCAAAACTTGACACAAAATCAATCCGACAATCAGCAAAACCACAGAGTAAAAAACCAAGTGTCTGAGGAGGTAATCAAGCAAAAATAAATAAAAAATATCTGCCACTGCCAGCAAAAAGAGTGAAGCTCGATTTTCGGCCACTAACACAGCCCCAAAAACGAGAGAGATAAAAAAACAACACAACAAAGTAATAGCCTGGACAAATTCCAGAAACATTTACATACGTTATGTTTTTCTCTGTCAAACATGCTGATATATTTTTTCCCTGCCCTTGGTTATCTTATCAATAGAGGATTAGATCATACTATGACTAGTACTAGTATAGAATTTTTATCAGAATAAGCTATAGTGTATAGTGCATGCAAGTGCTAGAGTGCAAATGTTATCCTGCAAATGTTATCCTGGCACACACCTCCCAATGATGCATATAGACCAGAATTCATGACAAAAGGTACTGGTGATTTGCGAAATTCAGAATTGAGAAACTATTGCTACAGGTTGTTCCCTTTATTCTTTTCGTGGGAATTAAGTACCTTTTTCATTCATTTCATTTGAGGTAGATCAGAATCAAGAAGATCAAATCAGGCCATAGAGCAGAGATTTGTCCCAATACTGAAGTCCTTTAGCCTTCAGGTCCTTGATTTCTCGATTAAAATCGTGATTCACCTTGTCAACCTCAGTTTTCTTTGCGAAGAACTTTGCTTCTGCAGCAGAAAGCTGTTGCTTCAACATATCAATCTCTTTCTTTTGCAGATCTAGCTTAATATTTTCTTCTTTTATGGCAGGGTGACGCTTGAGAAGACGCTTCAACTTAGAAATGTCTTCAAGTCTTTCGGAGAGCCATTTGACATCAAATCCCAAATGTTGAATGCCCTCAAGAACCTTCAACATGCCTTCAATTTCTCTATCATCGACATCTTTCAAAGACGTGTCTCCTAACTTTTGACAAGTAACACATATCATCTCAAGAAAATGCACATGGCTTTTTCTTTTTTGGTTTTTGCATTCTTTAGCAATGTCTTTGTGTTTGTCAATGATTTTCTTAAGAAGAGGGGCTATTTCCTTTTTCACTAAATACCCTCCAACAGAGATTAAAGTCTGATCAATGGATGATTCTGCTTCGTCGTCATCATCCGATGGACCGTGATCCATCATAGCTGCCATCTCCGTCAAGTGAATACTGTGAGCTTCTTGTGCTTCATTTATCTCATTTGCAACAGTTGAAGGCAAATTGCTTTGAACCAATTCAGTAGAAGATGGAATTGTTGGATTTCTAGGTTGTTGTAATCCAGCATCATCCAATGGACCGTGATCCATCATAGCTGCCATCTCCGTCAAGTGAATACCGTGAGCTTCTTGTGCTTCATTTATCTCATTTGCAACAGTAGAAGGAAAATTGTTTTGAACCAATTCAGTAGAAGACGGAATTGTTGGATTTCTAGATTGTTGTAATCCAGCATCATCCAATGGACCATTATCCATCGTAGCTGCCATCTCCACCAAGTGAATACCGTGAGCTTCTTGTGCTTCATTTATCTCCTTTGCAATAGTAGAAGGCAAATTGTTTTGAACCAATTCAGTAGAAGATGGAATTGTTGGATTTCTAGGTTGTTGTAATCCAGCATCATCCAATGGACCATGATCCATCGTAGCTGCCATCTCCGCCAAGTGAATACTGTGAGCTTCTTCTTGTGCTGCGTTTTTCCCTTTTGCAACAGTAGAAGACAAAATGTTCTGAACCAATTCAGTAGAAGATGGACTTGCTGAATTTCTAGGTTGTTGTAATTCAGCATCTTCACTAGCAAGAAGTTTGTCGAGTTGGCTATCTGTTTTAGGAGTAGGATATGTCGAAGACGAGTCAGCTGTTGGATATATGTCCTAACATAACACAACACAATCAAACATTGCACAATCACACATTGAAATCTACAAACATAAAAAAGTAGTAAGCAAAACAGCTGGAATCACAAATTGCTTCCAATTTACCTGATTTTCATGGGGGGCATTTTCATCAGTGAATTCATCTGCTGGTTGCTTGCCTATGTTTGTAACCACCCAATAATCGGTTTCTACAATTCTCCGTGCACAAGTCAGCTTAGGAGATTTACTGGTAGCTCCCTTGGTGTTGGTGTCCTTTTCTGGTTTAAGTGAGACTGGACACTTTCGAATGGTGGCTGCCTGTGAACGAGTCCGGGGGTTTGATTTCATAGCCATATTTCCCTGTTTACAAAGCAAAATAAACTTGAGCCTACTTGAACCACAGGAAAGGCGAATTCCCAAAAATTAAAAAGAAAAAAAATAATAATAACAAAAACAAATTCTTTAACAGCAACATAGATTAAAAACAATCCAGAATGATCAATTAAGCTCAAAATGCAAGAGTTAATGACTTTTTTGTTTTCACACATTGCTTTGTTTTCCATGTTAATGATACAGATTGTTTATGTTATTACAAAAGCTTCAATCTTTTGGATTTACAGGCTTAGATCTATCTCAATACAACAGTGAAGCGGTGAAGCTAATACACAAAACCATTTTGAAAGAAGAAAAAGAGTCAATCCAGAATAGAAAAGACAGAGTTACCTTAGGAGGGGAGGATGGAATGTAGTCATCATCAAACTCATATACCATTGTTTTGGTTGTCTTTCCAGGCTTTTCACTTCCTCTAGTGCTTCCCTTTGCACATTTTCTCTTCATTGATTTTACTTGCTTCCAAAGGTTGAAGCTTTAATTAACCACTGAGTATAAAACACCTTGTGTAGTGTGTAGACAAACCGTATTAAAAATACCTGATAGCTGTGAAAGAAAAATGGCGTTAAATGTTAAACGCAGAGGCCAGAGTATTGTAGTACATGCCTTTAAACGCAGATGCTTTTCTGTTTTGAATTTCCAAAAAGTTCCTTTTTAATGGATATCTTTGTAGGCTCACCTTTCATGCACTGCAGCAGAAGGTAAGGAGTTCCCTTTTCCGTATCATCACTTTCAAGGAAAATTTTGAAAGGTGAGGAATCAAGACAGAACAAAAGGGCAGCTGTCCTCTTAAATGAGTATTTCTCCAATAATTAAGTTAGGTGTCAAATATAAGCATATTAAAAAAATTGTTAATTAACTACGTATTTGGTTCAAATGGTAAGTAAAAACTTAAGAATATTTAGGAAGGTCTCAGGTTCGATTCTTCTCGATATGCGGCATTTTAGATATTTAATAAGCAACTTTAAGTCTAAACATTAGTAATATGACTTATTTTGATTAGATCTAATACATAAGTGATTACACCATTATATCAGTCTTAATACATCAGAACTAAACAAACACATATATCAATTAGATTCTTATCGAGATTTTAATCACTACCCTAAAATTAGTGGGCCGAATAAAATGAATTGTTTTTTTTGGGTGCAGGCCCGAAAAAAATAGGTGGGTTCTATTATTAGCACATCACTTTTTACTATTGACATTTATTTTTTGATTATTTTTTCAGATGAAAAAACGTCGGTGACACTGGTGTTCGTTGTTAAACACCAGTGGAAAATCAGTGGACTGACGTTTCTAAGTTGTGACACTTTTATAAAGGAAACGTCGGTGCCACTGGTGTTCGTTGTTGAACATTTCTTAGGGCATTAAGTTAAAAATCTCAGTAAAATTTTATTAGGGTATTTTTCTGCTCTTTTGTTTAGCATCCGGTTTAGTGTTTCTGGCCTTCACGGGGCTTTCGGTTTATCAAAGCTTTCCTATGGATCATTTGCTTTGACAGTTATTTAGTTGTTTAGTTGGTTGTTAGTAGTCTCGTTTGTTGTTAGTTTATCCTTGGTAGTGTTTCTGGTTAGTCCGGTTTGTTCCGGCTTTAACCGGCGTTGTCCGGCATTGCATCTCTTGTTACCGGCGTTTATCCGACTTGAATAAAAGCTTTCGTTTTCCGAAAAAAAAAAAATTTGTTTTATTTATCCAATATTGCTACACGTTCAAATTACATAAGGGTATTATAATAAATTAAAGTAAAATGGGACAACTATTAAAAAAAAGTAAAATGGGGCCCTCCTGGCGCCTCTACTTTTATCATAACAATGTTAGAGAAAATATATTTAGGTGATCATATGAATGCTTTTTTTTCATTTCAGTCGGATCAGACCTGACATTTTTTAGTTTGCCGTGGAAATTTTCCCTCGCTTCATGGAATTTCCCACCGTCAAATTTCCACGTTCTGGAGGAAAATTCAACCGGATCGGGAAATTTCCATGACTGAAAAAATTCCACAGGCGAGGGAAAAATTTCACGGGCAACCTAAAAAAATGTCGAATCTGACACAACCTAAATGAAATAAAGCTAGACATAAATGACCTAAATTTATATTTTCTCACAATGTTATGTAATACTATAGGAATTGACAACCTTTATTTTTATTTTTTTACACAAAGGTATTATAGTAAATGAAAGTAAAATAGGGGGCCAACGCCTCTTGGCCTATATTTAGGCCCGTCCCTATTTTTATCACAGCAATATCATGCAATACTATACGATCGACACTTTATATGAAAATTAAATTAAATTTGTACAACCAATTCTACGACAATGTCATTTTCTTTTTTCATAAATGTATAGTCAAGTAGTAAAGTAGTAAAGGTTGAGTACAAGTCAAAATCAACAAATCTAACGTGGATATTATTATAAAGTTGAAAGGGAAATTCTGATGCACAAACTTTTTATTTTTACGGCCCTTCGAATGTTATGTATAGAAAAAGATAAAACTATTTTGCTTATTTAAACACGTGACAGTCATCTGACGGTACGTTCTAATAAAGAGTCCTTCTAATAGAATTACTCTGAAAGGTGTGGGCATGCACCTTAGATGGTTATTATTCGGAAAATGATATATCCACCACACATAATGTGTAGTGGATAATCACTACACACCTCTCATCCATTGATTAAAATGTACTACTTCAAATGAATAGATAAAAGATGTGTAGTGATTGTTCAACACACACTACATGTGGTGATGTATCACTTTCATTATGTGTGTGGAGTATTTATGTAAATGCATGGTGTCTTGGGTTTATATTTTGACCTATTAATATATTTGTCAACGCAGAGAGCATCTTTTCCTTTTCCTACTATATATATATCTCATCTCATCATTTCATTATATATATATATGAAACAAGTGAGGTTTTGCAACCAGATCATACACGTCGACTGTTTCCTAAATTAAATGCCGCTTGGGCTTTGGTTTATATTAGCCCACTCAAAAAATTTGGCCCAGTAGATAAGCCATGTTAGGATTTTTTTTACCAAGGTTTCGTTACTAGCATATACTTGGCATTATTATTTTTGATAGGGTTCCAACTCCAATCGAACGGCGGCTTCTCTCTGCTCGTTCTCCATCACACAAGCAGCTCCCTTTTGGCATTTTCTGGCGGTTTCGTGTGACTGCATGACGTTTTTCTCTTCTCCTATAGCTAAAGTCGTATGTCACCATTCCGATTTGACAAGAAGAGGACGGCTTTACAGCTTCTCCACGCAATCGGAAGATACTCCATGGATTGTTTTTCCAATTTGAATGACAGATAAGACATTCATACTCTCTCCTTGCTTTGTTTCGTATTTCTTTTTTGAATGAGGATTTCTTTATATGGGAATAGTACAGATTTTTCTTTCTTAGTTGTAGTCTTAGAGCTTTGTAGCTGTGATTATGATGGGTTCACCAAAAAAAAACTTAGTTTTACCCAACAGTTTATATAGCAGACTTGTACTTCTATTTCTGAAAGTATTGCATGTTTAGATCTACTGGTTAAAAGACTGCCTTTGTTTCATTATCTTCTTCATATATATTCCACTAAAGCTAACAGAATTATTGCACTGTAAAACTTTATCTGGTTTGGTCTCTACTCATAGTTGGGTGAGAAATTTTGAAAATGCCGTTTCATATGCTCATATTCATATCAAATGCCTCTCCGTTTCAACATCTATTTCACATAAACTATTTTGTTTCCGGGTAGGACCGTGGCAGCTCCGGTCCAACATCCGTACTTATCAAACGGCTTTGACGGAGAGACAGCAGTCTTCAAAGGGGTCCAATTGATCAAATCTTTAGATACCGAATGGCCCCAGAGGATAGAAGGTTGATGAATTCCACTGTTTGGTGTTCTATTACCATCATCGTATGCACTTATTGTATTAGCGAATAGTGGATTGCATCATGTAGTTCCACTGTATGTGAATTTTAGTGGATTTATGTGAGACGAAGTTTTTGCCAATTTATTAGATGTTACTAGTGGCAGAAACCGTGCAAGGCACGGTCAATGCCCATTTCAGGACTTTTGTTATATTGCGTTTCTAGTATGCAAATGCATCATTTGTGTTAACATGTGAAAAGTATTGGTTATTTAAAGTAGCATATGCATTTTTGGTTCAGAAGGAAGGTGGTAAGACATAACATACATGGATTTCATACAATGATTAAGTTGTTCTTGGGTTACAAAACAGGCTGCATCAGAACATAGATAACATACTACGACTGTTAACCGATGGAACATGGTTAACGTTGGTCTTTGCAAAAGATTTACTCCAAAGCTGGAGTAAGTAGGTATAAACGCAAAGAAGCGACACATTATTAATGATTAAGATTTAATGGACCATGATTCATAATGTCTACGGAACCTAACGTATTCGGATTGGAAGGCAAACCAGGGAAAAGAAGGTCAGGCAGAACGTGTGAAGGCAAGGCAGGAGCTGAATAAGCATGCTCAACTGCATGCATACCATGTAAACTAACCGAGGAAGAGGATGCACCCGCCACACCATTTGGTTGGAGAACCTGAACAATATCTGGTTCAAGAAGCCGGACAGTAGGCATGGAATGAAAAGCTGGAATATGTAGTTTTCTATGTACAATAATGTGTGAGTGGGTTTTTTTTAGGTTTGGTGATGCCAGATGGGTTGGTAAGATGTAAACGAGGAGCCTCGCTTTGCTGGATCAAACCTAAACTTTTATGCATGGTTTTTTTTATTCGCTGTTTTTTCCCCACCATCTAAATATGGCTAATTGTCTGTAGGCACGAGATGGTAGCATGCCACCAGGACCAAGGTTTGACGTGATGGGAGAGGCACAGTACACTCTGTGGACGGCAACTTAAAGCTACCACAAATTACAATAGAAAACTGTATGTATGACTTATATGAAGAATTTACAGACCCCTAAGTGAAGTAGTGTGCAGCACAGTGGGTAGAAACCAAGCGTGGGCAAGAGTCGTACAATTAGATGGGTTCTCAAGACAACTTGAATAAACGGGGAGCGAATTACATGACCGATGTACTTATTTACAGAAGGAAAGATAATAACTATGCCTACTTGCCTCTAGCCTATGATGACAATGCACAGGTGGATGCTATAACTTAAAAACCGTGAAGTTTTAATAAACACTTTCTACAAGTATTAGAATATAGTAAGTTTTAAAACTTACTATATTCTGAACAAGGGAAAATGGTAGCAAGCGTTAACGTGAATAAAAAAGATCGGGATTTTCTGTAGATCCAGTAACTACGGGGTTTTCCATAGATCCCCTAACTATTGGGGTTTGCAGTAGTACCTTTAACTACACTAACCTGAAGCAACTTTCTTCTTCCCGAAACAAAGAAAGCGTAACGCCTGTTATTCGGTCAAATGCCAGAAATATTAGTCAGGTAAGTACGGTAACATAGTGATTATCATATGTTGACTAAACAAAGGTGACAGCCATCTCAACATTGAAACCAAGACAGTGTATAGAAAATATGAATGTGCATGAGTATTCAGAGGTAGAGTGAAAGGAGGGGGCAATGGGGTGACTGGATCAGTTTTAATATGAGCACTGCCTCACTTAAAAACCGGCCAAGAAACACTAGTACACCTCCAGATCCTCCAATTCCGTATTCATCAGCACTTCCCTTAAAATCCCTCATTACTTTTCTAGTTCTCACATCAAAGATGTTTAGCAACACCCTCTGTGGGCCGACGATCATGTTATACATGTAATGAGAAAGTAAAGAACACTCAGAAAATAACTTCATCAGTGCTTACAAATTGGACGATCTTGATCAGCAAAGTAGTAGAATTCAGAGAACGTATCAAACTGAAAAGTGCAGGGTATTGTAGGAGGGACGGGCACGTGATAAGGTTCAACGAGATTCTTACGATTGAGAGTCCAAGTGTATTCGTATTCAACGACCTTGTAGGCTGGTGCCGTATCGTAAAGGAGATATAAAAACACACACACAAACAAACTATAGTACATTGAAATATCACGTAGCTGTATCGGGAGATATATGAAAGAAGAAAGGAAAAAAAAAATCAAAACTAAAACCCCAAATCAAAAAAAAAAACATTTATTACAGTGAGACTACTCTTTTATAATCAGGGTTGACGTCCATCGTTTTTTTTGGGTTTGCGGCGTTCAATGACCTGAACGAAGACAGTCCATTTCTTGTTTAAAGTTATGACCCGGTTTGCATCATACAAAGCTCTGTCCATTTTTGGATACCTTTTGTTTTCCAGTCATTAGTAATCTGAGAGATCGGCTCTCGTATTTTGTTTTTAACAGGCAAATAAGATATGCAATTGTTTATTAAAAGTACAAAAGGAAATGCAACAGGGAAAAACATATGCAGGCAGGCTATAATGTATGTTTGAGGTAATCATATGCATCCAAAATATATGCATCACGTATAACCTGAATAAGTAAGGAATTATGTATTCTGTAAGGCGTATTAAAGAATTAACACAGATAAAATGTATTTAACAGAAGCGGTAAATATATAATAAAAGGTGTAGGACCATGAAAACGAGCATGAATAACCTGCTCTCCTCCATTAATAATGTCAACCTGCTCTCCTCCATTAATAACCTGCTCTCCTCCGTGAATAACCTGCTCTCTTTCATGTTTCTGAGCCTTCCAAATGTGGATTTCGCACATGGTGGCTCGAACGCGCAGCATCAATTCTTTCCTTTTTCAGAAAAGGCCACATGAAGACGGTGAGAGGAGAGGAAAAGCAGAAGATTGCAGGACCGGGAAAATCAAAGAGGTAATTTGCAGATTTTCCGGGATTTGAACGATTTTCAATCAAAATGTACCAATGTTAGAAATATAAGTGCAAAGAAACGCACTGTAACAAAAGAAAACAATGATATGATTCATTGCAATATTCATATTACATCTCATCTATAAACACGTGCTGTGAATTTATATAATTCATGCATCCTAATAAAAAAAGAATTCAGTCGCCATGAAAAACAAATCCAGGTACAAATGAATCCTTAAAATCTATATGTATGCAATCTAGAAACTGACAGTCACAAGTCGACGATGTTAATCGCGCACAATGAACAATTTACATAATTTTATCCAAAATTGATAAACCCATGATAAAGAATACATGTTTCTACTTGAATACTTGTTTTTTTCAATTTGATGTCTTGTTTTTAGCTACCATCTATCTTCAAAATAGGTCTAGGTATTGAAGCTGTTAATACAACCATAAAAAAATCATATTGTTTTAAGAAAAGAAAACTACTGCAAAACCTGGCAAAAGAGAACTTTGCTTTTGTTCAGTGTAAGATGCATGCGACTAAAGATGTTAGCTTTTTCAATAGGAGAATGATAAACAAAGAAATATTACGAACGTTGGTTCTTCTAAGGCTCAGATCTGTGATAGAAAAAACCACAAGGAAATCTATGGCTGCGAACCAGGAAGCAAAACTGAAAAGGTTTCACTGTCAGGGTGCCACGCCAAGGCACCGGTGAAAGACTTACCTAGAACAAAATATAGGTTATCTTCCCAGTCGTACAACTATTGTATTTTGAACAGTTGTATTTTTTTTTACCCTTTTTTGTTTATAAGGAGGGCATAGAAGCGTGCATTTTTCGTGTGGATTTCCTCAACATAGTTGTGGGGAAAAAATTTGAAAGCAGTCCAAATTTGCTTCTAAAAATGAACAAGAATCGCTTAGAATATACCAGGAGCTAGCAGCGAACTCAGCATCGTCATTCCTTCTTATTAGTGTTAGAGTAGGAGACAAAAATAAGAGAGTCGGTGTAGGTAACCTGTGATACTTTTGATTAAGATAGCCTCGGATTAATCTTCTTTAGGAAGACGATAAGAATCATCTGAGCGAAAGCTGATGTAGCTGCAACCATCAGGAACCGGAAAAAACGAATTAATCTGACACAAATAGAGTTTTACATTACAACTCATATATTTTCCTATGCAGCTGCAACCATCAGGAACCGGAAAAAACGAATTAATCTGACACAAATAGAGTTTTACATTACAACTCATATATTTTCCTAAAAAACTGCCTAACCAAGGAACAACAATAATGCATTCAGTCACAAGGCTTATTACAGGCACCACAGATACAACCCCTCAAATTGTATACAACTCACCCAACTAATAGTCAAATGGAGCAGTTGACATACCTGTAATAGAATGCAGAGTAAATGAAGCAATAAAAAAAACGTAGGAGAAAGTAGTCCTTTTATCTCGTAGCTCATGTTTGAAGGCTTCCCTTTTATTTATTATTATTTTTTCATTCTATCATCCATAAACGCACACACAAAGGCATTAAAATAGGAAAAGCCTAATAAAATTGAAATTTCATTTTCAGAAAATAATGATAACAAAAGAAGAAACTAAAGAGATACTATGAGTCACTTTATTCAGAGGCTCAGATGTAAAGTATTTTCACATTTCAAAACGCATCACCGAGCACAATGGTTGCAGATCAGATTTTGATGTGATCCGTGGTCGAATCAGATCCGAAATTGCTGAAGGACCGACTGAAGGCACCAATAAAACGAGCACCGCGACCCTTAGCTAACCCGTAACTAAGAACCTTGGTATGACCTCAACCCTTAGATAACCCGTATCTAAGAACCTTGGTATACGAACGCCACAAGGTGCCGCTTTCGGAACCTTGATAAGTTCCGTTTGGAATCCACCAAACACCGGTTTGGAATCCACCAAAACCAACGTGAGAAAACTCACCAAAGCTTAAAAGCTTCAAATATAATATATCAAAATTTGTCTGCTTGATTACAATGACTCTTAATGCCTTTATATAGGCTACAGACTCCAAGACTAATTGCTAATTTAGCAATGTGGGACAAAATAACTATAAATAAAAACAATAACAAAAATAAAATACTATCTAACCAATGTGGGATAATAAAAGTTAACTAAAAATAAATAAAAGACTCCAAATAAATTTGACAAGTTTCTTCTCGATGGGAATCACATCATTCCCTCCCGGTTCCAAAAGGATTCGTCCTCGAATCAAAAGGATGTCGTAAAATGCACCATCAAGGACAAAACAGGTCGAACCAACAACGAATATCAATGATATGCCCGGATCAAATACAAGGCGGACATGCCACTTCAAATCAGTATATCTTCGAGATGTTGATGCATACATCACCAAGGAAACCAATGAGTAGTAATCTTGTAGGTGCTCAATGCAAATAATGCTCTCCGGAGCAGCAACATAGGCATAGGGATTAGAAGCCGGAATAAGCGCACAATACACATAAAAGGATCAATGAAGGTGTGCTTCGGTTTGCCATCAATGTCAATCGACAAGAACATCCATAGGAAATATATTGGTTTGATTGGTTATAGCAGAGATAGCCCGCTTGCTCCTCAAGCGGATGATCTTCATGTACTACACCAAAGAAGACAGTAGAACTCGAACAAGTGGGCGGTGAAGTAGGACCAACAATGCGTATGCCTCAATTTTATCCACCACTAATGCAATATCCTCATCTACTTTTGCAACATGTATCTCCACCACTTCTTTATTCTCCTCCGTGATTGCCTCTGCCACAATCGACTCTTGGACTACATCCACCAATTTTGCTCCAACAACCTCCTCCAATCTGTCTTCCACTACAACCTCGTTTACATTTTCTGGTGCCTGAGACTCCTCAATCTTAATATTACTTTGTGGCCTAGAGGGTAGAGATTCAAAAACATGTTTCTTGCCACAAAAGGAAAAAGAATAGTGAGTCCGGGATGCGTTATGACGTACATTATGCAAAGATAACCATGATCTCCCAAATATCAAATGTACATCACTCAGTGGCACCACATCACATGAGACAACAACTTTATAACTTCCAATGGACATTGGAACCCGTGCATACCGTGTAACTTTAACCCGATGGTTTCCCACAACAATGTAGTAGGGATGATGAAGTCTTTCCGTCCGCAAGTTTAACTCCTTAACCACATCTTTACTAATTAAATTTTCTTCTTCATCGTGATCAATACACAACTCATATTCATAATCTCCAATAAAACATGATGTGTAAAACAAGTTGTTACCTTGACCAACACGATTACCTCTACCACCGATCATCATCTACTACCATCATGCGGTTATCTCTACCACCACGGTTAAATTGCTCAGTTACTCCCTTTAACATATTCTTCATCTCATTCATCATATCATCAAAACGTTGTTCTATTACCAAATTTTGATTCATCATATCTTCAAAATTCCGAAAATAGAAATCCATAGGACTCTCCTTTGACATTACTCAAGATCTAACTCCACCAACAATTAGCACACGGCAAGTATCCACAAGGTCCAAACAAAAATATTCGATAAGGAAATTTTGTTGATTTTTTTTCCAGTGGTGTACTAGAAATCACGGGTGTGATAAAAATCACACATTGATGTTAAACCCACGTAAATTTGGCTGCTAATTAAATTTTTTTTTTCTTTGTATTTTGTTTTTGGGTTCAAGAACCAATCAGAAAAAGAAAGGGGAAAAAAATCAAATAGGGCAACTAATGGTCAAACCCTCAAATGGTTTTTTTTGGGAATCAAGTCGGCGGCACATATTTGCTGGAACTTCTTTGTAATCAATTATCAATTCCGCATGCATCTAGAAGGTAGCTGGGAATATATATATATATATATATATATATATATATATATATATATATATATATATATATATATATATATATATAATATATATATATATTTAATAAGGATGAACAATGATAACAAGACTTTTTTTTGAACAGGATTACGCAGGCGAAAGGATCTGTTTTATTTTTATTTTATTTTTTTTGATGCAAGAAACTTTATGATGCAAGAAACGAGATGATGAAGAAACTGGGGGGAAAAAATCGATACCGAACGGAAGAAGGATTTTTTTTTTTCTTTTTTTCAAGGATTAAGAAAACAAAAAAATGAAAAAAAGGGGATATTTGGATACCGTCAGTGTGTGGCTCCGATACCAATTGATGTGATCCGTGGTCGAATCAGATCCGAAATTGCTGAAGGACCGACTGAAGGCACCAATAAAACGAGCACCGCGACCCTTAGCTAACCCGTAATTAAGAACCTTGGTATGACCTCAACCCTTAGATAACCCGTATCTAAGAACCTTGATATCTGAACGCCATAAGGCCTGCTCGGAACCTTGATAAGTTCCGTTTGAATCCACCAAACACCGGTTTGGAATCCACTAAAACCAACGTGAAAAAACTCACCAAAGCTTAAAAGCTTCAAATATAATATATCAAAATTTGTCTGTGATTACAATGACTCTTAATGCCTTTATATAATTACAGATTCTCAAGACTAATTGCTAATTTAGCAATGTGGGACAAAATAACTATAAATAAAAACAATAACAAAAATAAAATACTATCTAACCAATGTGGGATAATAAAAGTTAACTAAAAATAAATAAAAGACTCCAAATAAATTTGACAAGTTTCTTCTCGATGGGAATCACATCAGATTTTTTTCCATCTGCCATCCAGGCTACCGACATACGATGATTATCAGACAATTTTGTTAAGACTATCATCGTCATTGCCTCATTAACTTAAAGTACCGTGCTGGCGTAACGGCATTAACAGGTATGTGATTGAAGAATGGGATAGAATTCTTCGTACTGAACAACAACATCAGTTCATGGCTGCAAACCAAGCCGCAAAACCCAAAAGGGCCTCACTATTCAAGGTCGCCATGCCAAGGTACCGATGCATCTGTTCAAGAAACCTGATCTTATGTTATCATCCCAGCCTTTAAAGCGAAAAAGCGAGCGACCGAACAACAACACATAACCAAGAGGGTAATGATGGTGGAGGCTCAAAATTCATTCCATCAACATATAATATATTGTTTTTTTAACAAATGTCCTGTACAAAACTATATCATCTCCACCTACAAAAAAACATATACATGTAATTCTAATTATTTAATCATTTTATTATATTACAAGAAAGGATACATACAATAAAAAGAACTGGTTAATAGACATCCTGGCTATAATGGCTCCCAAATCATACACACATGAAAAAAGTTCTAGTTAAATTATAAATACAGCGCTCAAAAGAAAACAATGTGAACGAAAAAGCGAAACGCATATCTTAAAGATAAGAATGGTTAATCAACAACATACAATCACTGCTATGTTCACAAATTTAAAACGAATCAAACAAAAGCAGACACACATTTCAGGGTTATTTAGAGCAAATGATATATATCAGGTAGATAAAATATATATATATATATATATATATATATATATATATATATATATATATATATATATATATATAAACATAGAGACACAAGAGTATCATGCAGTTGAACAAGGACATGTCACAGATATTAAACACAAACATAAAAATACATTTTTTTTATATATCTGAAACATGCATTTTGGGATTTTGATTTAGAGCATATAACAGAGTTATGCTTAGCATAAGGTAGAACATAAATCGGTTTAGTGTTCTATTAATCATTCAGATCTGCTACTAACAAAATAAGCCTATTTTGATTCAATCAATTTATGCATTTTACAGATTAAAGAATAGATCTTTTATCTCAGAGAATTTTGGTTTAAACATCTAAGTACAATTATCAGTCTTTCAAGGTTTCACAGACATACATGAGTGAGAAACTCAAGCAAAGCTAGGGAAAAGAAGAAACTTCCCTGAATTAACAGATCAACAGGTTGATAGTTTGATCATAGGCCTAAGAGATTCACCATAAGCCCCAGTTCATTTTCAGCATCAAATATCGATGCTTTTCACTAATTTTCTGCCATCTAAGCACCACAAGCTTCCAACCGCATGACATGATGACTTTATGAACAACACCGGTGAGCCATGTGATACCACAGTTGCAGAGTTAAA
Source organism: Gentiana macrophylla (assembly GCA_026214975.1). NCBI lineage: Eukaryota > Viridiplantae > Streptophyta > Magnoliopsida > Gentianales > Gentianaceae > Gentiana > Gentiana macrophylla. Next base: position 98,894,582 of record CM047815.1, on the reverse strand, counting down.
GCTTTTCACCAGAATTTCAGATAGCTATTTTAGGTGAGAAAGAGAGAAGAACAACCGATTGATTTATTCAAAAGATGAAGAAGAATCAATGAAAAGGAAATGGTAATGCAGAGAGAGAGACGTTTGAGGTCTGAAGTAGCACAGAAGACTTTTTGGTAGATAGAGGAGTTGATAAGGACGGGGTGGAGTGAAAAAGAGGGGAAAAAAAAAAGGTAAAAGCCAAAAAAAAAAGAAAAAAAAAGGTAAAAGCACCAAAAATAAAAATAAAAATTTAAAAATCAATCATCGGTGTGGACATGGCGTGGCATGGTGGTGAAGCCCCTTAGCTTTGTATTAGTTAGTATAACAGGTTGATAGTTTGATCATAGGCCTAAGAGATTCACCATAAGCCCCAGTTCATTTTCAGCATCAAATATCGATGCTTTTCACTAATTTTCTGCCATCTAAGCACCACAAGCTTCCAACCGCAGCAACAGCTTTATGAACAACACCGGTGAGCCATGTGATACCACAGTTGCAGAGTTAAAGCTTTTCACCAGAATTTCAGATAGCTATTTTAGGTGAGAAAGAGAGAAGAACAACCGATTGATTTATTCAAAAGATGAAGAAGAATCAATGAAAAGGAAATGGTAAAGCAGAGAGAGAGACGTTTGAGGTCTGAAGTAGCACAGAAGACTTTTTGGTAGATAGAGGAGTTGATAAGGACGGGGTGGAGTGAAAAAGAGGGGGAAAAAAAAAAGGTAAAAGCCAAAAAAAAAAAGAAAAAAAAAGGTAAAAGCACCAAAAAAAAAAGAAAAAAAAATTTAAGGCTGGCCCAATCAGAGGTTGACACGTGGCAGCACATGGTGAAGCCCCCCTTAGCTTTGTATTAGTTAGTAAGAACACAAATTTTACTATGGTCCAGGACCAAATCCTACTTGGTGTGTCCAACCAATAGAAATTCAACTTCCACAAATGGAATCCTACCTGTAAAACTTTCCACCAATGTATCCCTTTGAAGATGCTGACTTGGTGGTCCAAAAACTTGCACCTGGACCACCATAAAATTACTGTAGTAAGAAATATAGTATCAAAATAGTTGTCGGATTTGCGAAATATTATCACTTTAAAAATTGTTGGTAAATTTACACCAAAAATTGTTGGTAAAAAAAAGTATTTTAATTGTTCGTTCCTTTTTATTTTTGGGGGAATTAGGGAGAAGGACATAAATATTTCATCAATTGAGTAGAAGGGCGACGCTTTGAAATTTTTGCGATAAAGAATAAAACTATTTATTCATTGTCGAAATTCACTTGTGTTCAAATTCATTGCTTAAATTCATTGCAAAATTCACTCTCAAATTCACTAATTTTCAAAATTCATTGTTTAGATTCATTTATCAAAATTTCTTCGTCGAAATTCACCGATTTCGGGATTCACTGAGAGATTCACGATTTTCTAATTCACTATTTGTCATTCTCGCTATAAAAATTATCGCATTGTCATTCTTCTTATATAAAATATATATATTTGTCACCGTTATTTAAAAATATTCCAGATTGTGTCCTTATCCCTAATTTTCTATTTATTTTTTGACGATGGGTATTTACTATCGTAGCACACTTTTTACATCGTTATATATATTAATCATGACATAGGATTTAATTATTATTATAATGTAAAGTGGGACATGCAACTATAGATTATAAGGCCAAAAACCGTTGATACTACACATAGAGACAACTTACCTATTTTATATGTAAAGACAAATCTCAAATTTTTTTATTTTTTATTTTTTATATTTTAAGACAAATCTCAATTAAAGTAGTGGATAGAGACTAAACATACAGCCCCTATAAAAAACACAAAAAAATCAAAATAATAATGAAACAAATATGACTTGGATATTTCATTATCAATAAAATAGTAAATAGTCCATTCATAAGAAGATTCAACCCTATGTAATAAATAATTTTCCCAACCACCATCAAAGTAGTGAAATATTAACGGACAACTCTACGGAACGGAGAACATCTAGTTATGGTACAATAGTTATTTGTGGGTTATACCAAATGAACGACTGAGATGCATCCAAATCACCCCTACACACCACTATTGTGTGTGTGAGAGTGGTTAAGGATTAATCACGTCCATCCACTTGGTATAACTCACAAATATCTGCTGCACCATAATTTCTCTCGAATGAGAAGGCAACTTTTTCAATTCTCCATCTCTAATTCATTTTTGCATGGTTCATGCTCCAGGCATCGAGAGAGTCTACAGTAATAATCTGGGTGCCGTTGTTGAATGCATATAGTTCTGCATTATCATATATGGCATGGACCGGATAAACCCGGGATGAGATAACCATCTTTCCTCCGACACCAAAACTCTCAACGACTGAATGATCTATCAAAATCCTTAGTGAAATCTTATTATGACTCCTCACGTCCGCATCAACCCATCCTCCAAATGAAGGCCTATAAAGACCATTTTTCTTTGTAGACGAACGTCTACTGTCAGAACACATGAGGACCTTGTAATTATTACCACGAATAATATTATTGTCTTTGAAGATGGTGAATGAGATGGGGGTGAACTCTCCGGATACCTTGGATGCAAGTGTGGCTAGACCAAATGGTCCAAGTCCACTTTCACTCGATCAAACCACCCTTAAACGCGCAAACATCCTCCCCCGTAAGATTTTCCCACCTTTTGTCAAACATTTCCGTCTTTTCAAGTGAAGGGAATGAGAAAACAACCTCAACATCTGCCTATAACATACACATACGATATGAACAAACATATATTTTAAGTAAATGTGTGTATATATACGTACATTTATTATATATAGGGTTAAACAACAATACCTGAGCTGCTGTAATTCCAGAAACCTTATGCCAACCACCCTTGGATATCAGTTGGTTTTTCAATTGTGTATGTTCCCTTCTTAAACTGACGAGTTCTTCTACTGGCCATTGCAATAGTTGTTTTCCATTCGGATCAAGCCATATTGTACGTGGAATATACTAAAGACAATAAAAAAAAAACCCATTAATTTGCTGGTATTTAATATCTTCACATTGCGGCATTTGATTAATTCAATAGATGTAAGAAATTAAATACCTGGACTCCGGCCCAGCCTTTTCTCTTATCATCATTCTCGAGGTCAGACTCATTTGCCCAACCCCATAAAATCCTCCTACTCTTTGCAGGATCAAAGAAGGATTTAGATGCATAGAAGTTACCATAATCAATCCTCAACCCAGTCCATCCATCTATCATTGAGGGATCAGGAATATACTTATCATTTTCATGTGACCATGTCCCGATAGTGTAATAATCATATCGGGTTGAATCCAGACTAATTTTAAGAACATGCTTCACAGTTGGTCCGGTCATTGAAGTGTCCAGACCATATGCTCCTTCCGTAGGAACAGGAAAGAAATCAGGCATTTCAAAGTTTCCTGTGCCCGAAACTGAATGCAATGGATGCTTGGCTTTCACCCACTTCTGAAAGTCTTTACTTTTAAACAACCAAGAAACACCCATATTCTTTTTTCTACCACCTGTGGCTATTCTCCAAATCCCATCTAGTCCCAACCATGCCGTAGTCGGGTCACGGAAAGCCGTCTTATTTATACCATCCTGTGCAACAAGTATTGGGTTGTCATCAGGCTTGATCCAATCTTCAAGGAATGGATCAGAATAGTTGGCAGGGATGGCGTAGTTTTGGACTTGAGTGTCGTTTTTATCGATAATTCCGGTGTAAACTATAACAGGTTTGTTTCCGGGTAGGACCGTGGCAGCTCCGGACCAACAACCGTACTTATCAAAAGGCTTTGACGGAGAGATAGCAGTCTTCAAAGGGGTCCAATTGATCAAATCTTTAGATACCGAATGGCCCCAAATAATGTCGGTTTCCCAAAAAGCTGCTTTTGGATTGGATTGATAGAAGAGATGGTAAAACCCCATGTAGTACATTGGACCTGCACTTAATACATCACATTATTGAAGGATTTAATTTATCTGATTTGTTGTTTTATTGAGTCTGTTTAGACTAAGTCAATTCATTAGACTAAGGGCCTGTTAGACTAAGTGGTTAAGTAAAATGGGTCAATTCATTATACTAACACACATGCTCTTATACACATATATAAAAACAGTTTGTTTTATCTATGCTTCTTTTTTTATAGGAGCTAAAGGTGGATTCGATTACTTAATGTTTTGATTTGTTTCCACGTTTGGCCATGATTTGTTTTAGTGCTTTGAGTTTCCACGTTTGGCCATGTTTCTTTGAGTTTCCAGTATGTTTTGTAGCTATTTATAGCCATGGTTTGATGATTAATAAAGTACAGCTTTAGAGTCTCCTTAATTCTACAAAGTGGTATCGGAGCTACAAAAATCCTTGAGACCGAGTGAAATACTTTCACAATGAGTGACAAAGGAATGAGCAAAATTCCCCACTTCGATGGTCTCGCACTATGATCACCTGAGTGAACTCATGGAGAATTTGCTTCGTTCTAAAGGTTTGTGGAGCATGATCGAGACTGGAATTGCAGAATCAACGGGCACTTTGACTGCTGAACAACAAAAGGAATTGGATGCAGCCAAGACTCAAGATCACAAGGTAAAACACTATCTATTCAGGGCCATAGATCGTGTTGTGTTTGAGCAGATTTTGGATAGGAAGACATCCAAAATTGTGTGGGAATCCCTAAAACTGAAATTTGGGGGTAATGCTAAAGTCAAGAAATCTCTTTTAAATGCCTTAAGAAGAGATTTTGAGGTCCTAGAAATGAAGGAAGATGAGTCTATTACTGCATATTTTGGTCGTGTTATGTCAATAGCAAACAAAATGCGTAGTAATGGTGAGGAGCTGTCTGATTGTAAGGTGGTTGAAAAGATTCTTCGCACCTTGACAGCCAAATTCACCTATGTGGTGATTTCTATTGAAGAATCCAAGGATACTTCATCCATGTCAATTGATGAACTCCAAAGCAGCCTTGTGGTACATGAACAAAAATTCAAAAGGACCATTAGAGATGCTGATCAAGCACTCAAAGTAGAAGAAGGTAGAGGCAGAGGAGATGGAAGTGGAAGAAGTGGTGGAAGAAACTCATCCAGAGGTAGGGGAAGAGGAAGAGGAAGACAAACTTTCTCAAAGGAAACTGTGGAGTGTTATAAGTGCCATAATCTTGGTCACTATCGTTCTGAATGTCCACAATGGACTAAGGAGGAAGCCAATTACACTCAGAAAGAAGACAAAGAAGAATTGCTGCTCATGGCTTCCACTGAAAAAGGCACTACACAGAAGATTGAAAGCTGGTTTCTGGACTCAAGATGCTCAAATCATATGTGTGGTGATAAAACCATGTTCACAGGAAATATTGAAGCTGTGTCCCATGTTGTGAAATGTGGAAACAACAGCAGGATGGATGTCATAGGCAAAGGACAAGTTCAATTTGTCTACAATGGAGATCTTTTGTCATCGAGAGATGTCTACTACATTCCGTAATCGAAAATAACTTACTCGGTGATTGGGCCAACTACTGAGAGAAGGGGTTGGCTATACTTTTCAAAGGAGGAAAGTGCTCTGTCTATCATCCTACTAAAGGTCTTATTGCTCGGACCACGATCCACTACCAATGAGAATGTTTATTCTGTACAATGAAGGAGGATCCAGCAAATCTGATGAATGTCTGCTCACTAATAAAGAAGGAAATTCATATCTATGGCACCAAAGGTATGGACATTTGAATCACAAAAGTCTGAAATTGCTTCATGATAAAAACATGGTAGAGGGACTGCCAAAGGTGGATAATTCCATAGAAGTCTGTCCAGATTGCTGCACAGGCAAACAACACAGGAATCCTATTGCCAAGAAGAGTAAATGGAGGGCTAGCAAGGTTTTGGAACTCATTCATGCAGATATTTGTGGGCCTATTGAACCAATGTCCACCACGGGAAAGAGGTATGTGTTATGTTTCATTGATGATTTTAGTAGAAAAGCCTGGTTCTATTTGTTAGCAGAAAAATCAGAGGCTTTTGAGTGTTTTAAAAGGTTTAAAACACTCACTGAAAAGGAGTCGGAGGCACAAATCAAATGTCTAAGAACTGACAGGGGGGAGAGTTCACCTCAAATGAGTTTATTGCTTTTGTGAGGATCGTGGAATCAAAAGGCAACTTATCATTGCTATACTCCACACCAAAATGGTGTGGTGAAAGAAAGAACAGGATCATGATGAATATGGTGAGGTGTATGATGGTCGCAAAGGGGTACCAAAGACATTCTCGCCGTGTCGCCTCTCTTGGACCTTTTATGTTTTAAATAGATGTCCCACTAGTGCTGTAAAGAACAAGACTCCTCAAGAAGCATGGAGTGGGGTAAAACCATCTGTTCATCACTTCAAAATCTGGGGATGTGTAGCACATGTTCATATCCCAGAGGCAAAGAGAAGCAAACTTGATGATAAGAGTTTTCCTTGCATCATGTTTGGGGTGAGTAGTGAATCAAAGGCTTATAGATTATACAATCCAACAACACATAAAATTGTTGTTAGTAAAGATGTAGTCTTTGAAGAAAACAAGAGCTGGAATTGGGAGTCAAGTTACACTGATCAAATCAATACAGATTTGATCTGGCATGATGATGATGATGATGATGATGATTCCAGCAATGATGAAAATGAGCAAGGAGGTGATCAATTGGAAGACAATAATCATGCAGATTCTGATATGGATCTAGGGAGTGATAGTGAAGCTGGTGATGAAGATGTTGAACATGGACCAGCTGCTGATCTGCAAAATCATCATGCTGGTGGAGTTCAAGGGAGAGAAAGAAGACCTCCTAGATGGTTGGGAGACTATGTGACTGATGAGACTCTGGAGGAAGATGCATTTTTCACTATGCAAGCTTTCATGATCCACGAACATGAACCAGCCAGATCCAAAGTCATACAAAGATCTTTGAAAAGGAAGAGAAATGGAAAATAGCCATGAAAAATGAGATAGAGGCTATTGAGAAAAATGAAACCTGGAAGCTGGTGGAATTACCAAAAGGAGCACAGAAAATAGGGGTAAAATGGATCTTCAAAACAAAGAGGGATGAGCAGGGGAAGATTATAAAACACAAGGCTCGTTTGGTGGCAAAAGGGTACTCACAAAGGTATGGAATTGACTATGATGAAGTATTTGCTCCTGTGGCTAGGTTTGACACTATCAGGTCCATTATTGCAACAGCTGCTCAGAGAAAATGGAACATCTATCAGTTAGATGTTAAGTCAGCTTTTCTTCATGGGGAACTGACTGAGAAGGTGTACATTGAGCAACCAGAAGGATATACAGTGAAAGGCAAAGAACATATGGTCTACAAACTGCACAAAGCCCTATATGGTCTTAAACAGGCCCCTAGGGCTTGGTACAGCAAAATAGAGTCATATTTTATGAAAAGTGGTTTCCAGAAGTGTCCAAGTGAACAAACCTTGTTCACTAAACAGAATGGGAAAGGAAATACAATTATTGTGAGCATTTATGTTGATGACTTAATATTCACAGGTGATAGCACTTCATTTCTGGAAAGTTTCAAGGAAAACATGAAGATGGAGTTTGACATGACAGACATGGGGAGTATGAGCTATTTTCTTGGTGTTGAGGTGGTTCAAGGAAACAAAGGATTTTTATCCATCAACATGGGTATGCTATCAAGTATTAAATGTGTTTGGCATGGTGATAGCAAGCCGATAAGTACACCTATCACTCCTGGAACAAAGATAGACAAGGATAAAGATGGCTCACTGATTGATGCAACTTATTTCAAACAATTAGTGGGTAGTCTGATGTACTTGACTTCCACAAGGCCCAACCTTATGTTTGTAACTAGTCTTTTGAGCAGATTCATGGCAAAACCTACTGAGTTGCATATGCAGGTGGCTAAGAGAGCTTTGAGATATCTTAAAGGCAGTTTGGGATATGGCATCCTGTACAAAGGTGGACCAGAACAAATGTTGATGGCATATACTGATAGTGACTATGCAGGGGATCAGGAGGAGTTCAAGAGTACAAGTGGCTATGTGTTTCTGCTGGGGTCTGGAGCCATTTCATGGAGCTCAAAGAAACAACCTATTGTTACTTTGTCTACTACAGAAGCTGAATATGTTGCAGCTGCAGCATGTGCCTGTCAAGCTATGTGGTTAACAAGGGTTCTGAATGAATTAGGTCATGAGAAGAATGACTGCACTGAAATTCTTTGTGACAACACTTCAACCATTAAGCTGTCCAAAAATCCAGTTTTTCATGGGCGTAGTAAGCACATCAGAGTTAGATATCATTTCCTCAGAGAATTAGCTATGGAAGGAACCATTGTTTTGAGTCATTGTGGCGACTCTCAACAAATAGTGACATTATGACTAAGGCATTGAAGAGGAGACTTTTGGCATCTCGTAAGATCAATGGGAATGTGCAATATGGATGAAGTTAAGCTAAATTGATGAAATCCAAGTTTAGCTTAAGGGAGAGTTTGAAGGATTTAATTTATCTGATTTGTTGTTTTATTGAGTCTGTTTAAACTAAGTCTTAGTTTGTTTTAGTGCTTCCTGTTTTTTAGGAGCTAAAGGTGGAACTGTTTTGTCCACGTTTGGCCATGATTTCTTTGAGTTTCCAGTATGTTTTGTAGCCTATTTATAGCCATGGTTTGATGATTAATAAAGTACAGTTTTAGAGTCTCCTTAATTCTACAATTATATAGTAGTAAACAATGGTGTATTAATTATATTACAACAAAATTAGCTAGTGATTTTCTACATACATGAAATTAAGAAAAAGTAGTTACCGTTAGGATCTGCAGCACCAAATTGATTAATCAGTCGTCCCACACCAACATTATGCATGAAAAATGACGCAAAAGAAAATTAATTAACAACAGTAATGAAATATTTGAAAGAATATATTTAATTTCAATATATTTAAAAATAAATAAATAAAACAAACCGTTCATCCAATGTTTTCTGGGTTGAAAATGGTATCCACTCCTGTGAAGAAGCTGAATACCAGCAGTACGTGGTTTCATTCGACCCGTTGATGCTAACAACATTTGCAGCAGTAAGCAGAAAAATGATTGCAGGGAAAAAGATGAGAAATTGAATGGGAAACTCCATTGATAGATTGTTAAGGAAGTTCAAGAATTAAAACCCTTGAAATGAAAGGGGAAGTTTTGTTTTTTTTTTTTTTTCAACTTTTGCTTCTATTAATTAGCTTTTGTTGTGTTGCTTCCGGTGTGTTTTGTAACATGTAAATGTAGCTATACCTATAGATGAGGAAATAGATATAGCTATGGTGAAAAAATGAGAGCTATACTCATAACATTTTGTAAAATTAATAAATTCTAAAATTCTTTTTGGACTAGAGCTAGCCCCTAATGCATGACACGAGGACGGATGTGTTATAGTGTCATTTTACTATTTGATTTTTAAGGACACGGTACTAAATTGAGATATGAAAATGCATATAGATACGGACATAAACTCGATCATTCAAAAAAACTTTCAATAAATTTTTTTATTTTTTATTTTATTTTTAAGGGAACTTTTCAAAAAATCTGGGCTGAAAGAATCAATAATCCCACCCACAAATTTTCCTCAAAAACTATTGCACAGCTTTGTAGTCAGACTTACCATTTTACATGTAACATTTGTAAAGGTGTTGAGGTCTATTATTATACTTTGAACGAAGAGTACACATTCAAATTACTTAAAAAGAACGGATGGAGTATTGTTTAAATTGTTGTGCGCGACATGCACAACTCATTCTATTTTTAGTAAGAATTATGCAACTAGAAATAATATTAGCTAAATGGTCGGGCCACGTCCAGTTACACAACACATAATTGCAATATTAATTAGGGTAATGCTACTGTCACAACATTTCAGCCACAATAAGTGATATGATACAATTTTACACTATTGATCATGATGTAGTATTTAAGTGTGTAATCAAGCCGAGTCGTGTCATTATTCTTTATGGCTCGAACTCGACTCGTCTAAAAACCCAGGCTTGAAACTTGACTCGAGCTCGATTGAGCCATAAAAAGGCAAAATTGAACTCGACTCGGTAGGTACTCGATATAATTTGGGCATTGTACATATGTATTGTCCTTTCATTATGACAACGGTTGTGCCCATATTTATCGTTACTCATTTGGGCTTCTGAACATAAAAAGGCTCTTTTCATTTGTTTATACCATTTGTAACAACAAATTTGGCCTTTGTACATACGTGTTGTCCTTTTTTCCCCCAACATTTTCAAGAGCGTAAACTACATATGAATCTGAATTATATTTATGATAACAACCACATACAAGAATATTTTACTTGGATTTTCAATGCTTGAACATTTTTTTTCCACATCATTTAAACTAACATAGCCGTTCGTAAACAAGTTTATGTTCGGCTCATTAGTGTTAGCTTAATAAATCGAGTTGAACATGGTCACAAGCTCGTGAACGTTTGATTATATTCACGAACCAGATAATATAGTTGAATTAATGTATAACATATACAACATTTACTTATCAGATGATAAGACAATTATTCATCCAATAGATACTGTAGTGTGATTTTATATATAATGTTTAGACAATTTTTCTATTGCGTTTTGTTGAATGATTTATATAATATTTATAATTCGATATTTTTACATTTGCACTTCATATTTTATACTTTAACATGCGAAACTCGAGTATGAAGACAAAATATGTTCGAGACAAATTTCAACACATGCTCGAATAATGTATCTTTTAAATGAGCCGAGCTTGAATATATATTTTTTATCGTTAACAAACAAACGATCTTGTGAGCGGAACGAGCTAGTTCGAGATCAAACAACCGATACTCGACTCGGTCTGCTAACATAATAGCAACACGTCCCGGTAATCATCGAAGTTCATAAGTTGGCCAATGATCATTTACCTATACTGATGTTTTACACTTGCAAGTTTTAGCACGTAATTTTCAACAATTGACACCAATGTGAAAGATGATACCCAAAAATATCATCACAGATTTAATTCATACAAGCTAAGAGTTTAGGGCGAAGAGATTGACTCTGCAGAGTGATTACGTCAATTATGACTACCCACGTATCCAGTTGGTGGAATCAAGTCAAACGTAACTATGTTTTTTTCGAGATGGAGAGAAAGAATGAAGTCATATAATGTCTCTATTTTCATTTATTTATTTATTATTATATAACTCTTCTCACTGAGATGAGTAAGGTTAAAGTAAAAACAAAATGAACAAACAAAATAAAACAAATCTTATTTGAAGAAAATGATTTAAGTAAAACAATTTTTTTTTTGAGGGGTAAAAGAAGTTTATTGATCAATCAAGTCTGCAAAACACGCAGAGAGAACATCGTGTGGAGGCTGAGTGCCCCAAGAAACTACACCAAAATTAGAAAGACGCCTAGATAATAAATGCGCCGGGACATTCCCAGACCGCCTAATAAAGGAAAACTGAACAAAAGGAATGAAAGAGGCCGCAGCCAGACAATCCTGCCGGAGGCAACCCAGGGGAGATAGGTCCTCTGCAACGCCATGAAACATTTGCACACAAGTCAGACTGTCACTCTCCACTACCAGCCTCGAAAAACCTATCCGATGCGCCTCCACCAGTGCCATCAGAATTGCCCTCATCTCAAGAAGGGCTACCTCAATACCTGGGTCCAAGTGGAATGAAAAAGCCACCAATATGACACCTTGGTGATCGCGGAAAATGAGCCCCAAGCCTGAACCAGAGGCCCCAGCAGAAGCATCAGCATTGTACTTAACCACCCCAGTGTCGGGGTCTTCCACCTATCCGGATGCGCCAAGTCTCCCCTGACCATACCTTCACCCCATGCATCCCTATACTCCCAGGCCGTAGAAAGTGCCGAGGAACAGATACGGGAGACGTAGAGCGGCTGGTCATCATACACCGCATTACAACGGGCCTTCCAAATAAACCACATAAGGTAAACCATATCCGCCACCTCATCCTTGGCCATCCCCTGCAAGAGTTGCATAAAGAAATCCCTGAAGTCCACAGCAGTTACCCGACACACCCTGACCGAATACTGCGTCACCTCCCAGACTATAGATGCAAATTTACACTCGAAAATAGCATGCCTCAACGTTTCATTCTCCCGTCCACATGCCAAACACTTATTGTCGCCCAACCCTCGTCTAGCTAAGTTTTGTGCAATCGGCAGACAACCATGAAGACATCTCCAAAGGGAAATGAGCAATGTGCGGTTGCACTGTAAGACTCCAGCACTACCGCTACACTCCATCCCCACCCCCTGATGAAGAAGCTCCCGAACCATCCCCCCCGTCCGATATAGAGATACCGCCAAGTGATAAACCGACTTAACTGTGTAAACACCCCGCCGATCATACTGCCATACCCGTCTATCCGCATGGTGCCCTTGTGCCACTGGTGTATGTAGTAGGATAGCTTCACTCTCCCAAGGACGAAACCACTCCCGGACCCTCTGGGCATTCCACCTTCGCGTTCCCGGTATCATCAGATCCGCAACCGTGCTCCCCATCGGGCAACTATGGCCTGCAAAAGGAACCCGGAAAGTGGGCTTGCGTGTAGTCCAAGCATCAAGGAAAACTGAGATTGACGAACCGTCACCAACCCTAACACGATATTGAAAATTATGATTTTGTTGATATTGACAATTGTAAATTATTACACTGTATATATAGGAAACTACCGTAACCGCTATGCAATAATAAAGGCTAAATACTATCCTAAAAATATGCTAAACATAAATACACAATATACACGCTAATACCACCCCTCAAGGTGGGCGAGGGATGAGACCCAACTTGCTACGCTGATGAAGAAAAGCCAAGCGAGGGAGAGACTTGGTAAGACAATCAGCAAGTTGATCGTGAGCACTAACATGTGCAACCCGCAAGGAGCCCCGCTGCACTTGATCGCGAATAAAGTGATAGTCAATGGCAACGTGCTTCATCCTGGAGTGGAACACAGGATTGTGACAGAACTGCGTGGTACCCAAATTGTCACAGTAGACAACCGGAGCCTGAGCTATGGGTGATCCAAGATCACGAAGCAAAAATGTGACCCAAAGTAGTTCGGCAGTAGTAGAGGCGACAGAGCGATACTCGGCCTCGAGAAAGATCTAGCAATGGTGGATCGCTTCTTGAGCTCCAAGAAATGGCATTGCGCCAAGATACACAACATAGGCCCCAGTAGAGAAGCATATAATCATCCTTACCACACCCCACTGCGTCGTAAAAGGCATGTAAAATCGGTGAGGAGTCACGGTAGAGTCACAGCCTAAATCCACTGTCCCGGATAAATAACGAATCATGCGCTTAGCATGAGTCCAATGTAAATCTGTGGGAGCATGCATGAACCGAGATAGTTTGTTGACAAAGAAAGGCAAGATCGGGCGTGTAAAAGGAGATACTTGAAAGTCGCCAATAACCATACGATACTCGGAAGCATCATCAAGCGGTGTACCGTAAGTAGCGATGAGACCGTAAAATATCGCAGGTAATGGAGTAGGGGACCGAGTTAGCAGCCTCGATCCATGTGAAGGCGAGCAAGAAGCTCGGTGGCATACCGCTTTTGAGATAATATACAACCATGATCATTGTAAATAATCTCAATACCCAGAAAATACGAGAGTGAACCAAGGTCCTTGAGTGCAAAGCGACGACCCAGGAGTGAGATGAAGGTCTCAAGAGCCGTGGAATCATTCCCTATAATAATGATATCATCCACATATACCAACAGATAAATAGTAATTTTACCGGTATTGTAGATAAACAAAGAAGAGTCCGCATCCGCATTGCGAAAGTTACTAGTGAGCAGAAACCCCTTAAGTTCCTCATACCAAGCACGAGGGGCTTGTTTCAACCCATAGATAGCCTTATGTAACTTGCAGACATGATTAGGAAGCTCAGTGTTGACAAACCCAGAAGGTTGGGCTAAATACACAGCTTCAGTCAGATGACCCTGTAGAAAGGCGTTGTTGATGTCTAACTGTCGAAGTGACCACCCCAGGAAAGAGCAAGAGTAAGAACAACACGCATCGTAGTGTGTTTGACTCACCGGATCGAACGCCTCATAATAGTCAATGCCCGGACGCCGAGTGAAGCCTTTGGCAACAAGCCGTGCCTTGTGCCTATCAATAGAACCATCGTGGTTGCACTTAAGCCGAAAAATCCACTTGGAACCGATGACATTCTCGTTAGGATGAGAGGGACAAGAGTCCATGTTTTATTACGAAGGAGGGCATCATATTCCTCTTGCATGGCGAAGACGCCACTCGGGAGTTTTGAGGGCTTGAGAGATATTGGTGGGTTCGATGGGAGCGGAAGAAGAAATGTGAGTGTGAAGATTGAGTTTTTGGATGGGTTTGTGAATGTGGTTTTGGGCACGAGTACGCATGTGGTGAGTAGGCGGGTGAGGTGGTGGGGATGGTGGAGGTGAAGGAGAGGGTGGAGGAGGGGGAGAGGGTGGAGGTGGTGGAGGAGTGGTGACAGGAGGTGTGGGAGGCAATGCAGAATGTATGAGAGGAGATGAGGGAATCCAGTCAGAGAGAGAGGCCAGGTCTGGGGTGGAAGGTGAGGTACCCGAGGGTTTGTGAGATGAATAGGGAAAGATGGACTCGACGAAGTTGACATGACGGGAGACATACATGCGAGACGCAGCGAGATCATAATAGTAGTAGGCATGTTGATTTAGGGCATAACCTAGAAAGACACATGGTTTGGAGCGGGGTTGAAGTTTATGATCAGTATAAGGGCGTAACCATGGGTAACATAAGCACCCAAATACACGAAGTTTGTTATAGTTGGGTGGAGTGTGGAAGATGGATTCATAGGGCGAGTGCATTTGTAGGGTGGGGGTAGGCATTCGATTGATTAGATAGACAGCAGTGGCAAAGGCATATGGCCAGTAAGTAGTGGGAAGAGAGGCATGAGAGAGCAAAGCAAGACTGCTTTCGACAATATGCATGTTACGCCGCCTCGTAAATACCATTGTGTTCGGGGGTATGTGGGGGTGGTAAAAAGAACGAGATGCCATTTGTCGAGAAATAGTCACAGTAGGGAAATAAACTCACCACCATTATCGAGTAAAGAACTTTAATTGATTGTTCAAAGTATTTTTCTACAATCGCACGAAACCGAACAAAAGTAGGATGAACTTCGATTTACGAGCTAAGGGGATACAACCAAACATATCTCGTGAAATGATCAACAAAGATAACGAAGTATTTGAATCCATCAATAGATAAAACAGGGATGTCCAAACATCACTAAAAACAATTTCAAGGGGACGGAAAGAACGTAAAGTAGATTTGCCAAACGGATGTTTATGGCTTTTATTTTCTAAACATGCGGAACAATGCGTAAAGGAAGAACTAGAGGATCAGAAATTGTAATGTTGTAAAATTGTAGATAAAATAGACGAGCGGGTGACCCAAACGATGGTGCCAGCCTTGAGACGAAGCTTTATTGGATGCAAAGGCGACTAGAGGAGGATCGGGCCACTCAGTACACAAGCCATTTCTAACCGGACCACGGAGGATAGGTTTGGGTTCTTCCGAATGTCCTTCACAACAAATTCAGAGGGTAAGAATTCTATAGGCAGTTATGGGATTTACTGAGTTGGGATATAGAGAGTAAATTCTAGACATCTTTGGGGACACAGAGGGACATTACGTAATGTAAGGGATTGGGGCGAAGTAATGGGAATATCGGAAGTGCCAGATGAGTAATAGAAAGAGCCTTACCATCACCAACAAGAAGGTCATCGATTGCCGGATATATGGGCGTGTAGAGAGAGGTTCTGCAGGTCCGATGTCACGTGGTGTGTAGCTCCGCTATCCATGAGCCATTTTGGTGCATTGGGATCAAACTGAGCCGAAGTCGTGAGCCTGGCGACTATATGAGCTTGCGGCTTGGATGAGTCTTGAGGTCATTGACCAAAAATTTGACGATCTGACCTGATATTGGGGACATTCTTTGGCCACATGGCCATGTGTAGCACATTTGGCACCGACCAAAAACGGTTTACGGGCTCGATTCGGATCATTATATTGAGCATTTGGGCGCCGCTCATTAAATTGCTCGCCATTAAATAGTCGGCGATTGGAAGGAGGGGCTGTTGACTTTGACCCTCCATGGAGACGGCGATGTGAGCAAAGCAGAGCGAAAATTCGAGATCTGTTGGTAGCGCGTTGATTGGGAGGTCTCAGAGCGGCGGCGTGGCGGCGAGAGCAAACGATGGTGACGACTTGGAAGGCTTAAAGTTCGCAGCCTTCTCGTGCGCTTCCTCAAAGGGTATGGGTTTTCACGGACTGAATAGCTCGGGCTATGTCTGCAAATTCAGGGGCCGATGTTGGTGAGAACGACATCAATAAAATCGCCATGGTCCATCGGAGACCCAAGGAGTGAGAGCGATCGATTTGCGTTTCATCTCGTATAGGTAATCATGAACCGATTGAGTCCCGCGATGATGATCTCTCATTGAATCCTTAATTGTTCGAATCCGTGCCGAGAGGCGCTGCATGTACATCGCCAAAGTTTTTTCCATTGCTTTGCTACCGAGGTTTTCTTTCCATACAATAAGGTAGCGACTTGGGGGTAACGGAGGAGAGAATCAGATTGCGGATGAGGTGGTCTTGACGGGTCCATAGCAGAAATTCTGGGTTAGTTTTCGTTTCAGTGCCGTCAACAATGGTTTTTTCCGGTGCCGGGGTGGAGCCGTCAACATATCCGAACAGGTCATTTCCAAGAAGGAGTGATTCTAGTTGCATTTGCCAAACATAATAATTGTTGGAATCAAGTTTGATGGATGCTTGAGTTGCCGGATGAAAGGAGATGGGAGTGGTGGAAGCCATTGTTGCCAAAGGAGATGGCGGCGCTGTTGAGGGTTTGCAGAGAAGAAAGAAAAAAAAAAAAAGACGAGAAAATTGTGTTTGCTGGGAAAAAAAGGAAAAAAAAAGAAGAAATTTTTATTTTTCGGTTGTGGAATCGCAGTGCTCTGATACCATAACACGATATTGAAAATTATGATTTTGTTGATATTGACAATTGTAAATTATTACACTGTATATATAGGAAACTACCGTAACCGCTATGCAATAATAAAGGCTAAATACTATCCTAAAAATATGCTAAACATAAATACACAATATACACGCTAATAAACCCTCCATCTCAGGCCATTTAGTAGGAGATCCCGTCCCTCTAAAATACCGCGCCACATGAAAGATGGCATAGCCGATAGGCCGGCCGCCAAAAAAGTCGAGTCCCCATAAAACAATCTTATTAATGGGCGAATGATACAAAACAATTGATATTTACGGTTAATGTTTTAAGGTCCCCCTCCTTAATTCATATATATATTTTTGATAAAAAGATCCATAATTTCAAGATTCCCGATGTATTATATATGTGTGTAGTGTATTTATGTTCATATTTTTTTGTTTGTTCGTTCAATTACTTCAAGTTAAAAAATTTATAAGACACGAAATCATACTCGTATTTATTTAAGAATTATCTAACTAAATTCTTTTACTCCCTTCATTTCGAAATCTTCATTTCGAAATAGCTGATGGATTTAACAAAAGCACAAACTTAATAAGAGGTGAGTTAAAATCTATTGATGCTATTCTTCTAGGCAGAAAATAAGCATGTGAATATGTTGTTGTACACTTTCAAGTTTTTTTTTTTGTTTTTGTTTTGTGTGTATGTGTGTTTGTGGGGGGGAGGGGGGAGGGGGGAGGGGGGGCCTCAAAAGCAAAGCCATGCGTGAATTATTTACACTTTTTGGGCTTCTGAATGATCAATGCCACTTTTCTTATGTTTCTACAAATTGTAACAACATTTAAATTTTAATTAACGCAACAGGCCATCCCCAGCTGCCATTTGAAATACTACTACAAAATTAACTCCTTACAGGACAAATCATATCTACCCCTTGTACAGTTGTACTTGACAGAGACGGATTCAAAATTTTTATAAAAGATATGTTATCGGAGTCTAAAATATGTATAGATACGGATATAAACTCATTCAAAAAGCTTTTAGGTATATATATTTTGAGCCGAAGGAATCAATTCCTCTCCCCACCCCATCCCACCCCACAAATTAATTTACCTCAAAAACCATTGTACAACTTTATACTTTGACTCACCATTTGCATGCAAATTTATGAAAGTTGCAACTATTATATTACATTCATATATATGTACCCTACTTCATTGCCTGACTAATTCATTGAAAGCATTGGAGCTCATCTAATTCAATAATTTATATGTACCCTTATTTTGGATTATTCATTCATTGGATTTTTGTTTTTGCAGATTAATGTTTTTTCGATTATCAATATGGTTTACGAGTTATCAAAAAAAATATGGTTTACGATGGTGACCTATATGGGTAGCAGGGCGGCCAACCCTCTAAAATATAAAATAATATGTATAATAATTAGTGGGAAATTTTCACACACACGTGTGCGTGTGTGTGTGTGCGAGAAATTAACTCACTAAATTTTATGTATTGAGTTGTTGTTTTTATGTTATGACCAATAATTAGTTGTATAAAATTAAATATATGTTTAAGAGACAAGAAAAATTCATAAATTTATGATCCCATTGTCAAAATATTGGAGCCGCCTCCCTAGTTGGTCATACCTATTACTCCCTATGTCTCATTTTATTTGTCTCGTTTGACTTTTTACACAGATTAAGAGAGTGTAGTTAATGGCGGGGTTGAGTTCACATCTGGGGTATTTTAGTCAATCAGTCTGTATTTAGTTATGGCGGCTAGGTCTTGGGTTTTGTGGCTATAAATACTCATCTGTTGTAACATAGAATATTTACAGCGGATCAGAGTCTGTAAATCTCCAGTGATAATATAATCTCCTCGTTCCTGTCCGTGGACTAGTCGGCATATTGCCGGAAACCACGTTAAATCATGTGTTATTTTTTCTTGTGTAATTTATACTTTTCATTTATTCTTGATTATTGCAATCTGTTTATATCCCTGACGGTCCTGTTATAACAGGTATTATAATAAATTAAAGTAAAATGGGGCCGACACCTCTTGTCCCATATGTAGGTCTGTCTCTACTTTTATCATAGCAATGTCATGCAATACTATACGATCGACGCTCTTTTTTTTTTACAAATGGGTATTATAGTAAATTAAAGTAAAATGGGGGGCCGACGCCTCTTGGCCCATGTGTAGTCCGTCCCTGCTTTTATCATAGCAATGTCCTGCAATACTATATGATCGACGCCTTATACGCAAAATTAAATTAATTTTGTACGACCAATCCTACGACAATGCCGTTTTCTTTTATCATAAATGTATAGTCAACTAATAAAGTAGTAAAGGTTGAGTACAAGTCAAAATCAGCAAATCTAACGTGGTCATATTATTATAAAGTTGAAAGAAAAGTTCTGATTCAGAAACTCTTTATTATAACAGCCCGTCGAATGTCACGTATAGAAAAAGATACAACTATTTTGTTTATTTGAACACATGACAGTCGTCTGATGGTCTGTTCTAATAGAAAGTTCCTCTAGCAGAATTACTCTGAAAGGAGTGGGCATGCACCTTAGATGGTTATTATTCGGAAAATGATATATCTACCACTTATCCACTACACACCTCTTATCCATTGATTAAAATGTTCTACTTCAAATGAATAGATAAAAGATGTGTAGTGATTGTCCAACACACACTATGTGTGGTGGATGTATCACTTTCATTCAGGGGCGTCCTTATCCAAATTTAGGCTCAGAGCCATATATTGTTTTAGGCTCTTCTAAACTAAAAGTAACCAAGAAAAAACATTTCTTTTGCCTCAAGCAGGGTTCAAACCTGGTCATTTGTCAACTTATACCGTAGTGCTCACCATTATTACAATACCTTA
Organism: Gentiana macrophylla; assembly: GCA_026214975.1. Taxonomy (NCBI): domain Eukaryota; kingdom Viridiplantae; phylum Streptophyta; class Magnoliopsida; order Gentianales; family Gentianaceae; genus Gentiana; species Gentiana macrophylla. The sequence continues at coordinate 98,874,639 of CM047815.1, read as the reverse complement.
TTTTGTTTTAAAAATACAATATATATGTACTATTGAAGTCAAAATTTCACAGGGCCCTTAAATTCATAGATTTTAGGGGGCTCTGGGTCATTTCCCCCTTGGCCCTATGATGAGAGTCAACTTTACTATTCTCCGGTGCATGTTTTAACCCCCGTTTACAACGTTTTTGGCTTATATTGGGTGTTTTAGACCATTTATAGGGCAAAATGCATTGTACACTCACTTTGAGGTAAACCGTCAAATAGATGGAAAACCTCACAATTTTACGCTATTTTGACCCCTTTCGAGCCCTATCTTTCTTGCGGAGTTATGATCGTATGTGTTTGGATGTTGTGACGCAAGATCTAGGTGAGTTAAGAGCCCGGAAGACAAGGCATGAGGCTTAGAGAGGCATAACCGAAGCCCGGGAATGGAAACGGGTCAAATATAGTAGGTGTTTTTGCCTTACATTCAATATATCTGCAATTTGAGAAATGTTGGAGGCATTTTCTGGACTTGTGATCTTCATGAAAGTTGTAGATAATTGAATGTTCTTTCCAACGCATCTTTAATCACTCAAATCGGAGCTCTACACACAAAGTTATTGCTAGATTACTGAAGTTATATCAGTGCTGAAAGTTACAGCAGCAATGTGTATGCATTGATGGCAATGCGTAAGTATTGCTGGAACAGAATGTGCGGATTTGGGGCATTTCGAGCAATGCATACGCATTCGAGTGAATTCGTACGCATTCGGACATTCTTGGGCACCTATATATACATTTTTACATAGATTTTCAGCAATCTTCATCCTCCCAAACCCTAACTATTATAGGGGTGAAGTATTCAATTGGATCGTGGTTTGGCTATGTCTATCTTTATATCTCTTTTTATCCTTAATTTACATATCGTTTTAGCATAATAGAAACTCGAAACATCTTGGTTAATTAAACTAAACTAAATCCGAAGACGACTTTGGTATTCGATAAATTCCTCGTGAGATACGACCTTGCTCGCTACTGTAGTGCATCCGACTCGATACTCTGCCGGTTAAAGTTGGACCGTCACTATTTTGGCCATCACCTTTCCCCAGGGGCGCCCTTGCTCAGTGTGGAGTATTTATGTAAATGCATGGAGTCTTGGGTTCATATTTTGACCTATTAACATTTTTGTCGTATGAAACTTACATCAACGTAGAGAGCATCTTTTCCTTGTTTTTTTAGTATTTGAATATTTTTTTTTTTGAAGGTAGTATTTGAAGATTCAATATACAGTATCCAATATGGAAATTACCCTAAAAATGGAAATTAATTCATTAATTTACATTGAATTTGCATACTTCATTATTCGATTAGAAAATTATTTGTTCATTAAATGAGTGTGATAAGTTGTTGTCTTTATTAATTATTAGCCATTAGTACTACATAGGGAAGAGGTTGTAAGAGCTGCGGCTCATACCCTCAGCGGTGAAGACTGCGTCTCTACCCCGCCTCTAGTGAGAGGTCCGGTTCGATCCCCGCCCCCTCCTTTCGTTTCTGGAAGAAAAAAAAAAAAAAAAAAAAAAAAAAAAAAAAAAAAGAGGTTGTAAATGACTCATCAATATTCATGTTGATAATTGATGAGTGCATTCAGCACATTACATCAATTTTTTTGTAAAACTGAATATTGTTTCCTCAAATAATGCCAACTTAAGGGATATTACGGTTTTTTTTGTCCCTTAACTTCATTAAAATTTTACTTCAGTCCACATTGTTTTACTTTTACACTTTAACCCTTCGTCTATGAGATTTTATTAGAATTTCAATATGAATCATCATGTCAAGTCTTAATTAGCTGTAGTATTCCGTACTTTGTATGGTAGAAATTTGAAACGTAGCAATTTGGATAAAAAATATCATAAATGATGGGTTAAAATGCATAAAAACAATTGAAAAAATGTATCATCTAAAATGCAGATGAGGTTGTTGAAAACATGCATAGTTTATAGAGAATTCATGCTATTACTACAATCATTCAACATAACGCGTAAAACACTTTTACACTCATAATGTAAGACCGGGGTAGACCCAACCTATCCAAGGTGGGATCACATGACCGGCGCCCCTAGCTAGATTTGAGATTTTTTTTAATATTAAAACGATGTTATTTTGTTGTTTAAAAATGTGTTTTAGACTATGATGATATAGACTTATTATAATCAATAATACAAAAAAATGTATTTTGCATCACTCGTTGTGCAACACAATATAACTTGATATTATTGTAATCACTAGTTTTATTATAAATGGTTTACAAAAGTGTTATACACAAACGCGTACATGTGATACAATCCTTTTTTTTCCCGTACATAAACATTCTTGTGAAAATGAGAGGGAAACATGACAATTAAAGGAGGGCAATTAATGATTCATTAGAAAGAGATGAATCATTTGCTCATATATAGTTCACAATCATTTATTTTACTTTTTAGCTTGTCTCACATATAAGGAGGGGGGCGGTGTGAGGGGGGTTGAGGGTCACATTAGGATTAAGATTAGTTTTAATCATAAATTGTAATAAGAAAGTGTAATCACTCGTTTTTATTATAAATGGGTTACAAAAATATAGGTTGTTGAAAATGCAGATGAGGTTGTTGAAAACATGCATAGTTTATAGAGAAAAATATACATACATGTGACAAGATCATTTTCCGGAACCGTAAATGTTCTTTTTAGATACTTTGTCTTATCAAGAAATACCCAGGAAATACACTTACTAAAGATAGAATTTGGTGTTTTGAAGGTTACAATTCTGAAATAAGCTCTAATCGATGTATCGTATTCATAGACTTTGCAAAATTTTAGCCTAATCCCGTATGTACTACATCCGGGAAACGCCATTTCTGGGCCTAGTACCCCCGTGAAAATGGACTTGCCCCGTACATAAGTTATGTCCATAGAAAATGGACTCGCCCCAGGCATAGTACATAAGTTACACCCGAGAAACATAATTTCCGGGCCTAGTACACCCGGAAAACCTTATCCGCCCGGTACATATCATTATTTGTTGTTATAAACTTAAAGTTTCCAAACCCCACACATAATAAGTCCATGAATGACAAATCTCATAGCTATACGTGAAGATAACCTCATTTCGACCCCGTACGTAAACAATAACCTAAAAAAAATCCGGCCCCGGTACACGGGAACTTATTGGGTGCACCCGTCATATGCGGGGTGCATTCATGTAGAAAACTGTGTACGTTTTATTTTTAAATAGAATTCAAACTGTATGATCCGGATTTGTTTACCAGTCAAATAGATGTATATAAATATGAGGGCCTTTATTCGTACCACAACAAATCTACCGTTGCACCACTTCATACTTTACACCACACCTAAAAAGTAAAACCTACATTTGCACCACATTGATTTTCAAAACAAAAAAAATCTCTTATTTACACCACATTATCTACCTTAATACCACACTTTTAAACTATTTCCACACCAAATTTTTTAATTATAAATTAGCCCCTCAATTTCATCTAATTTATATCCCACACCCCTACCTACACACCCCATAATTCCCCTCAAAAAAAAAATTTCTTCTTTCTCATAAAACCCTTAAAGCCCACACCATCTTCAAATAAATTACCATCTTCATAATCTTCTTCATCTTCATCATCATAAAACCTTCGAACCCTACACCATCTTCAAACAAAATCACCATCTTCTTTGATTCCAATTCAAGAAATTCTTTTTATCAGCTCCTTTTTTGCAGTTTATCCAATCACGTACTCAATGACCCATTGGCAGCATATTCATAAACAAGATACCATTGCCCTTCATCAAAACAAAGACCAGAAAGTCTGATCAGATTAAAATGGTTGATTTTGTTCAGAAGATTAATTTCTTCAGAGACATCCCCTGTCTTTTTCTTAATAGCAGCAAGATCACCATTGATAACACAGCGATAAACCGACCCTTAAATCCAAAAACTAGGACTAAAATCCTCAGTAGCACGCTGGAGTTCTTTATATGTATACACTTTTTTTTTTATAGGAAATATACACATTAATTGACTTAGCAAAATTTGTTATATTGTCCCATTGTTAAATTGTGCTACACATTTCTAGAAAAAAAGAAAAGAAATATCTAGATTGTAGAAATGCATTCCTAGTGTAGAATCTTCTAGTTGTATGTAAGAGTCTAGATAAATATTGCTACACTAGAATGGAAGCTACTAGAAGCATGTAGGTTCTAGTAGTGATTATTCAAAATTAAGAAAGAACTAGAAAACTCCATTAGACACTTGAACTATCCAATGGGGGCTATAAATAGCACCACCACCATGTAACTAAGCAATCAAGCAATCAATACAAAAAAATTCCTTTCTACAATCTCTCCAACTTATCAATCTTTTCCATCTCACACTCATCATCCTAGCCTTCTCCATTCAACCTTCTACAAAAATTCTAACAAGTGGTATCAGAGCTCGGTTTCGACACAACTACAACTGGGCGAAATCAACATCATGGCAGATTATACACTCCGCTCATCCATTCCGGTTCCAATTTTCCGAGGTGAAAATTTCGACTATTGGTTCATTAAAATGAGAACCTACTTTTGTGCTCAAGATTTATGGGATATCGTAAGTAAGGGATTTAGCATCCCCGACGACATCTCAAATTTATCTACCGCACAAAAGAAAGAACTCAAGGAGAATCAACAGAAAGATGCTCAAGCATTATTAGCCCTTCAGTTAAGCTTGACTGAAGAATTGTTTCCGAGAATCATGAGTGCCAAGACTGCTAAAGAAGCGATGGATAAGTTGCAGGAGGAGTTTCAAGGCAATGAAAAGGTACGAGTCTCAAAACTCCATTCATTGAGGAGAAATTTTGAGAATATAAAAATGAAAGATTCGGAGAATGCTAAAGACTACTACACAAGAGTAGATTCATTAGCAAATCAATTGCGGGCGAATGGAGAAGATGTCCCAGAGAAGAAAATTTTGGAAAAAATATTAATTACATGTACAGAAAAATATGATCCAATCATTACAGCTATTGAGCAATCAAAAGATTTGGAAAAATTGTCTGCTTCAGAATTGATGGGGTCTTTAGAAGCTCATGAACATAGATTGGAAAGGCGTCACGAAGGCACAACCAAAAATGCTTTTCAATCTAAGTTCAAAACGCCACACAAAATCAAAACAAAATGATCGGAGATCAAATGAAGGTTCTAAAATACAGAGCTTCCAAACAAAACATTTTCTCACCGCGGTATATGCTAGAGGAAAAACCATTTGGAGAAAGACTGTTGGTTTAAAGGAAAACCACAATGCAAAAATTGCAAGAAATTTGGTCACGCCGAGAAGGTATGTCGATCAAAAGGAATCATCAAGCTAACTTTTCAAGAAAAGGACGTCGAAGACAATCTCTTCTATGCCTGTCAAGTAGCAACAGAGGAAAAGAAAGATACATGGTATCTGAGACAAAGGTTGCGACAATCACATGACAAAAGATGAATCTATATTTTGCCATCTTGAAAATTCAAGACAAATATTAAAATAGGAAATGGCGAATTTATGGAGGCTACAGAAAAGGCACTATTGTCATTAACACAAAGAATGGCAAGCAATACATAAATGAGGTGCTCTTGGTTCCGAGTATAGATCAAAATCTATTGAGTGTCGGGCAAATGATGGAGAAAGGATACTCGTTGCATTTTGAAGGAGATTCTTGTACAATATATGATAAAAAAGATAAATCCCTTCAAATTGCAAAAATAAAAATGAAGGAAAACGATGCTTTCCGATCCAATGGAGTTATGCAAGAGATGTCGCAATGAAGGCACAAGTTGACGACTCGTGGTTATGGCACGAAGGCTTGGTCACTTCAATTTCAATGGATTAAAAATACTACATCGAGAAGAACATGATGAAAGATCTCCCGACTATAAAGGCACCCGATCGTGTTTGTGAAGGATGCATGCTCGAAAAACAACATCGACAACCATTTCTGTCGGAAAAGCTTTTGAGAGCGAAGAGCCATTAGAATTGGTGCACACAGACGTTTGTGGCCCAATGCGCACTCTTTCACATGAACAAAATAGGTACTTCATTCTCTTCATTGATGATTTTACCAGAATGACATGGGTTTATTTTATGCGTGAAAGATCGCAAGTATATGAAATATTTAAAAAATATAAGGCCTATGTCGAGAAACAAAGTGGTCACTACATGAAGACCATAAGAAGTGATCGAGGCAAAGAATATACATCTAGAGAATTCAACAAGTTCTGTGAAGATGAAGGCGTGGAGCACCAATTGACAGTTGGATACGCTCCAGAACAAAATGGTGTATCAGAACGCAAAAATAGAACCGTTATGGAGACAGCAAGAGCTATGCTAATGGAGAAAGGACTTCCGAAAACATTCAGGCGGAGGCGGTGCATACCGTAGTCTACTTGCTAAACAGATGTCCAACCAAAGCCGTTCAGACAAAACACCATTCGAAGCCCTGGTGGGCGAAAGCCATCAAGAAAGCATCTTAGAGTCTTCGGCTCCATCTGTTATGTTCACATTCCAAAAGAGAAAAGGAGTAAGCTGGATGAAAAGACAGAGAAAGAGATTTTCTTAGGCTATAGTACACAATCAAAAGGTTACCGTGTTTATAGCTTAAGAACAAGAAAGCTTATTGTCAGCCGAGATGTTGAATTTGATGAGGATGCAAGCTTGAATTGGGAAACAGAGGAAGTTGAAAGGAAAACTATTAATATGGCACCACTTCTACGAACCAACGAAGAAGACAACCGTCAACCAGAATCCCCAGCTCACGCTATCATTGAAGAAACATCACAAGATGAAGGTTCTTCTCCAGAGACACCACCAAGGAAAACAAAATCCTTGAGTGAGATATATGAGAGATGCAATCTCACCTTGATAGAACCAGGAAGTTATGAAGAAGCTTCCAAAGAAGAAGTTTGGAGAAAAGCAATGGAAGAAGAAATTAAGATGATAAACAAGAATGAAACGTGGGAGCTAGTAAGTCCATCTCCAGACAAAGAGGTCATCGGTGTTAAGTGGGTCAATAAAACAAAGCTTAATCATGATGGCTCAATCCAAAAACACAAAGCAAGGCTTGTAGCCAAAGGCTACTCTCAACAATTTGGAGTGGATTACAACGAGACATTTGCTCCTGTTGCACGATTGGATACGATACGTGCATTAATTGCCCTCTCAGCACAAAAAGGATGGAAAATTCATCACCGGATGTTAAATCAAGATTTCTCAACGGATACCTTGAGGAAGAAATTTACGTGGAGCGACTCAAGGATTTATCGTGAAAGGAGAAGAAGACAAAGTACTAAAGTTAAAGAAAGCTTTATATCGGCTCAAGCAAGCCCCACGGGCTTGGTATAGCGTAATTGATAATTACTTCATCACGCAAGGTTTCAGGAGGAGCAAAAGCGAGCCTACACTTTACATTAAGACACGAGATTCAAGTGACAGACTTATTGTTTCCTTATACGTTGATGATCTCATCTTTACGGGAAACAATGAGGACATGATCAAGAGTTTTAGACAAGACATGATGAAGACGTTCGAAATGACAGACTTGGGATTAATGCACTACTTCCTTGGATTCGAGGTAAACCAAAAACAAAATGGGATTTTCATTTCCCAAAAGAAATATACAGATAGTCTTCTTGAAAAATTCAAGATGAAAGGGTGCAAGAGTGTTGCAACTCCACTTGACAACAAAGCACTCAAGAGTGAAGATGGCACGCCAAGGGCGTGATTGTACGGTCTATCGACGTCTCATTGGAAGTTTACTCTATCTAACAACTACAAGACCTGACATTATGTTTGCAACAAGTTATCTCTCAAGGTTCATGCAATGTCCAAGTCATGTTCACTTCGAGCAAACTAAAAGAGTGCTAAGATATCCGCAAGGTACAAAGGATTACGGCATCTGGTATGGATCGAGTCCCGACTCAAAATTGATTGGGTACACCGATAAATGATTGGGCGGGATCATCGATGATAAAAGCACATCCGCTATGCATTCACTTTGGGCTCGTGAATATTCTCTTGGGCAACAAAAAGCAAGACAAATTGCACTATCAACAAAGAGGTTATATATGTAGCGGCAAAGATTGACAACACGCCAAGCTATACGGCTCAAACGCATACTGAGGACACGGGGAGCCTCAAGAAGAAGCAACATTGATCTACCGTGACAAAGAATTCGGCAATTTCAATGGCGAAAAACCCAGATTTCACAACAAGACTAAGCACATAAGAATCAAGTACCACTTCATCGTGAGGTCGTGGCCAATAAAGAAATAGAAGTCATGCATTGCGAGGAGTGAAGAACAAGTTAGCCGACATATTCACAAAAGCACTACCAAGAGACAAGTTCGAGCTATTACGAGAAAAAATTGGTGTCACCAAATGTGTACCAACGAGGAGTGTTAAATTGTGCTACACATTTCTAGAAAAATGAAAAGAAATATCTAGATTGTAGAAATGCATTCCTAGTGTAGTTTCTTCTAGTTGTATGTAAGAAGAGTCAGATAAATATTGCTACACTAGAATGGAAGCTACTTAGAAGCGTGTAGTTCTAGTAGTGATTACTCAAAATTAAGAAAGAACTAGAAAACTCCATTAGACACTTGAACTATCCAATGGGGGCTATAAATAGAACCACCACCATGTAACTAAGCAATCAAGCAATCAATACAAAAAAATTCCTTTCTACAATCTCTCCAACTTATCAATCTTTTCTATCTCACACTCATCATCCTAGCCTTCTCCATTCAACCTTCTACAAAAATTCTAACACCCATATATCAGATTTCTCACTTGGAGACGGCTTTTCAATTGATTCAAAGCCCGGCGTCTCCATAGTCAAATTCGAAACAACTACAGGTTGGTGTTCTTTCTTCTTCCGGAGGCAATAGAAATAAACTAGCAAAAGTGATACAGTGGCAACAGCTAAGCTCCTTGGACAGATTGCGGGTCTTTCTAGAAGAAGTAGCTTCATAGATGAAGAAGGAAGCGGTGATAACAAGTCCATGGCAGGCAGTAGTGAGAAAAAATGGCCGAAAGAGCTATCCATTGTTTTAAATAACAAGCCAATTTCAAATACACATATGGAGGAAGAGGTAAATTAAGCTTCTTACCTGGCTAGCTGCGGCTGTGGAAGAGGAACGGCGGCGGCGGCGGATTTGGGTAGCAGACCTAATGCTAATAGGAGCAGGGAGCAGATGTGAAAATAATTTTTTTTTTTTTGTGTGTGGAGATTGTGATTTTTGTGTGTTAACGAGGGATAGTTTTGTAGATTTTAAGTATTTGGGAGAGATATGACAATATAATAGATTGGTAGCAGTAAAATGTGATTGGAAATATTGATTTTTTTTGACATAAAAATGTAGTGCAAATAATAGATGTGGTGTAAAAAGTAAATCAATATTTTTTTATTATAATATAGTATATCGATAGATTTAGTGTGGTGCGAATAAAAGACCCATGTAAATATACCAAACAAGAACTTCCCCGTATACAACTTGATTTTTTTTTCCCCACCTTTAAATGGTACTTTCCGTCCATCTTCTCTCACTTGAGACATACTTGTTTCTTTCTCCCTCCCTATCTATTAGAACTCCACACCAAGCCCCAATTATTTTTTTTAAAGAAAATTTCAAAACCGTTGCAAACTTCAACCCAAAAAATCTAGCAACTTGCATTCATTTCGATGTCAGAATCCACAACTGATCTTCGTTTACCTCAAGAACTGATCACCGAAATCCTTTTATATCTTCCCGTGAAATCCCTCTTGAGATTCAAGTGTGTCTCAAAACCGTGGTTGTCTTTGATCTCAAGCCCAGAATTTATCAGGTCCCATTTGTCAAGATCTTCTAAGGAGGAAGGGAATTTGAATCATCAGCAGCTCTTATTCACTGTCCGTAATCAAGATGGTATTCGTGGTTTGAAGGGGTGTTCTCTATATTCCGCATTGTATGAGGCTGATCCCTCTACTCATGTTTATGATATTGAAAATCCGAATCGTGATACTGAGATTGTTGGTATAATTAATGGTTTGGTTTGTTTGGCTATTAACAGAAATCATTTATTTTTATGTAATCCAGCTTTGAGAAAATCCAAGTATTTTCCTAGCTCCAACCGTTTGAATGGTGCTTGTGTTAACTATTGCTTTGGTTATGATGAGTCAACTGATGATTATAAAGTTGTTAGTTTACTATGCTTACGTATTGATGTTTATTATCATCTTGAGGTTAACGTTTATAGTCTCCGGACTGATTCATGGAGGAGAATTGATGATCAGGATTTGAATTTTTTTCTTCCCGTGTTTGGTGATAATGGAATGTATGCCAATGGCAAGATCTATTTGTCTGTTCTTGAACATGGTGCTTGGAGGGAGACAATTGGTTGCTTGTTTTATGAACATGGTGCTTGGAAGAAGAAAATTGTTAGCTTAGATATGGTGAGTGACAAGTTTGAAGAAGTGCAACAGCCTGATAATTATGAAACCACCGGCGTCGGCCACGAGTATGATTTGAAATTGGGAACATTAAGTGGTGGACGGCCTTCTGTGCTTTGTTATTATCACGGAAGGAAAGCGGATTTATGGGTAATGGATAAGTATGGAGGTGGAGAAGAATTATCTTGGTGTAAAGTGGTTTCCATTCCTTACGATAATGATAATGTTCCTTTTGCGCCGCCTCGCTCCCATCAACGGGTTGTTTGCATTTTAAGCAACGGTGAAGTTGTTATGGGTAACGAGCTTGGTTTGCTCGTATACAATCCTAAGAATAAAGAATTTAGAAACATTCGGCTGCAGGATGATGTTGGCAGTTCATCAAGTTTTAAAGCAGCTCCATTATATGTTGTTGAAAGCTTGGTTTCACCGGGTGAATAATGCTTTACAGGACAAGCTGGCGAACTCAGCCCGGCTCGTGTTCGTTCTAACATGAAACATTTGTGTTGTACGTACTCTATAAACATTAATGGCATGTTTGTTACTTTCTTCGATGTAGCTAGTGTTTTGGGTGGGTTGTAAAAATTGAGATACATAGCCAAGAATTAGCCAACTCGATCTGGTCCAAGAGTTTTATGCTATATATATGATATGTCTCGTTTTTTATTTCGTGTATTTCTACGCTATCTGTGCTTACTTTGGTTGTAAAAAACTGGACCATCCCGTTTACTGTTGGATCAATATTAAAGTAAAGGTGATTGTTAGATTGACTTAATACATTAATACTTAATGTGTACCATCAAAATGATCTAATACATTACTATAGAACTAGTCGATCAATTTAATCTTTTTCAACCCAATGTCAATAAACTTGCTGCAACTCTGGCAAAAATCCGTTAGCGACTCATTATTCTATTTACGAAAGAGGGTGCTCTCTTTCGTCCCAAAGAAAGCACCATCTCCAACACCTCCGGCGCCCTCTACTCTTCGGAAAGCAGTCAACACCACATTCCTTTCACCGATTCAAGTTGCATTATCACCTGATTTCCCCCCTCTCATGGCTAATTCCCCCGCTACCAGCTCATCTGAAATCGTAAAACCGCCCCAGCCTGCCACTCCATTACTCCAATGCCCCGAATCGCCCCGCGCCCACAACAGCCACACGCCGGACCAGCCTCTCCCTCAACCAAAATCTACCACATCCACCACCTACCACCATCAAACCGTCCCGTTGGATCAACTGGAAAAAAATATTACCGAAAAAGTGAAATGACATGCTAGAAGAATATGAGTAATATACCAAATCGATATATCGATTAATAAAGAATGAATCACTGAAAATTTTGTTATTTCCCCAGTCCTCTTTGTTTGCTTTTTTTTTTGTTTGAACTTCGGCAAACAAGGATGTTATTTTATTTTTTTAAAATAAAAAACAATGATATTCACAGGTCATGTGATTTACAGGTTTAAAAATATATTAGGTGTGTTAAAGAGCACGATAGCTATTGTGTACTAAAAAATAATCTAACGGATATAATTGTTTACACATGTTTTAACGGTGAAGATTAAAAAATGAATCATCCCTTTAAATTATTCAACTAGACCGTAGCCGGTCTCTATTTTAATTTATATTAGTGTTGTTATGTATTATTTGCATCTGTATTTGCTTTTTATGCATCTAATATATTAATTCTTTTATGCATCTCTATATAGATGTGTATTGTAAAAGATTTTATTGCTCTTGCTGGAATCATATTAATTTTTCCTTCTGGTGTCGATTTAAAAGCATGTTTGTAAGAATGCTTCCCATTGGTGATTTGTTATACTTTTTCGACTTTCTTTATGTGTCTCAGTGTCTGGTTTCCCAGTTTTCTTTCATATTTTTTTTGAACACCAAATTTAAAAATTATTAAAAGATTATGTATCAAGATGATAGAAAAGCCAAGAGGTCAACAAAAACGGAACAATACGTCAAAGATGTCTCAACACAAACTCTTTACAAAACAAACAGATCACAATCATCATAAGAGCACAAGAAACTAGCACCAATGCACCGGCAAACTATCGGACAAGGTCATTGGATCCGTGTGATCGAACGCGCTAAACGGGTCTTCAAGCCACACATTCCAGTCTCCAAGGTACGTATCCCCAGTTTTCATATGGTTGGTTTCTCCTCCTTGGGCTTATAGTGCAGTATGCATTTGAACTTGTTTAGTTGATAATAATGAAGAGAAAGTGTTTATGAAGATGAAACTTTTTAGGAGTCACAGAGACAAGTTGCTGCTATATATGCTTTGCTTGCATCAAAGGTGAAATTACGCTGTCCACTCCTCGTCTGTGCTTAATTATTATGGTACTTGAGCCATTAATTACTTCCAAACTGTCATATATACTTGATTTTCCTGGGACATACAAGTAAATTACGCAATCAGTTCATTCCCTAGTAAGTAAGTAGATTAGGATTTAGGAGGCCGGGTTATGATCTTCTGTAAATAGTCACAATGAATAGACGATAAAAACTGTGTTATGTTATTCTAATGTATATGCAATGTCATGCACCAAATAGACGTTTGTCATATTGGAATTGGATATCGATCTGTCTAATATTATTTTTCATGTTTCTGTTTCTGCCCGGCCTAGTGCCTATTGGTTTTCTGTTACTTAAATTGGGAGAATTAAACGACTCATTGTCGTATGCTTTAGGGGCTGCCCCCCCCTGCTGTTTGATGTTTCAGAGGGCTCTGAGTACTCAATCTTGTAATTTGATTACTGCTTGTGAATTGTGTGCATAATTAATATGAATTTTTCTGTGGGATTCAAAGCCATGTTAGTACTCAATCTTGTAATTTGATTACTGCTTGTGAATTGTGTGCATAATTAATATGAATTTTTCTGTGGGATTCAAAGCCATAGCTGTTACTGTGGAAAGATGTAAGATACTGTTACTCAGGTAAAGCCATAGCAGAGAAGAGGGGGGAGAGTCTAAAGAAGCGGTTTGCACTCTTATGTCGTTATGAATAGAAATACGTACACATGCATGTATGTATGTATGTTACTTTTATCCATTGGAGAGCATCTGTCCTTTGTTTCGGAGTGAAGGCCTTAATCAAACACGTTTCTTCTAGCTAGTGAAAGTTTTTACTTTATAAAATCAAGTATATTTGGTAAGTCCTTGGTAATATAATCAAGAAAGGAATGTAATTTTAGATTTTGAGAGTGTTAAAAAATGAAATGATTTTTTTTTTTTGCATCATTGGGTGGATGTAGTAGATTGTAGCAATGGCGGAAAGAAAGAACTTTGATGGAAAAGAGTGACGGTTTATTCGTTTCCGGAAGTAGGCTAAGAGAAGAGTTTGTCGATAAGTAATCTACAATAGATTGCACACATAGAGACCAAAAAAAAAAAAAAAAAAAAAAAAAAAGCGAATTGTTGAAGAATATGATCGGAAAAAGTTTAATTGTATTTTTTTAAATAAATTTCCCATCCTCAAACGACATGTGTGCATTTTGCCATTTGGAGAGAAAATTTGGTAAAATTTGAAGGAATAAAGGAGACGTGTTAAAAGAAGCCTTAGATTCAACTTTTTGTCTCATTTTATAGTATATAGATATATATGTATGGCTTGCCATAAATCCAAATTTGAAGGAATAAAGGAGACGTGGAAGCCTTAGATTCAACTTTTTCTCATTTTATAGTATATAGATATATATGTATTGGGATTTAAATGAGATATATTTTAGTTAAAAGCCTTCTAAAAATGGGTTAACCAAAAAAAATTATGTTATTGTTGCCTTTAACAAGAATCAAACCCTAGTTGTTTGTAAAGTTATAATTGACTGCTTACCATTAGACTAATACCTTATTTATTTATTTATTTATTTATTTTGAAGAAAAAGATAATACCAATAATTAATGAGAGTCAGCCAAAGAGGCAGAAATTACAGATGTTGGGGGAGTAGATCCCCAATGACATCGCCCAGAAGAAGAAGGGTGTAAAATAAACCCTAAATTGGCTAAGCAATCTGCAGCCCTATTACAATTTTTTTGAACAAATCTAAAAGATCAAGAAGAGAAGAATCTCTTTGCAGATCGTATTTGACGAACAAGGGTTTCAAAAGGGGATATGTCTTCATCTTCTCCGTTCAGTCTCGAAATGTTGCACAGAGAATCAGATTCAACGATTGTGTCGCCACTCCAAATGATTATCCCTGCAGTACCTTCGCCATTTTTGAAACCTGCGTCCACATTAACTTTGACCATATTATCAGGTGGCCGAATCCAACGGGTTGGGTGAGAAGATGGGGTATTGAAGACATCATTAGCACTTGTTAAGTTGCGGAATGCATTCATGGAGGAGTCAATTTGGTAACAGATCCTAGAAATAGAGGGTTCCTCGCCTTTGAAGATTTTTTTATTTCGGGCTTGCCAAATACTCCAGAGAATGTAGATAAAAAGCTCAACATCAACATCGTTGCTATCTCGCAGTAGATGCAAAAGATCAAGAAAGCAATGGTGTTCAAGGGAGATAAGATGGCCAAAGCGTGGAAAACGAGTCCAGAGATTTTTGACCCAGAAGTAGTCGAAAAAACAATGGGTCCAAGTTTCCATAGATCCTTCACAAATACTACAAAAGCCATGAGAAATACCCTTTCTTTTAATTAGGACTCCAACCGGTAGGGATGAAGAAGCAAGCCTCCAAACAAAGCACCTGATCTTGGGGGGAATATTGAGGCTCCAAAGGTAATTCCAGAGATTTCTTCTAATTAAATTACTTGATGATTCACTATTTATTGTCTCCTGCTTTGTCAGATTAAGTGCTAAGATGTATCCTGATTTAACAGAATAAATCCCATTCTTGGTATAATGCCAAATAAGATGATCCGAGGCAGGTTGTCTATTAAGCGGGATGGATATGATAGCTTCAATTTCATGTGGATAGAAGAGGTAAGATAATTTAGCATGGTCCCATTCAAAATTAGTTATAAGCTGATTGACCTTCTGGAAATTAGAGTTAGTAGCCCTTGAAGAAAGGGTAAAATTAGGTTCTATTGGCACCCAAGCTTGATCCCAAATTTTAATAGCAGTTCCATCCTCCACAATCCATCTAACACCTTTGTATAAAAGATCTCTACCCGTAAGAATGCTTCTCCAAACAAATGAGGGTCTTGATCCAGCTTTGGCCTGAGCAAGGTCGGACTTCTTGAAGTATTTGAATTTAAGAACCGTGGCCACCAAGGAGTGTGGCTTACTGATGATTCTCCAAGACTGTTTGGTGAGTAGTGCTTTGTTGAAAAGATGCATGTCCTTAAAGCCCAAACCACCTTGGTTCTTAGGTTTACAGATTCTATCCCATGATATCCAGGCCATGGAGGAGGTGTCAGGACAGTTTTTCCACCAGAAATTCCTAACCATACGCAAAATCTCATTAATGAGTCTTTTAGGAAGAAGAAAACACTGCATTACATAAATAGGGATTGCCTGAATAACAGCCTTAATAAGCACATCCTTCCTTGCAGTAGACAGATACATGGTCTTCCATCCATTTAGTTTTTTCCAAACCCTATCCTTGATGAATTTAAAGATTTCAAACCTAGATCTCCCCACCATGAAAGGGAGCCAAAATACCTCCCATCTGAGGCACCAGCAGCAACATAAAGAGTGTTGAGTAACTGTTCTTGTAAGGTTTGGCATAGGTTTTTTCCAAAGTAGACACTGGATTTGCTTAAGTTAACCTTTTGTCCTGACAAATCTTCATAGCAACATAAAATCCTCATGATTTCCTCAGCATTGCTAATAGTGGCTTGAGCAAAGAGAATACTATCATCTGAAAACAGCAGATGAGAAAGACATGGACCAGTCTTGCCAAATATGAAGGGAGTGAGGCTCCCATTTAGGATAGCATGTGAGATAAGTGCAGATAAGCCCTCAGAGCAGAGAATGAACAAGAAAGAAGACAGGGGATCTCCCTGCCTAATACCCCTAGATGGTAGGATCACATCAGAGAGATAGCCATTCACAAGGACTTTGAAGCTGCATAAAGTAACACAATTCATAATGAGATTTATGAAGGACTTTTTGTTGATCCTACTGTCCCCTTTTCCTCTTTTACTATGGCCTCTTCTCAGTCAGAGGGGGAACATACAGACATCCTGAGCAGCCTGCCTGAAGAAGACATTGTTGATGTATCTACTGGGGATCAGGTAACTTCAAACTCTAATACTTTGAATTTTCAAAATAGTCCCACTGCTGGTCAAACACCTATTCACACTCCATAGACTCAACTTCAGACACCTTCAAATAGTCTGGCTACTAATTCCCCTCTGATGCACAACACTGAGAATGCATCACTCACTGACACTCAAAGTGATGTATCCTCCAGAAATTCCACACATGGTTCTCCACCTTCTAGTCCTTCACCACCTGCTGTTCCACAAAGGATTCATCCCATGAAAACTAGAGCTAGAAGTGGAATTTTCAAACCAAAGGTTTACTCTGCTGCTATTGCAAGTGCTCATTTCTTTCCTGTTGAACCTACTAGTGTGAATGAGGCTGTTCAGAGTTCAGACTGGAAAGAAGCCATGTCACAAGAGTACATGGCTCTTATACATAACAAGACATGGGAATTAGTGAGATTGCCTCCAGGTCAAAGTGTGGTAGGGAACAGGTGGATTTTTAAATTAAAACTCAAACCTGATGGGACTATAATAAAGCATAAGGCCAGATTGGTTGCAAAGGGGTACAGTCAGAGCTATGGCATAGATTATAATGAGACTTTTAGTCCTGTGGCCAAGTCCTCAACAATTAGAATCATTCTTACCTTGGTTGTTTCTATGAATTGGCCTATAAACCAAATAGATATAAACAATGCCTTCCTTAATGGACCTTTGCAAGAACCAGTGTATATGGAGCAGCCAGAGGGATTTATTGATCACACAAAGCCTCATTTTGTTTGTAAACTGAACAAAGCCCTATATGGTTTAAAGCAAGCTCCTAGGGCTTGGTTTGATGCCCTAAGATTACAGATGCTGAGTTGGGGATTTATACAGTCTGTCAGTGACACTTCTTTGTTTATGCTCAGGCTTGAAGATAAGGTTCTGTTTGCTCTTGTGTATGTAGATGATATTCTACTTACAGGAAATTCTACAAAGTTGATCCAGAGGTTCATCAAGATGCTAGACTCTAAGTTCTCTCTTAAAGATCTTGGACAGGTCTCACACTTTTTGGGGATGCAGGTCACTAGAAACAGTTCAGGGTTGTATTTAACACAGACCTACTATGCTTCCCAATTGCTCAAGAGGTTGAATATGGAATATCTAAAACCCTGTCCTACCCCAATGGTTGCTGGCAAACAACTGCTACCCAAACAAGGGCAACCATTGCCAAATCCAGGAGTATACAGAAGTGCCATAGGAGCCCTTCAATACCTGACCTTGACCAGACCTGACATTGCTTATACTGTCAATACTCTGAGTCAGTTCATGCAAGAGCCTTATACTGAACACTGGCAAGCCTTAAAAAGACTTCTCAGATTTGTGCAGGGTACTTTAAGAGAAGGACTGCACTTTATTCCCAGTAACAACCTGAAGTTACATGGATTTACTGATGCCAACTGGGCTGCCTGTCCTGCTGATAGAAAGTCAACAGGAGGATACTGTGTTTACTTAGGGAAGTCTCTGATCACTTGGAGTTCTAAGAAACAGTCAGTGGTTGCAAAGTCAAGCTGTGAGTCTGAATACAGAGCTTTGTCAAATATGAGATCAGAAATTCAGTGGATTATGCAGATGTTAAAGGAGATTCAGCTCAAGCTTCCTGCTATGCCTATACTATGGTGTGATAACACAGGAGCTACTACTCTTGCTCAAAATCCTGTTTATCATGCTAGAACAAAACACATTGAAGTGGATGTTCACTATATTAGAATTCTGGTTCTAGAGAAAAGGATGAAAGTGTGTTACATTCCATCTGCAGCTCAAATTGCTGATATATTCACTAAACCCTTACCTATCTCAGCCTTTTGCAAGTTTAAAGACAAACTCAATGTAGCTGAACCACATATTAGATTGAGAGGGGGTGAAAATGTAAAGAGTATTAATGGTAATTGTGGTTAATTATGCGATGAGTCATATATGTACAAGTGTCCTTGGTTTGTTAGACATTGGTGTGTGTGCAGGATAAGATCTAGGCATACATTTCATATATATTCTCTGTGGTTGTAAAACGGTCATTATCATGATCAGAATTCTATCAAGAACTTTTGTTCAAAGCTTTTCTTTATGCTTTCATGGCTATTCACTTGAAATCTTGAATAATCAAACTAATATTATTTATTATAATCAAATATTTAAAAGCGTGGCGTCACTCATTTTGACGCATTAACATCACTTTTTTTAGGGGTTACTAACGTCACTTTTCACAATAACTCCTCGGCATGTGGCTTAAATAATACCATACTATTATTTGGCTTCTTCCCTATAAAATGTCGATGAGTTTACAAATTAAAACGTAGAGAATCAAAGTAAAGTGATCGACTCACCTATTTTTCTGACCGAACATAAATCATAACATACTTGATTATTCTGATATAATTCCAGTCAGAATTTAAATATTTTTTTGACCCAATATCGGTCATAAAGATTTTTTCATACATTTTTTTATCCAAATTCGGACAGAAAAAATTCAACATTCTGTCTAAATTTGGATCAGAATAAATAATGGTGAAAATTTGAAGGTTAAAATTAAAAGGAAAGTATGTGTGTTAAGATATTTTGTTGTGTGAAAATACATTCACCTATTATAAATGGTTTACAAGAGTGTTTACACAAAACATGTGATACAATCATTTTTTTGGTACCGTAAACATTATTGTTAAATTTGAGATGGAAACATGACAAATGAAGCCGATTAATAATCCATTGAGTGCCTAGGAAAATAGCATAGTGGTAAAAGGATTAGCTGCCTTAAAAGAGCAACTGGACTTTAAGTGAAGGTTCGAATCCCATAAATGGGTGATTTCTTTCAGTTGTTTGGTATAATAGCAAACTAATGAATCTGAACCACTAGGTTACCTTATTAACATCTTCATCCATCTCGTGGAACAGGAGAATGAGGACCCTTGTAATTAGGGTTTAACATTTTAAAAATTCATGGAAAAGAAATGAATCATTCCATCGTAGTCCACAATCGTGTGTTTATAGGCCTTGGTATCTCCTCTTCTTTTAACATTGCGGTCTAGTACATTTTGAGTAGCTTATTAAAACGCTCGATAAAACTCGTGAATATTTCGAGTCAAACTTTAAAATGCTCGAATTTGACTCGAGCTTGGTTAAATAATAGATGAGCGAATGTTTTATGAGCCGAGAGTCGATATGTTCATGATCGGCTCGAATCATTTACACATTTATAAATTATAAGGGACACACTAGAATATGAAATTCTTCTTGCCAGAGTAACTCGTGTAGGAAGAGAATCGTTGTGAGGTGTCAATAAAAAGTGGGCTACTCGAGGTTGAATTCGAGCTTCGAGGTGTAAATGCATAAAGCGGTTCGAATTCGGTATGGGTTTTTTGCTTGAAAAAATCGATATCGAGATCGAATAGACTCGACTCGAATATTACTCGAATACTAAATGAGTCAAACTCAAACATTCATGAGCTCGACTCGACTTGAAAATGTTTACTTTCATCCAAAGTCTGTCGTATACACTATTAGGAAATGATTCTTGGACTGATGGTGCTGGCCGGGTTGCATACTTTCCATAGTAAGCATTAATGCCATGCACATGCAAAACAATTTTAAAAAAAATCATAATTTTGCATAAACCTTCAAAATGTACATATAATATGCATTCAAAAATGAAGCTTTAGGTTACATATATATATAGGCTTGATCAATGATCATGTGGTATTATAATCTTCATCCTTTGTTGTCCCCATAATATTTTACTAGCTACGTTTCGAAATATAAGTTATCTTACGTTTATTTTTATTTTGTACCAAAATACAAGTCATTTTATTTTACCAATTTAATTATATTTACTATCATTTTCTCTATCTATCTCATAATTTATTATTAATTCAACAAATATGCTTTCATTACTTAACGACTATTACATTAATGATAGTCAAATAGTATTTTAAACACTTAACCTTTCATATTCAACAACTTTTTTAATCTCTGCTAAAACAAATTTCTACGATGACATATATTATTGAACGGAGGTAGTAATATTTTCAAAATGAGTAATGATAATGGCACAACCGTTGTGACACAACGAGTGCCCCAACGTGCATATCTACACCGTGATTAATAATGTAGAAATATTGATCATTATTATAAAAAAAAACGGTTAAACCCTAACTGAAAGAGCCTCCACTCCCCTGTCCCACGGAATTAGTGGAGATGTTAATCAGGTAACATAGTGACTCAGAGTCAAGGGCTGCCATTATACCAAGATACTGAAAAGAAGTCGTTCCTTTACCGGATTCGAACCTACACACCAACTTTAGCTCCGGTTCAAATTGTCATTCTACAAAGACCGTCCGTTTACCACTGGTCGTCACGCGCCCGGGACAATATTGATCATTATTATATCTATCATGATCAACGATGCAAATGCACGTTGTGGTACTCATTGTGTAATTATCATTACCCTTTCAAAATATAATGGTCATTAGCTCATCTACATATACCTTATTTTATTTCAGTAGTTTTATGGTGGTCCTGGAGCACCATGTCATAGTTGTTCGTCCCATAGAAATTTTTGAAAGAGGGATAAAATTGTAAAATTATGACATTTATATTTTACACGGTCAGGTCCTACGTGTTATTCTGATTTCCTATTGGTTCTTAATCATCAAGTCATACTTGGTTCACAACCAAGATAAAATTTGCTTATTTTATAAGATTATAATGGTCATTAGCACAAATATTAGAACGTGGAAAACATAATAATTTTGGCTTTTTTTTTTCCTATTTGAACCTCAGCTAAAGTTTGAGAATCAAAATTTTCGCATCACAATCAATTCCTTTCACCTCAATTAGTCTATAAATTAATATCGTATTCATATTCATTATTATTATCAATCAATCCAATTATATTTCTTTATTATGATATCAGAGCTCTTCGACTAACGTTGTTTAGATCCGAGCAATTCTTCAAAAAATTCATTCGGATGGAGTTCGTTACATTAATCTAAACGAACTCTCACCCATCTCATTTCTTTATTTATGTTGTTTTCTTTTATTCGTCTCAACCCGTCTCTTTTTCTTTGTCCTACTCCCATAATCTCCTTTCTCATTTCTGAACCTTTGATCTTTATATTTTCCATCTAAAAACAACATTATTATTTTTTTCCTTCTATTTCTTATTTCTTTTCTTTTCTTATTTCTTATTTCACTCCTCTCGATCCCTCCCCACCCACCCACACACCCCTTTCTTGCCTATTTAAAGTAGTTTAGTTTTGAGATTCACTCACAACTTCAAAAATCTCTCTAAGTCTCCCATTCTTCATTCCCACCTCATTTCCTTAATCAATCTAAATCTCTTTTCTCATCTTTTAAGCCCAATACAACTATATATATATATATATAGACGGTCACCAAACCGTAAAACTACACTTTTCATTCAAAAATTTGTCCCAATTGGTTCACCAAATCCTAAAACTATATTTTTAACAACAAAATAACATTTTTTAACAGCAAAACTACATCGTTTTAATATTAAAAAAATTTCTTTGGATCTCAGTGGGATCACGTGACTCCCTTGATGCACATAGATCCGCCAGTGGACGTGGCCATCTGAGGGTGTTTTCCATCAAAGGATGAGACGAAAGAACACGAATATTTCAGTGAGCAAATCTTACGATTTCTCCGTATGATTGTAAGTTCTGTAGTCATTTTTTGTTAATTTTTTTTCATTATTACTCTCTTAAAATAGTTTTAACTACTCCATGACTTTTTCCCCGGGTAAAATTTTTACCTAAAAATAGTGTTAATTCAATGGTAATAACTAAAAATCATAACCAAACATCAACTTTGACGGTGTTTTACCTTTGCAAATGACATATATGGAGTATTTAGAATTTTAGGCCCTTATAAAGCATATGATTGTACTACATCCCAATGCTTTGGATGAAATATTTGACAAGGACAAGGACATGGACAATGACCAACGTACCGACTCCTATGCTAGCTTGTGGATGAAACTGTATTGACTACTCTAAAGGATCTAAAATCTTAATTTGTTAAGAACAAAGTGCAGGAAAAACTTAAGAAATTGAAGCCTCTAAAGTTGAAAAAAATAAAAATAAATAAATAAATATATATATATATATATATATATATATATATATATATATATATATATATATATATATATATATATATAATTTCTTTTGTTTTAGATTTTAAGATCTGTATCTAGTATATACACATACATTAATCATACTCATTCTTCCGACAGTTTGCTTCTCACTGGAATACATCTTGGAATGCATCTTGGCTCTCACAGAGCCAGAGCCAAAACCGGATGTTACACCGGGGTCCGGGATATATATATATACCTGGATATATATATATATATATATATATATATATATATATATATATATATCCAGGTTTTTTTTTCAATTGAAAATTGTGGTTTCGTGATCTTCATTTCGATCGAGTTATCGATCATTTCAAGTCCGTCTTTATAAACATTTGAGGAGGTTGCTAAAATATATTTTAAGGTGTTTGTTGAGGGCCTTGAGGCTAGTATAGGTGGCATTTGCCATGCGATGCAACGTATTTCATCTCAATCATTCACTTCTTTTAAATCATTGTCTTTTTTTTTGGTACTTCGAGCTCCTTTCTGAATCTTTTAATGCAGGGACCCTATCCTACGGTATGCATATGCCGTAAAAGATCTCGGAATGGTACTTCGAGCTCCTTTCTGAATCTTTTAGGTTGGATACAAACCACTTTAAAGATATGCACTGTCATGAAGGGTTTCGTCTCCTAGCGCATTATTACCCTGTTTGTCCCGAACTCGAACTAACGCTCGATCTGCAAACCACACAAGAAAATTAATTAACAGTAATGAAATACTTGAAAGAATATTTAATTTCAATATAAAAATAAAATAGATAAATAAAACAAACCGTTCATCCAATGTTTTCTGGGTTGAAAATGGTATCCACTCCTGTGAATTCATTCAACCCAATGATATTGCAATTTGCAGCTGTAAACAGAAAAATGATTGCAGGGAAAAAGGAGAAATTGAATGGGAAACTCCATTGATAGATTGTTAAGGAAGTTCAAGAATTAAAACCTTTGAAATGAAATGGGAAGTTTTTTTTTTTTCAACTTTTGCTTATATTAATTAGCTTTTGTGTTGCTTCTGGTGTGTTTTGTAACATGTAAATGTAGCTATACTCATATCTGAGGAAATAGATAGGTAGGGTGAAAAAAATGAGAGCAGAAAGTGATGGACATGTAGTACAGTGTATTAATAATGACCTGATAATTTCCTTCGAGTTTTTGATGCATGAACAATTTTCTTTTTTCCATCATTTAAACGAATTGAACCGTTCGTAAACAAATTCGTGTTCGATCGACTTGTTAGTATTTATGATCGTTTGTTCGTTTTTGTTTAATGAATCGAGTTCAAACATGATTGTATGCTCGTTTAATTTCTTAAACAAACAAACACGATCTTGGCTCGCAAATGTAATATTCCGATTTTCGGGAAAGGCAGACGTGTCATTTTGCGAAAACGAAATATTATTATTCACTACAAAAAAAACAGCAGTTTTGCGACAGACTTTATTTCCGTCGCAAATTTACGTTTGCGACGGATGTTTTATTGTTTGGGACGGGACATTTGGCGGGACCAATTTTTCCACTTGGCGAGCAATTTTGCGACGGAATTTTTATTAATTTGCGACGGAATATTTAATAAAATTTTATAAAATTATTTTATTATTCTGAATTTAGATATTTGCGACGGAATTAGGGTTATTTTGCGACGGACATTAAATTCCGTCGCAAAACGGCGGATATCAGTCGCAGCATCCCTTTTCTTCCTCATTTCTCTTCTTCATTCCCCCCTTTTCTCACCCGCCGCCCCCCACTTGAAGCTCTTCCGCGCCACCTCCTCCCACCACCGCCGCAGACCACCCACAGTATGCTCTTCCCTCCCTCTCCCAGCACCCGATTCCCCTCCTCTCCCCCCTTGCGTATATATATATATATATATATATATATATATATTTTTTATATTTTATATATATATATATATATATGTATGTATGTATGTATATGTATATATATATATGTATATGTATATGTATGTACAATTTTATTTTTTTATATATATATTTTTTTTTCAATTTATATTGTATATATATATTGTAGTATGTAATTTTTGTATATTGTAGTATGTAATATATTTTTCGTTTTTTTTTTTTTTAATTTTTTTTTAATGTTTTTTTAATATTTTTTATATAGTGTATCATATGTAGTATAGATTTATAGATATATATGTGTAGTAATTATAAGTTAGAAAATGCTTACTTATGTGTATTAGTTAGATAAGTTAGGAAAATGCTTAAGTATGTGCAAAGCCGGATGTTGGTTGAATTGGTTGAATTGGTTTGTTGAACGCTTAAGTATGTGCAAAGCCGGATGTTGGTTGAAAATGCTTAGTTTAGAAACCGGATGTTGGTTGAATTGGTTTGTTGAATTTGGATTGAAATGATGATCGGTATGTGCTTACATGATAAGCATAACATACATAAGGTCCTCAAAGTCTTGTTCTACCCGTTTGGAAAATGGTACTCTGGGGGTACTTTGTTATCCGGCAAAGCCTCCGAATTATTTTGACGTCGAACCTTTGACCATGAATTGAAAATTTAGGTTAAAGTGTTGTTAGTTTCATAGTAAGTTGAGTAAAACTCGAGTTTGCAAAAGTGTTGAGACAACCTTCAAAGACTATTGTTAGTCTCATATTTTGTATGATATGATGTGTAGGATTGAAAATGAAGAGAATAGAACGTAGTTGGATGTACGAGAGGTTGGATGCTAACAAGAAATTTAACCCGGTATTTGTGAATGGTGTGGAGGAATTCATAAAACATGCAAAGCGATTAGATTCGTTTCGGGCAAATAATGGAATGATGAAGTGTTCATGTAGTAAGTGTAAGAACACTAAATTTTCGATCGAACATGACGTGAGATTACATTTAACTAAATATGGGTTTTGCGCAAACTACTATGATTGGGTGTGTCATGGTGAAGAGTTTCCCATTCCGATCAACGTTCAAAAAGAACGGAATGTGAACCCTTATCGTGACATGGTTAATGACGCATTACGTGATAGGATTGATCACGTAAGAGAAGAATTTCTTAACCAAGAGAGAACAATGAGACATCAAACCACTGGTTGCATCGTTTTTGAAATCTTTGAAAAGCGCAGAGGAACTGTATGTGATGGAAGTAGTGTCTCCGTACTGCAAGCGGCTTCTAGGTTGCTCACGTCAAGTCAAAACTTGGAAACGTTATTCGATTAACGGCTACAACTTTCGGACATTCAACCGGGCAACTGATATTGGTAAATCTTCAGCCAACAACGGAGTTTGTGTCGATTCCACGGAAGGTGCCGACTATTATGGCACTTTAAATGAAATCATTGAGTTGGTGTATTATGGACATTCGACCGCCTACAAAGCCGTATTGTTCAAATGTGATTGGTTTGATAATTACGAGCGGGGCATGAATGTGCATAAAGATTATAAGACAGTTGAAGTTCATGTGGTGGTAGGAAATATGGCGCTTATGATCCATTTGTTCGGCTTATCAAGTCGAGCAAGTCTACTATGCTCCATATCCAAGTTTGAAAAAAGACAAAGATCAATGGTCGGTTGTTTTCAAAACAAAGGCAAGATCGACTATCGATGCTCCCGTCGAGGAAACCGTTTTCCAAGAACAAGTTATCAATGATGTTTCCCGATTATCTGATCCTCTTAACATTGTCCACCAAGATCTTGATGTCGATGTTGACTCCGATGTTGGGGATAATGGCTTGGATGATGATGAGATGGCGGATTTCATTCAACAAGAAGATGGAGAGGAAGAAGAATCGTTTGATGATCTGATATCGATGATGAAGAGGAGGAAGAACTCTTCCATTCTAGTAGTGATAGTGAATAATAATGTATTAAATATTTTATTTTGTCATTATAGTGAATAATAATGTATTAAACATTGTAATTTATTATTAATTAGTATAAACGCCTTTTTATTATAATTGCATTTAGATTAGTATAAACGTCATTTTCTCGTGTCAAATAGATGTCGTAGAGGTAGAGGTAGAGGTAGACGCGGTAGGGTAGTTCCCCTCCCGGGCGTCTTCCTCCACACATGAACTCACGGTTTGGATGATGAGATACACCAGATGACCGAGGAGGATTTGGGTGTCATTGTCAATGGTGACCTTAGATTGCGGGTTTTGGATCCCGAGGGAGATGGTAAGTTAATACATATCTTGCTTTAATTTTTTTGTATTTTTATTTATATTTTGATTAACCAAATATATTAACAACTTATTGTTTTCAATATGACAAGTTTACCGACAACTATGTCAAGAAAATGGCCAAGACCGCCATAATCAATAAGCTTCAACACTTTTGCCACCACGTGGCATAATGCCACCGGGAGCAAAGCAGGATAGGTGGTGGCACGCATTTAGTACGTCGTTCATATAAATATAACTATATATAAATATAACTATAATTATAACTATACATATAACATATATATAACTATGTTGCGAGTCATTTCAAACTTGAAGTTACGCCACGAGCGCCGGTTAGGAAGCTTTTGAGCGGTATGCTATCAACGAGTCCGTGATTATATGTATCGGGCTCAAACAAACCCCGTGCTCGGTTTTGGATGACCCCGATATTCTCCGTCGATTCGAGGAGTGGATTGGGAGTCCCGTAGCAATTATTCAATATTTAATTAATAATACTTGTGTTTTATATATATATATGTATGTACTAACTTGTTTATCTTATGTCGAATAGGCATTCAAGGAAACATCTCGCTAAAAAGAAGATAAACCGAGCTTCGATCCGGTGAGGAAGGGAAGATCCTCGGACACATGCTATGGGCGAGCGCGGCGTTATCGATTTCGCTCGGGCCATGGAGGACAATAGAGAAGTGCCCCTATCGGTCCGGAGATCCGGTGACTAGTTCGAAGAAGAAGAAGTCGGGCAACTTCGCCTCGAGGAAGTTTGAGAAAATCTTGGTACGTTATGTATTCTAAATATTATATATACATGATATATATATCATGTAATTATTGTTACTAACAAATTTATATCATACTTTGCAGGACGTCTTCACCTCAAAGAAGACGAAAGCCCAGAGACGCGACTGACACCCCCTCTCGACGAGTCGCGTCTTTTATTACTGGTCGCCGGTGGTTACGACAAGAAGGAGAGTTTTTGGCATGGGGTCACCGCCTCCATGTACTACGACAGTTCACTCTTGCGCTCGACACTCATCCGCCGAGACATACTCTCCGGCATACTCACCCGTCTCACCCAGAGATGGCGAGAGAAAGACAGATTAATGCAAAACACAAAGCGAGGTTGGAGGAGCTAGAGAGAGACGAAAGCGCCGTGAATACAGACTAAGCGCAGATGGAAGAGTGGATTACCCAATGTTAGCGATCCTCCGGAGGATGCAACCCGGTCGAGGCAAAGACAGAGATGACCGATCTGATCACGGACCTGGAGGAGGTGACATGGGTTTAAGTAGTACACCGGGTCTGACTGGGTGACATATTGCTTTATACATTTTTATTTATTTTGGCTTATCGTATCCCCTTTGACATATCCTCTTTGACATATCCCCTTTGACATATCCTCTTTGACATATCCCCTTTGACATATCGTTTTATTTATTTTGGTATCGTATCCCCTTTTATATTGTTGTTGTTGATAGCCGGTAGCAATTGTAATGCTACCGGGGAAAATTATGGCTGTTTTGCGGCGGTGGTTTGGCCGGGTCACGCTAAAATGACCATAATTTTCGATTAATTTAATTTTTTGCGACGAAATATTCCGTCGCAAAGTTGTATTTGCGACGGAAAAAGTGTATTTGTGACGGATATGTAAGGATCTAAAAATAAATAAATTATTTAATAAAAAATATTTGCGACGGATTATATAATTTTTGCGACGGATTATACAATTTTTGCGACGGGTTATACAATTTGTGCGACTGATTATAAAATTTTTTTGCGACGGATTATATAGTTTGTTGCGACGGAAATTATATTTTAAAAAAAAATAAAATACGTTATTATCCGTCGCAAATCATTTGCGACGGATAAACCGTCGCACAAACTCAGTTTTGCGACAAAAAAATGCGACAAATAAAAACCGTCGCAAATTAGGATTTGCGACGGAATAATCCTAGTTTGTGACGGTAACCTTCCGTCGCAAAAAGTCCAGTTTTTTGTAGTGATTTCTTTTCTTTTATTGGAGTTAAGTATTTTATTAATTAGTTATACACAATTTTCGAGTATATGTGTATATAATTAAAGGATTATTCTGAATTTTGGTAATTAAGGGTGTTTAAGGAAAAAGGGATTTAATTGGGAATTGGTATTTAAGGAAAATTAACACACTTTAATCCCATAACCTAAACACAAATCAGAATTTCAGTTTTCTCCTCCCTCTCTCTGCGCAACTTTGAGGAGAAAAACAAGGCTTGGATAGTTTTTGTGATTTCTGAGGCAAAGCTTAACCGTTTTCAGATCAGACGGAAGAATTGGAATCATTGTGAGAAGGACAACGGTTGGATATCGCTTGTTTGGAAGGATCGCAGATTTTTGAAATTCGTTTGGATC
Source organism: Gentiana macrophylla (assembly GCA_026214975.1). Taxonomy (NCBI): domain Eukaryota; kingdom Viridiplantae; phylum Streptophyta; class Magnoliopsida; order Gentianales; family Gentianaceae; genus Gentiana; species Gentiana macrophylla. Next base: position 98,845,279 of record CM047815.1, on the reverse strand, counting down.
TGTTTTGGAGCAGCAAATAGCTAAGAAACTCTTCCTATGATTTCGGTTGTAATTCGTAAAGTTTAGATTGTGATTTGAAGACTTGTAGATGTTAGAAAAGATGTGTTTTTATGTTGATCGAAGGATCATAGATACTACAGTTGATTAGATATAGTTTTCTACGTTTTTCTGTGTTTATTTCAATGCCAAATAGGTCAGAAACGGATTTGGAATCGAGTCTTGACGATGTTAGCGTTTTGGGAAAAGCCCAGGTGGACGAGCGCGTCCTGGCCTCTCCTCGACGGGCGCCTACTGGGGCACGCACGGACGAGCGTCCTGGCTTTTCGGACGGGCGCGTTTGAAGTGTTGTTTTACATTCGAGATTGAAATCGCTTTTAGGTGGACGGGCGTGCTGGGTATAGTGGACGGGCGTCCAATAAGGTTCGAGACAGGCGTCCAGAGCCTTAGATTTAGCGTCTAGCTTGTTTTGTCATTCTTCCTTTGTTGGTTGTTGTTCACCTTATAAGCATGATTTAGCTTTATGAATCCTTGATATATGATATATATTAAATAGTATAAGCTTGAACAAGCCTCAATGGAACTTCGATTCGCTCAGCTTAAAACACCGAATGTACTCTTAAAGGGAGTTGAAGTTCGGATCCGTCGGAAGGGCATGATAGGCTTGTGCTTTGATGAATTAGCATTCATCAATGTCTCGTGTAATTGCTAGGCCTTGTTAGTGTCTAAGCGGTCTAGGAAGAGAGTAGTTAATGTGAGGAGATTAATTGAAAACACTTAGGTTGTTAGTTAATCATCTTAATAAAATACGTACTTGACTAGTAAAAGATTAAACAACATGTCTCTCTTGGATAGGCACCACTATATCGCGATGTGTGTGTACTACCTCGGTGGAAGAACTCCGTGAGTCAAAAAACCCTAAGTGCGGAGGGACTCCGGCTGAGGTGTGCGTACTTATCGAGTCTACCTTTTCTAGACTTCGTGGATATTGGTGTGATCCACTAATATGTTGCCAAGAATATCCCCAAATTGGATATGCGTAGTAGTGCCTTGAGTGCGGTTGTAACATAGATAAGTTAAGTAGAAGCGGTTAGTCGGGCTTCATGTTGATGGACATGAGATGAACCCTAGATTGAGTCGGTCACACGTAATCAACTAAGCTTTTAATTAACTTTACTTTATAAATTATAATTGTTGTCATAGCTTCTATTTCTTATTAAGTCGTTGTACTTACCTCAAATGCATGTCTTTCTATGTGTTTGGGGATGAGAAGACGAAACAGTGATAACGCTTACGAGAGGAGGAGTTCGATGATGACGTTTGAAGACGCTTCATTGAAGAGTTTACATTTATTCATTTCTTATTCTTTAATAGATTATTATAGACTTTTGGTCTTTCGAGACTTGTAGTACCGTTGCATTTCTTTTGGATTTCGTACTTCCTTGAATGTAATAAATTACATTTCCTTCTTTAGATTTCATTTCTATTCTTGGTTGTTGAAATTTTTATACCTGAGTCTTTCGCTTCCGTTTGCTTATTTTTGATACGACGTAGTAGAGGCTTACGTATAAGGTGAATTTATTTTTATTTTATACGTGCCGAGCGTTCCTTTTCCGGATAAGGACTTGGTGTCCGGGAACGGGGCGTTACAGCAAATGTTCGTATATATTCACGAACCTGCTGATATAGATAAAAGTATTGTCCAACATGACATTTACTGATCATCAGATTATAAGTCATTTATTCATCTAATGGGTAGCGTAGAGTGTTTTATTTAGACAAATTTTCTAATAAGTGGCGTACCATGTAGTATGTATGTCGTATGGAATCAGGGGCGGGCCTAAGTGTTGAGTGGGGTGGTCTCAAGACCACTCTACGTTGAAAAAATGGTGGCCATCTTTATCTTTGGACGGGATTTTGAGGTTTGGCCACTACGACCACCCTAAGTATAGAACAATGAAAGATAGATGCTAGTTTTCAGATAATAAAAAAAATTTATAGAGGACTAAAAGTGTAATTATTCCTGTTTGCAATTCCACTTCATATTTAATATTTTAATGAGCCAAACTCAAGTACGAAGGCAAAATATGTTTAACGTGACGAACACGAACACAAGCTCGAACCGTTCATCTTTTAAACGAGCCGAGCTCAAACATTTTTTTTGGATCATTTAACAAACAAATGATTATGAACGAGCTTGTGAACAAAACAAGGCCGAGATCAAACAACCGATACTCGGCTATTTCACGGTTATCATCAAACTTCTTAAGTTGGCCAATGCTCTAATTGATCTATACCGATCTTTTACACTTGTGAGTTTTAATATGTAATTAACATCATTAACACTAAATACTTGTAAACATCAATGTGACAGAATACAGATGATACCCAAAAATATCACCGCGTATTAGTTCAAACAAGTTTTATATTTTAAACTTTTTATTTTTATAATTTTTATTTTAAAGCATTTTTACATTTTTTTTTACCACGTATTAGTTCAAACAATTTCCCACATCGTGAGTAATTATGGGAATAGTTGCTGACGTTATTTATTTAATTTTTTTTGAGACATTATTTCTTTTATGGAAAATGATTTTTGGCACAGAATTTATGTGTCCTTATCCCCCGAAATTTGTGATTTTGTGGTCTAGAATTTTTGTGTTATTTTGTTTTTTTTTAAGTGTTAAAATGTGTGGTTATAAAGTGTTGTGTGGATGATTTCTATGCACAAATTCTGTGCCTAAATCACTATCCTTATTTTATAGGCAGAAAATTAAGCATGGTGAATTCAGACAAAAAGATGTACTTTTCAGCCATTAATTATGTTTTACACATTTTAGGCTTCTGAAGAAAAAAAAATGCACTTTTCATTTGTTTCTACTAATTGTAACAACATTTAACTCCTTGAGGACAAATCATCGCTACCCCTTGTACATGGAGTGGAAAATCGATGATTCTGTCAATGTTTTGACGGTACCGTCAAAATTTTTAACATAATCATCGATTTATCTACATGTTGTAATTTAATCTATGAAAGAATCAATTCCTCCACCCCCCCCCAGCCCCACAAATTTGCCTAAAAAACTATCGCACAGCATTGTAGTCAGACTCAACATTTGCATGTCTATTATTTACACTTTGAATGAATGAGAGCCGAGCTAGTATATAGTAATTGAATGCAGAAATTGACGGTATATTTAAAAAGAAAAAACACATATATCTAAGAGTACATGTTTAAATGCCCTAGCTAAACCTATTGATGGTAGGGTGAAATTTTATCTTCGGAATCTCGATTAATTGAATCTCCTGCCTCAAGGATTATTTCGCGTCATTCTGTATATGAGCCTCTTCAAACTGGACTTATTGATATTGATTCAATGATTCCCATAGGCCGGGGCCAGCAAGAATTAATTATTGGGGACGGACAGACCGGTAAAACATCCAATGTATTTTCATCAATTTTTTTTTTCTTCTTCTTCTCAAAACTCGATGCCATCACATCTCTTTTACAGTTTTTTTTATTGAGTATTGATACGTGCACAACCGATGATAGAGCTATAAATGTATCTTTGGGTGGACTAGTGGTCTGTTTGGGTATGATCGGGTGGGCTATATTAAGGATAAAAGACCGTGTCAGAATGAATTATATAGGTTTTTTTTGTTTACAAAAAATAACAACCGGGTGGGTTTGGCCCCCTAGCCCCTTCACTTAGCTACGTCCTTGGGCACAACCGGTGTCGGAGGCGGACCCAAAGGTTGAAGGGTGATGGCCAATAATGTAGTTTTGTTGGTAAAAAAATATAAAAACTTTATTAAGTCCTACTGGATCTTTGAATTTGTTCTGGTTTCCTCTGAAATTTTTTTGGCTCATGATTATGATGTTTTACGTTATAATCGCTTTAGACTCATCACGGTGAGTTATATATATGATCGTTGTGACCATAAATATCGTTACTCTTTTCGGCTTCTGAACACAAAAAGGCTATTTTCTTTTGTTTATACAAATTGTAACAACAAATTTGGCCTTTATTATGTGTTGTCCTCTTTTCTTCTTCTTTTTTTTCTCCCAACAATTTCATGGGCATACACTACATATGATTGGGAATTATATTTAGATAACAACCACATACGAGTTCTCATAAAAAAAAAAAAAAAAAAAAAAAAAAAACCATTCAAGAACATTTTCCTTGGATTTTTCGATGCTTAAACATTTTTTTCGCTTCATTTAAACGAACAGAGCCGTTCACAAATAAGTTATGTTCGGTTCATTAATGTTAATGGTCATTGTTTGTTTAGCTTGATAAATCGAGTTGAACATGGTTGTAGGCTCGTGAACGTTTGATTATATTCACGAATGAGCTTAAATAGATGAATTAATATGTAACATAACATTTACTTTATTTCATGCAGATGATAAGACATTTATTAATCCAATAGATATTGTAGAGTGATTTTATATATAATATTTAGACAATTTTTCTAATACATTTTGTTGTATGATTTACATAATATAGATTTTTTTAATTTGATGTTTTAACATTTGCACTTCATATTTCATACTTTAACGAGCCAAACTCGAGTATGAAGACAAAATATGTTCGAGACGAATTTGGACATAAGCTCGAATAATTTATCTGTTAAATGAGCCAAGCTTGAACATATTTTTTTCATCGTTAACAAACGAATGATTTCGTGAGCAAAACGAGCTAGTTCGAGATCAAACAACCGATACTCGACTCCGTCTGCTAACATAATAGCAACACGTCCCGGTTATCATCGAACTTCATAAGTTGGCCAATGGCCATTGATTAACATCAATTAACCCGGCCCTAAAACAAGTAAACATCAAGGGCGAATTGATACAATAAAATACACACATTACGTTGTTTGTGTTCTAGCGCTTGACATTTTACTTTCGGATGCTCTTAAAAGTTAAAAGCACCTCACTAAATCTATCATTACCTTTAAGAATATTCCAATACAAACCAATTTTAATCATTCTTGTGGTGCCCTAAATAAATATAGTGATATGTCTTTAAATACCTCTTTACTATTTCCATATATTAATGAGATATAAATGAATCATTTCCCCCACGAATTTGCCTTAAAACCCATTGCACAAAACTTCATCATGTAACTCACCATTTACAAGCAAATTTGTAAAGGTGAGATTCCGGTTGAGGTACAATTATTTCCTTCTCTCTTCACTGGATATTTCTTTGCATTTTGAAGATTTTTATGTTATACTTCATTATTTACTTTAAAAACTCATTAATTTCACATTGAATTTTAATAAAAATATTGATATAATCAGTAAGTTGCATCAATTGATTAGATTTGTTACGTGATACTACATAAGATATAAAAGTAAATCATTCCAGAAGAAAGCTTATTGAGTTCTTGCCGCTAAACTAACGATTGTGACACAATGAGTGACATAACGATTATATTGAACCTACGTTATTATTTGCTTAGTACATGTGACCATATTCCGGCATCGCTCACATACAAATAAGTTTTTTAGCCTTTTGTACTAAATAAATTAGTAAGATAAGTCACTTTAGATAAACTATATCGTCTATAGTCAATTATTTGGGCTATTGATATTGGGATTCGGATTTTCTTTTCTTCGTATTTTCCACTATAATTATATACTTTAATTTATTTTTTCCCGTGGTTAATTCTAGTGTATTGTCTAAGTTGATTATATTTTTTCTACATTTTCTTCTATTCTTCTCGTTAAGTCGATTATTAATATTATAAATGATACAAAAGTGTGTTATTTGTTGTAATACAATCGTCGTCAAGGACGGAGGTAAGTGCAGGGCTAAGGGGCTAAGCCCACCCGACGAAAAAAGAATTATACTTAAAAAAAACTTATATAATGCAACTTAACTAATTAAACATTTTATTTGAGCCTACCTGATAATCCAAATATAGTCTACTAACACACTCAAATTTCAATTCATGGATCCGTCCTCGACTGTCGTGATATTCATAATTATTAAATTGCTAGGAGTAAGTAAAATGTCGTTTCTTTTTTCATAAATTTATAGTCAAGTAATAAAATAGTAAATGTTGAGTACAAGTCCAAATCAGCAAACCTAACATGGTCAAATTATTATAAAGGTGAAAGGTGGGAAAATTCTGATGATGCAGAGACTCTTTATTATAACGACTCGTTGGATGATCGCCACATGGGTAGAAAATATAATATTTTTTTTTTTTTTTTTTAAACACGCTGTAATTAAATCCGACGATCTGTCTCTAATAAAGTTCTCCAATAGAATTACTCTGAAAGGAGTGGACACCTTAGATTGTTATTATTCATGTAAATTCATGGTTTCTTGGGTGTTGTTCATGTTTTGACCTACTAACATTTTTATCATATGAAACCTACATTAATGTAGAGAGCATCTTTTCCCTATTTCATTGAATTGTTTTTATAATAATTGAATTTTCAGTATATCTAATATGGAAATTACCCCTAAAATGGGAATTTATTCATTAATTCACATCGAATTTGCATACTTCATTATTCAATTAGAAAATTAATTGTTTGTTAAATAAGTGTGATAAGTTGTTGTTCTTTATTAATTATTAGCCATTATTAGTACTACATGGAGAAGAGGTTGTAAATGACTCATCAAATTTGTTGCAAAACTAAAAATTGTTTCCACAAATTATGCCAAATTAAGGGATAATACGGTTTTTTTTTGTCCCTTTACTTCATTAAATTTTCATTTCAGTCCTCATTGTTTTACTTTTGCACTTTAACCATTCATCTATGAGATTTTATTATAATTTCAGTCTGTATTGTCATGTGTCAAGTCTTAATCAGTTGTAGTATTCAGTACTTTGTATAGTAGAAATTTGACACAGAGCAAAAAAATTATCATCTAATATGAAGTTAAGGTTGAAGAAAACATGCGTATAGAGAATTAATGCTACTACCACAACCATTCAACATAACACGTAAAACACTTTTACACTCATAATGTAGCACCGGGGGTAGACCCAACCTATCCAGTGTGGGATGCATGACCGGCCCTACGTACTGAGAAGTGGGATTTTTTTTTAAAATTAAAACGATGTGATTTTGTTGTTTAAAAATGTATTTTAGGCTCCGATGATATAGACTTATCATAATCAATAATACAAAAAAGTATATTGTATCACTCGTTGGGGGTCACATTAGGATTTGGATTAGTTTTAATTATAAATTGTAATAAGAAAGTGTAATCACTCGTTTTTATTATAAATGTGTTACAAAAGTGTAATACATATACATGTGACACGATCATTTTCTGTAACTGTAAACATTATTTTTAGATACTTTATCTTAACGTCAGTAAGGGTTATTGTTCGGATATATTTTCCTAACAAATAATAATACTTTTAAATTGCTCGAGTTGGGGCGAATCATATATGAACGAACGTTTCATAAACCGAGCGTCGAACTGCTCATGATTGGATCAAATTACAACTCTTGATATATTACCCTCTTATAATACTAACCGCTAAAACCCTACACCTTCAAAACAAGTAAAAGGGAAAAGGGGAAAAAAAAAGTGTATTTTCCGTACAACTACGTACGTACTCTTTTATCATAGTAATGTCATGCAATACCATACGATTGAGACCTTATATGAAAATGAAAATTTTGTAAAACTTACTCTCTACCACTTTACACATGGGTTGATGGCCATCATTTTACTATTTTTAAATGGTTAAATCATAACCATGAAAATCTTCACTCTACTGTCCTATGAGATGAGTGAAGATGTTAATCGGGTAACCTAGTGGTTTGGAGTAATTAATTGCTATCATACCAAAGAACTGAAAGAGTCCCCCATTTACCCCCACTCCCATTTCCTACGCTATGAGTGAAGATGTTAATCAGGTAATCTAGTGGCTCAGAAAAATGGGTTGCTATCAGGGGCGGATCCAGGAATTTTTTTCAGTAGGGTCACCGGACTGTAAAACTATACTTATTATTCAAAAATTTGTTCCAGTGGGGTCGCTGAAGCCTAAAACTGTATTTTTTTATTCTTTAACAAAAAAAACTACATCGTTTTAACACTAATAAAATTCCTCCGATCTCAGTGCGATCACCTGACCCCACCCTGGTATACACAAATCCGCTCTGACTTGTATTATTCCAAAGAACCGAAAGAAATCCCTCATTTAGCCCCACTCCTCATGTCTTACGGGATGAGTGGAGATGTCAATCAGGTAACCTAGTGACTCAGAGTAATAGGCTGCTATTATACCAAAGAACTGAAAGAAGTCTCATATTTACGGGTTCGAACCTCCATCAGGGACAGACCCGGCATACAAAGCTAATATTGGTATGGAAGCTATGCATGAACATAATGCTCATAACTTTCCTCTAGACCTAGTTGCTATAGAAATTTCATCTATAAATGGATAAGACCTCAGTCTTAATCCTATAATATAGGAAATAAAGTTCATCCGTACTGTTCAATTATTTTCTTTGTGGGGTCTTTTTCTCACAAGGGGTAATGAGAAGAATTATAGAATGGATTGGCCCCCACTGAGATCCGAAAATCGACAAGTTTTTATAGGTAAAAAATGTAAAAACACTATTGATGCCCCCACTCGCCTTTCGAATTTGTTCCGATACCTTCACTGAGATTTTTTTCTGGATCCGTCATTGACCTCCATACTCCATCTAAAGGTACAACTGCAATTTTGAACCACTCAAGCCCTATACTACCATGAAATGTAGACAATTATTTTACTTTTTTTAATTGTTAATTATTGTGTAAAGGACACAAGGCCTTCGCTTGTGGTACATTAATAAAATTCGAAATCGTTCAACAAAGCTGAGAGCTAGACTATGATTATTACACCATCCGTTCTAAAATAACTGATACAGATGACATAAACACGTATATTTTTTTTGAGGGTAAAAGGGTAAATTTCATTCCATGTCAGCCAATGTGGCCGAGATTACAGAGTTATGGGGGTTAAGAGTGACCCCAATGGGGACACCCAATTACACCCTTCAAACACATCGCTTTCACATTCTGATTCTGTTTTCAACACCCAAAAATAATTCACTCCAATAAAGCAACCTCTATACATCCCTTTAAAAATATTTTATGCTTACAAAGTGATATTTGAATACGCCGCACAACGGTAAAAAAAAAAAAAAGATGTCGATCCAGACACAAAAAGAGTTCAAAATAAAAAATAAATATTTGGACATATTAATTTTTTTTTTTTGGAAAAATAGTATATATAATTTTTTTCAATGATGTATATCATCACATGATCTTACCATTTGTCTCAGATCATTACTCGATACATAACACATTATTATATAAATGATATTGATGTGTGAAATTAATTTATTGGGTAAAAGAGAGATAAATGGTGTTACATATTCATATTAGCAGACCAGCATATTTAGGGGAGCCTTTGGTTTTATTTAGGGATAGGGTGTTGGGTTGGGAAACATTAAGCGCTAAAGATGATTCTTATTCTCTATATTAGTTTTAGAGGGGATAAATCCCCATCAAAGTCACTCTAACACCCAGTTACAACAGAAAGGGGGAATTAGATAAATCGAAACCTAAGAGATCCGCCGACCTATTACAATTCCTTCTAATATAAAGAAAATTGAAAGAGGTAAAGAGGTTGCAGGCTAGACGAATTCGCATCAGCATCGATCCAAAGGCAAAGAGATCGTCATCCTCGTCATCGTGAAGGATTCTTGTGATACAATTGAGGCTGTCCTATTCAAGATAAATCATGCCGCTCCATATTTTAGATGTTTCGAGAAGACCCAAATGAATTGCTCTAAGATCAGCGTAATCAATGGAATGAATCAGTGACGAATCCCCAAAAAAATTTCAGTAGGGTCACCCGTCATAAAAGTGCAGTTAACCCTAATAAATTTTTTGGTAGGTTAAAATTTCCGGGTCGGAACTGGGTTGTGCGGTTAATTAGGGCAAAATTTTAGAGTCGAAACCGGGTTGTGCGAGTAATTAGGTCAAAATTGATTTTTTTTTTAATACCAAAACAACATCGTTTCACAATTATCTTTTTATTTTTATTTTTATAATTGAATGGGGTCACGTGACCCGGGTACGCTGGATCCACCCCTGGAATGAATATGTCCAAGAAGGTGAGAGCTAGCCGCAACAAGATTTCCAAGATGGTCGTGAATGATTATGCCCATTGTTCCTCTTCCGTCAATGAAGCCGGCGTCCGCATTAGTTCCACTTAAAACACGCATATTTAATGCTTTAATTTAAATATCAAAATAACAAAAAAAAAATTATTCTCTTATTTTTTAATAAATAAATATAGATTTTGAAAAAACACAATAAATGATACATTAAAAATGTAAGTGTTTTTACTTAAAATAAACAAATGATTTTAATAACCAATCGATTATTTTGGAACGGATAGAATATTATTGTCATTTAATATTTAATTTGATCTAATTTAATTGTGGTTAAATTCAAATGTGCTTGATAACACTTTTTTTTTTCTTTTTTTTTTTTAAGGGTAGATAACACTTTCAAACAACCATGTTGGCCCGCATTTGAGCAACAAGGTATTAACTTAGCGGTAAGTATTGTGATCCTTAATCATGAGGTTTCGGGTTTGAGTCCCACTGAGAATAAAAAAAATATGCGTGTGTGTGTGTATTTCGTATCCGTAAAAAAACGCTTTGTAATATTCCAAGATCGTGTCACTCATTGTGACATACGGGTGTGTCCGTATGTGATATCCCACATTGGAAGTGAGGGAAACGCATCACCACCATATAAGTGTGAGACATAAATGTCGTGTCAACTCGGGTTAGCCATTTTAAACCAAGCGAGGACGGCGGTCTAAGCAGTTGACCGGACATTTATGACTCATTTAACGCTACCAAGCCCAGGGTCGGGGGCGTTATAGAATAGTATTCAGAGCCGACTATCAGACGGATCTAAGTGACACATGCCACATTTAGATCCTCTGGTAGGGACGAAATTGGGACATGTCCAGTGGGACAATTCTTCGCCGTCCTGGCGAGGACGTCCCTCCCTTATAAAGGAGGGAGAATGTGATATTCCACATTGGAAATGGGGGAAGCGCATCACCATAATATAAATGTGAGACATAAAGGTCTTGTCAACTTAGGTTAGCACTTTTAGACCAAGCGATGACGGCGGTCTAAGCAATTGACCGGATCATTTATGATTCATTTAACGCTACTAGGGGAAGCGCATCACCACCATATAAGTATGAGACATAAATATCTTGTTAACACGGGTTAACACTTTTAGATCAAGCAAGGACTGCGGTCTACGCAGTTGACCGGACCATTTATGATTAATTTGACGCTACTAGGTCTGTGGACGTGGTGTGAGACATAAAAGTTTTGATTCATTTGATTTTGCTTTATCATGTTTTTTCAATCATCAACGTGGTTTACAATGGTAACCTATCAATATGTAATAAAGGGTAGTGCAGTGCCCCTTTTGACTCATATGAAAAAAATGATGTTTTAATTTATAACCATGATGACATGTTTGTTACGCATTAATGAATGAGATTGAATAAAATCATAGGAATTGAATGAAATGGAATAAAATCATAGGAATGAAATGAAATGGAATGTAATGAAATAAACTCATTCAATTACCGTGTTTGAAAAGTGAAAGAATAGAATATTGAAACAAATTATATAAAAGGTAACAAATTGAGTGAGTAGTTTGAATGAGGTGGGGTCGGGTATGATATGCTGCATAAGGTAAGATGTGGTGGAAATGATAGGAGTAGGGTTAAATGGGGGTGGGGTGGGGGTAGCCCTACCCCACCACACACATTACCCACCACACCACTCTACCATATTTCACCCATCATTCCTTACTTACCACTCACCTCACTAATCACCCCACCGCACTATACCTCGTTAATTACCTTACCTCACCACCCACCTACCCAACCCTACCTCAACTTATCCTACACCACCTTAACCTACCCCATCTTATTTTACCACCCTACCATACCATACATACCTTACTATGCCTAACTAAACTCTACCTAACCTACAACACCCCACCTATCATATCCACCACCCATCCTACCATCCCACACCTAGCCTCATCCTATATTACCACACTCTACCGCACCCTAACTCTCTTTCTCAACGCTTACACGTAGGGGTGAAGCATTTTTCTAGATTGAAAGAGTAATAATCATACTTTGCAATATTCTAGCTACAGATGTGGTGCGTGCCTGCGTGGTCAAGATAATGACACATATGATAGCTATTCAAATGGAGTTATTATACAAGACATACTCCTTAAAAATGCTTGTCATGATTGAATAAGAGAGAAAAAATAGTGTTGAAAATGTATTTTCCATGCAATTACTCTTTTATCATAGTAATGACATGTAATACCTTAAAATTGAGACCTTATATAAAAATGAAAATTTGTACAGCTAACCTGTACCATTTTACACATGGGCTGATGGCGATCATTTTACTTTTTTATAAGGATAATTAGGGATAATGACACAATCTAGAATATTTTTAAGAATGGGACAAATTTACATATTTTTTTATAGGAGAATGACAACCGCTTAATTTTATAAGCGAGAAGGACAAACAAATAATCCCAAAATCAATCTCCCAAGTGAATCCCGAAATCGGTGAATTTCGACGATGAATCCTTAAAATCGGTGACTTTCGACAATGAATTTTGAAAATTAGTGAATTTCGACAGTGAATTTAAACAGTGAATTTCGACAGTGGATAAATAGTTTTGTCTTTTATGCAAAAGTTTCAAGAGACTGTCATTCTACTCAATTGATGAAATATTTCTTTCATTCTCCTCCATTTCCCCTTTTTTTTAACCGTCAATTATTGTGTAAAGGACACAATGCCTTGCTTATGGTACATTGCTTGAAACGGGAAATTGTTCAACAAAACTAACACATAGACTATGTTTATTATTATCGATTTAATATTTAATTTGAAAAAATTTAATTGCGGTTGATAACACCTTCAAACAACCGCATAATGTATTAAATGCATTTAATTTTTTTTATACGAACAAATCATTTTATTGAGTTAAATCTGAAGTAAAGCAGCAAGAACACGTTAAGGGATAGGGTACCCTAATCAACAAAACCTAAGAATGCTAGACCCGTTTGGGCCAACACATGAGTTTGCATATTGCCAGAACGCTTAACAAAAGAAAAAGTACAAGAATCCAAAGAATCCGCTATGCAATACAATCTCGTGCCAAGCAGCCAAGTGATGAGAGATCATCAGTCGAAGCACGAAGGCGCTGAACACAAGAGAGCGATTCCGTCTCCAGGCAAACGCTACGAAACCCTGAATCACGCGCAATTAATAGGCCACCATGAATAGCTTGGAGCTCAGTCGACCCCACATCTAAGTGCTTGTCTAACCTGCCAGAGCAAGCACGCAACACGCTGTCGTCCTGATCCCGAATAATGACTCCATTGGCCCGGGAATCCTCTAAGTGAGACGCATCCATGTTCACCTTCACCCTGCCACCAGGCGGAGGCTGCCAGCTAGACGACCATGGCGAGCCAGCCGACTGACCAATGGGGACTTTAGAATATCTACATATTCACCCGCATCACATTCAACTGTGTATATAATTCTACCAATGTTCGCCACTTATTCCGCAAAGAGCCATGCACACCGGACCTTCCAGATGTACCAAAAAATAGACGCAATATGAGTCAAGTGTACTTTATCACACACAGAAAAAAGAAAACCCGTTAGCGAGCTAAAATCATGACACATTTCCAGGCCATCAAATAGCACATCATCTCTCAGACGCTCCCACACAACCTGCGGAATAACACAACTCAACAAGTTGTGAGTCGTCCAATGCTCTAATTGACCTATACCGATCTCTTACACTTGTGATTTTTAACATGTAATTAACATCATTAACCCTTAACACTGGTAAACATTAATATGACAGATGATGCCTAAAAATATCACCACGTATTAATTAGTTCAAACAAGTTGTATCTTTACAATTTTTTTTATAGTTTTTTTACACAAATTTTTTTTTTTTTTTTACCACGTATCAGTTCAAACAATTTCTCACATCGTGAGTTATGCAAAATTTCCAATGATGATTTTCAAATATTGTAATGTTTTGTGCAAAATATTTTATGTTGTAATGTTTTGTGCAAAATTTCCAATGATGATTTTCAAATATTTACTGCACCCACACAAAAAAAATTGATGGTGTCTAACTAAATTCATTTATCTTCGTATCACAATCTTTCACCTCATGTAACAACCATTAAATCATAACATTTTGTAAAACTAAAGATTCTAAAATTCTTTTCGGCCTAGAGCCCCTAATGACACGAGGACAAATCTAACACGAGGACAAATCTAATGACACGAGGACAAATGTGTTATGGTGTCATTTTACTATTTGATCTTTAAGGCCTCCGTCCTAGTGTTTCAAAAAGAAAAGAAAAAAGGACACGGTACTAAATTGAGATATGAAAATGTGTATAGATACGGACATAAACTCATTCAAAAAGCTTTCAGTAAATTTTGGGCTGAAATAATCAATTCTCCCCCACCCACCCACCCACCTACAAATTTGCCTAAAAAACTGATAGAAGACAAATTTGATGAGATATAAAAGAATGTCAAAAAGAGATAAAATTGTTATAGATAAAGTTTAGTTTAAATAAAAGATTTAAAATTTGTTTAAATTCATATTAGATTTTACTAGGAGTTTATCTTTATTTTATTATTGTTTGAATAATCATTTTCTCTCCTATATAAAGGAGTACTAGTGTAACATTGTAATCAATTCAATAAAAAACAGTTTTTGAGTCTTCCGTCTGTGTATTCTGATTTTCTTCAAAAACTATTGCACAGCTTTGTAGTCGGACTCACCATTTGCATGTAATTTGTAAAGGTGAGATTCAATTGCAACCAGTAATTGAATGCAGAAAACAATGGTATAATTTAAAAGAAAAAACATATATAAACAAATTTTTTATTTTTATTTCTGAGAAGACAAAATTTCTAATACATTTTGTTGTATGATTTATACGAGGGAGTTCTAAAGGCATCCTCGTTTTTACTTCCGGCATTCATTATTTGATTTTTTTATATGAAAAAAACGTCTGTGTCACTGATGTTGATATTGAAACATCAATTCAGTGATACTGACATTGCTTTTTAAACAGCAAAACCAGTGGAAAGTCAGTGGACTGACGTTTCTAAGTTGTCAAACTTTTATAACGTAACGTCGGTGCCACTGACTTTCGTTGTTGAACACCAACGTCGGTGTTACTGACGTTGGTTTTCAATAGCAATGTCGGTGCCAAAGTAATTTTTGTGGTGCCGGAAGAAAAAACGGTGGTGCCTTTAGAAACCCCTTTTATATAATATTGATTTGTAATTTGATATTTTTACATTTGCACTTCATATTTTATACTTTAACGAGCCAAACTCAAGTACGAAGACAAAATATATATGTTCGACACGAATTTGAACTTAAGCTCGAATAATTTATCTGTTAAACGAGCCGAGCTTGATTATATTTTTTTATCGTTAACAAACAAACGATCTCGTGAGCGAAACAAACTAGTTCGAGATCAAACAACCGCTAACATAATAGCAACATGCTCCAGTGATCATAGAACTTCATAAGTATTAGGATCAACGCTTACCGTAAGCGCTTGATTCTAATATGGTATCAGAGCTTGAGATTCCGAGTTCAAACATCGCTTCCAGCACAATTAAAAATAAAAACAAAAAACCAAGTGTTACGCCTCACTCTATTCTTATAGGCCAACACTTCCAAAAAAAAAAAAAAAAAATCCCTTCTAATGCACATTTCTTAACACCAATTAGTTTTATTACAACGGTAAACGATTGATCCTAATAATAAGTTGGCCAATGATCATTGACCTAAACTGATGTTATACACTTGTGAGTTTTAGCACGTAATTAACAACAAATGACCCCTAACACGAGTAAACACCAATGTGATAGATGATACCCAAAAATAGGAAAATGATTAGTACACAGAATTGTGTACCGATCTCATCCCCCGAAATTGAAATGTGTAGTCCAGAATTTTTGTGTTTTTTTGTTTTTGCTTTAAAAGTTAAAGTATGTGGTTATAAAGTGTTGTTTGGATGATTTATATGTATATTTTCTCGCTTCAAAATCACTATACCCCAAAAATATCACCACATATTTAATTCAAACAAGCTATGCGCTACGTTAATTATGACTACCTACGTATGAAGCGATTGACTACATTTAGGATGAAGAGATTGACTGTGCAGATTGATTACGTTAATTATGACTACCTACGTATCCTGGTGGTGGAATTAAGTTCGATGTAATTTTGTTTTTTTTTCCCCCTTTAATGTCTCTATTTTCACTTATTTATTTATTGTTATTATTGATCCTATCTGAAACGGGAAGTTTTGTATGGTGTGTCTATACGTGAGTGCACGACGCGTAATACACCACACACCACACGATTTCATTCTGCGCATCAAACGCGTGTGGTTACGATCACAAACACGTCACGTGATGTGTCTGAAAGTGACATCACGACGCGGCACACCACACACCACACGATTTCATTCTGCGCATCAAACCGTGTGTTTATCGATCACACACGCGTCGTGTGTCTCACGTGAGTCAGTACACTACACAAAAACTTCACATCTGAAACTAGTACGCTTAGAGTAAAATGAAATTAACAAACAAAATATAAAGATTCTATTTTTTAAAGTGCCTTAAGACACACACTAAATCTATCATTCTTTTAAAGCACCACGATTTATGTATATTTTGAAACATTATTGTAAGTGCGTCAAGTAGATCTCACAGTGTAGTGTCTTAAACGCTCATTTTTCTTGTTTACTTCGGTTAAAAAAAATTATAAGACCCGAAATCTTGTATAATTTATCTAAGAATTATCTAACTAAATTCTTTTACTCATTCCATTCCAAAATAGCTGATGAATTTAACAAAAGCACACAAGTTAAGAGGTAAGTTAATGATTACTTTAACATCAAAACGACTAAAAAAAATCAGGATTAAAATTAATGCAGTTTCCTTTTTACTTTCTCACCCTTTAATAAATAATGATAAATGTATGAAAACATAATGAATGGGGCATTGGAAACTAAACTCAATCAAATAAAAAAAATACAAATCGTTTTGACAACTTCATCAGTTAAATTGGAACGGATAGAGTATTACTTTTCACCGTCTTCCACCTATTGTACTTTGAAAATAACCGTTAAATCATAACATTTTGTAAAACTAAAGACTGTAAAAATCTTTTTGGCCTAGAGCCCCCAATGACACGAGGACGGATGTGAGTACTGAGTATGTTTACATTATCTCTCAAATCCAAGCTACAATAATTCTCCTTCATAAACTTCTAATATTATTAGTATGTACATATAGTAACGGCCACCAAGGGCCTTAATCGATCATATTGGACGTGAGTAGTAACCCAAATGGATGCCCCCGGAAAGTCCTCGTGTTGCACTCATTCATTGGGTTTTTGTTTTGCATTTTGCAGATTAATTTTTTTCGTTAATCAATATGGTTTACGATGGTGACGGTAGCGGGGCAGCCGACCTTCTAAAAAATAAAATAATATGTATAATTAGTGTGAAATTAACAACTAAATTTTATGATTTGACTTGTTGTTTTTATGTTATGACCCATAATTACTTGTATAAATTAAATATACAAACCTATGTTTAAGAGACAAGAAAAATTAATAAATTTAAGATCCCATTGTCAAAATACTGGAGCCGCCCGTAGTTGGGCATACCTACTAATATACTGAAGCTACCCGTAAAAAAAGTAGAAAAAAATTGAGCACAAAAAGTCTTGAACCTATGACATGCTCGTATGAGAGATGAGAGCATCATAATTTGACCCAAAATCAATTAGTTTTTGAACATAATACATTCTTTTATTTATCCAATGTTGATAAATATTCAAATTACACAAGGGTATTGTTAGAAAAAGTGACTTGACCTCTCAACATGGCAAGTCAGCTGAGCAAAGTCAAAAGGGGTATGCCAAAGAGGACAATACTCAGTGAGGAGCAATGTCAACAGGGCAATGTCAGCAGATTACGTGTGGTGGAGTCAGCTGAGCTGAGTTCACATCTGGGGTATTTTAATCAATCAGCTATTATTTAGTTATGGCGGCTAGGTCTAGGGTTTGGTGACTATAAATACTCATATGTTGTAATCTAGAATATTTGCAGAAGCTGCAGAAGCAGTGGCGTCATGAGCAATTGTGCAAGCAATTGCAGAGTCTCTAAAATCTCCAGTGATAATATAATCTCATTGTTTCAGCCCGTGGACTAGTCTGCATATTGCCGGAAACCACGTTAAATCCCGTGTTATTGTTCTTGTGCGATTTATTCTTTCGTTTTATTCTTGATTATTGCAATCCGCTTGGATCACTCGACGGTCCTGTTATAACACATTGGTATCAAAGCGTCGAGGTTATCATCAGGGAATCCGAAATATGTTCGAGTTAGGTTGATTGTCACCAAGGTCGTAATTGACGCTAGGTTCTGGGATCAACGCTAACTTTCCAGCGAGATCAAGATGTCTGGGTTGGATGTAGAGATTGATAAACTCATTGGAAGAAACAATTTCAATCTGTGGCAAATCAAGATGCGTGCTCTGTTGAAGAAACTAGGGCTTAGGCTCCATTGAAAAAGGCGGTGGATGTAGGAAACGCTGAGATGGCCAATCTGGAGGAGAAAGCACATTCAATAATTTTGTTGTGCTTGTCTGATGATGTTATCACGGAAGTTGCTGAAGAGGATTCAACAAAGGGGTTGTGGCTAAAGCTTGAGAGTCTCAGATATGACAAAGTCATTGACCAACAAGTTGTTGATGAAGCAACGTCATAAGTATAAAGATGCATGAAGGAATGCCTCTCAGAGATCATCTGGAAAAGCTGAACACAATATTGATTGATTTAAGGAGTATTGGTGTCAAGATCGAAGATGATGATGCAACTCTAATTTTGTTGGTATCACTGCCAGCATCATATGAGAATTTTGTGAAGTCTTTTATTGTTGGGAGAGACACGGTGTCATTGGAGGATGTTAGGGCATCTCTCCACAATCAAGAGCTAAGGCATAATGCAGTTGGCGCAGGTACAGACAATCGGGCTGCTGGTTTGGTTGCTAGTAGCAGTAGCAAAGAGAATGCAAATCTGGTCTGAATCTGAATCTGGAGTGTTGGCAATCAGGTGGAGCTTCAGGTCCATACTCAGCTGAGTTTGCAGAACTCAACTGAGAATAGTTGTCCCGGATTTATCTAATGCGAGTAAACAAGTAATAATATTTATAAACCGGTTAACATCAAGTATAAGGATCGTAGTACAGAGGCTAATGCCGGGTCGATCTTACGGGGCCGATTTAATGTGAATCCTAGTTTTGCTTTAAACTAACTATTGTCACGAATCTAACCTAACGAACATCTAACCTAAACAAATATGCAGGAAAAGTAACTGTATTGCAGAGGATTGCTCCAATGCTAGGCAAGACTGAAAGCGATAAAAACTAAACTAAAGTGCAGGAAAAGTAAAACTAAAGCTAGGCAATTCAAGTTTAAAGGATTAAAATCAATTTATAACGAACGAACAAGCAATCGATCCACCTATCCTATCAACATTCAATTCTAATTGGATTAATTCGTGATCTCTACTCAAGTCGTGATTCACCTAATCGAAGGCATAAACTCCTACTCTCGTAGACAAGTTCGTTTCTAATCTTTTATCTCTCGATGTTAAAGATTACGTCTTTCTAACCTAGGCGTGAAATCTTTCAATTTCTAATCTAGAGATTTAATCTAATAACTTTCGTTTTGATTAGATTAAAGGTCTAAACTTTTATCATGGTGATCTAACATTAACATGACTCTCATCAAGTTAAAACAATCATAAAAGCAACGATCTTTCGATGTAATTGCAATACATAATGATAAACAATGATAAAAGAAACAACTTCGAAGTAGAAACTCACGAATTAATCACGAACAAAACTGAATTGTTGAAGGAAGGCTTCACAACGCTTGTTCAAAGAGGGATTAGCCTCTTAGCATCTTCTTGACAACTCGAATTGATGAATAAAAGTACATGAAATTATCTAATCTAATCTAGAAGTTTAAGTGCATAAAACTAGAGAAAAATCGAAGGAAAAAACGCAGCCAAGCCGCCCTTAGGGTTTAGGGTTCAAATTATATGTTTAGGTTTTGGTGAAACGCGCCTATTTATAGATTTTTAGGTCGGTTTCATTGAGTCGGTGCCGTGGACGCCCGTCCACTATCTTGGACGCCGTCCAGCCTCTATGAACGGAGAATGAACGCTGCTCGTTGATGCTGCGTCTGAACTCTCTCGAATGTAAATTACGATTCTGGACGCCAGTTCACTTTTATGGACGCCCGTCCACTACTCAGCTCCAGTATTTTGCTCATAACTTCACTTCTAGGGCTCCGAATGAGGTGATTCAACATGCGTTGGAAAGCTATTTCAATCCTCTACAACTTTCATCAAGACAACTTTCCCTGAAAGTGCCTACAAGTGTGGACAAAATCCCCATGAAGTGCCTGGTTCCGGTTTCTTCAATGATTCTTCACTTAAACATCTTCCAACTCTTCCATCTTCATGTGATCATCGTTTAAGCTCCTTACTCATCATGAAAACGTATCTACCAACATGATAGAAACATGCAAAATGTAACATCATACGAATAAACATAAAACACCGATAAAATCACGTAAATATCTCGATTTTGCATTTAAACACATTTAAAACTCGTTTACTCAATAATTCGATAAAACCAACACTTTTCTATAAAAAGTACTAAAATACCAAGGATATTGTTATGGGAATAACGTCATATAAATCATAAATTTCACCCTTAACAACTCCCCCACACTTAAACTTTGCTCGTCCCGAGCAAAACAAAACAAGATAAAGGCTCGGAAAGAATATAGACATCTCAACACATATACCATTTAGTCAATAAACTAGAAGTTCACCCGTGTGTGTGCATAGCCATAGAAAATTTCCACTAAATCCAAACTTGAGGAACTCAAAGCAAAACTAGCTAATACCCCTCGTGGACTAGTAATAAATGACACTCATAAGATGCACCCTACAAACGTGACATATCCCGAAAAGAATGATCGAATGAATCTAGGGCCTTTACGAAATACTCAGAGGATAATCCCTACAGCATATCTATCGCTTTATACTTGGGGATAAGATTAACGATAACTAAGCCTTATATTCATTTCATAACAATTCTTAAGTTGATTGAATTCATTCACTTTTTAAACACACATTAGAATGAGCTATTGCCCTCATAGCAGAATAGGACATTTCGAGATAACACCCTACCTACTCCAATCATAAGGCAGCTTTTTCTAACTGTTGTGAGCTTTTAGTCATCATAGTGGTATAGGACATACGTGGTACACCCTACCTCACTCAAATCATCGACTAGCTTTCGACACACCCTTTTTTTAATCAACTATTAACTTATCTTTTAATTGACATTAGCCCCGTGTTACTTATCACATTCAAACGTCTAGATATTCATGATATCATACTCGGAACTAAATACAAACTATCATAAATCTCAAGATATATACGTAGCACTAAGCACACGACTTACAAGATAATCAAAAATCACTAATCCAAACGGGGTATAGCTTTATAAATTAGCTCATCATTCACTATGGCTTGTGAAATATAATTCGGTTGAATCAACTAACTTACCAAAAAAATATGGTATACAGCATCAATGACTATAACAAACCGAACAAAAACGTGCATTGCCTACTCGGGACAAAACAAAAATTTTGAAAATTTAGCATCATTTTAGCATAGAAAATAATATCATGTATTAACCAAATGGTCGATACATAGCGACCATTCCCCTCTCCCACACTTAAATGACAACATGTCCTCATGGTGTGCAAAATAAAAGAAAAGAGAACTTAGCCGATTGTAGTTCTAAAGAGGCAACAACACTGGAAGTGGCGTCGTCCAATCCAGAAATGCTCAAGACATCGATGGATTGTGGACCATCCACCGGAAAATCGACATCGTCTCGAAACTCACAAACGCTATCAAGACTATCCTGCACACTTGACAAACACGAAAAGTATCTCGGGGATAGGGGGAATTATATCATATGAAACACAAGAGATAATCGTTTAGATGGAAAAATCACCGTCCAAGGAAAAGTGCAGAGCATCCAACCGTCAACTACAAATACAGAGCAGATTCACACAAAACCCTAACTAGACTAAAACTAAACGAAGACACACAAAGAAAAACAAAAGAAAATAAACAAGAGAAAAAATGATATCTGGGTGCCCCCTAGTAGCGCTTTTTTTTGTTTATGTCGTTAGCTCGACACCATTAAAGCTCACTGGATCAAGGCCATTTGACCTTTCTGCCAGCCACTACCTCGTGTAAGCTTTGGTCAGTAGTGTGGCCGCAGAAACAGCACTTAACGCATGGGGTTAAATCTTTGAAAGCTCTCCATACCTTTTAAGTTTCCCTATGGTTGTGTTCTTTCTCCTCCGACTCACGATGACGTTTAAGTTGTCGCCTCCTCTCAAACTCTTCCATATCAAAGACTACCTCGCTAGAACATCTTGATTTAACACACCTGCCGTCATCCTCGAAAAAACAAATCGGGTGAAAACTCGTCAAAGTGGTTGACTTGGAAGTCCCACACCCGAGGATTTCGAGGAATTTAACAATCAAAGGCTTTTCTTTATGTTCACCTATATAGTGCTTGCACCTCGACCATTAACTCGGAACGGTTGATCACCATAACCTCGTAATTCTAGCACACCTCCAGAAATGATTTGGAGAATCTCGAAAGGACCGACCAACGTGTCCTCAACTTGCCAGAAACAAATGCAACCTGGAATTGTAGAGTAACACTTGCTCACCGACCTTGAATTCTCTCTTCTTTATCTTGGCATCGTGGAGGAGTTTCATCTTCTCCTTACTAATCCTCGGCGCTTTAAGTAAGCTTGGAGTCCGAATTCATCCAAATTCATGCAATCACTGCAGCGGTGTTTGCCACAGATTGGGAATCGAAGTTAAAAACTTCAGTAGCCCAAAGACGCCTGTGCTCTAGCTCGACAGCAGATGACATGGTTTCCGTGAGACCATTTGATATGGCGATGTACCCATAGGGGTCTTATAGGCGATCCCCATATGCCCAAAGTACATCGTCCAACTTCGAACTCAGCCTTTTCTATGACTATTCACCGTCTTCTCCGAGATTTTCTTAAGACTCTGTTGCTTCGCTCAACTCGACCACTAGTCATCGGATGATATGGTGTGCCGATTTTATGGTGAACACCATACTTCTCGAGACTTTCTCAAGGGTCGGTTACAAAAGTGTGTCCTTCATCACTTATCAAGGCACGTGGACATCCAAACCTCACGAAGATATTCTTCTTTAGAAATTTCATCACCGTCTTATGATCATTGTGAGGAGTGGCTATTGCCTCCACCCATTTCAAACATAGTCAACGCAGACTAAGATGTATTTGTTGCCACAAGATGATGGGAATGGTCTCATAAAATCGATGCCCCAAACATCAAAGACTTCGCATTCAAGGATGGGTTTCAAAGGCATGTCAAAACGCCTTGTCGAGCTCCGGTTCTTTGACAACGATCACAAGCTTTACTGAAAGCTTCGTGTCTTTAAAGATCGTTGGCCAATAAAAACCGGATTGAAAGATCTTCGCAATCGTTTTCCAAGGACCAAAGTGACCACCATGGGTCCACTATGGCATTGCTCGATTATATTGCGTTGCTCGATTCGGAACACACCTCCTCAAAGAAACCATCTTTGCAAATCTTGAAAAGGTAAGGTTCATCCCAAACGAAATATTTCATATCGAGAGAAGAACTTCTTCTTCTCTTGATAAGACATTTCAGATCAAGGTATTTGGCATGAAGGTAGTTCACAATGGAGGAGTACCAAGGAACATCAGGAGAACGGCCATCGATCAACATGATGTTTTCTAGAGGAAAGTAAAGATCTATATCATCCGGTTCATTCTTTTCCTCATTTAACATCCTAGACACATGATCCGCTACTACATTCTCAACGCCTTCTTGTCTTTGATTTGAACGTCAAACTCTTGTAGGGTCGATTATCCAACGCAGTAGCGCGGTTTAGCATCCTTTTTTAGTCATCGATACCGCAGCGGCGTGATCACCCACACGATCACTTGAGCACCTAACAAGTAACTCACGGAACTTGTCCATAGCAAACACTACGGCCAATAATTCCTTTTCGGTAGTCGTATAGTTAACTTGCGAAGGATTCAACGTGTGGTGGCGTAATAGATAGGCCGAACTTTCCTTCGATTCGTCCTAAGATCGCACTAACAAAGATAGTTGGATGCATCGCACATAAGCTCAAAGGGCAAGTTCCAAAGGTGAAATAAGAATTGGAGCGAGAGATCGAGGCGATTTTGAGCTCCTCAAACGCGTGCTTGCAACTATCATCAAAATCAAAAGTAACGTCTTCTTTTAGTAAGGTA
Source organism: Gentiana macrophylla (assembly GCA_026214975.1). NCBI lineage: Eukaryota > Viridiplantae > Streptophyta > Magnoliopsida > Gentianales > Gentianaceae > Gentiana > Gentiana macrophylla. The sequence goes on along the minus strand of CM047815.1, from coordinate 98,820,634 downwards.
GACAGGGGCTTGGCGATCCTTGAAAAGTCCTGGATGAACCTCCTATAGAAGCCGACATGTCCGAGAAAACCTCGGACTTCCCGAACATTCTTAGGATAACTCATCTTCTCAATAGCTTCTACCTTGGCCCTATCTACTTATATACCTTGGCGGACACTTTGTGGCCAAGGACTATGCCTTCATCTACCATGAAATGGCATTTTTCCCAATTAAGCACTAAGTCCTTTTCCACACATCTAGACAACACCTGATCAAGATTATCGAGGCAATCATCGAAGGATTGACCAAAGACTGAGAAATCATCCATAAAAATCTCCATGCACTTTTCAACTAGCCCGTCAAAGATTGCCATCATACACCTTTGGAAGGTGGCCGGGGCATTACAGAGACCAAACGGCATCCGCCTGTAGGCGAATGTTCCATAGGGACAGGTGAAAGTGGTCTTCTCTTGGTCAACAGGATCGATGGGTATCTGGAAGTATCCTGAATATCCATCGAGGAAACAGTAGAATGCATGCCCCGCCAGACGCTCAAGCATCTGGTCAATGAATGGAAGGGGGAAATGATCTTTCAGTGTGACCTCATTGAGTTTTCTATAGTCAATCTGGACTCTATATAGCCTCGTAACTAGCCTCAATGCTATCTCCTCTCCCTTCTCATTCTTCTCAATAGTAATTCCCCTTTTTGGGGACTACCCGAGTCGGGGACACCCACTCACTATCTCTGCAATGGCGTAAATGATACCCATATCTAGAAGCTTGATAATTTCCTTCTTGACTACTTCTTGCATATGAGGGTTAAGCCTTCTCTGAGGCTGTCTAACTCGTTTTGCACCCTCCTCAGTCTTGATCTTGTGCATACAGATGTCGGGAGATATCCTCGGATATCTCCCACCCGCCATCCAAAGGCTTTCTCATTTTTGCGCAAGACGTTTAACAGGTTTAAGCTCTTCTATTCGAGATAGCTTGGCAGAGATGATCAAAGGAAGCTTGTCACCTTCTCTCGTAAATACATACTTAAGATGTTTAGGCGGCTTGAACCAAGTCTACAGTGGGTTCCTCTGGACTTGATTTAAGATCACCACTCTTCAACTCAACATCGTTGAGCTTACTCGGTGGTCCCACTCGCCAAGGCTTCTTCTCTTAGCTCATCCTCAAACTCACCGCTAATCGGTCTAGATTGACCACACCATGATTATTCAGACATCGATCAATCGCTCATATTCCGCCTCTACGACCAAGACTTGCTTATCCATGAAGTCATTGAAGTCATCGACGTCTCTCAATGGAACGACCGGTTGGAGATCCGTAAGGTACTTTGATAGATTTGAAACACTATAGCTCACCTCCTGGTCACCAACTCGAATGGTGACATGCCCACCATCACAATCGATGAGGGCTCTAGGCACGTAGATAGAAAAGGTCTTCCGAGAATCAAAGGGACACTTTCACTTTTCTCAATATCCAAGACGTGCCGAGTCAACTGGAAAGGTAAACCTATCTATTTGAACCAATACGTCCTCGGGATCCTCTGAAGCTTTCTTAGAGGACTATCAGTGAACCGCAGTTCATGGTAGTGGGTTCTAGAAGATTCTCGCAAACCAAGCCGATTGCAAACGGATAATGGCATCAAGTCGATGGATGCACCCAGTCACATAAGGAATTCGGGAAGACTAGGCCTCCCATCCGCAATGTGAGCACAAATTTGCTGGTCGCTTCTCTTGGTTGGTAAGTCTTGATAATTGACCATAGAACACTCCTTACCAATTGCTTGATCCATTCCTGCTAACTTCTTCTTGGAAGAAACAACATCCTTTATGAATTTGGTGTACTTAGGCATCTCTACCAAGACATCTGACAATGGAAGATTTACCTGAGTATTTTTCAACAAATTAAGCACCTTTTCATACTTCTTATCTTCGCTCAATGGGATGTTGCTCTTTCTAGGTGGAAAGGGAAGCTTTTTCAAATCCTCCTCGGAAAATACTTTCTTCGAGGGCGAACTAACGGCCTTGTCTTCCAAATCTTTCCATCGAACCGTCTTTTCATTCTTTTTGCTAGTCAGGGGATCAGCCACCTGACTCTCATTTAACTCATCACTCCTCAGGGGATCAGCCACCTGAGGACTTCCAATTGATTCTTTATTCCTCGAAGGATCACCACTTGAGGAATCTCAACTCTTTCTTCTATCGTGGATCACCCACCGATTTGCCCTTCTGCGACCGAGGGGATGATGGGTGCTCAATTTCCCTCCTGCCTTATCGGCGGGAGGGGCTAGTGGTTTCCCTGGAAGCCGGAGGGGACCACCAACTTGAGAACCACTTAGTTCATCGCGACCGGCCTCCTCTTTACCGTATTGCATTATTGGCACGAGGTCGATGCATTGGTCATTTGCTTAATCGGCGCGGAGCGACTTGGCCGCCTTTTGGGTTTTTCTCAAAGCTGGCGGATGCCCTGGGGTCTTGACGCTAGTTGCTCGACCAATTGCCCTATTTGTCTCTCAAGATTTTTATTGTCTCGCTTTGCTCCTCCAACTTGGTTTCAAATTGTTGGATTGGGAGGGTCCTTGAGAGTTCGATGATTTTGAGGAGTGGTGATTGGACTGATTTGGAAATGTAGAATTAGAATTGGCGAGCCAATTCGATTGAACCTTTGCTTTGTGGATTGGAAGAATTATAGCTTGGGTTACGATTATAACCAGTGTTTCTATTGAAGTTCGAATTAGGATTAAATCCCAAAGATCGATTAAACCCTTGGTTTTGGAAACTGCTACGGCCAGAGAATTGGTTATTGAATCTCTCGATTTGTCCGGCGGAGAAAGCATTGACTTCCGCGTGATTCGCCCAATCATGGATGAATGAAGCCAGCCCCCCCATGCTATCACATACTTGGCCAGGTGATTGGATTATGCCGTCCATAGTCATGAAACAAAGATTGACTTGCCGAAAGAGGGGAAGAAAATTGACATTGGCGATCATATGGCGGTCCTGACAAACAAGCTTCACGATCTGAACTTGAGAGTTCTGTGAAGGTGAAGGAGCCTGATAACTCGGATTTGGAAAGTTTTGAGAAGTCATCATTTGAGAGGTTGCCATTTGCTTCGCAACATGGCAACGAGATTTTGCATCGCCACCTCTTCGACCTTGGGAGCGGGAGGAGGTGCTTGAATGGCTTGATAAGAGGGGGCATAATTGTACTTGGCAATGTCCTCGAACAACGCCCACCCTCATCGTGTTTTCTTGAGAAATGCCCCACTGGAGGAACTATTGACCATGCCTTGGTGAGCTCGGTCAATCCACTCAAGAAAGTATGGACTTGCCTTTGCTTTGGCAAGCCATGATTGGGACACTTTCGCGGGGAGAGACTTAAACCTCTTCCACGCCTCAAAGAATGACTCATTTTCCAAATTGACGGAATGTGAAGATTTCGTTCGAGACAGTGGGGTGCTTTTGAAGGAGGAAAGTATTGACTTAGAAATTCCTTCTCGAGCTCCGCCCACGTAGTGATGGATTCGAGAGGAGAGAGTGATACCACTCGAGTGCCTCCCCGTAAGGAAAATGGAAATAGTTTAAGCTTGATGGCGTCCTCACTTACACCTTGGATACGGGTAGTACCGCATATTTGCAAGAATGTGTGTAAGTGAGTGTGGGGGTTTTCGGATGGAAAACCATGGAAAATTGATGCATCTTTGCATCATCCGAATAAGTCCGGGTTTAAGCTCAAGTTTGGAGCGAGAATGGTAGGCATGACGATAGCCGGGTTGATGGTGATCGTGCCGGGCATGGCATAGTCGGCCAACGTCCGTCTATCTTCCGCCGCCATTATTACTATTCTTTCGATTTCTCCCGAAAGATATTGCTCAAATTCTTGATCTAGAGCGTTTCTTCGTCGAAACGAAGTCTCCGCCTATTGGGTCGGACTATGGTCCGCTTCGGGTCGTGGAATAGATTAGTGGTCCCTTATGACTACGAGTTTGCATAAACCGAACACCAACTCAAGGTGTTGAGCAAGAAAGGATAGAAGGTGACGAAAGGACGATCGAGGCAGAGGAGAGGATAACTAAACCTAGAGGAATCAAAAACTACGAAACTTAAATACGAAAAATTTAAAAACAGAAAAACAGGAAATACTAAAAAGGCAAGAAAAAAAAACGTGTTGAAATCTTCTGAGCCCAAAATGGAAGGGAAAACAGTGGATTTTGACCTCGAAAACGGTGTCGGACGGCCTCCGGCGGTCTGCCACGTCGTCGGCGTCGGAACGAGCTTTCCGAATTGGGGTCCTGCGCGCCAATCCGACACTCGAGCCGAAAGTTATGGCCAAAATACTATCAAGTGCTAAAACGGACTCTTTTTCCCTAAAATTTGATCGTGAAAGGTGTGGAGTCAGATGATTCAACCTAAGAAACCTACCTACGACACTTACCTACGAAAAAACAGAAAACCTAATTGAAATAAAAATAAAAAAAAGCGATGGCGAGGCAGATGGCCAGGCGGGCGTCCAATTAATCGGGCGGGCGTCTTCCTGAAGAAAAGAATCGGACGGGCGTTCGAGACTAATCGACGCTCGTTCGAGAGCAGAATAGATAACGAATAGAGCGGACTTGATTTGGGCGAAGCGTTCGGTGATACTGGGCGTCCGTCCGGATCAATCTGAGACGAAAAGAACGCATAAAGCAGTATGAAAACAGAAAGCAGAGTATCAAACTAATTATCTAACTTAATTTCAAAAGGGAAAGATTTACTACGAGGATCGATTTCTAACAACTAATCTAACTACTAACTAACTAATTATGAACGCAAACAAATAAAATAAATTCTACAAATTAACTATAAAAAAAACAAAAACAAAAACAAAAACTAGGCAACCGTCCGGTTCCCCGGCAACGGCGCCAAAAACTTGTCCCGGATTTATCTAATGCGAGTAAACAAGTAATAATATTTATAAACCGGTTAACCTCAAGTATAAGGATCGTAGTACAGAGGCTAATGCCGGGTCGATCTTACGGGGAACTGACGAATGTGAATCCTAGTTTTTGCTTTAAACTAACTATTGTCACGAATCTAACCTAACGAACATCTAACCTAAACAAATATGCGAAAAAAGTAACTAGGCAGAGGATTGCTCCAATGCTAGGCAAGACCGAAAGCGATAAAAACTAAACTAAAGTGCAGGAAAAGTAAAACTAAAGCTAGGCAATTCAAGTTTAAAGGATTAAAATCAATTTATAACGAACGAACAAGCAATCGATCCACCTATCCTATCAACATTCAATTCTAATTGGATTAATTCGTGATCTCTACTCAAGTCGTGATTCACCTAATCGAAGGCATAAACTCCTACTCTCGTAGACAAGTTCGTTTCTAATCTTTTATCTCTCGATGTTAAAGATTACGCTCTTTCTAACCTAGGCGTGAAATCTTTCAATTTCTAATCTAGAGATTTAATCTAATAACTTTCGTTTTGATTAGATTAAAGGTCTAAACTTTTATCATGGTGATCTAACATTAACATGACTCTCATCAAGTTAAAACAATCATAAAAGCAACGATCTTTCGATGTAATTGCAATACATAATGATAAACAATGATAAAAGAAACAACTTCAAGTAGAAACTCACGAATTAATCACGAACAAAACTCGAATTGTTGAAGGAAGGCTTCACAACGCTTGTTCAAAGAGGATTAGCCTCTTAGCATCTTCTTGACAACTCGAATTGATGAATAAAAGTACATGAAATTATCTAATCTAATCTAGAAGTTTAAGTGCATAAAACTAGAGAAAAATCGAAGGAAAACGCAGCCAAGTCGCCTTCCTTGGGTTTAGGGTTCAAATTATATGTTTAGGGTTTGGTGAAGCGCGCCTATTTATAGATTTTTAGGTCGGTTTCACTGAGTCGGTGCCGTGGGCGCCCGTCCACTATCTTGGGCGCTTTCGTCAGCCTCTATGAACGGAGAATGAGCGCTGCGTTCGATGACGCGTCTGAACTCTCTCGAATGTAAATTACGATTACGGACGCCGATTCACTTTTATGGACGCCCGTCCCACTACTCAGCTCCAGTATTTTGCTCATAACTTCACTTCTAGGGCTCCGAATGAGGTGATTCAACATGCGTTGGAAAGCTATTTCAATCCTCTACAACTTTCATCAAGACAACTTTCCCTGAAAGTGCCTACAAGTGTGGACAAAATCCCCATGAAGTGCCTGGTTCCGGTTTCTTCAATGATTCTTCACTTAAACATCTTCCAACTCTTCCATCTTCATGTGATCATCGTTTAAGCTCCTTACTCATCATGAAAACGTATCTACCAACATGATAGAAACATGCAAAATGTAACATCATACTTAATAAACATAAAACACCGATAAAATCACGTAAATATCTCGATTTTGCATTTAAACACATTTAAAACTCGTTTACTCAATAATTCGATAAAACCAACACTTTTCTATAAAAAGTACTAAAATACCAAGGATATTGTTATGGGAATAACGTCATATAAATCATAAATTTCACCCTTAACAATAGTCAACACTAATCTGGCACTTGGTTGTGCATTTGAACCTGAAGAATCAAGAGCTGAATCTGGTGGAACCAAAATCTGGGGTTGGCTGAGTGAAAGTCTGCTGATTTAGGTTCAACTGGGTGAAGATCAGCTGAGTAGAGGAATGTTCAAGTCTGGGAAGTCTGCTGCTAAAAGTCAACTGATTCCATCTGTCAGTAGAGAAGCATTTGCTGAATCTATTAAACATGTCCGTGTTGGTTCTTCATCTGTGTCTGGAAGCCTCAACTGAGAGAAGTCAGCTGAGCATCTGGTGAACATGTCTGATTTAGAGTCTCATCTGATTCTTGCCTGATGTGGAGTTCTCATCTGGAGTTAAGTCCCATCTGTAGAAGTCTTACACAGAGTCCATTGTGTTCACATCCGGTCAACTCAAAATCAATCAAAATCTGCAATCTGTTTGGTTGAAGTTGAATCTGAATAACTCAGCTGAGTGTCCTTAGCTGAGGTGATTACATCTGAATATGGTAATCACATCTTGTTTGGTGATCAAGTCTGAATCTGTTGATCACATTTGTTCTCAACTCAATCAAGTCTGAATCTGTTAGCATCAGAGGATCTCATCCCGAATCTGGGAGGTTCTCATCCTGGAGTTAACTCTTATATGGAGGAATCACATATGGAGCTATTAAGTCTCAAGAAAAGGATGAATGCAGTGCATATCCGGCATTGAATGCATCCAGTACAAGTACATCCGTTATACATCCGTTTGAGCAGTGTTCAAGTCAAGGTGGAGATTGTTAGAAAAAGTGACTTGACCTCTCAAGAGGCAAGTCACCGATCAAAGTCGACAAGGGGTATGCTAGCAGGGCAATACTCACCAGGGGCAATATCGGCAGGTTACGTCTGGTGGAGTCAGCTGAGCTGAGTTCACATCTGGGGTATTTTAGTCAATCAACTAGTATTTAGTTATGGCGGCTAGGTCTAGGGTTTGGTGACTATAAATACTCATCTGTTGTAACCTAGAATATTTGCAGAAGCTGCAGAAGCGGTGGCGTCAGGAGCAATTGTGCAAGCAATTGCAGAGTCTGTAAAATCTCCAGTGATAATATAATCTCCTCGTTTCTACCCGTGGACTAGTCGGCATATTACCGGAAACCACGTTAAATCCTGTGTTATTATTCTTGTGTGATTTATTCTTTCTCGTTTATTCTTGATTATTGCAATCCGTTTGGATCCCTGACGGTCTTGTTATAACATGTATTATAGTAAATTAAAATAAAAGGGCCGACGCTTCCCAGCCCCATATGTGAGTCCGCACCTACTTTTCTCATAACAATGGCATGCAATACCTACGATTGACACACTTATGGTTGAGGAACTAACCATTTTAATAATTCATGACCATTCCTCGTAGTCCACAATCGTGTGTTTACACGCCTTGTTATCTCATATTCTTTGTTAATAATGTGGTCTAGTATATTTCGAGTTTAGCGAGTTAAAAATATAAATAATATAAAAGCGCTCGATAAAACTCATGAATATTTTGAGTCAGACTTTAAAATACTTAAATTTGACTCGAGCTCGGTTAAATAATATATGAGAGAATGTTTTATGAGCCGAGAGTCGATATGTTCATGATTGGCTCGAATCATTTACACTCTATAAGTGACACACTAGAACCTAAAATTCTTCATGCCAGAGTAATCCGTGTGGGTGAGAATCACTGTGAGGTGTCAATAAAAATTGGGCTAGTCGAGGTTGAATTCGAGCTTGAGGTGTAAATGCGTAAAGCGGTTTGAATTTAGTTTGGTTTTTGCTTGAAAAATCAATTCGATAAAGCCGAGATCGAATAGACTTGACTCAAAACTCCTGCTCGGATATTAATTGAGTTAAACTCAAACATTCATGAGATCGACTCGACTCGAAAATGTTACTTTCATCCACAGTTTGTCGTATACACTATTTGGAAATGATTATTGGATTGATAGTATTCTAAGCATTAATTCCATGCACATGCAAAACAATTTAAAAATGAAAAGAAAAAAAATCATATTTTTGTATAACTATTCAAAATGTAATGTAGTATGCATAAAATTGTACGAAGATGAAGCTTTATTTTACGACGAGTAATGATACGAGCATAACGAATGTCATAACGCGTGTATTTACATCGTTAATCGTGTGTAGATTTATTAATCATTATTATTTTGATCATGATCACACGGTGTAGATCACATCGTTATGTTACTCGTCGTTGTGTTTTATACAATGATTGTCTTTAGATCATTCTTCAGTATGTTATATATATATATATATATATATATATATATATATAGAGGCTTGAATATCATGTAGTATTATAATTTTCATCCTTTACTTTTGACCCCATAATTAGTGTGGCACTTTAACTATGGGAGGTTAGGATTCGAGTCTCCAGTGAAGAAAAAATTTACGTCCATATATGTCAGTATCTGTTATATATATATATATATATATATATATATATATATATATATATATATATATATAGTATTTTTAAAGAAAAGATAGTTGTCATTAGCACAAATGGATAATTACACTTTGAGTCCCCTATTTTTCATCATGTTCTCAGAACTAGCCCATTACTTTCATATATAGACATTTTTGGTCCCCATACCATACATTTTGGTCATACTATTAGGACACTTAACGGAAATATAACGTCTGACATTTAACCTTACAAAACATGTCACGTGTCACTTTACTATTGATTAAGAAATAATCAAAACATGACGCTTTTGGTCCCTTGTATATATTTTTGTTGCCTTAGAAAAAGCCCTGATCTTTCTCGTAACGACATATTTGATTCCCTTATTATATATCTTGCTACACACTTTGAACGCTTAATGGATCAGAAGTTGGGTCAAACATTAAGGAGACAAATTATTGTGCAAACGTTATTTTAAGAGTGATATCAAGTGTATGGATGTGATGCATCCAACTCAGCATCTTTCACACACTAGAGATGTGTAGAGGTCAGTTTGATGCATCACATCTATCCACTTGATATCACTCCCTAATAACTGTTGCACGATAACTTTTCTCAACGTTAAGTGTCCGAAGTGTGTACAAAAAAGTATAGTTTAAGGACTAAAACTGTCCTTATGAATGATAGGGGATAATAAAGAAAAATAGGGACTAAAAGTGTATATTACCCTTAGCATATATGAAAACGTGGAGAACATAATATTTCGGCCTTTTGCCTATATAAACCTCAGCTAAGTTTGAGAATCAGAACACATCACAAAAAGCTTCCTAATTATTTGTATTATTACATTTTTCTATTTCCGGAAGAAAAAAAAAATGGCAGCTGAAGCAGCGGTGGTTCCGGCGGCGGTGCTAGGCAACGGAGGGGTTTCAAAACGGGTGGCATTTGTGAAAGAATTGAAGAAAATTAGCTGGATTGCACTGCCAATGGTGGTGGTGACAATATCTCAACACCTCCTACGGGTTGCCTCCATGATGATGGTCGGCCACCTTGGTACACTCCCTCTTTCCGGCGCTTCAATCGCCACCTCCCTCACCAGTGTCACGGGCTTCAACCTTGTTGTATGTATTCGTTTTCTTCAAAATTTCTTTGTCTTTTTGGATGCATTAATTGAAATTACTCTGTTGCCCTTCTCATGTTTGGAAAAATGTTTGCGTATAAGTGCTCCATATGCACAAGAAATGCAACCTAACGTTACCAAAGGACTGCAAATTGTTTCTGTAAATGCAAATCAGTGACGTTTCCCTCACGAAAAAGATAACACCTAAATATGTAGTGTCATGTAGTAAATTTCATAGTGTTGTGTTGTAATTATGATCCTCGAAGCATTTTTGACACGCATTTCGTTTTGTGCAGTTTGGAATGGCCGGTGCATTGGAAACTCTGTGTGGGCAAGCACACGGAGCCGGGCTTTACCCAAAGCTCGGGATTTACTTATCTGCTGCTATCATTTCTTTGATCCTTACATGTATCCCTGTTTCTATTTTATGGGTATTTATGGATAAATTGCTTGTTTTTATCCATCAAGACCATATGATTGCAGCTGAGGCCGGAAAATACTCTGTTGCTCTCATATCCTCTTTGTTTCCATACGCCATTCTCCAAGCACAAATCCGATACTTACAGACTCAAAGTCTGATAATTCCGATGCTGATAAGCTCTGTTGCAGCTCTCTGTTTCCATTTGCCTATCTGTTGGGCTTTAGTATTTCATACTAAGCTGGGAATTTCAGGAGCTGCATTGTCGATCGGATTGTCCTATTGGTTGAATGTGCTTCTGCTGTTCTTGTATGTTAAGTATTCTGCTGCGTGCCAGAATACGCGCATTGCGTTGTCAAGGGACGTGTTCCCTAGTACTCGCGAATTCTGGAGATTCGCCGTGCCTTCTGCCGTCATGTGCTGGTAACTTTCATCATAAACATTTTTCAATTAACTTTGTAACAATATCTTAATATTTGAGCAGCATCGAATAATTTTTTTTTTTTTTTTTTTGTAATTGCAGCCTTGAAGGCTGGATTTTCGAAGTGGTTATACTCATTTCTGGATTTTTGCCGAATCCCCAGCTTGAAGCTTCTGTGTTGTCAATTTGGTATTTTTGTTTTGTTTTTTCCAGCACAATTTTCTTGAAATAAATCTTCAAACTAAAACTGTGTATTCATCTTATATGGCAGCCTCTCGATTTCCTCTCTGTTTTACTATGTGCCCTATTCAATTGGTGCTGCAGCAAGGTGGTTATAGCTTTTCTTTTTCCGTATAATATATTCATGTGTATATATGCGATTAATACAGAGATAACCGGAATATTTCCATTTTGTAGCACGAGAGTTTCCAATGAACTAGGTTCAGGAAACGCAGAGGGAGCTCGAATTGCCGTACTAAGCTGCGGTAACTCTTACCATCGCAGAAATGATCATCGGGACATCCATTCTCTTCTCATGTCGTCATGTTATCGGATATGCATTCAGTCAAGAGAATGATGTCATCATCTACCTTGGAAAGATGATTCCGTTTCTTTGCCTCATGATTGCGATGGATTGCATTCAAGGCGTACTTTCGGGTACGTGTAATCAACGCATTCATTCATAAGTATATATCCACGGTTTCTTGATCGTTATTATAGCTTAAAAGCGTTGTGTGTGTTTTTAGGTGTTGCGAGAGGCAGCGGGTGGCAGCACATAGGGGCATACATCAATCTGGGGGCATACTACTTGGTCGGATTCCCAGCAAGTATAGTTTTGGGATTCCCGGTGCATTTACGAGGGCAAGGGCTTTGGATTGGATTAAATGCAGGATCAGTTGTTCAATCCACTCTGTATTCTGTTATTACAGGTTTTACTAACTGGAATAAACAGGTACTATTGTACATGTATATATACGTTTCGGTCTAAACTTTAGAATTCAATTTATCGGTTTCAGAATTCAGATTGTGATTTGACGAATTTAACATTTTGTTTTTCGAAAATTGCAGGCAGTAGAAGCTCAAAAAAGAATGTTGAGGAGAAACGAATCTGATAATGTATCGTCATCAAGCGTCCCCCTTCTAGAATCAATAGGCTTAGACAGCTAACGGCTCTTAATAAAATCTTTCGTCTTTTCAGGGATTTATTTACGTAGCTTAGAAAGCTAATTTTGTTCGGCCCTAGTGATTTTTTTACTACTTAAATTTAGATGACAACACCTATTATTATAATAGAGTTTTTAATAAATCTCGACACATTATGATTTTTTTTTTTTTTTTTTCAATTTGCTGCTGTTGAAGTGAAAAGAACAAATTTAAATGTAAATTATACGTTTTAATTAGTTCTGGGAGGGTCTTCCTGAGGATTCAAGCATTAGATGAAAGACAAACTTAGGTCAAGATAAATCTAGATTTATAACATCTGAATGGTTGTGACATCATGAGATATAATATCATAAAAACGACATTGTATCTTTGATGAAATGATTCAACATTAATTACAACCAAGATCACTAAATTAAACTGAGTTAATCGATTAAAATCATCAAAATTGCAACAATTTGAACAAATGTCACGCATGCCCCAGCCCTTAACTCGGGTCCGTCCTTGTATGGGGGATGATATGTTGTTGTGTGAGAATTGTTGCGATAATAACATTCTTTCAATTGCTTACACAATAAAAAATAATGTTGATGTCACAACCATTTTACAACTGACGCTTCACAACCTGGACGGCGAGAGTATGACATTTCATGATGTGACAATTATTTAATCATGAATTGATGCCATCTGACGTATATTAAGTCGTGACACTTATTGTCTCTCGAATGATTGTGTTCTACTCTATTTCACCGACATAAAAGATAATGTAAAATGATTTGAACCAAAGCGTTTAAATATAAAAATTACTCAATAAACCAGAAACATCACTTCCGTTGATCATAAAGTATATATATATTTTTTTTATGTACATTACATGGTGTAAACTTATCATTTGATGTTCCTCCAAAATAAATCACCTTCAATGAAGGATTTATACAAAAATGACACATAAAATGACGTAAGTTTACAAGAAAATAAAAGTCCAACAAGAGAAAAGCATACGTCAATTAATTCTCCATTTTTGTATAGTCTATGTAAATAAGCGATGCAAATTTATCCTTCTTATCATGATAAATGTTGCCGGGTGTAAAAATCAACACGACATTGTGGCCAAACCAACCAAAATATTCTTAAATGATTGATCATGATTAATGCATGTCCTAGAATGATCAATTGTGTAAAAATATATTATGTTGTTAGTTGTGGTTGTAATATTGCCCCAGATGAAAAAGAACAACAGATGTGGAGGATGACTTAATGATGTGAGATATATGAATCAGGTACGCCTACGCGTTATTAATCGCAGGCCAAGGATTTTAGATTGTTTTTAATTGAAGTTATTTTTAAACATACTTATTAAGCTTTTAACATCCGTAAATACAAAAGTCAATTTACTTGATAAATTTCAAAACACGCCTACAAAGTAGTCTTTTAAAGATATTTATAAACAAAACCAAATTCATACATATACACAAAACATACTTTTTATTTTTCTTTGTAAGCTTTTTTTAATATAGATATATAATAATAATAATAATAATATAAAATAATGTTAGATATTTTTTCATAAAGTAAATATTTTATAATCGTTTACATACGAGTTGCCGTACGAATTAATGTTATCGCAACGAAATGGGGTTCGACCTGCCCGGTATGTACTTACCCTTTCGTGTAAGGGTTGATCTTTCATCCTCAGTGAATGAATGATAACCCTACCTTTTCGTGCAAAGAGACTCGAATTCGTTTATGGGGTCTTGCAGAACTTATAAAAGCGTAAGTATGCATTTAAAATTCATAAGTTTGACATCATCATCGAAAAAACTTTGAGTGTCCTCGGGTTAAATTCAAACAAGTCATTTGTTTGAATCAAACACCCCTATTGTATCCTGAAAGAGATTTCATTTGATCCTTAGTGACAAATCATGTGGACGAAACATCTCTTAAAAGACAACGTTATAACGTCTTGGAGTTTCTAATTCTCATCACAAATCCTAAGTCTTTACATTTTTTCCAACACTTATCGTGTTTTTAACATCCGCAAATGCAAAAAAAATTAATAAAACTTGTTTGGATGTCTATTTTTTTTTTGGTAAAATTTTTTATTGGAGCATTTATCAATTAGAGTAAAAAAAAAATGGGCCTTTATCAAAAAAGAAAGTTAACATATTATATTAGGTTAGATCGGATTAAAGCTACAAGATTTTTTTTTTTTTCTTTTAGCGAAACATTATGCATTAGGCTCCGATATCTGGGTGGCTTTAAGACCAGTCTCGCGGGCGCTTAGCGATAGGGCCGCCATGTGAAGGATGGGAAGAAAAAAAACATAGAGGGCCATTTGAATGAGTAGATCTTCCCGCCCCCGTGCCTCGGATATTGATTATTTTTTTACTCTGAAAAAGGTGAGGCATTGAGGGGTTCTCCATTTCGTTACAACTCCACAACGAGTACTCCAACTATATTTATAGATAGAAATCAACATTTGATAGCTTTTTCTTTTTACACGTGAACGGTATAAACAAAAGAAAAGAATCTAGGTTGTACTCTTCTTTTTTTTGTGACGTAGAAGATCTATAAGAAACATATAAAACGAGCTAATACAAACTTAAAGATAATTCATTTCCAAAGAAAAAAGATTCAAGTTTGCATAATGACCAGCATTATAGAGACTTAGACTATTTATAGAGGTTAAAAAAACTCATTTAAGTAAAAACACTCTCTTAATAAAGCCCAAATGGCTATTGACCGATTATAATATAATAATGGACTTTGACGAGCTACATCACTTTTTGGTGAAATAATGAAAAAAAAAATGTATTTCTTGACATCAAATAGATAATGGAAGATAATGACAAAACTAATTTGTTTTAAGTTAATATGCCATGTTTTTATCACATTTTTAACAAAAGGAACGTGGTTACTGGTTAGAGTTTATGTTTTTTTTTTTTTTTTTATTTTTTTTTTTTTTTATCTGAAACGAAAGGTTGGGGAAGGGGGAATCGAACCCTGATCTCCTACCACCTGTTGGGCGGTATAAAACTATTAAGTATGCAAGACTTCGCCTCTTTAGAGTTTATGCTTGAAAATGATTGTACCACATCATTATATCATTAGAGTAAATGATTCATTTCTTTACATTGAATTAGTAATAGTCATCCTTCCATCACATGTTACTGGTTAGAATAATTGTGGAGTATGCAGAAATCAATTTTTTTATTTAAATTTGTCATTTTTCCACGTTTTAACAAGAAGAACGTGGTTACTGGTTATAGTTTACGGCTGAAATTGATTGTACCACATTATTATATTACTTGAGTAAATGATTCGTTTCTTTATATTGAATTAGTAAATCATTCATTTCCTTAAATTGAATTATCAAATAAGATTGGTTCAATTGGATTTTATGCTCAACCTTGTAGAAGAATAAAAATTTAAGAAAGTAAAAAGTATAGATGAATCCCTTCAAAAAAAAAAAAAAAAACGAGTATAGATGAATAAATCGATACCCACAAGTTTTATTATTTTTATGCATTAAATAATAATGATCATAAAATAAAACCCTCCACTTATAACGTGGAAAATTTTTATACGAGATTGTGGTGGAGGACGAGTAAATGACTCATTTATTTACATTAAATTAGTAAGTCTTCATGTCATCACATCTAATCGGCGTGGAGTATGGCTAAATCATTAATAGATTTTTGTCTAGAAAGACAAAATTATCAAAAAAAATCGGGATAGAAGAAGCGTAATTTAATAAGAATAAAAGAATAATTATGAAGTAACAAATATGAAGTAATAAATGTGGAATAAAGTAAATATGAAGCAACAATTATGAAACACAAAGTAACATTAACACGTGAAATAACAATTTTAAAATAACAATTGTGACTTTTGTCCTTTATAATCATGAAAATGTTACTTTTATCCTCTAGATCAATTTATTAATTTTTTTTGTCCTTGTGGCCCCTTCCGAAGGTGAAGGGCTCTCCATTTCTTTACAACTTCAATTTTAGTATGTCATTTAATTATCTTTATTACCATGCAAATGAACATGCGATGCTTTGTTCATAGTGTCAGTTGTGTATTATTTATTTTTAATAAACAAAACAAATTATTAATAAGACGGTAAAAGATTTGTAAAATTAATGTCATATCCTGATGCTCCTCGTATACCAAAATGTATCGACGAAGCGCAGACCAACGTACTTCCTTAAAATATATGAGTGTCAAACTAAGTATGAATGAAAAAATTCAGCTCATAGAAAGAAAAAAATAAGTAGAATCCCATCTAAACTTATGTGTCCCTTTGTGAAGTAGTCGATTAAAGGCATTACTTTAACTTGTTGAGGTGTGGTGTAATTTCGTACATTTATTAACTCTTATCATTATAGCTCCACGTCACTTTTCATTATTGAAGGATGTTGGTATGCATCAAAGGAAAAAGGTTGCTTAGACCTTTTTTTTTTTATGTATGTTGTAATTCGGTGCAATTTTTTTTTTTTTTTTTTTTTTTTTTTTTCTTTTCAAAGCTAGCAATGCCATTTAATGTGCTAGACAAACAGAAAGTACAATAATCTTGCATTTGTATCTCTTTGATAAAATGATATATCATCTTGAATTACAACCTCTTGTGAAAATTAAGCCGATTGAAGTGTATATAATTACAACATCCGTCTTAAAATAAATGTGTTGAACTACATTATCTTTCAAAAACTTAAACCGATATGAAAATAAATAATTTAATTAACATTATATCTCAATACGTCCCTTCAAGTGTGGTCATATATATAAGAGAGAAAATAGACCCGTGTGAGCTATAAAAATGGAAAGAGGCTCGTGTGGACCTATAAGAAAGGAGAATATGCCCAACACTTGTAAGGATTTTTTATTTTTTTATTTTTATTTTTTTTGTGTAGGAAAATTGTGCATAGATAATATTGTTTGAATTTGAATTATGATAGAGTTGTTAGAATATATTACGTTTAAATAGAGATCTATTTGAATAGATCTCTATCACCAATTAGTCTATAAATTAATATCGTATTCATATTCATTATTATTATCAATCAATTCAGTTATATTTCTCTATTATGATAGCAGAGCTCTTCGACTAATGTCGTTTAGATCCTGATCAATTTTTCAAGAAATTCGTTCGGATGAAGTTCGTTACATTAATTTAAACGAACTCACTTCAATTCTTTAATTATGTTGTTTTCTTTTACTCGTCTCAACCCGTCTCTTTTCTTTGTCCTACTTCCCATAATCTCCTTTCTCATTTCTCAACCTTTGATCTTTATTTTCCCATCTAAAACAACATTATTATTTTTTCCGTCCATTTCTTATTTCTTTTCTGAGTTGATGCCCATCTACTATGATTTCCACTAATATGTTTCTACTAGGAATAATGATATGTGCACTACACATTTGTGTAGTGCATATACACACACACTTCCAGTACACGTTCACACCTTCTGATAATGTATCGTCATCAAGCGTCCCCCTTCTAGAATCAGTAGGCTTAGACAGCTAACGCTGCCTAACGGCTCTTAATAAAATCTTTCCGTCTTTCCGGGGATTTATTTACGTAGCTTAGAAAGCTAATTTAGTTCGGCCCTAGTACACTGTATATTATAATAGAGTTTTTAATAAATCTTGGCACATTATGATTTTTTTTTTTTTTTCCTTTCAATTTGCTGCTGTTGAAGTGAAAGGAACAAATTCAAATGTAAATTATACGTTAATTAGTTCTGGGAGGGTCTTCCTGAGGATTCAAGCATTAGATGAAAGACAAACTTAGGTCAAGATAAAACTAGATTTATAACATCTGAATGGTTGTGACATCATGTGATATAATGTCATAAAACCGATATTATATCTTTCATGAAATGATTCAATATTAATTGCAACCAAGATCACTAAATTAAACTGAGCATAAAGCATTTGTTACACAACTGAAGAAAATATATTGGATAACACTGCAAATGGTGGTGGTTATGCAACATATCTTCATCATCATTGGCACCGCTGTCCGGTTTATTTTCTTCGTCTCTATAAAAAAATACGTTATATTTAGGAGCACTTTGAATTTACATAGTTGCTACACAATCACTTGCGTTGCCATTTTCCCAGAAATAAAAGGCTTTGGAATTATGGTAGCGAGGTGACAATTGATGGGTCTGAACAGGGAAGTCTTCCGAGGTGACCGACCATGCATCATCATGGCAGCAAAGAAGTGTTTATTATTAGGAAAATGATATGTGCATCGCACTTCATACAGAAGTAGTCTGTGGCCACTACACGTGTGTGAATGTCTTTGATTAAAGCAATCAATTATTTTTTATGGTGGGTCCCAACAGAATATGTGGTGTTGATTGTGTTGTGTAAGATGTTGTGGTTGAAAGAGTAGTGGATGTATCACTACTCTTATTAATATCATCAGAAATAGCCAAAGCACATATTATACTACTGTATATATGTAAATCATTACCAACTTGATTGTAATTCTTGTAAGTTAGTGAAATGATGAAAAAAATCGTTTAAACTTTTTATGTATTAGTTTTTATACTTTTGCTAAAAGAAATACCGTCATTTTATCACTGACCGTGAAAAAATTAGTTGATAGTGAAACAATAAGTTCAAAAAAAAAAAAAAAAAAAAAAAAAAAACTATATATATACATCATGTCATGCCAAGAAGCATTAATATATTATCTACTTCTTTTTTACTATAATATCATATTAATATGATACTCATTGAATTATAGGTAGTCACATGCAAAGTTAATTAAAACACAAGAACCTAAAATGTCTATGTATACCCATCCCCTACTTTTTTTTTTCTCTTTTACCATCTCCATTAATGTCTTTGGAAGTGGGAAATTATAGCTTTTAGCAATCCAAAAATGGCAAAAGGTAAAACATATTACAAAGAAGAAAATGACAGGACGGACGGATAAATGGGACCATATGGTGAAATTTTATATGTAATTTTCGAATGATATGTCAAAATAAATGTCCATACTTATGTCCTCATCTATCCACACATCATTTATCAAGACAACTGCCGATAAAATATTGGAATATTAACGTTATAAATCACTAACATTCCTAACTATAGTTTCATAAAATAAAAGACCGAGTTAAATAAAATAAAATCTCAACTCAGGAACGAGGCGTGATGAGCGTCAAGTGTGTTTCCATTTTATACACGTTTTCCTTCCCGTTTATGACTTATTTGGAATGATTCCGGAGTATTTAGTCGATATTTAACGCATTCTCACCATGTATCGCATGTTTAGGTTTAGGTCCGGATACCTCACATTTCGAGATAATTTATGTTTTACCTGTCTCTCGCTGGTTTATGTGTGGTATGGTTATTACGGATTTATATTAATATTCTGAAATTATATTTATTCCACTTTCTAGAAAGGGTATTTTAGACACTATGTATAGATGTTGAAACCCTATAGTTGGCTATATATTTGTACAACTATGAATTGTGAATGACAAGGAAAATTATTCTGGTGATCAAATTTGTCACGTTATTAAAAAAGAAAAAGAAAAAAAAAAAAAAAAAAAGGGGTCAGAGTCCATAAGGACATGTTTTAATCTAAAATGGTTGAGAAGGACAGTTAATACATGTGTTACTACACTTTTGTACATGTGTTACTACATGTTTGTCCTTCTCAACCATTTTAGATTAAAATCTGTCCTTCACGACCTTTAACCTAAAAAAAAAACACGCAAACGCAACAGGAACGACTTCGGTCATCTTCTTGGCGGGACTTCTCATCATGGCTGTGGGCAAACAACACGAGAAGAAGGTATACTTATATCACAATTTCATATAGGAAGCCTGCCTGTGTGGGGGCAGCTCCATTCCAAATCAGGATGAACAAGCCTGCTTCAAAATTCAGGCCGATATTCAGCTGGATTCCGTCCGTTTCACCGCAGAAAATTCGAACGCTTATCAGAATTCAAAAGTTGGAAACCTGAATATTTTTACAATTATTGCGGACATGATGAAACGGACTGTATCGATGTTCATGACAACAAAGAAGGTGAACGTGCGGGAGCAGGAAATTCAGCTTCTACGGGCCGGCCTGATCACAGCTCGGTTAGGGCGAACAAGGCAATTGTGGGCTCACCGAACCGCAATTCCGACGGACTGAATGTGCAGGAAACAACCGAGCATGGTGGTTTTTCCAATTTAACATCGGCACAGTGGCAAGGCATACTCGGCCTCTTGAATCTTGCCAAAACTAAAGATCGTTTAACAGGTGATTGTTCGTGGGTAATTGATACTGGGGCTACTCATCACGTGTCCGGTACGTTGGGTAATTTAGCGAATGTACGGGTCATTGAAAAGTGCTCGGTGGGACTTCCGGATGGTCGAACCTCCCATGCCACACATGAAGGAAATATTATACTGCCCGGCGGATTGAAACTGGAAAATGTTATTTATGTGCCCAATTTGACATGCAATTTATTATCCGTAACACAGCTACTAGATGCATTTGATTGTCAGATTCAACTCACTTTCACATTGTGTGTTATGCAGAATCGAACGATAAGGAGGCTGATTGGAGTGGGTGAGCGCGAAGATGGACTTTCCTTTTTCTGGGGCGTTCCACACGTGAAGGTTATGGCTATTGGTGGGAGAGATTCCATGGATCTATGGCATAAACGGTTAGGTCATCCTTCAGAAAAAATACTGAAACAACTTCCCATGGTAAGTGAGTCTAATTCGTTGAATAAAGATGGGTGTGACATTTGTTTTCGGGCTAAACAACATCGGGAAAGTTTCCCGCGTAGAACTTTTGAACTTGTGCATTGTGACTTGTGGGGAACGTATGCGACATCTTCTAGGGCCTCTTATTTTTTGACGATAGTGGACGATTACTCTCGTTCTGCGTGGGTGTATTTACTATATAACAAATGGGAATTTGAGACTTTTTTTTTGAATTTTATGGCGTTGATTGATCGCCAATTTAGTGGGAATATTCTACTTGTTTGGAGTGACAATGGGACGGAATTCAAACGATTGCTTCCGCATTTTCAAAAAGTAGGAATAATTTTTGAAACGTCTTGTGTGGGAACCCCTCAACAAAATGGTAGAGTCAAGAGAAAACATCAACATATTTTGAATGTCGCTAGAGTTTTGAGGGACACCTTCCTCTTAAATTTTGGGGGGAGTGTGTCATGACAGCTTGTTATTTAATTAATAATCGTACCCTGTCAAGCATTTTGAACTTTAAGACACCGTATGAATGTTTGTTTGGTAAACCACCGAGTCTTGAGGCTTTGCGGGTTTTTGGATGTTTATATTACGCTAATAATCAACGCCAAAGGGAGATAAATTTGAGAGTCGGAATCAGAAGTGCGTGTTTTTAGGGTATCCATTTGCTAAGAAGGGATGGACCCTCTTTGATTTGGAAACTGAAGAAATATTTGTGTATAGAGACGTGAAATTTTTTGAGCAAATTTTTCCGATGCAAGAACTCTCACAAACTACCCTTCCACAGATAACCTTTCCGGAAATTGACGACGACGGGCTTTATACGGATGTTAGTGGCCAGTTTGTGGAACCACCTCCACCTAGTGGGAATGACGTAGCTAATGTTGGTGGGGGTTGCAGGCCTCTAGTGAGGGGGTTGATGAATTATCCCCCGATGGGGTTGTTGTGAGTGAACAGTCGACTGTTGAAACGACAGAGTTGGAGAGAGGAAAACGCATAAAAGCTCCTAATTCCAAATATCGAGAGTTCGTGACACATACGGCAGTTAAGAAAAGTCCTTCGGCACACTCCTCTGTTCCTTCAACCTCCTTAGGTAGTCTCTATCCTCTTACGCATTTTGTGAATTATTCTCGTTTTTCTGAAGCATATAGAAGGTATCTAGCAAATGTGAATGCAGGAAATCCTCCCCGAACCTTTAAAGAAGCTATAAAATATGAAGGATGGAGACAAGCTATGGCAGAGGAAATAAAAGGTTTGGAGGACCAGGGCACGTGGGTATTACAAAAATTACCTTCTGGAAAGAAGACCTTGGGGAGCAAATGGGTATATACTGAAAAATACGACGAGTTGGGCAATCTAAAACGATTGAAAGCACGACTGGTGGCCTTTGGTAATCACCAAGTGGAAGGCGTTGATTATAACGAGACCTTTGCCCCCGTAGCAAAGATGGTGATAGTTCGAGCCTTTCTTGCTGTGGCGGCATTTAAAAGTGGCATGATATGCTTTTGGATTGGTTTTTTACTATTGAGCTATACTCTCTCGAGGGCAAACGTTAATGAATATTAATTTAACATTGTTCTGCCTCCCTCATAAATTAACTTGCACATCCCAAAATTTCTGAAGATGACAAGAGTGGGTAGAGAAAGTATATATAACCTTTAAATGGTAAAACGTTTTTTTCTAGAAAATATGTACTTCAATTTCAAAAACCCATCCATCTTTCTCCTACATTATTGAGCTCAAGGGCCCGATGCATTAGAAATCAAAACCCATGATTTGTACCAAATGATGGGTATACGGTCACACTATCCGATCAAAATGTATAATTTTTTTTTAAAACCCAACGCTTTTATTACACAATATCTGTCAAAGCAGCACCAATTATATTAGTCTTTGTCTAGCTGATTCGCATTATTTTTTTCATTTTGTTTCATTTCAGTTTTGGCTTGATAGACTTGTTTCTTAAGATCGGGTGAACGTTTGTAATTGGATAACTTTGGACTTGTAGCGTCTTGCTAGACCCCTTAATATTAATATCACTTGTTGTTTGTTTCTCAAAAAAAAAAAAATATCACTTGCTGTTCAAAAAAATTTTTTACATTAGGAGCAGGGGATCATAGCGTATAATTTGGTGGACCATATTCTATCGACACTATAATTAATGGTATACCTTGTGTTGTGAAATTTTTTTTATGCGTCCCCTTTATTATGGAAATGACATTACTCGTATATATTTTCTTGATATCCACCACACTCCAAATTTATTTTGAGAAAACATTTGTATCACAACGTGTTATACAACACACCGCTTCATCATTAATTATGATGTCATATCTATTGATTGTTATGTGTAAAAATGTATTGTATCACCGTTTGTTCTGAACCGCTTTATTTATTTTAGGTTGGTAAATCAATGTCACCCACGTACGTTGTTTTACACGTTCCCCTCCTTCCCCCCGCCACACACCCCACACCCGGGGCGGATCCAGCTTATCTGGGGCTCACGTGACTCCACTCAATTTTTAAAACTAAAAAAAAATAAAATTTAGTATTAAAATTATGTAGTTTTGTTGTTAAAAAGTGTCATTTTATCAATAAAAATTGATGTTTTAGACTTCGGTGACCCAACTGGAATTTTTTTTGGATAAAAGATTTAGTTTTAGACTCTGGTGATACCACTGAAATATATTTCTGGATCCGCCACTGTCCACACCCCACACCCCTCTCGCCCAACACCGCCACACAAACAACCCACCCCCCCACCCCCCATCCTCCTCCCACAATTTCCTGCCTATTTAAGGTCACTGAAGGAGAGTATCAACCAATTCTTCAAAATCCTTCAAAAAAATCCTTCAAGTCTTCTCTCTTAATTTCTTCTGCATTTCTAGTGAATATCATAATTCCTATACTGAAGAAACCAGAAAGTGTTGGATAATCTGGTTCAAATTAATATTTTTTCTTGTTTTTTCTTTTACCACCATCATTGTTAACACACATATGTGGCCATCGGAGGGTGTTTTCCATCAGAGATTGAAACCGAAGGATATGAGTACATCAACAAAACAAATCAAACACGATTTACTCCGTATAATTGTGAGTTAATTACGCCTGTCATCTTTTCGTTTATTTTCGTAAACTTTTTCATTTCATTATTATTATCTGTTAAGTCCCCTTTAACTATTGGAGTAAGTTTCACATCGATCCATGATTTTTTCTTAAAACTAGTGTTAAATGAAAATTATTATTTAAAAATCATAATCAACACTTAGTGTATCATCAGCTCGATCTGTGTTTTACTACCTCCCATTCAGTAATATAAGTCATCCTACACTTTTCTACTATTCCATAATATGTTTCATTCTACATTCACCGTCGCAACATTTATCGCTTTCTTTCTCTATCTTACCCCTAATTTATTATGAATTCAACAACTTTTCATTACTTAACAACTATCAGTATTAATGATAATCGAGGGTATTTTAGGCATTAACCTTCAAATTAATGACATTCAACCAATTCCTTAATCTGTGTGAAAACTCCTAGGATGACTTATATTTTAGACCGGAGGTAGTATTTACCTAGTTTTTCCTTTGTAAACCGCAAATATATGGCAGCTTTGGAGTATATATTAAGTGTTTGTAAAGTGTATTTACTGTTTAATTTGATCAATCTCAAATCTCAACTTTAGCCCTTCAAAAAAAAAAATTTGCAAAAACGCTGAAAAAGAACATGAGAAAAATAAAACGAACCTTTATGTGAAAGCATGTAATTCTACTACCCCAAGCTTTGCTTTTGAATGAAATTTTTGACAAAGGACAATATTGACAATGACTAATCGAATTCCAAAATTTGACAAGGACAATATATATATAGACAATGACCAATCGAATTCCAAAAATTGACAAGGACAATATGGACAATGACCAACCGAATTTCTATGCTTGAGGATGAAACTATTTGACTACCCAAAAGGACCTAAATTCTAAAAAATTTAACAACAATTTGCAGTAAAAAAAAGAAACATTTATTTTTTAATTTTGTTATAGAAACTTAAAAACATCGAGGCCTCTAAAGTTGAATGATCACACGATGAGAGAAATTCAGCTCTTATTTTTTTCTTGGATTAGGAGTTTATATAGTTTTATAGTACGAGTTTTAATTCACTGCTAGCTGTTATCTTTTTGAATGGTATTTGGTTCTTGCTGCCTGTTGTCCAGATGTAAGGTGGTGAATTGCTTGGTATTTTCGTAGCTTTTTTTTGGGACTTGTATATCAGCTTGATTTTTTTTTTTTTTTATGAATGCAGGGAGCTGGCCGCCGGAGTCGGTCAGACATGCTGGATTGCATATTAGCTCCCAGTCCCAGAGAACCAAATCTGGCTGAAATGCCGGATGTTTGTTGCAGGTATATGCTTCTCATTATTTGAGTTTGCTACTGATTTTTTTTATACAAATATTTTGAAAATTGGGGTTCCTTATGTTATTTTTTGAGTCTGTGTAAACATTTGAGAGACTGCTAAAACATATATATACATATATATTTGAACAACAAAGGTAATATAATATTATATTTTAACAAGATGCTAGGAAAATGAAAGATCACTAAAATATTTTTGTAAAGGTGTTTGTTGTGACATTTACTATGTCATCTCTTTAAGACCGTGTTTTTTTTTTTTTTATAAATCATTCACTTTTTTTAAGTCTGTTCTCCCCCACATGTTATTGGTTTACCTCAATTGTGCATTTTGTGTTTGATATCTATCTTATTGGTTCACATCATCTATATAAGCTAGCTACTTAAAAGTTTATGCAAATTAAATACGGGCTAATTAAATATTGATTTTGTTTTTTAAAAAAAACATTATTTCTGTGAATGCAGGGAACGTATCTTACGGTATGCTGATGCGGTAAAAGATCTGGGCAAGGCAGTCTTTGAACTTCTGTCAGAGTCTTTTGGGTTGGTTAAAAACCACTTTAAAGACATACATTGTCCCGAAGGATTCCGTCTTTTGGGACATTACTACCCACAATGTCCTCAACCAGACGTGACGCTAGGGTCCGCAGAGCACACCGATAGTCAATTTCTGACTATACTTCTTCAAGACGAAATCGGTGGCCTGCAGGTCTTCCATTCCGACCAATGGATGGATGTTTCCTGCAAATCCGGAGCCCTCATTGTCAACGTTGGTGACTTCATGCAGGTTTAGTTCCAATTTTCATCACTTCATTGCATGCATGAATTTCACGTATGTACATGTAGTCATAATGATATCTCAATCTTAAATTCCTAATTTTGCAGTTAGTCTCCAACGACCTCTACAAAGCGGTTTATCACCGAGTTTTGGTGAACTCTAATAAGCCGCGCAAATCTGTTGCCTGCTTCTTTGGGACGCACTACTTAGACATAGAAGAGTGCGGTAGGAAGTTCGGACCCTTGGACGAGCTTTTGGCAAATGGACCCCCGGTTTATCACGAAGTATATATGTGTTAGGGACTTCATGCCGAAGAGACACGAAAAGGACGAAAATGGAAGAGTCGACCCTCTTTCCTACTTCAAACTTCATACGCCCGGCCGGGGAGATCTTAAGGTACGTAGCTTATTTTATTTATTTTTATTTTTCCGTTTAGAAAATGCAACCACACAATGCATGTTTTTTAGTGTGTCTGAGAACTGAGCATGTATTTCCTCCACTATGTTTTTTGTTGTATTTCTTCCTGCATATACTGTATAGAGCATTAATATTGTGTTTCTCTTTAAGAGATACTGTTTTTTTTGTTTGGGAATTTACTTTTACATACATTTGGCTTCTTGTAATAGTCGGTTATGGAGTTTTTCTTGAAAGCTAGCAAATGGCTGGCTCGTTATGCATTTAGTTAGTTAAAGAGATAACCATACATGCATACTACAAAGAGCCATAAAACAAAAGTTAACATCAGCAACTTTAGCCATAGAATCGAACCGGTAACTAACAAATAGAAATTAAACAGCATTTATTTGTTGGCCTGATCGATGTTTTTTTGTGGAGGACCGATAGTTGATGTTATAACTAGTAGAAATTCGCTGTGCTAATTCATTTGGTATGGACACGTACAAGACATTGTGCTTTGTGGTGTGTAAGTGAGGTGTTCTTAGAATTTTTATAGTAGAAATTAAGTCTCTTGATATGAACACCATTTTGTTGTTGGGGTAGAAGTACCTGCTTGTATTACTTTTGTTGTGAGCTTCATCTTGTAATAAAGATGCTGCATTGAACAATTTTTGGAGCAAACTTGTTTATTGCAAAATGTTTTTGAGACAAGGCTAATAAAATTTTGTTGTATATGTTATGTTTTTTTCATTCAGACAAAATCTGCGCTATGGTGTTCGCCCCGCATGCAGAAAAGTTAACCTATTCCGAACCGAAGCGGATGACAAGGTGTACGTGTTACCTACAAATCAAGGCTCTTAAAATATAGTAGCTAGTAAATTAAATGCAATTGATCTTTGCCTCACAATACATGTATTGTCCTAATGAAGTTTTGTTACTGATTATAAAGAAGCATATGCTTTAAGCCTGTAAGGTGTTAGTTTTTCAGCTAAAGAATCTGCCTTTAATATATGTTCCTTTGAGTTATGCAAAAACAGTTGAATCTGATGATCAGTGGCTTATTGCATCGTTTATTGAATGTTTCATCTTCACTTTCTGATGAATTCCATTGTTATATATATATATATATATTGATTGTATTCCTTGTGCTTGTTAATTGAGGAAGCAAATTGAAGTTGTTGCAGTATACAAGAAACCGGTTTGTGTGCTTCATAAATGTATGGCTGTATGTGAGATACCTTAGGAGGAAGATCTGCACACATCAACAAGAATCTTATCTTTACAAAATATACATATAAATGGTGAGATACCTTATTAAGGCTGTGCAATTTTTTTAGAGACAAATTTGTGGGAGAAATTGATTCCGATCCTCTCCCTCCCCCCCCAAATATATTAAAGGATTTTATTTCCATATGTATGTGAGTAAATTCTTAAATAATGAAGGTTTAAACACAAAGATCACACACGCACGCTTCTTTGTGTTCGACCCTTGTCATTTTACTATTTCATCACATCATGAATTATAAAGTACTATACTACCTCCATTCCAAAATAAGTCATCCTAGATGTTTTTACACAGATTAAAAAAATGATTGAATGTAGAATGACTTATATTGTGAGACAAAACAAATAATATAAGACGACTTATATTTTGGAACAGATGTAGTATATATCTACTACATCTTCCACTAAACATCTTTATCACCATTGATCATGGTCACATCAATTAATGAGTTTTACACACTAATCAATGGTAAGTTCATTTGTTGTGATAAATGTTGTGTACTACCTCCGTCTCGAAACGTAAGTTCATTTCAAAATTGATGAAATGATTAGAATCAAACTGTTAAATCCAACGGTCCAAATTCATCCACCTCCTCACTCCGTACGAGCGGATGTACCACTAAGCATCTCTATCACCATTGATTATGGTCACATCAATTAATGAGTTTAACACACTAATCAATGGTAAGATCATTTTTCGTGATAAATGTTGTGTACTATATCCGTCTTGAAATGTAAGTTTATTTCTAAATCGATGAAATGATCAGAATCAAACAGTTACATCCAACGGTCCAAATTCATCCACCTCCACACTCCATACGAGCGGATGTACCAGCTAATAATTTCCCACCACACCCCCCATTATAGATGGATGTCCTTATTAGAAGGGATCATTACCCTAAGTTCAGGGACCCCTATTCAGAGAGAGAAAAGAAAAAACAGGAATTAATGTATGGTAGAATCAGAAAGAGGACAGTAGGTTCACATGCTAAGGGTATCCGTAGGCATTTTATTTTATCTGCCTTCTAAAAAAAAGGACATCTTACCCTACGCTATAAATTGACTTCACTACTGAAATAGAAAGTGTATAAAGCCGGGAAATACGTGTATAGAGGGAAGTCTGTGGTATATCCATATACACCTAATTGACTGGTAAATAAATCTGGATTACACAGTTTGAATTATGTTTAAAAATAAAATGCGTATAGTTTGCCATATAGGTACACTCTATATATGGCGGGTGGCGGGTGCACCCAATAACTTCCTTGTATGGAGAGTATATTTTGAGGTGAAATGACGGGTGAAACAATCAGAACCACACAGTTTAAATTAATATATTATTAAACTGTGTGCTTCATAATACTCCACACAAGTGAAGACACCACATAAGTATTTCTCCCTTATCACCTAGATGATAGATCATTGAAAACAACTATACAATGAGTATATATATACATTACATGCATCTAATTTTATACGACAATGACATCAATTTGTTTCATTATATATGCAATCCTAATTACATAATTCACTAATGTTTAAGAATGTTTGCAATGCCAATGGGATTGATTATACGGCTGTGATGCCACCATGCTTTTATCTAATAACTTGTTTTGTATTCGATATTTATCTGACATTTTGACATATGCATCCAATACTTATAATACACATTCAAGGGTAAATTTGTAATTTTGAAAAATTATATACCGGATTCAGATATATTAACTGAATGGCTGTTGAAATTGAGTAAAAAACACTAGAACGGGGAATTTGTTTCGAAAGCCGCTTATGACCATTTCTTGTACAATTTCAAAGCCCCTGGTGGTGTATCTACTAGTTCCTCCTTGAGCATTAAATTCTGGAAGATCATTTGTGCGCTTTCTCTCCCGTCTAAGCTAAAATATTTTCTGTGGAAATGCCTGAAATATATCCTTCCGGTTTCAGCTTTGTTGCATAGGCGGTTTGGTAAGGATATAGCTCTCATGCGCGACTGCATGTGAGGAGTAGAAACTATTGATCACTTATTTATTCATTGCCCGTTTGCAAAAAGTGTTTGGAGAATTGTTGGTGTGCATTGGGATGCCTTCCAAAATGGTAGGGCAACGCTTATCTCGTGGTGGGATAAAATAGCGGCAGCTCCTAATTTTGATGCGCTTAAGGATAGGGTTGTTCTCACTTGCTTAATTGAAAATCCGGACCGAAACCGAACCGTTTGCAAAATAAAACCGAACCGAAATAACCGGTTCGGTTCGGTCGGTTAACCGGAATTTTTGGTTAATTGAAAATCCGAACCGAAACCGAACCATTTGTAAAAGAAAACCGAACCGAACCGAAATAACCCGTTGATTAACCAAAAAAAGAAACCGAAATAACCAAATTTCATCCAAATTATACAATTACAACAGTTTGATTCACTATATGGTTATAAACGGCTTGGCTTTTCCTATTTGGTTTTGGTTCGGATGTAAATGGTTTGGTTTTTAGTTCGGTTTTCGGTTCGGTTCGGATAATTTATAGCACTAACCGTTACCGAACCGAACCGAAAATTTCGGTTTTTCTATTTTGAAAACAGAAAACCGAACCGTAGCATTTATTAACCGAACCGAATTACCCCGGTTCGGTTTCGGATTATCCGTATCCGTGTACACCCCTACATCATGTCATGCCATGGAAACATTAATATATTTTCTACTTATTTTTTTACTTCATTCATATTAGGGAAATTCTGATGCAAGGAATCTATTAGAACGGACTGTCAAATGATTGACATGTGTAGAACAAACAAAACCGTTTTGTTTGTTTGTACACGTGACAGTCATCTGACAGTTCGTTATAATAGGAAGTCCCTGCTGCAGAAGTATATATCCATCATATTAATGTGATATTCATTGATTTATAGGTAGTCACATGCAATGTTAAAGAACCTAAAAAGTCTATGTATACCCATTCCTTACTTTTTTCTCTTTTACCATCTCCATGAATGTTTTTGGAAGTGGGAAATTAAAGCCTAGCAATGCAAAAATGGCCAAAAGTAAGTAAAACATTGTACAAGGAAGAAAATGAGAGGATGGACGGATGGATGGGACGAATTCTATACGTACTTTTGGAATGATATGTATTATAGTCATACATTTTATTCTATTTCACGTGAAAGAATATAAAAATGTGTGGTTATGAATTTATAATGAATGTTTTGATATAAACATGTTACAACAGTTGTACGATAAAAAAAATTTCGGATGGCAGGACTCGGGTGAGACTAGAATTTCATTTTAAAATACACATATTACAGTGTAATATTATGTATTGTTAGTCGCGTGTTATTTAAAACAATTTTTATGTATAAATATGTTACACAAGATAGATGCATAAGTATATATATAAGTTATTTTTGTATTACTTTTGGAAAAATGATAGGATACTAGCTCTCAAAATCAATATCTACATCTACATCATCTTATCACACATTATTTATTAGTGAAAAATAAATTAACACATAGAAATAATCATAACAACAAAATGATGTTAGGAATAGACGTGATCTAGATTTGAAGAGTAACTTTTTAGTAAATTCATTGTGTGATTAATTATATCAAAATAAATGTCCATACTTATGTCCTCATCTACCCACATATCATTTATCAATACAATTGGCAATAAAAAATTGGAATACTAGCGTTATAAATCACTAACATTCATAACTATAGTCTCGTTAAATAAAAGACTGAGTTAAATAAAATAAAATCTTAACTCAATAACGAGGTGTGATGAGAGTCTCCGGTGTTTTCAATTGATGCATGTTTTCCTCCCCGTTTATGACTTATTTGGCATGATTCCGGAGTATTTAGTCGATATTTGACACATTCTCACCATGTATCGCTTGTCACGGGGTTTAGGGCATTTTGGTCCGGATACCTCACATTTCGAAATAATTTATGCTTTACTTTTGTCTCTCGCGGGTTTATGTGTGGTATGGTTCTTCTTGGACTCAGGACATAGGCGTTTTAGAGCCCGGAAAGCAATGAAAAGATCGGGATCGAAGCATGGCCAAGTCGGGTGTGTACGAAGTGAATAAATGAGTTGAAGTGAAGAAAACAATCCGGCCATTGCACACCCCATATATATATATGAGCATAACGCATGCCATAACCTGAAAAAGCATTCTGTCCAGATTTTTTTACACCATGTAGCACATCTCCTGATGGCATGGCGGCGGCGCGCCATGCCCTTGTACAAAAATTTGCTTAAAAAAACGTTTTCAAACGGTTTTGGCTATTGAAACCCTCTTCTTTAAGGATCTTTGTGGCTACAACTATTCAATATAACTTCCTTTTCTGGGAAATGAAATTAATTGTTACATCCTGAAAAGCAAATTAATTGGCTGTTGTATGATAAAACAAATTCACGGCTACAAGGATCACAATACAGAAGAAGTGAATTCACAGCTTCCACAAAAAAAAAAGAAAAAAAAAAAAAAAAGTGAATCACAAATATCATACAAAAACATGTCATTTGATATAATGCAATACAATAAATAAATCTTAAAACTCACCTGAGAACTTGTCAACACGTATTAAACTCATCAGACGTATTTGACAAATTTTAAGTTATAATGCGATTCACATTTTTCTTATTCGGTATACCTTTGTTTTATGACATCGATTAGTAGTTATTTTATACGTACATTTTAGCTCTAGTATAAAAATAATATGCCGCACATTTCTTTTTTTTTTTTTTTTTTTTTTGATGGGAAAACATAATTTATTCAACTAAGTCCGTTAATTAAATAAACGGTCAAAACATCTGTAGGAGTTGAGTACCCCAAGAAATAACATCAAAAGAGTCCAAGTCTAAATGCAAAGCAAGAAACGTGGGGCATTAATTTCTCGTCATTTGAACAAAAGAGAAACAAACAAACTCGAATTTTGCCGCTTCTGAGAAGCAGTCATGTAGCAGGCAACCGAACAAAGAGAAGTCTTCCTCCATATGTGACAGGCGCCGAACTTTTATCTAAGCGTATTGTTGTCATTTTATAAATAAGTTATTTTATAGATTCACATCGAAAAATACGTGTATAATTATGATTACGACTGTTTCAATTTAGATAGTTATCAAAAAATCATCGAAAAAGGGATTACAACTCTTCCAATATAAAAGTGATAGCTTTTTTCTTCCATTATTACCATTTTATTTTTTCACTAATCGATTCTCACCCAATCGATTCGTAGATTAGTTTACTTCATCAATTTCACCATTAAGTACTCAATTGTAATTTCGATCGATATTGAGTTTAGAAAATATCTAACATCATAACCCAAATTTGGCCAGGGAATTTTTTTTTCGCGACTCCAATTTGGTCCGAATTGTTAGATATTTTTTACAGATTACATATTTTGTTATCATGTGTGTTCGAATTCTTGATGCATATAAATGTTGTCGCGACAAAACGGGGGTTCGACCGCGAATGAATAACGCACCTCTGCAAGCAAAGTGATATACACCGTCAAAGCCAAGAGATACAACTTTTGGTCGAAATAGAGTGTTTGATTGTTTTCGTAAAGGGAAACAACCATTCTTTCAGACATTTATTTGCCTATTAGATTCGTGTACACAGCATCATCGGTTTTCATATTCGATTGCCTCTCCTGTTTGATTAGACGAGTAATCATCCGATCAAGATCTTCATCAGATTATGAGAGAGATTTTCACGTGATTCCCAACACACTTTTACACCAAATGATAATTAAACGATCCGTATTAATTAGTAAGTTCACATCATCATAAATAATGTAGAATGTCTTTGTGATTTTGTTGTAAAACATTTTATCGCAAAACTTTAAATGGTAATATGTTTTCCTTGAAAATAGAATTTCAAAGTCTGTCCTACACCAAAGGCATGCATGTGATTGGTTCCTATTTTAAAGTACTCCAATACAACATCCCAATAAAATTATTGGTACTTGTTAGGCATAGCATTATTTAATATGTATGACGAAAAGAGGGGTTTCATCAGCCTTTGGATGTTAGCATGAGTGTATGGTTTTTTCCATGAAAAAAACGTGTATTTCGTTTTGCATAAAGAAATAAATGAAATATATCTTTCAAAATTTAGATTTATCACCTCAACATTTCTCTATTATAAAAGATTCAATAAACATGGATTATTCGTGATCTAAGAATGCATGGAAACCTGAACATTAAATTACGTTATGTTGGGATTGTAACGCAAATTTCGTTGTCCTGCAATTAAATATAAAAAAGAAAAAATTGGAACAAATATAATTTTATTAATTTCAATATGTGAGTGGGTACAATCTCTAGCAAGATCCCTAATCTACGGGATGCCTTTGATTCTCCTTTAATTTCTCCGAGGGTCAAGAGGACTTGTTCTCGGACATTGTCAATACTCCTCCAATATGTTTGGGAGAATGCTGGATATATGGAAGAACTCCGGGGACTTGTTCTCGGACTTGTTCTCCCATGGCCACCAGATCCAAGCATGGTATTCATAAACCGGTCCACAAGCTCAACTTACATACGATTGTTTCTTCTGATGTTGAACCCCATTCTTGCTCGCACGCACTCTCTAATCCTACTTGGCATGCGCCATGCAAGCGAATACGGGCCTTAATTCGAAATGACACTTGGAGATCGCTCCGCTTGATTCCACTTATAATATTGTCTCATGCAAATGGATTTTCCGTATCAAACACAATGTCGATGGTTCGGTTGATCGTCATAAGGCTCGACTTATCGCCAAAGGCTTCACACAACGCCCGGTATTGATTACTACGACACCTTCACCCGATGGTTTAAACCCACTACTGTTCAGATTATCTTTACTATTGCTCTTGTTCATGGCGCCCACTTCGCCAACCGGATGTCAACAATGCATTTTTATAGGTACTTTACGGAGACAGTTTATATGGCCCAACCACGAGGGTTCATTGACTCATCCTTTCCTCTAATGTTTGTCGACTTAAAAGGCTATATATGGAGTTAAACAGCCCCACGTGCCTGGTATCAAGAATTGCGCCAATTTTACTCCACTCGGGATTTCAACTCTCGATCGATGCTTCCCTCTTTATTTATGCTCCCGGTGACTTTACTATTTATGTGTCGGTTTATGTTGATGATCTCATTATCACAGGGAGCAACCCCGTCGCAGTAGAAAAGTTCATTTTGACTCTTGCAGCTCGGTTTTCTGTTAAAGATCTCGGTGATCTCCATTTTTTCTTGGGTATTGAAGTCACCCCTAACACTAATGGTCTTCTTCTGTCTCAACGGCGCTATATTTCTGATATTTTGGCAAAGCACAACATGTTTGATGCAAAACCATGCTCCACACCCATGAAAACCGATCTTTCGATTTTATCTCACGATCACAGTGACCTCCGGGTCGACCTACATTTTACCGATCACTCATTGGGAGTCTCCAATATTTACACTTTACTCGCCTCGATATCTCCTTTGCCGTCCAATAAATTGGCTCAAGACATGTAAGCCCCAACAACGACTCCATCGGTCTTTCGCTGTCGTCTTTTACGCTATTTAGCCGAACTATCCACCTTGGTTTACAACTTTATCGCCACTCTCCCCTCACGCTTCATGCATTCTCTGACGCTGATTGGGGAGGAAATCGGCCCAATTAATCCTCCACAGGTGCTTATGTTATTTATTTGGGTCGCAATCTCATTTCTTGGAGCTCAAAGAAACAAACATCCGTGGCTCGCTCGCCCACCGGTCGAATATAAATCTGCGGCCAACATCGCTGCTTTGAGCTCAACTGGGTGGCCTTTATACTTCAGGACGTTGGCCACTTGCTCCAACTCGCTCCCGTGATCTATTGTGACAACCTTGAGCCGCTTACCTCGCCAATCCGGTCTTCCACTCCAGGATGAAACATGTGGCCATTGACTTTCACTTTGTTCGGGAACAAGTGCAGCAGCAAACTACGGGTTACGATGTCTCTTCCCATGACCACCTCACGATCTTCTTACCAAGCCCTTGGATAAGCTTTCGTTTCAAGCTCTTCTTGTCCAAATTCGGTCTCTCTTACGGTCGTCCACTTGAGGGGGCGTAATAGAGAATATACTCATTTATTTTATATCATTCTCATTTATTATATGATTATGTGAATATTACACTACCATAATTATTTGATTTGATTGATTCTAGAAATCACTAATTACCTGTATATATTGTACCAATCCTCTCAATGTAATACAAGTGACTTTTCCACAATCATCTTTATTCTATTAGGGAGTTTGCTGATTTGGCGCCACTTTCAATCTAGTGCTGCTGACTCATGCAAGAGAAGACGAACATTTTCTTCAGATGTGATTCTTTCTTGGATGGCGACCCCAATTGAGGGATTTGTCGCTCAAGTGGCTGAACTGCCTCAAAACCATTGACCAGTGAGTATGGCATGGCTTATATCGTGACGCAAAGAAGCAAAAAAAGAATATATCTATATTAAACAAAATGGATGCAAAAAAAATAAGGCTTTATTGTTAAAAAGGACAAAATAAGAGTGGAAATGTGTAAAAAGGACAGTGGAATTTTTTATTGGATGAAAAGGACAAACCAAACAAATGGAATAAGAGATTCCATCAGAAAGATAATCTGCAACCAACAAATGATTTTTGAGAATAAACATCAAAATTGTCTCTTTAACACACGATTTTTTTCCACTGCTTTTAATCTTATTTTTCAACTTTTTTGTCCTTTAATACCACTCCCAAAAAATAATAGAAAATTAGGGATAAGACACTATCCTAAATATTTTTTAAGAATATGACAAATTACATATTTTTTATATAGAAGAATGACAACTACATAATTTTTATAATGGTATGACAAACAAAGAATTTCAAATCGGTGAATCTCCTCAGTGAATCCCAAATCGATTATGATTTCGACGATTAATTTCGAGAGTGAATCCCAAAAATCAAAATGAATCTCGATAATGAATTTTGAAAATTAGTGAATTTGAGAATGAATTTCGGCAGATGAATTTAAATAAATAATTTCGAACACAAGTGAATTTCGACAAATAATAAATAGCTTTTTCCTTTACGCAAAAGCTTTTAAAAATCACATTCTACTCAATTGATGAAATATTTCTGTCCTTCTCCCTAATTCCCCCAAAAAATAAATAGAAAATCGAACATATACATTATATCAATAAAACATTACTCCAATCACGTGCTCAATGTTGTAAAAATTGCCCCTCAAAAGATTATGTCCCAGATTTACAATGGACATTCAATGTATAAATTATTGAATTGCCGATATAGATAATTGATGTAGTGGAGATTCAATTATCGTAAGAATAATTCACTGAAATAAGGAAACATGAAATAGATGCTTTATGGAGTCATGTAAATTATTTTAGAATATCAATTAAGAAAATGTTAGTTTCACAACAAAATCATACAACACATGAGTACTAGACGGAAGGAAGAGATTAATATATATGACCCAACGAAACATGATCCCCTCTTGTACATATTTATGTTGTGAAAGAAATCCGATCACAGATTTTTTTTTTATCACAGAAATCAAAATACGTCGTTTCAATGATAATGTGTTAGAACACATTGACACACTCACATCACATGATGCTTTTTCATTGGAGGGGATCCCAACGCATGATGTATAATTGAACGTAATGAACATTTCAATAAAAAAAAGAGTACGATTCCCAACTCTAAAGGGCCCATACCCAATATGTAAACCGAACGTTATGTGTTACTGGTCCAAGTTTGCATTGCTGTTTGTTCATATTATTTTGTTAAGAGAAGTCGATACAGAGTATCGAACTCTCATACACGAGAGAAATTATGGTGCATCAGTTATTAGGAGAGTGATACCAAGTGGATGGATGTGATGCATTCAACTCATCCACTTTCACATAGTAGGAGTGTGTAGGTGTGAGTTGGATGCATCACATCCATCCACTTGGTATCACTCTTCAATAACTGTTGTACCATAACTCTTCTCCTCATACACCAATTAAAAGATAAAATTGTCACTACATCACTAATTATCTTCTAATTAGCTATACTCTCGAGGGCGTTTGTAACGAACATTTATTTTACATTGTTCTATCACCCTCATAAATTATCTAGCACAACCCATAATTTTTTAAGATGACGAGAGGGTAGAGAAAGTATGTGTAACCTTAAAATGGTAAAACATTTTTCCTACAAAATACGTACTACAATTTCAAAACCCTATCCTTTTTTCTCCTAAATTATTGTGCACATGGGCCCGAAGCATGAAAAATCAAAACTCGTGAACTGTACCAAATGACGGAAATTTTAAGGGCTGATATCTCATATTTAATGAAGTAATGACCATTTAAGAATCCGAACCATATAATTTATATTCACGATATAAACTGCATGATCAGATCATAAATACGTTGTCACTTCACTCCTTATGAAGTTATCACACAAAAATCTCCCACCAAATGATGGATATGGATATACGGTTACACTATTTGATCATAATGTATAATATGATGGACCGTAATCAATCGATGTGACATAAATCATAATCAATGGTGTAGGTTGTGCAATGTTGTTTTTTTGTGTCCATTTTAGTGTGTCTGTAACAAACCATTTTATTATAGAGATAACATTAATCGTATTTTCCTGATCTACCACTCCAATTTCATTTTGAGAAATACTACAAACACAACAGTTGTATCACAACGAACTACACAACACGTAATTTCATAATTGATTATATGTGATACTTATTGATTGTTATATAAACTTATCGTGTAAAAGCGTGTTGTGTCATTTGACCGTTATCATTGTAGTTCACTCTTTTCATTTTAGGTTGGTAAAGCAATATTGTCACACATGTTTTTTCACACGTTCCCCTCTTTCCCTCTCTCCTCCACACAACCCCCCACACACACACACCCCTCCCCACACACACAGCATCACCACCCCACCAAACAATTTTCTGCCTATTTAAGGCCTGCTGTTTTGAATCAAGGATTTACATAGAAAGGAAAAGGAAAGATAAGTATGAAAAGAAAGGAGAGGGGGAGGGATTGTGTTTCTATTTTGAGTGTTTGGATAGAAGCTGACATGTAAAGGAAAGAGATACACGGATTGTCAAGACATTTATAAGAAAAATGTATTGTTTCCTTCCGCTTTTTCATTGCTTTTGGAAGGAACGCGAGACCACCCAATTTTTAAGAAACTTATCCTCCTTCTCCCTTACTCTCCTTTCATTTATATCAAACTAAAACAATCCAAACACCAAAATTTAAATCCATCCAAATCATATCATTTTCTTTCCCTTCAAATCAATCAATCCAAACAGGGCCTAAGGCTTTCACATGAGATTATAACGCACACCAGTTAATTCACTCTTTGTTCTTCATTCATTGCCACTAAATCATCAATCTTCCAAGTTCCAACTCCTTCCAGAGAAAATCAATCACATTCCTATACTGGAGAAATCTTCAGAAAGTGTTAGATAATCTGGTTCGGGTTCAGGTTCGGTCCAGTCAAATTCATATACCAAAGAATATGTACCCATCTGAGAGTGTTTTTCATCAGAGATTGAAACCGAAGAATATGAACACATCAACAAAACAAATCAAACACGATTTACTCCGCATAATTGTGAGTTTACGCAATCATCTTTTCATTTATTTCGTAAACTTTTCATTATTATCTCTTAAGTCCGTTTTAAGTTTCACATCCATGACCTTTTTTCCCCCTAAAACTAGTGTTAAATGAAAATTATTAATTAAAAATCATAACCAACACTTAGTGTATCATCAGCTCTGTGTTTCACAACGTTTTTACTTTGCAAATGATAGCTTGGGAGTATTAATTAAGTATTTGTGAAGTGTATTTACTATTTAATTTGATCAATGTCAACTTTAGCCCTTTAAAAAATATTTGGAAAATGATGAAAAAGAACTTGAGAAAAATAAAGTGAACCTTTATGTGAAAGCATGCATGTAATTCTACTACCCCAAGCTTTGGATGAAAATTTTGACAAAGGACGATATGGACGATATATGACCAACCAAATACCCAAAAATTGACAAGGACAATATGGACAATGACCAATCGAATTCCTATGCTCGAGGATGAAACTATTTTGACTACCCTAAAGGACCTAAATTCTAAATTGTTTAAAAACAAATTGCAGGAAAAACATAAAACATTCTTTTTGTGTGTGTGATAAGAACTTAAACACATTGAGGCCGATAAAATTTAACGATCACTGCATGCGATGATAGAAATTCAAGCTCTTGCTTTTTGTCGGATTAGGAGTTTCTATAGTTTTATAGTACGAGTTTTAGTTCACTACGGTTATCTTTTTGAGTGGTATTTGGTTTTTGTAGTTTTTTTTTGGACTTGTCTATCAGATTGATTCTTTTTTTTTCCTGTATGCAGGGAGCATATCCTACGATATGCAAATGCCGTAGTCATCTGGGGATGGTACCGTTTGAAAATGATAAGTATAAAAGTGGCTAGGTGTGTGTTGATAAGGCTGTACACGTGGCACAATGAGAATGTGCCACCTTAGATTCTGTTACATTGGTGTGTGTGATAATCTACCTACTTGTACTCCTAAATCCTGCAGTTTTGTTTAATGAAAAACATTCCCTTCTTTCATTCTGTTTTTCTCCTTTCTTCTTCATGAAGAAGATAATCAAACTTTGATTTGGTATCGGAGCCTGCTCGCTCATCATGAGCTCAAGGACATCGTCTTCAAGCTTGCGACCAGAAGTTTCAGCTGCCGGAAATGTGAGCTCTACAACAACTCACTCGGCCGTTGCAGGAACAACGGTCACCGGAGCTTCCTCAATCAGTGCTGCTGCTATCAGTACGGTCACCGGAGCTACATCTTTCATGATGCAAGCTTATCCTGGGTTTCTTTTTCCGCCACCAGAGTTTGCTGCAACATCTCCTTTCAGTCAACTCACCAGCTCAATGGTGCCACCGACTCTTCCACCGATTGTGTCACCCTTCAAATCTGCATCACCTGGTTCTTTTCTTCAACCCACATCTCCATCTCCTTTTCACGGTCATCTTAGCCAGACATGCAGTGTCAAGCTCACACGGGACAACTATCTGCTATGGCGATATACAATCTTGCCCATAGTCAGAGGTCATAAACTGGAAGGATTCTTATTTGGGACTAAACCGAAACCACCAAGTGCAGGTATCTATTCTACTCTTCTTAATCCTGCTTTAGATGAATGGGTGGTTACAGATCAGCTGTTGTCTGGTTGGTTATTGAGCTCTATGTCTGAGCAAGTTCTTATAGAAATTATGGGTTGTGAGACTTCTCATGAAATCTGGTCTACTTTAGAAGTCCTGTTTAATAATCACTCTGAGGCTCGTATGCTGGAATACAAGAATGCCTTAACTAGATCTGATAAGGGATCCAAGAGCATGAGTGACTATCTGGCCCAGATGAAGTCTTATAGTGATGGTCTTGCTGCAGCAGGGTATCCAATTTCTAAGTCAGAATTGATTCTGGCAGTCCTGGGAGGATTAGTCAAGGATTATGAGGCTGTCATAGTAAACATAACCTCTTGGATTGGTTCCCAACCCGGCCGTAAGTCCAATCCCGCTTGTCTTTGACCCACGAGAGGTTGTTGGCTAGGTTCAATCCTGCCATATCTACCGGTAATGGTGTGCGACAGGAGTTCTTGCCGCTAATCTGCTACATATTCCCAAGGATCCCACCTGGATATAGAAATGGTGGTAGATCCAACAAAGAATAGGGGAAGAGGTGGCTCCAGAGGTGGTAGAGGTAGAGGTGGCAGGACACAAGGCAGAAGTGGTGGTAGAAGTGGTATGACATGTCAAGTTTGTGGCAAGAATGGTCACATCAGACCTTTGGACTTGCTGGCACAGTTTGAAGAAGACTTTCAGGGTCCTATCAGTAACAACAATGGTAATAACAACAGTGGAGGCCCTAAACAAATTTCTGCCTATGTTGCTACACCTGGAACAGTCAATGATAATGCATGGTATTTGGACAATGGAGCCACAAACCATGTAACTGCAGACTTGGGGAACATGAGCATCAAATCTGGTTACAATGGTAATGATACTTTGGTTGTAGGAAATGGTGAGAAACTGGTAATAGCACATATTGGCACCATCACTCTTAACACACACACCAATTGTCTGCTTTTAAATCATGTTCTTCATGTTCCACAAATCACAAAAAATTTGATTAGTGTCTCTAGATTAATGTCTGATAATCATATCCTCATTGAATTTGATGGTTTGTTTTGTGTTATCAAGGACAAGGACACAGGGACAGTGGTGCTCAGGGGTCAACTTCAGGATGGGCTTTATCAGATCAGCCTGCTACACATGAAGCAAATCCTCAGACCTCCCTTCACTCCAAATCTGGTTCTACCTGTTTTCTGGTTTCAAACAAGTCTCTTGGATGTAATAAGTTAGATTCTAGATCCTAATGTGTGGCATAGGAGACTTGTCCACCCCTCTAGTCAAGTTTTAAGTACTGTTTTGAAATGCTGTAATGTCATATTGCAAAATACTTTATCCTTTTGTGAATCATGTCAATTTGGAAAGTCTCATAGTTTGTTTCACCCTGTGTCTGCTTCTCATGTTGTTTCTGTGTTTGATCTTGTGCATACTGATCTTTGGAGCCCTGCTCCTATGCAATCTGTAGAAGGTTATAGATACTATGTGCATTTTATTGATGACCATACTAGACACACTTGGATTTATCCCCTAAAAACTAAATCAGAAACCTTTGCTGTCTTTCTTCAATTCAAGGCCTTGGTTGAGACTCAGTTTTCTACTAAAATTAAATGCATACAATCTGATTGGGGTGGGGAGTATAGGTCTTTTCAAGAATTTCTGAACAAAGAAGGAATTGCCTTTAGACATCCTTGCCCTCATGATCATGCTCAACATGGTAGGGCTGAAAGAAAGCATAGGCACATAGTTGAAACTGGTTTAACACTTATGGCCCAAGCTTCCATGCCCTTAAGATATTGGTGGCATAGTTTTCAGGCAGCTGTGATTCTGATCAACTCTCTTCCCACTCCTGTTTTGCATAACCTGTCTCCTATTGAAGTCTTGTATCACAAAAGACCTAATTATAATCTTTTCAAAACTTTTGGGTGTGCCATATATCCTAATCTTAGACCTTATCAGGCTCATAAGTTTCAGTTTCATAGCAAAAGATGTGTTAATCTTGGCCTCAGCTCCTGTCATAAGGGTTATAAATGTTTGGATGCTAATGGTAGAATATACATTTCCATAAATGTTGTCTTTGATGAACATCTCTTTCCACTTTGCTCATGGCTTTACACAAGGCCCTTCCTAACAAGTTTTCACTGACACTTGTGATCCTGCACCCTTTTTCACTATTTCATCCACTCATGAAGAGGGACAAACTGATATCCTGAGGGTGACCACTGAGAATGCAAGTGCAAGCACCACGCTGCCAAGAAGTCGGTATGTCTTGATTCACCTTCCTCTGCACTCCATAATCACTCCAGTCATCACTCTGCATCAAACAGGAATACAAGTCCATCAGGTCAGGTTCATGTTGAGTCATCAGTACATCATGAAGTAGGTCACACACCTGATCATACAATAGATAATCACTTAGATTCTGACA
Organism: Gentiana macrophylla; assembly: GCA_026214975.1. Lineage (NCBI taxonomy): Eukaryota > Viridiplantae > Streptophyta > Magnoliopsida > Gentianales > Gentianaceae > Gentiana > Gentiana macrophylla. The sequence continues at coordinate 98,777,277 of CM047815.1, read as the reverse complement.
TAGAACAACCTATAGAATCTTCACCATCACCACCACAAGTCCAATGTCATCCCATGCAAACTAGATCCAAAAGTGGAATTTTCAAACCTAAGGTTTATTCTGCTGCTATTACCAGTGCTCATTCATTTCCCACAGAACCAAGTACGGTGTCAGAAGCATTAGCAATAGATGAGTGGAGACATGCTATGGCTGAAGAATATAGGGCTCTTATGCACAATCAGACTTGGATCTTGGTACCATTACCTGCAGGAAAGTCTGTAGTGGGGAACAGGTGGATCTACAAGGTGAAGTTAAGGCCAGATGGGACAGTCCTAAAATACAAAGCCAGATTAGTGGCTAAGGGATATTGTCAAAACTATGGTGTAGATTACACAGAAACTTTCAGTCCTGTTGCTAAGTCATCCACCATCAGAATCATACTGACTTTAGCTGTATCCTTTAATTGGCCTGTGCATCAAATTGATATAAACAATGCTTTTCTGAATGGCCCCTTACAGGAGGATGTGTACATGGATCAGCCTGAAGGCTTTATAGATCCAAAAATACCTCAATATGTGTGCAGATTGAAAAAGGCCCTCTATGGGCTTAAGCAAGCACCAAGGGCCTGGTTTGATGCCCTTAGATCACAGATGTTGACCTGGAGATTCACTCAATCAACATCAGATAATTCTCTATTTATGTTCAGTCTGCAAGATCAAATTCTGTTTGTTTTGGTGTATGTTGATGACATCTTGGTCACAGGAAACTCTTCTTTGCTCATAATGAAGTTTATCAGGTTGCTGGATTCAAGATTCTCCTTGAAGGACTTGGGGCAAGTGTCTCATTTTCTAGGAATGCAGGTTGCAAGAAACTCATCTGGACTGCACCTAAATCAAGCTTATTATGCCTCCCAACTTTTAAAAAGGATGAACATGGAACATTTAAAGCCATGCCCTACACCTATGGTGCCGTGGGAAACAAATGTACCAAAACAAGGGAACCCTTTGCAAACCCTAGTCTTTCTGAAAAGTGCACAGAGGATTGTTGCAAGATGCTTGACAACAACCAGACCAGACATTGCCTATGTTAGGAAATCTACGCGGGAACGCAGCGGAATTCAAAAATTTATTTCCTATCGACCCAAGATCGACTTCGTTTAAGCAATAAACAAATAGATAGTAAACGGTGGTTACCTTGGTTGATCTAAAAGATCGACGCTTTGATCGCTCTGGGAGAGTAGTTCAGATATAGAGCCGCCCAGTGTTCGGCCTCTACCGCTAGTCCACACGAACACCCCACCGGAATCCCATCATGGATTCTTATTGGAAAACTCCGGTTGCTTGAGACCGGCCTTTTTCCCTCTCTCCAACTCTCTACAAGGATCTTTCTATTTTACACAAAGAACTATTAGTTCTTTGAATTGTGATGTCTGAAAAGAGCACACCCACACTATATTTATAGTGTAATGTGGCGCCTCAACGATGAAGAGTGGAGGAGAAGAAAACCTTTTCCCAATAAAATAAGGAAAATATATTTGATTGATTTATCTCATTTATTACAATATCTCATATTAAATAAATCTGGATATTGTCGATATCTTATATTGAATATTCCTAAGATATTGTCAAGATCTTATATTGATGATATTTATCTTTTATTATATTACCATAAATCAATTTACTGTATGTGTATATATATCACATATATAAATCTATATAAAATATGTACTACTAAAATATGTCAAGTGGATGCATATCACATATATGATCCACGCCACATATATATATATATATTTATACATACATATTAATATCTAATATTAATATAAGGTAATACTATTAATTAAATTCACACAATCCAAGTGTATCATATACACTTCAATGTGGCGCCCATATAGCCAAATATTGGCTTCCGGATTATTATTTAATTAATATAATACTATTAATATCTTGTATTTAATTTATTCATAATAAATAAACACCAAAGATATTAATTTACCACTATAACCTTATAGTCTCGAGATAAACTTTCCTTATTTGGTTATCATCAATAACCACATTTTAATCCCGGTAGATGTTAACATGTGTGTGACCCGATGAGCTCGAATATGTTGGCCGTAGACACAAAGTGCAAATTACTTAAAATGCCTTTCATACCTAACGATCACGGATAGCGTCTAAGAACACACCGTGACCCTAATCATCGGAAGAGTCAAATGCAATGACTACTACCTTTCATGTGAAACAGCTGAGTGTAGAATCTTACAATCTATCATTGTAATAATATCCATACGGTTAGTTAGTCGAATGTCAAAACATCAACGATCGTATCTTATAATCTGGATATCACGCTTTCTCAAGTAACTTCGCTTTATGTTGAGTATTTTGTGTTGATATATTTTTAAAATATTTATTTTGAGATATATGACGTAAATATTTTTACAATTAATTATGTTTTGTGACATGTTTGAAAATTAATCTTTTATGTGTCACATTATTTATATATTATATGTATATGGTACGTATGTTCCCTTATATATATTATTGGACTACATAATGTAAGTGTCTTTTTTTTAATATTATCTTTTATAATATTTATATCATTATCTATTATACAGTATATACCTTATAATAAGAAATCAAATGGCCTGCTCCTGTTACCTTTGACTCGGCCCCCTCTTTTGTTTTCTTACCCCAATAGTCTATCTATCTTTTATCCAAAATTGTATTCAACTCAAATTTTACTACCCTATTTCTTTATAATATATTTTTCCTAAATCCTTTATACAATAATGCTGCCGCCCTCTTGCCTCAGTTTTCTAGATATTCACTTCTCTAGAAACCCACCCAACCATTACCTCCTAGGCTCCCTCACGTCTCTATCTCTTCCTCTCTTCCCAAAAACTTTTCAGCTCTCCTTCATCTTCTTTCTTCTATTTTCGGTTTATCAATGGAGAAACCTTTTCCTCTCTTCCACCCGATGCTCTTCCATTTTCCAAATGAAGAAAAGCTATGAGCTTTTGTCTCTGCAAATCTCATAACGTCCCTTTTCTTCTTTGAGCAATTTCTGAAAAACACTTTTTGCTCTAATGAACCTGCTCTTGGTTCGAATTGAGAAAGAAAGATGTCAGTTTACTGCTACACAGCTATACAGTCAGACGGTGCCCTTTCTTGAGCTAAAGCTGGATGCTTTCTTGGTCATTGATGCTGATAATAAGCATCAGTTTCTGATGCTACACAATGCTGAGGCCGATGATTGAGACAACTGAGGCCGATGATGTCCTATTCGACATCTATACACTTATATCGAAGCCCTGAATGTCGGTTGTTTGTGCCTCAGTCATGTCTGCCATCTCTCAGCAATTACAGGTAATAAAGCACGAATTTTTCTTAATTTTTTTGCATAATCACTGAGCTTTAGATATACCTAGTTGTATATTCATATGTATGTGTTGTATTCTATATAAAAGGTCGAGTCTTGTGACTGCATGTTTAATCCCAGTGCTTATTTAGCAAAAGTTTGATGTCTCTGTGCTTCTGTGTAAAGATTAAATCTTTGAAGCTTAATCTCATTTATCTGTGTATCTGTCACTGCATGCCTTAAATGTGCTTCTAATCCTTTTTGAAATTCGCTTTATAATAAGTTTGATACTCCTTCAAATTTCCTCTGTTTATAACACATCACTTTCATCTCATTGCTGTTATTTTCGTCTATTTAGAACACTGCACCAAGCTCACAGTCTTGTCACTTTTTAGAGTCCCACCTTTTTGTCTATATTTGCTTATAGCTGTTTTACACATTTCATGTGGTCTGCATTTTAATCTGAATAATGCCTTTGTGAGTTTGTCACACAGCACTAAGTCTGAAACCGTGCTACATATAAAATTAGAAGTTATAATTTACTTGTTATGTGATATCTGAATTGCATTTATTGAATTTACACACTTATTACAAGTTTGTCTTTTGATAAAAGATGTTTTTGAATGCTTGATGTTAGTAGAGCATTTCAGAAATTACCTTTATAATAGATGACATGTATAAGTACTTCATTTCATCATTTCTAGTATGTCACACACACAATCATAACTTAATCTTGTATGCCATTAGTATAATCTCTCACATTCACCTACATTCATACATCATTCTAAATTCACTGCATTAACACACAGCTCTCTATATACAATGTGTACACAATGCTGCTTTGTATGTCACTCTTCTCTCATGCATCATGTGCATCATAGCTGGGGCCCTTGTTTGTTAAATGACTACTTTACCCCCATACTATAAACACTAGTTGTTTAGTAGTATAAATACCCAGCTATACATCAAAACTGACCAAGCAAGTGAACTCATTCTCTTGGTCAAACATCCCTCTTCAAACTAACTTTTCTCTTGTTTTTGTGAGTGCTTGCAAGGCTGTCCAGAAAAGTGCTGGTTTGCACTAGGAAGCTTGAAGACATAGGAATTAGGGAGTGTGTAGTTTGAGAGCTCTCCTACTTAGTCTAGCCTCTTGTTTAAGTGCTTGCAAGGGCTCTAGAGAAGCTTGGCTAAGCTTGGAGACTTGAAGACTTAGAAGATTAGGTTAGTTAGTGTAGTGAGATATTGTGAGTGTTTGAGAGTTTGAAGTGTCATTTGTGAGGACCAAAAGCTTGTATGTGAGGATAGACTTTGTACACTACTACTTAGAGTGGAGAGACTTGTATAAGTGAGTGAGTGTTTCAAGAGTGCTGTTCGGTATCTTACAAGGCTGTTTGCTTGTCATTGCAATCGGGTTCATCAAGTGTGGAGTGGATAGGGCTTCCCTCGGGCTTGGAGGTTCAACACACAATGTGTGTGTGTGTGGTGGCTTGGCTTAGGACGTTGGATGCAAAAGATTGCAAGGCTGCACTGTTTGGTTCTTGTCATAGCTTAAGCTCGTTTTGGTTTGGTAAACCCTATTTAAACCTTGTTCTTTTCAAGTGTAGTTTCTTTTTGGATAGCTTGGTTTAGTTATATTTGAATCTACGGTTTAAGTGGTTATCTAAGCTTGGCTTGGATCAACACTTAATATTGATTCAAGTAGGACTTGCACCTGTGTATGTGTTACTTGAATTGATTATTTGCTTTGGAATCTCCTTCACATGATTTGTGTTGGAGTAAAATCTGTTTTGTGTGTTAAGGATTTCAACTAGATAACTAGTTAACTTAATTTTGTCTAATTTTCTATAGTTCTTCCGCCTATAGAAATTACCGGAAATTAAGTTATTAACTCTGTTTTTAAAAGTATCGAAAAAGTGGTAATACTCTATTCACCCCCCCTCTAGAGTATTGTTTGCGCGTTTACGATCCAACAATTGGTATCAGAGCAAGGTTACTAGTTGTCTTGCTGCTGTACTGCTTTGCTTGTGATCTGTTTGTGTGCTATTTGTGCTACCTGCTATCTTTTTGTGTCTTGTGTTTTCTACTTTGTTGTTCTTGTTATTTGGGGCTGCTACTTGTGCTTAATTTTATCGTTAGTAAAACTGTGCCCCAAGTCAGTTGCTAGGATCTCGTTTTCACAGACCATAATAATCTGAACCTAATTTGCCTGCTATTTTGGTGCACACACTTCACTTGCCTTACCCTCTCGTTTATCACACACTTGTCCCCATTTCACTCTTCATTGTGCTTCATCTGTTTCTGCATTGTAAATCTTTCATTTCTGAAACTGCATTGTATCACTACATTAGTTTCTTAGGACCATTTCTGCATTCTTCATTCATCATCTAATAGTAACACACTTTATCTTTTAGCATGTCTTCCTCTAGCCAGAATTTGCCTCAACGTGAGGGTATGTCTAGCCTTAGACCCCCTTTCTTCGATGGTACAAATTATGGCCGTTGGAAACGTGCTATGAGACTGCATTTGGAGTCTATAGACCTTCAACTGTGGTTTGCCATAGAAGATGGTCCATATATTCCAAAGAAAGTCATTTTAAAAGATGGTGCTGAGGTTGAAGTCATTAAGGATAGAAAAGACTTTGGGCCTGATGATTATCGAATCATGGCATTGCACTCCAGAGCCGAGTCTACCCTTCTTGGCGCACTCAGCCCAGCTGAATGTGATTATGTGTCTTCATGCTCAAACGCTAAGGAAATATGGGAAAGTCTGCGTATGAGATATGAAGGTACTAATCAAGTTCAACATTCTAAAATTGATAGGCTTATGCATGAATATGAAACATTTCAGATGAAGCCTAATGAATCGATTAGTGACATGGATTCAAGATTCACTTCTATTATAAATCAACTTAAGTCACTAGGTGAACACTTTTCCAATCTAAAACTCTGTCAGAGAATTCTAAGATGTTTGCCTCCTGAGTGGGATCCTAAATCCACAGCTATTTCTGAGGCAAAAGATCTTTCTATTCTCCGAAAAGATGAACTTATTGGATCTTTACTTGTTTATGAGTCTCAAATGAATGCTCGTAAACGAGCTTATGTTGAGTCACGGAATGTAGCCTTTCAAGCTGCAGTTCCTAGGTATGAACCTGAGACAGACTTGAGTGATGGTGATGATGATGAGGACATTGCTGTGTTGGTTCAAAAATTCAGAAAATTTCTGAAGTATAAAAAGCAGTCCAGTCATCATTCAGCTCCTCAAGTGAATAAATCTGACCCTTCTGAACTGAGATGCTTTAACTGTAATAAAAAGGGTCATTTTAAATCTGATTGTCCAGTTAGGCTTGATCGTCAAAAATATAATTCTGGTTTTAAGAACAAAGGTCTAGCTGCTTGGGATAACAGCTCTGAATCTGATACTATTTCACTAAAAAATGAAAAGGCCAACATTTGTGTGGTCAATTCTGATTATGAATCAGATTCTGAGGCTGAAACCCCTTCTAAGTCCAAAAATATTCTGCATTTTCTTTCTAACATTCTTGCTACTAGACAACATCATTTGCGTAATGAAATCAATGAATTAAGGCTAGAAATGGAAGAAAGAGATAAAATTGCATGCACTCTTAGAAACTCATTTCTTGAGTTGGAATCTAAATCCGAAGACTTGATCAATGAAAATGAGTCATTAAAGGTTGAGATGTCTAAGCTCACACAAACCATTCAAAGGTTTGAAAATAGCTCTAAACAGCTTAATGAGCAACTCTCTTCACTTAAAGACCCAAAAGACAAAACCGGTCTTGGCTTCAAACCTTCTTTGGAAGAAGTTGTAGCTAAGCCTCCAGTTTTTGTCTCAAAAGGTAAAGAAAAAGTCTTTGAATCTAGACCCATTCATGTTGAGAAAGCATCTAAGGCTTCTACATCTTACACTTCTATGAAATCACCCAAGCATGCTTCATCTCCACACTCACACACATCACAGCATGCTGATTACACCAAAGCTAAGTTTAGCTATTCATCACCTCTTAAACATCATGCATTTCAGTATGATAGAAGAGCCTCTAGGAACACCACTCCTAGTAGTTCAACTTTCAAAACTGTTTTTGCTGCACCTCGTTATCCTGTTTCTCAACAGTCTGCACAACACTTTCAGCATTCTGCACAACATTTTCAGCATCCAACCCAAGTTGTTCATCCTTTACCTCACAATTTTCATCACACCCCTGCACCTTTTCAGCATATGGATTCATCACTGCACTATAAACCACCGCAACTATTTCCGCATTCTTCTAGATTGTATGATGCTAGACTACACACACCACCACCCTACACTCACATGCGTCCTCGCATGGCACCCATTAATACATGGTTTCACGAGCATAACCGATTTGGTCAAAGTCACCCATATCCTCATCCTCTCTATTTTGGTTTGCTTGGACCGGCTCCTAAGATTGCTAGTACATCTTATGGTACCAATTTTGGTCCAAGAAGTATTCCTAAGAAGCCTAAAATTAAGAAGGTTTGGGTACCTAAAAGTACTTTAGTTAATAAGACTAACCTTTCGGACCCAAAGATCTAAAGGGTACCAAGCTTATTTGTTTTAATTTTGCAGATCTCCCAAATAATCCAAAATCAGTGAATTGGCTCGAATTGTATAATGCTGATCAACTGACATGCTTACAGCTTCATGATATCACCCTTGATATCTTCTTTCATTTCCACCATTGTCACAATCCATTTATTCTTTCGATCTCCTTCTGATATCTACATTATCTTTTACCATCATATTCTTCTTTGATATCTATATGATTTTTGATCAATCTTTACCCTCTTTTAGTATCCTTCTTATATACTAATTGTCAAGTATTTTGTGTGTTAGTACTTTATAATATGTTTTTAAAACTTTGTTTCTTAACCCATTGATTAATTTTCAAACTAAGGGGGAGAGAAATGCGTAAAACTATTATTTTGCTAAGTATTAAAGCTTTGATCAAGGGGGAGTTTATCTCTTTAGTGATAGCTCCTTTGTAGGGGGAGTTAAACCCCAAAATAAAGTTTCAAAAGTGATATTTTGAAAATAATCAAAGGGGGAGAATTGTTGAGTATTTTGTGTTGATATATTTTTAAAATATTTATTTTGAGATATATGACGTAAATATTTTTACAATTAATTATGTTTTGTGACATGTTTGAAAATTAATCTTTTATGTGTCACATTATTTATATATTATATGTATATGGTACGTATGTTCCCTTATATATATTATTGGACTACATAATGTAAGTGTCTTTTTTTTAATATTATCTTTTATAATATTTATATCATTATCTATTATACAGTATATACCTTATAATAAGAAATCAAATGGCCTGCTCCTGTTACCTTTGACTCGGCCCCTCTTTTGTTTCTTACCCCAATAGTCTATCTATCTTTTATCCAAAATTGTATTCAACTCAAATTTTACTACCCTATTTCTTTATAATATAATTTTCCTAAATCCTTTATACAATAATGCTGCCGCCCTCTTGCCTCAGTTTTCTAGATATTCACTTCTCTAGAAACCCACCCAACCATTACCTCCTAGGCTCCCTCACGTCTCTATCTCTTCCTCTCTTCCCAAAAACTTTTCAGCTCTCCTTCATCTTCTTTCTTCTATTTTCGGTTTATCAATGGAGAAACCTTTTCCTCTCTTCCACCCGATGCTCTTCCATTTTCCAAATGAAGAAAAGCTATGAGCTTTTGTCTCTGCAAATCTCATAACGTCCCTTTTCTTCTTTGAGCAATTTCTGAAAAACACTTTTTGCTCTAATGAACCTGCTCTTGGTTCGAATTGAGAAAGAAAGATGTCAGTTTACTGCTACACAGCTATACAGTCAGACGGTGCCCTTTCTTGAGCTAAAGCTGGATGCTTTCTTGGTCATTGATGCTGATAATAAGCATCAGTTTCTGATGCTACACAATGCTGAGGCCGATGATTGAGACAACTGAGGCCGATGATGTCCTATTCGACATCTATACACTTATATCGAAGCCCTGAATGTCGGTTGTTTGTGCCTCAGTCATGTCTGCCATCTCTCAGCAATTACAGGTAATAAAGCACGAATTTTTCTTAATTTTTTTTTGCATAATCACTGAGCTTTAGATATACCTAGTTGTATATTCATATGTATGTGTTGTATTCTATATAAAAGGTCGAGTCTTGTGACTGCATGTTTAATCCCAGTGCTTATTTAGCAAAAGTTTGATGTCTCTGTGCTTCTGTGTAAAGATTAAATCTTTGAAGCTTAATCTCATTTATCTGTGTATCTGTCACTGCATGCCTTAAATGTGCTTCTAATCCTTTTTGAAATTCGCTTTATAATAAGTTTGATACTCCCTTCAAATTTCCTCTGTTTATAACACATCACTTTCATCTCATTGCTGTTATTTTCGTCTATTTAGAACACTGCACCAAGCTCACAGTCTTGTCACTTTTTAGAGTCCCACCTTTTTGTCTATATTTGCTTATAGCTGTTTTACACATTTCATGTGGTCTGCATTTTAATCTGAATAATGCCTTTGTGAGTTTGTCACACAGCACTAAGTCTGAAACCGTGCTACATATAAAATTAGAAGTTATAATTTACTTGTTATGTGATATCTGAATTGCATTTATTGAATTTACACACTTATTACAAGTTTGTCTTTTTGATAAAAGATGTTTTTGAATGCTTGATGTTAGTAGAGCATTTCAGAAATTACCTTTTATAATAGATGACATGTATAAGTACTTCATTTCATCATTTCTAGTATGTCACACACACAATCATAACTTAATCTTGTATGCCATTAGTATAATCTCTCACATTCACATACATTCATACATCATTTCTTAAATCACTGCATTACACACAGCTCTTGTATTACAATGTGCTCTCACAAGCTGTTTTGTATGTCACCTTCTCTCATGCATCATGTGCATCATAGCTGGGGCCCTTGTTTGTTAAATGACTACTTTACCCCCATACTATAAACACTAGTTGTTTAGTAGTATAAATACCCAGCTATACATCAAAACTGACCAAGCAAGTGAACTCATTCTCTTGGTCAAACATCCCTCTTCAAACTAACATTTCTCTTGTTTTTGTGAGTACTTGCAAGGCTGTCCAGAAAAGTGCTGGTTTGCACTAGGAAGCTAAAAGACATAGGAATTAGGGAGTGTGTAGTTTGAGAGCTCTCCTACTTAGTCTAGCCTCTTGTTTAAGTGCTTGCAAGGGCTCTAGAGAAGCTTGGCTAAGCTTGGAGACTTGAAGACTTAGAAGATTAGGTTAGTTAGCGTAGTGAGATATTGTGAGTGTTGAGAGTTTGAAGTGTCATTTGTGAGGACCAAAAGCTTGTATGTGAGGATAGACTTTGTACACTACTACTTAGAGTGGAGAGACTTGTATAAGTGAGTGAGTGTTTCAAGAGTGCTGCTTCGGTATCTTACAAGGTCGTTTGCTTGTCATTGCAATCGGGTCCATCAAGTGTGGAGTGGATAGGGCTTCCTCGGGCTTGAGGTTCAACACACAATGTGTGTGTGTTGGTGGAGCTTGGCTTAGGGCGTTGGATGCAAAAGATTGCAAGGCTGCACTGCTTTTAGTTCTTGTCATAGCTTAAGCTCGCTTTGGTTTGGTAAACCCTATTTAAACCTTGTTCTTTTGTGTAGTTTCTTTTATAGCTTGGTTTAGTTATATTTGAATCTACGGTTTAAGTGGTTATCTAAGCTTGGCTTGGATCAACACTTAATATTGATTCAAGTAGGACTTGCACTGTGTATGTGTTACTTGAATTGATTATTTGCTTTGGAATCTCCTTCACATGATTTGTGTTGGAGTAAAATCATTTTTGTGTGTTAAGGATTTCAACTAGATAACTAGTTAACTTAATTTTGTCTAATTTTCTATAGTTCTTCCGCCATAGAAATTACCGAAATTAAGTTATTAACTCTGCTTTTAAAAGTATCGAAAAGTGGTAATACTTCATTCACCCCTGTAGTATTGTTTGCTGCTTACGATCCAACAGCTTTACTCCCACTTTGCAAAGATTCACGAGAGTAAGACATTCCTTATAAGAAGGCCATTTCGGATATTCGATCCCAATCATGTGATACGCGATTCCCGGACGACCAATCATGTATACTCCGCGATGCTTCAAAGATCATACCCAATCACTACCGCACGATCGCCCGTGGTTGTGGAAACCTCAATATTGTCAAAGCATGACAATCCACACCGCGATGCCACGAAGACTCGGTCCTAAGGATAACTACACAACCGCCACATAGTGTAACACTTATCCGTGTAAGTGGGTCGATCCTAACGTCGCATTCTCTAATACACGCCCACGCATGACCCAAGTGTCTCTACACTTCGATAGACGAGATCTATCCCTCGCCTAAAGATGTAAGACATCTAATACGCTTTGCACATTTATACTATCAATGCCTGCTTAATAAGACATCACCTTGAGACATTTAAGTATCAAACTTATTAAAGTGATTAGAGATCTCATCAACCATAATTGCTTATCATGGTTTCTATCACAGCTTTAATCTAAGGACGTTATCATATAACAATTCATAATTTGGTTTTTTAAAAGAATATATATACGACAACATAAAAGCCATTTAATATATGTATAAACACAAAGAAATAGTAGAAATGATCCGACCTTGTCGGATCCGGTCCAACCCGATTGGGTTTAGGACATTATTTCAACAATCTCCAACTTGGCCTAAAACCAATCACTCGCACACACAAGACCAAGTTGAAACACAAGAATCTCACGCAATACTCGCAAACAAACTTCTAGCCATAAACGGATCGCTATCCGTGTGGGACTCGCACTATCTTCATATCATGTTCCAAATGACCAAGTCAAAGGAAATGTCTCAACACACACACGAATCTCTCGACGAGACCCTGGTCCTCGCTTCAAGAAATGAATCCACTTACTATATCGCCTATATGAAAAGGTGGAAGAACCATACAAGGTTCGTGAATGAACCTTCTGATCCATGTATCGCTCCCATCGCGCCTCTAAGGCACTCACTGTGTCTTGGCTAAGTTGTAGAGTTTACAAGTGACCCATAGGCTAGAACATTTCCACCACACTGTATCACTTAATCGGTGATCGCAAACCAAGACCGTAGCTCCCACTCGCGCCATATGACTCGGGATACACGCCTCAGATAACTATATTTGTTCAATTCCAAGTTTCGATAAACTAGAAATCGCCCTTAACTTGTTTAAGGATAATCTCGACATTCACCGATTTACTTTCATACTTGCTCATGACGGTTCATGAACTATGAACATCCGGCATTACCTTTATGATGGTTCCTATCGCAGATCAAAGGAAAACTTTCATAAACATCATCTTTCACTCATCTCCGTGACTAACGCCCTAACATAGATAGATCATGCGATCTATGCTAACTTCTTTTAGCATCACATCTATATAGTGTAAACAATAATCTAACAAAGATTAAATCTATCACTATAGATTCTCATTTCTAAAATAAGAACTCGCTAATCCAAGTGTTTTCGTAAAGACCTTGAACTACCAAACATTAATTGACTCGTGATACTGGGGAGATGATTCATGAGAGAGATATCCAATACCTTACTCAAAAATCGTAACACACTCCCACTATCCATCTTGCACATCAAGCATATCCTTCTTTTGACTAAATCAAACTCCTTTGATTATCAAACAAAGAAATTGTCTAGAGAAACTTGTTTGAGTCCATAAATGGATCTCGTGGGCTTACATATCATGTTATCGCCTATGAACATCGAAATGCTCGCCTAACGCGCTTCAACACTATCATATAGCCATGATACGGTTATAACAAGTATTATCTCGAATAGAATCGGCTCGACCTTACGGGGACATTCCTCTGTAAGATGGACTAGGTTCACAACCTGGTTGTCACCGATGGAATCTAATTCGTATATTATGGCTCCTAGCCATATCTCTCAATCTTGCCTTTCAAACATTCTTTCATAAGTCGTGAGATATTCATTCTTCAAGATGAACATACCGGCAAATTTTTTTTTGGCTTGAGGTTATCCACAGACTTACTGAACTTTTGTGTGCACCGAGCGAAGTGTTATACACCTCATCGCCATCAAGGCGTCTGCTTCATGTTCCATTGGTTGAATATATCTTTGTGGTTCCCAAACTCTTTTGAGATCTCGATTCACTCCCACTGCTTTCTTTTGGAAGAAACACTTCCTCTGAGGACAAAGATGTTTGGAGACAAACATTTTGCTCCGCGGACAAGTAAACAATATCAAGCGTGCACTGCTAAGATTCCACTAAGTTGCATATGACGTACTAGGCTCCAAGCCTTTCTCGACTTTGCTTATGACAACTTCAAATCATCGGTTAAGATAGATTCGACATTATCCTCTTCCATATCTAATATGGAATTTATTCAACCTTTATTCTTTGGAACTCGTTAAGTATAAGTGGCACTATCCCGAAACGGGTAAGTGATACTTCAGATGGCTTGCGCCACACCTTTATCATATAAAGTGTTGTTTCCATTTTCCGAACACAATCTAATTGTGTATCCCAAAGATGTTATCCTTCAAGGAAGAATCTTATTCCTTTTTCGACGATTTACTTCACCACCCTTCGGTATTAATTACTTCAATCCAATTGAAGATTAATTCCTAAGTAGCTCATCAATCTCATATTCGTATTAGCTCGAACTTTTCGGCTTTCCGAATTATGCACTTCACCGAGTACACTTGACTATTTCTAAAATTAGTCGCAGAGACTAATAAGCAATTATTTGTGGCATTAATTGTCACAAGCCAACAAACATCGGTATGTTTAGGCTTGAGACAATTTTTCTAGAATTTATAACCTTTTCATAAAGGGTATTTTAGTCCTCTTTGGATAAGATACGTTATAACCCACATGATTCATAATCATATGGTTCAACATCATCGTAATGACGCTTAATTACACGCTCCCCTCCCGGAGAGACTATGTCTGAACAAACTACAAATATCAAGGATAACAAATGCATTCAAATATTTAGTTGAGATCTCATCACACATATCAACTATATAGTGACTTCAATCTAGTATGTTAGATTCAAAGTGACCTTCCAACTTTATCGGAATAACATTTATTCTTTACAATTGAATATGTCTACTAAATCCTAACAAATAACCGAAAGTATGTTCTTCATAAGAACCGAACATAATAACATTTATTTAGTTCCCTTATCGCTTTACTAGATCCGAATGTGGTAAGTGTCACAACGCTTTGCTTCACCTTCCATATCGGTTTTAACCTTTCTAATTTAATCGGACTCGTAAGATATCATATATATTGTGAGTTGACTTTGAACTTAGATGCATTTATCTCAACTCACTTGCTTCAGAATAGAAACTTCAATAAGCTCTATATTTAAGCACATGCCCTAACTTTCCCTTTAATCCTTTAAGCACTTGAGAAATGTTTCTTATTGTAGTCTTCATAAGACTTAAGAAAGATCACAAGAGCTATGTTCTCAATTTCCTTTAATAAGGAAAATCTAAAGTTTATTAAATAGTTTATTTAACCTTTTGAATCGTATTCAAAACATTGACTATTTAATTAACCTTTAAGCAATGATAGAATTAAGTCGATACTTAAATCTTACAATTTTGAAAACAACCTTTCCAAAATTAGGCGTAGTCATTCTTATCCAACGCTTGAATTAATTGTCATCGTTATGATCGAATGATCATCTTGGATCGTATCCAATATATGACTAATTCGTTGAAACTTATTTCAAATGATTTAATCATATCATGAGCTTCCGCTTTCATTAATAATTAAAGTCTCGAGCACCGCATCAATTATGTAATCTCCTTGTCTCTAACTACTATAACGGGATGGCTCATGTCATTGCTTATTTTAAAAGGATTAAAATTACTTAACCATATTTGAGAACGCTTTCAAAATTAATAATCATAATTTGGTTTTCCTAATCGAAATTAAACATAAATATAAAGTTTGCTAAAACTACAACATAAAAAATGAAAATAAATGAGTGTTGTTGTTTATACACGCAAAATCAAAAATGGTCTTTTGGTTTATGATTTTGCTTCCACTACCAACTACTTCCAATCGACTTTCAAGAATTATTAATTTCTTTAAGTGACAAGATCCCACTAAACTACCCCGACCCCGCTTGGTGGGGGCGAAAATAGTCTAATAGGTGAGACAACAACCCTTTGTCAATCGTGATCTTATACGACTCTTGTTGTTTATTAGTCTACCAACTCTTTGACAATTTTCATCTTATGAAGTAGTCAAATCCTTGCCTCTAAAATCCAAACGACCCGCTTTGGTGGGTGGCGAGAGAATTCTTAGTCAAGTCATAACCCCAATATTCGTGAGATCTCATACGATCATATCTCGATAATGACGATATACCCGAGGTAGAGTCAACCCCTCGCTTTGGTGATGAGTTGGATCGAACAAGCGGCTCTTCACCGTCATTATAATATGGGGAGGCAATTTCAACTTGATTCTTTTGAGGTGGAAGTATTTATGTAAATTAATTCACTTAATTAATTTAATTATGGTCTCATCATTAATATGTCTATCTCTATAAACATACATCCTACACATTTATCTTGATCGCGCTTAGTCACGCATCTATCGTATCATATAAAATAAATACAAGCACAAAATAAATAAATGCGTAAAAGAACCAGGTATGATCACGGACTTTTTCTAGGTGCGGTTTGAATACAAACCGATTTAAACCGCGGGTCACAATCTATTTAATGCAACCACCAATAGGATCTTTAATGCTTCATTCTCCAATGAGATCTTTATTTTCGCCTTTCTTTTTGGTCTCCATCTTCCGCTCCATTCTTGTTACATTTAATTCTATCTAATGAAATAAATACACCCGCCGCACACGGGGGGAAGCTAACGGAATGGGATGAATGCAGAAAATAAACTGAGTCACGTTCTTCATAACTGGCTTAATTTTTTTTAAAACCAACAGAAAATTTAAATCATTCACATCTATCCTATCTGGTTAAATCACGATCAATCGGGGTCATATAATCATATTATATCTACTATATCTAATCCATACAATAAAATCTTATGAAAAAGATAAAATTAAATTTTAACTACTTGCGTCTTAATTAATCAATTAACATTTAATCTATTAAATAATTTTATCCAATCAATTAACTAATTAACATTTAATTAATTAAATGATTTTAATCAAAATAAAATTAACTATTAATTTTAAATCGATTTTAATTTTAATTTTAATTAATTAGAACTATTCCAAAATAAATCAAAATTAAAATTATTTCTCTTTTGTTTCTTTCCTTTCGATTCGTAATCAAAAGGGATCTTTTGGTTTCTAAACCAAATTTTTTGAGCAGCCAACCAACTTTCCAAAATCAAAATTTTGAAGTGGCTTGCAGCTAAGCGCTTTTACAAATCAAATATTTGGAAAGAAATTCTGCGCTTATTCCAAATCAAATATTTGGAAAGGCCAATAATTTTAGTTTAAGCTTCGCCACTTTCCAAAATCAAAATTTTGAAGTGGCTTGCAGCTTGCGCTTTTCCCAAATCAAATATTTGGAAAGGCTTGCGCCATTCCAAATAAAGTTTGGAAAG
Organism: Gentiana macrophylla; assembly: GCA_026214975.1. Lineage (NCBI taxonomy): Eukaryota > Viridiplantae > Streptophyta > Magnoliopsida > Gentianales > Gentianaceae > Gentiana > Gentiana macrophylla. The sequence goes on along the minus strand of CM047815.1, from coordinate 98,760,261 downwards.
GCCATTCTTATTTTAATGCCACGTAGATCCCAGCCACCAAACTATTTGAACCATCACAGTTAGCCACACGACACAACTAAACAAAAGAAAATTAGCAATCACAACTATGAACCATATTGAATCACAAAATACACAAAACAAAATTGGGGACCACCGTATCACACCAAAGACCGCGGCACTCGGAGGCCGCCGCCGCGCGCGGCGATCACACGGTGGTGGTGCCGCCGCCCGATCGGCCGAGCACCACCGTTGTCGCCTTTTTTTTTTTTTTTTTTTTTTCTTTTCGTGTATCAATTTTGCAAATAAAAATCTTTCATATTTTAATTACGTGATTTAAACGATAAAATTAACTACGCAAAATAACATGCTTATTGCTTAAGCTCAAGCTCTCTCTCGATATCATCATTAGAAATCTACGCGGGACGCAATGATTCAAAATTTATTTCCTATCGACCCAAGATCGACTTCGTTTAAGCAATAAACAAATAGATAGTGAGCGGTGGTTACCTTGGTTGATCTAAAAGATCGACGCTTTATCGTCTAAGGAGAGTAGTTCATAGAGCCGCCCGCCCAGTGTTCGGCCTCTACCGCTAGTCCACACGAACACCCCGGAATCCCATCATGGATTGCTATTGGAAAACTCCGGTTGCTAGACCGGCCCTTTTCCCTCTCTCCAACTCTCTAGCGGATGCTTCTATTTTACACAAGAACTATTAGTTCTTGGAATTGTGATGTCTAAAAGAGCTGACACCCACACTATATTTATAGTGTAATGTGGCGCCTCAATGAAGAGTGGAGGAGAAAAACCTTTTCCCAATAAAATAAGGAAAATATATTTGATTGATTTATCTCATTTATTACAATATCTCATATTAAATAAATCTAGGATATTGTCAATATCTTATATTGAATATTCCTAAGATATTGTCAAGATCTTATATTGACAATATTTATCTTTTATTATATTACTATAAATCAATTTACACACGTGTATATATATATCACATATATAAATCTATATAAAATATGTACTACTAAAATATGTCAAGTGGATGCATATCACATATATGATCCACGCCACATATATATATATTTATACATACATATTAATATCTAATATTAATATAAGGTATACTATTAATTAAATTCTGCACAATCCAAGTATATCATATACACTTCAATGTGGCGCCATATAGCCAAATATTGGCTTCCGTAATATTATTTAATTAATATAATACTATTAATATCTTGTATTTAATTTATTCATAATAAATAAACACCACCATATTAATTTACCACTATAACATTTATAGTCTCGAGATAAACTTTCCTTATTTGGTTATCATCAATAACCACATTTTAATCCGGCTAGATGTTCTTATGTGTGTGACCCGATAGGCTTCCGAATATGTTGGCCGTAGACACAAAGTGCAAATTACGAAAATGCCCTTCATACCTAACGATCACGGGATAGCGTCTAGCAACACACCGTGACCCCAATCATCGGAAGATTCAAATGCAATGACTACTACCTTTCATGTGAAACAGCGATTATCGTGTAACTTACAATCCTATCATTTGTAATAATATCCATACGGTCGTTAGTCGAGTGTCAAAACATCAACGACCGTATCTTATAATCTGGATATCATGCTCTCTCCGAAGTAACTCGCTTTACTCCCACTTTGCAAAGATTCACGAGAGTAAGACATTCCTTATAAGAAGGCCATTTCGGATATTCGATCCCAATCATGGATACGCGATTCCCGGACGACCAATCATGTATACTCCGCGATGCTTGAAAGATCATACCCAATCACTACCGCATGATCGCCTGTGGTTGTGGAAACCTCAATAGTGTCAAAGCATGACAATCCACACCGTGATGCCATGAAGACTCCGGTCCTGGGATAACTACACAACCGCCACATAGTGTGACACTTATCCGTGTAAGTGGGTCGATCCCAACGTCGCGCATTCTCTAATACACGCCCACGCATCCCAAGTGTCTCTCTACACTTCGATAGACGAGATCTATCCCCGCCTAAAAGACGTAAGACATCTAATACGTGCTAGTCTCTGTTTATACTATCAATGCCTGCTTAATAGTACATCACCTGTAGACATTTAAGTATCAAACTTATTAAAGTGATTAGAGATCTCATCAACCATAATCGCTTTATCATGGTTTCTCTATCACGCTTTAATACTAAGGACGTTATCATATAACAATTCATAATTGGTTCTTTAAAAGAACATATATATGACAACATAAAAGCCATTTAATATATGCATAAACACAAAGAAATAGTAGAAATGATCCGACCCGGTCGGATCCGGTCCAACCCGATTGGGTTTAGGACACTATTTCAACAGCCTACACTGTGAATGTTTTGAGTCAGTTTATGCAGGAGCCTTATACCAGTCACTGGCAGGCTCTCAAGAGACTTCTCAGATTTGTACAGGGGACCTTGACACATGGATTGTATTTTGTTCCCAGTAATAAATTGAAGCTGCATCTACATGGTTTTACAGATGCTAATTGGGCAGCCTGTTCTACAGACAGAAAGTCTACAGGAGGGTATTGTGTATATTTGGGAGACTCTTTGATCACTTGGAGCTCAAAGCAAGCGATGCAGTGGTTGCTAGGTCAAGTCGTGAGTCTGAATCTGAGGCCTTGTCCAATTTAGGAGTCAAGTTCGAGTGGATAGTACACAATTGCAGGAAATGAAATTTAGACTGTCTTCTATACCTATATTGTGGTGTGATAATACAGGAGCAACTAGTTTGGCTCAAAACCCTGTTTATCATGCAAGGACTAAACATATTGAAGTTGATGTTCATTTTATCCGGAACATGGTTCTTGAAAAGAAGATTAAGATCTGTTATATTCCATCAGAGGAGCAGGTGGCTGACATTTTTACAAAACCCTTGTCCATAGCCTTATTCAACAAGTTCAAAGACAAACTCAATGTAGGTGATGTGCATTTTCGTTTGAGGGGGGCTGAAAATGATAAGTATAAAAGTGGCTAGGTGTGTGTTGATAAGACTGTACACGTGGCACAATGAGAATGTGCCACCTTAGATTCTGTTACATTGGTGTGTGTGATAATCTACCTACTTGTACTCCTAAATCCTGCAGTTTTGTTTAATGAAAAACATTCCCTTCTTTCATTCTGTTTTTCTCCTTTCTTCTTCATGAAGAACATAATCAAACTTTGATTCTGTTCGAGCTACTTATTGAATCTTTAGGGTTGGATAAAAACCACCTTAAAGACATACATTGTCATGAAGGATTCCATCTCCTGGCACATTACTACCCCGTTTGTCCTAGATCCAAATTGACGCTGGGATCTGCACAGCACATCGATAGTCGATTTCTCCTTCAAGATCAAATCGGTGGCTTGCAGGTCTTCCATTCCGTCCGACAGATGGGATAGATGTGTGCTTCCTTCAATATTGGTGACTTTATGCAGGTTAAGACGTTAAGTAATTAAAGCATCTCAAAGCTTCACAAATTTCCTCACTTCGATCATTGCATGCTTGAATTTCGCCTATGTAATCATAATTGATATCTCACTCTTAAATCAGATCGCTGCGAGCTTAGTCACCAACGACCTTTACAAGGCGGTGTATCACCGAGTTCTGGTGAATAGTAATAAGCCGTGAAAATCAGTGGCGTGATTCTTTGGCCGATAATATAGTTGTCCAAGTCACTTTTGCCATAGGTTTCATCATTTCTTTTCCTTTTTATTTTTTGGTTTAAATTATGAAAAAATTGATACAACATTGTTCTTCTCTGATATATTTTCCTTTTTGTTAATTCGCAGAATACATACAACTATCCACCAGGAGGATAACAAGAATCCCCGGACACAGGCGGTAGCAACAAAAGTATCAGGGGACAAAACGGCCTACTACAATGTCACATTTATGAGCGTTTAAAACACACCGTTCGACGATAATGATCACCATTATTTCTATTCTTGTACCATTATAGGCGCGATGGACAATAATTGGTCCTTTGAGAAAAAAAAAGTTTAAGACATGTATATCAAGATGAATAATGTTATATCCACAACAAAATAGAAACTAGACATTTCCAGTATTAAGATTGGTTAAAAGAGTTCATCTCTAGTGACTTTTTTTACCATGTAAGTTTATGTGACAACGCCGAATTTATATAAACTTTGTATTATAACAGAGTATTATTGAATGTTGTACTGCGTAAGTTTATGTGACAACACCTGATTGTATAAATTTGCATTATAATAAAATAAATATTAGGTTACCTGATTAACATTAATTTCAGTCATCCCGTGAGACAGAGGGAGTGGGTATCCTTGTGGTTAGAGTTTAACCTTTTTTTGTATTATAATAGAGTATTATTGAATTTTGTCTAATTATGAATTTCTTTTGGATTCGTCGTTTGTAGAAAGAAAATTGACATATCAAGTGTAAAATATATGTTTAATTAGTTCAACAAAAGCTCAATTCAAGATACCATTTAATAAACTTAGTTTAGTTGTGATCTAAGAATGCATGGAAACATGAGCTGCATGTTCGGATTATAACATGTCTGGAGTGTTTTACAATATATGAAAACATGGAAGCAATCCCGTAATTAACCGCTGAAATTACGGAATAAAAGACGTGTAAATATTTCGAAATAATAAACAGAATATATTTCTGTTAATCAGTATTCTAGAAAAGACTGATTAACATGAACATGAACAGATGAAGCAAAACAGATGCAAAATAATTAAATAGGAATCAAACTTACGCAAGCAGACTATTCATATTCTTAAGACAATATTGCTTCGGTCAAGTGTCCACTATTGTAGCAATTGTCTCTCAAGATTAAACGGTTTACGTCTCGAATTTAACGACACTTAAAAAAACTCGAGTTCCGACGAATATGAGAATCGATGATTATCTAAATGAATACTGAGGTATGCAGATATTAACTATTCACAATGGACATTCAAATATTCAATGTGAATTAATGAGTTTTTCAATTTAGATAATGTGATGTAGTGGAGATTCAATAATCATAAAATAATTCAATGAAATAAGGAAACATGAATAGATCCTCTATGGAGTCATGTTGTTTCCGTATGATAAAAATGTTCATAAGTTGTCCAAGGTTATATTTGCTCATTTGATAAGACGTAATCACTAATGTGAAGCAATCCAAAATGTTCTAAAATCGCCTGCTGGCGGCGCCTGAGCGCCGCTTAGGCCCTAGCGCGCACCAGGTGTCTCGCTTGCTCTGGCGATTTCTGGCTGGGCGACAGGGGTGTGCCAGGCGATTTTCTGGCGCTCCCAGCCCCTCTAGGCGCTCTAGGCCCTTCTCAGGCGCTCCTAGGCCCTTCTAGGCGCTCCTAGGCCCTTCTAGGCCCTCTTAGGTCCTTTCTAGGCAATTAGGGTTTCATGACTTTCATCCAGGCGAACATCTAAGTTTTCCCAAGTGTTAGACAAGAAAGAGGCATAAAACCCTAAAACCCCCTTAAAACCCGTAAAACCCCGTAAAACCCTAAAACTCCCGTAAAACCCTAAACCCCTTAAAACCCTAAAACCCCTAAAAACCTAAAAGCGCTGGCGCCGCCTAGCGCCGCTTAGCGCCCGGGCCCTAGGCGCCTCAGTAGCGTCGTCTTCGCCTTCAGCGATTTTTAACATTCCAAACACTAAACACATACTACCTTCGTCCCATAAAAAGTGTCCACATTCTACTATTCATTCACGTGGATTAAGAAAGTCAATTAATGTGTTGTGTTTTAGTAGTAATAGACATATATACCTCTATCTTATAATTAATGCTTGTTTTGGAATATGAAATGAACATACAACAATAAATGCTAGACTAGGGGTATGTTTAGAAAAAAAGCATTAAATGATGTATTGATTTTTTAAATAGACACTTTTTATGGGACAAATTTTTTTTCAAATATAGACACTTTTTATTGGACGGAGATAGTATTACTGATTATTGTGAAAATTAACTGCGAGTTTAATATTTTTTTCTCTACTACTTTTGCGGATTTTTTTTATGCGGTTGCTTGAGGAGCTAGGTGTTCAGGATGCCGCGATATTTGTTTTGCTTATGTGGGGGATTTGAAAAGCGCACTGTTCTGCAGTGTTCGATGATCAGCCAGTCTACATCTTTGCGGTGTGTATGCTATATCTGGTTGCATCAACCGAATATGTAGAGGCTATGGAGACCTTAGGACGCAGACCTCGGCTCAACAATTGCCGGATAAATGGGTGAAGCCTTTGGCGGGGGTGCAAAAGGGCAATGCGGATGCATCAGTTACTGAGACAGGAGCAGGCGTTGGAGTTATTTTCCGGGATTCCCATGGAGCAGTTCTTCACTCTTTCGCATATCATTTTGATCCAGGGGATCCAGTGGAATACATGGAGCTTAAGGCTATCTGTTTGGCACTGGTGGAAGCGAGGCACTTGGGTATTCAATGACTAGAGGTGGAGAGTGACTGTTTGACCTGTGTGTCACGCCTTCGTCGGCCAGTAGAGGACCTGACGGCTCATGGTTGTCTGTTGCAGGATTGTTTAGCCCTCTTATCTAATATTGTCTCTGTTTCATTTTCGTTTATACGGAATATGGACATTCCAGACGCATCTTTTAGCTAGACATGCTTTGACAGTTACTGCTAGGACATCTTGGGGCACCTCACCCCCTGGTGACCTTTTAGCCGCTTGTTTGACGGATGTTGATTAATAAAGTTTCTTGCTTCCAAAGAAAATATAATTTTTTTACTCAATAAATAATGAATTATAAGAGTTATTCACTTAGACCATCGATAACACCAGAGAAAAATTTGGTATTGTCAGAACGGTTTTTTAAATTTTAATACACTTGGCATTACCAAACAATCGCCTTGCCAATACAGAAAATCGCCCAAGCAAAAATGCTAGCCATTTACTTATCCTTTAAATAATTCAATGTAATTATTCAATGCGACTTTAGTTAGTACTACATATGTCCCAAAATCTAAATTCGTTTAGGCCTTTTGACACAGATTAGCTCAAGTTGTTAAGTTGAGGCCTCGTGACCAAGAGGTCACGGGCAGTGACGGACCCAAGAATTTTTTCCAGTCGGGGCCAGATTCAAAAAAAAATGTTAAAAAACATGCAGCAGCTGGGTTTTGAACAAGTGACCTCCAGTATAGTAGTAATACTTCAAAGCATGTCCCCCCAATCTTTAATATTATTAGACAAATAATATACATACACAATCTTTAATACTACCTCCGTCCCACAAAAAGTGTCCATTTTTTGTTGGGCCACTTTAGATTAAGGAAATAATTAATGTGTTATATTTTAAGAATGAATAGACAAATATACCCTTAACTAATCATAAATGCTTGTTTTGGAATATGAAAGGATTATGGAAAATTAAATGTTAAAATAGGGGTATGATTGGAAAAATGTATTTAATGATGTATTGAAAATTTAAATGGACACTTTTATGGACAATTCATTTTTCCTTTATGGACACTTTTTGTGGGACGGAGGTAGTATTATTAGAGGTATTTTAAAGTAATTCTCAGCAAAAAAGTTGAATGGGGCACCGTGCCCTCCCTTAACACGTTGGGTCCGTCCCTCATCACGGTTTGAGTCCCACCATGTGCATGTATGGATTACAATCCTCTAAAATGAGGTAAATTTCGTTTCAAAAAAAATCGTCATTAATCTTAGTGGTAAAAGTCTAGAATACCCTTTAACTCTCATTAATGTAATAGGTGTATTGTAATTAGGTGTAAAAGGAAGAAAATGGTAATAAATGCACTATTGATATTCTAAATTGAAATATATTATGGACAAAATCAAAAACCCTAACGGAAGTTACTATTTATTGCAGCTTTGATATGGTGATACAAAGTGTAATGATACATCCATAATAAAATGGTCATAACAAAATGACACAATTATATATAATGATCACATCATAGTCAAAGGGGTAAAAAAGTTTTTGACACTTTGTTGTGATTCTTTTATTACGGAAATAATTTTTTTTCATAATACAAAAGTGTATTATATTGTATCGCAATCGATATAGAAATAGCATTTCCAAAGAAAAAACACAAAGCTTTTCAAGAAACAACACGGCACAATGGAAAGTAAAATCCAATGGATGAATCAATATCAATCTACCAATGAATCATGAGGAAAATTTGCACACCTCATCAAGAATCTTATCTTTACCAAAGATACATATAAACGGTGAGCCACCTTAAGGCCTGTGCAATTTCTTTAGAGACAATTTTGTGGGAGAAATTGATTCACAGAGCAACTTTTTGAATTTTAACACACTAGGTATTACCAAGAAATGCTTTGGCTATACCAAAGTTTGCCCCGGAAATACTTATATCCTGTTTTGTATTTTATGCGACGTGATTTATGATAATCAGAATTATCGTAAATTAAACCAAATTCCTGTATGATTGAAAAAACATGACAATGAAAAATGGTGATAATAATAGCACCACCACGGTTGTGTCCAGTGGCAGATCCAGAACTTTTGTTCAGCGGCGTCTGTAAATATTTAATAGAGTAAATAATTTAATTTACGAGGTCCAAAATATTTTTAATATGTAAAATATTGAGTATTCTTATTTTTAGCGGGGTCTACAGACCTATTTAGATGAATGTATGGTGGATGTTGACATCCGCCATATCAATGACGGGACATCCAAGGACATGACATTCCCTGTTTTTCATTTTTGCAGTGGGCGGCGTGGTGAAATATAGGTGGGATGACCCCTATCTTTCCCAAAAAGGATAGACTTAGTCCTCATCTTTGATTTTGGTTTGACCGGTCACTTATTTTTTAAATCTTTTGACTTTGATCCATTTAACAGCCGATCAACAAAAAAAATTGACGGAAAACCTGTGCGTATCCTTCACGCGCTCTTAGCATTTAAAATTATTATTATTTTAATAAATTAAGCAAAAAAAATTATGAAAAAATAAAAAATAAAAAAAATCCCATTAATGTTATTACTGTATAAGGTGTAAAACAAAATCTTTTTTCACCATTCTTCCTCCCGTCGTTTTTCGTTCATCTTTCACCTCTTTCATCGTTCTTATAATGTAGCTTTCGAATTTAGGGGTTTTATCGATTTCATCTTCTTTAAATCATTCCTCTAATCATTCATCTTGGAAAACGATTGGTGATTTGCAATATAGATTAGAGGATTGATTTAAAGAAGATGAAAATCGAGATAACCCCTAAATTCAGCCTACATTATAACCGAAAAAAGATGAACTAAAAAAACGGGAGGAAGAATTGTGAAAAAAGATTTTGTTTTACACGGTATACGGTAATAACATTAATGAAATAATTTATTTATTTTCCTATAATTTTTTCTTTTTGGAAATTGATTAAATAAGGGTTTTTTGTTCATAAGGACTACTTATCAACTTAATAGGGCATTCAGGACGGATTATCAAATTATCTGGTAATAAGGACAAATTAGTTTTTAATGGACTGATTTACCCCCAATGAGGATTTTCATGGTTTATAAATAAATTAAAAAAAATCTTATGTAACCGCCATACAAATTAGCTGCAATTTTATCCTGTTAAAAAAAAAACTTGTGCAACCGCCATACAGATGTGGCGTAATTTGAGGCTGTGGATGATCACACAATATCTCAAAAATCTTGTTCTTAATCTTTCCAGGTAAGTTTCATTCCTCCTTTTTTTTTTTTTTTTTTTTTTTTTCCAAATCCCGCCGTGAAGACATGTCGTGATTCCCCCAATCCATCATTACACAATATCTGACAATTCAGTCTCATTGAAACTCTCCTTAAACGTGGAGAGATAAGTTTTTTTTGTTTTTGTTTTTAAGATTTCAATCTATTCATACGTACATGGAAACGATAATGTTGATTTAGTAATGATGGATCACCTGGAATGAAATTGAGTTTGAGTTTTTCATGAAAAAGTATCACTGCTATCATCAAAATGAAATAAGGCTTGTGTTATTCAGGAAAAGTATCACTGCCATCACTGCTTCATTCCTTTTTTTTTTTTTTTTTTTTTTTTTTTTTTTTTTTAAATTAAATTTTGAGATTTGCATTGTTCCGACCTATTTCACTCCATCTCGTATCCCAAAAATAAGTTTCATGTCCAACCTCGTTGGATGTAAAACTTACATCCAAATTTAAACCCCTTATTCTTCTTGTATGTGTCAATGATTTTATTAAGAATGTCGTTCGTCTTCTTCTTATCAACTATTTCAGCGTCTTCCAATGCCCGAAAGAAGTGTTTAAATGGAGTTCGATTCATCACATCCCTATGTCGGTCTGTAATTTTATTGCGGATCTCCCCAAACAATTCATGCATGGAGTTTAATGTGCATCTATACTGGTCCCTTAATCTGTCAATTTGCAAACGGTATGTCATGTAGCTAACGCAGTGAAGCAAATATGTAATGTTCCGTACAACACGACAATGTATTTGTAAAAGCTACAAAACGAGGAAACATAATGTTGCTAATGCACAAAAGAAACAATGATATGGCACTATGAAATCTACGAAACCAGGAAAAAATAATGTTGCTATTGCAACAAAAGGAACAATGCTATGGCACAAATCAATGGTTACTGCAATAACATTTGTTAACATAAGAAGATTTTCAACGATTCAAGCACAGTTCTTAACATTTCTGATACTGCATATGAGAACTAAGATATATTAGTAGCATTAAAACACAATAATATGCAGGCTTGTAGCTTCTGTTTTTTTCCCAATTAAGAAATGTCCTAAAATAAAAACATGTTTGGGCTTTGTCACTGCAGTTAAATTTTAACAACATTACAATTGATTCACTATACATCCGGTAGACATGCACAGCTCATTCAGTGGCACTTCTCACTGCAGTTAAATTTATCAACAATCATTGGTTCTCGTAAACTAACGTCACTACATCAGCATTACATCACTACATTACCGACGTTGTCCATTCATGTAACCATGTGTCACTGCCTCTACCATTACTTCATCTCTGGTGTAGCCCTACCTCTCCTTGAACTACGTCACTCTGCTTTTACAAATTGGTGTCACTGGTTCGATTTTTTCCCCTTCACTATTTTCTTTAGTTAATCAATGGATCATTCTACACTTTAAGAAGACACTACATTACTCATAACTAAACACCATTCTGAATTTATGTTTTAATCTACATTAACCTACAAATTTATCACTACTAATTTCACTAGTACAACAAGGCTTGATACAATTTTTTAAAAAAATTCATACACACATTGGCATAGGACTACGAGCACAAAAAACAAAGATTTACCCTTTCTCATTCGTCTCTTCATCCGTCTCCATCTCTGATTCGTGTGAGTCAGTGTCACTGCTCCCATATTTGTTGTTTGATCATCTCCATCGATGCAACAGGGATTTTCGGTGCCTATTCACAAATCGATGGGAGGTTAGCTGCAATTTTATCCTGTTAAATTTCAGAAAATTCAGACGCAATGAACCCTGAATTCGCTGTCCATTTTTGTTTTGATTTTCAGTTTCCAACAGCGACATTGTGAAGGATGTTGCTTGATTTTGAAAAGTCGTCGTTTCTAAATAAAACAAAAAAAATTCGTGAAAGGATGTTAGGAGAGGGTAATTTGGTCAGTCTATTTTCATTGTGTCCTTGCAAACAATTAAAAAATTAACTTGTCATTTTCTCCTATTATATTACCCTTCCCCCTTAAAATATTAATATTTTAAAAAGCTAACAGCGCGTTAAGGATACGTACACGTTTTTCGTCAATTTTTTGTTGACTCGATGTTAAATGGACCAAAGTTGTAAAAAAATTAAAAGATAAGGGACCGGTCAAACCAAAATCAAAGATAGAGGCTAAGAGCACTTGCAATAGAATCTGTAAGAGATGCTAAATCTGTATTTTACAGATTCTATCTCTCCAGATCCAGCACATATGCATTAGAATCTGTTAACAGGATTTATATTCAACAGATTCTGGACATACTCTATATCTATAACAATCTGAATGAATATACAGATTCAAGTTTGTACCATTTTCAAACATTTTTTAAATATGTGTATATATATATATATATATCCGTTGTTATGAGTAGCTAAACTTATCATAGCCAAATCATGTAAAATTTGGTGAAATCAACCTTTGGAAGATTCTGACATCATACTTATATATATATATAAATCTGAATGAATATACAGATTCAAGTTTGTACCATTTTCAAACATTTTTAAATATGTATATATATATGTATATATATATATATATATATATATATATATATATATATATATATATATATATATATATATATATATATATATCCTTAGATTGAGAAAAAAAATGACAAATATTTCATTGTATGGATCTTCAATAAATATTTAGAAGATCCACACAAAGAAAAATATCTGTCTAATATAAATATTTATCATTGTAAGAATATATAGTAAATTATATATATATATATATATATATATATATATATATATATATATATATATGTGTGTGTGTGTGTGTGTGTGTGTGTGTGTGTGTGTGTGTGTGTGTGTGTTTTGTTTGTTTTTAAAAATATGTATTATTTTTTTATGGTTTGTAGTTATTTTAATATTGTACATCAGGGATTCTAATGCAGTTGGCCATGTGTAGAGATTCTGTAAAGCAGATAAAAATGGTTTTGGAGCCTGGAAAGTAGAGAATCTGTTAAGAGACACCGATGCGAGTGCTCTTAAGTCTCTTCTTTTTGGGAAAGATAGAGGACTAAATCTGCAATTTACCCCACCAACTACGATTTCTACAAAGCTAGAGGCGCGAGTTGGGTAGACTCGCCGAAATGCATCTTGGCTCACAGAGAGCCAAAACCGGATGATATACCGGTTGTGAAACTTCTAGTTACAATAGATTGCATTCACGGAGTACTTTCTAATGCGTGTACTCAGCGTCGTCATTAGTATGAATCGACAGTTTCCTTATTGTTACTATTGCTTAAATGTGATTTCTTTACTATGTAAGTTCAAGTGACAACACCTGATTTGCATAAACTTATAAGGTATTAAAGCACTCGCATCAGATACTCTTAACGAATACTCTATTATACAGTTTTAAAAATACGTTTTTCTAGTTTACAGAATCTTTATTTGAGATGAAATGCATCAGCCTCTTTATTTTATATAATGCGGAAGATATAAAGGAAAATTTACAAAATCTGGATGAATGCGGTAGATGTAAAGGAAATTTTACAGAATCTTAGTATACAGTAAAAAATAGATTCTGCTTTGCAGCCATTATTTTTCCAAATTGAAATCTATACAATAGAGTTGTATCTACTGCAAGTGCTCTTATAATTGAGTATCATTGTGTCATTCTGATATTTTTTACTTAATTTGTCATTGTTGGAGAAGATAGAACAAATTCCAATGTAATTTATATGTTTAATTAGTTCTTTAGTGTTCAAACTTGCTGGTAAATGAGATGAACAAATGAGCAAGCTCGACGTTGTTGCTGTAGTAATAAACAGGCTTAATATGATGCATGAGATGATCGATTCAGCTCGATTTTTCAATTCAAAGCATAAAGCTTCAAATGCCATTTTAGCAGTTATCTATACATCATTTTGACTCAGATTAACTCATAGATTAGCTCACAAACACAAAAGTCATATCTTTCATGCAATGATTCCAACATTAATTGCAACAGAGATTACCGAATTAAACCGAACTAATCGATCGAAACCATCAAAACTGCAACTGAATACAAATGTCAATGCAAATACTCCTCAATTACAAAAGGTACTAAGAAAAAAATGTTGTAGTAATGAAAGAAAATCCAACTTTTGTCCCAACTAAGTAAGACCTACTAACACTGCAACTTAAGTATAACCGTCTTTTAACCGAAACCCGAACACAAGAAAAACCCGAGAAATTCTAATACTGAAGAATCTCTATTGCATCACACACGCCTCTGTATCCGTTTTCAAACTGTTTTCGTCTTAGGAGCCTTCTTCTTCGGGACCTCCGTGGCATCGAATTCTTCATGCCGATAAAGAAGAGGAGAGCACCGAGCAGAGCCAAGTTCTGAATCCAAAACGACACTCAACAATATATATAATAACAATAACGAACCTCACGAGTTTCTTCTTTTTCATTCCAAAATAATATAGTAAAAACTTATAAACCGAAGCTTAGTGTGTAAACTGACCTGGGTGAATTTGATAAAAAGTTGAGTGAATTCCTTTTGATCATTGTCATAGTTGTAGAAGTCATACAAGATAGGGGTAGTAATTGCTTGGTGCAATAGCTGTGCATAAAGAATTCAAGTAAAATTATTTAACATGTTATGATTTAAGAAATGATTTTGTACTAAAGCATGTTAATCTAAGAATTCTGAACCAGAAGATATGCACCGAGAGAACTGCCCAAGACGAACAAAAGGCTTCCGGTCGCCTTCACGATTATCGCCCCTAATACTAGGTGCTTCAACTGTGAAATCATATTATAAGCAAGATTAGACCAAATGGAAACAACATAACAAGGGCAAAAAAGGAAATTAGACCATTGCTTACTTCTACAGGAGGAATTTGGTATCCTGCGTGTGTAGCGACATGCTTTGAGAAGGACTTAAGTTTCGGTGCTAAAGATTTTGCTGCTGACCCACCGTCTACCCCAAATTCACTGAACCTGTTCGGGAATAGAGGCAGAAGGCAAAACGTAAATGTCATCGAATAATGAGTAGTCTTTTCTACAAAGGTAAATCAAAGAGCCTCTACAAGTAATTTAAACAAATCGTTTTTCATATCCAGAAAGCAAATACGAGCACTTGGCACGAATCTAAACTCAATTCTTTCATTGTAACACAACTTTTAACCTATCAAACTTATAATGCAGTAATGTTACATCCAGGAATGCAAATTAGACACGGTAGGTTATAGTTCACAGCTACAAGTAATGGTAGAATAGGTGTCAAGTACAAGATTCACAATGCAGAAGAACCACATTCACAAAAGTCATACAAAACATGTCATTCATAATAATACACCATGAAGCCTAAAACTCTGCTCTCGAAACTTGTCAACCGACATTAAACTTAGACGTATCTGACAGTGAAGACTACAACAGCAAGCAAATCCAGCATTTTTATTCGGGCACCTTTAGTGGCACCACATCAAAACTACAGTTTTTTGCACCAAGATATATTCGACTTTTACATTGTCGAATCTAGAGCTGAGAATCGACTTTCCGATGGTCGATTAAGACAATGAACTACATGAAAGTAGATTCTCAGCTCTAGCATCAACTTGTTTTCAGCATGGTAGTGCATGCCCTTCTCTTCCCAGATCTAAGAAAAGACCTACCCTTCTCACACCCCTTCAAATCAAGGGTAAAACAGATCTAACAATCAAATCCAAGATTCATTAATCCTCCTTCTCACACCCCTTCAAATCAATCAATAACAACCCATAATAATTAAAGAATTATCATAATCATCTTAGAATAATCTTAAGCAACAGGTGAACTTCCAACTTTCCACTTAAAAGACCACCAATAAAGCCCCTGAATCCAAATCAACACAAACAAGGGCACACCAAAAAACCACTAAAAAAATCTAAGGATTACCACCAATGTTTTGTAAGATCAATTATGTTATTATCTACAAGATAAAAACTTTGAATTTTCTCTTCGCTGCACATGTTTCTTTATGATCGTATCAAAGACGTCCAATTGTTATAAACACTAAACAAAATTGCTGATTTGAGTTATATTGAGTTATAAACACTAAACAAAGAAAAACTAAGCTCTAACCCTTTACCAAATTGCTCAAAGCTCCGTACCACTACCAATCCCCCCATTATATAACTCGAGCAAAAAGCTAAAAATCCAATCTTTTTACCAAAAGCATAAATTAAACAGCTTTAGATCCAAAATTCAGTACGTCTCTAATTCAAAACCGAACATGAAACCTTCGGGTTAACCTATCATTAGCAGGGAAAGCAGATAATGGACGTATCTCACAGGTAGTAACTCTTGAACATATAAAAGATCCCATCACAATGTAGTCAAACTTCAAATCAGGAACCCAACAAATCGAACCCACATACCCAAAATCTAAACTTTAAAACAAAGATCAATCCTTTCAAACTAGAGAAATTTGCATCGAATATAGCTGAAAGCAGCAAGTGTGCATCCAAAATTAATTACAGATCTGAAAAGGGATAGTAAACGGGTGAAAGAGAAATTACTCTTGGTAAGCAGAGAGGACGAAAACTGTAACGAAAAGAAGCCTTCCAAGGAATGAAAGAACAGCCATTGTTGAGTTGAAGTCTACGCTTCTTCTTCGATTCGTCTCTCTGCTAAACCAGGGGACGCAAAGACAGATTCAGATACTTTCCGTGTGGTGATTGAAAACAGAGTTTGTAATGACTTGGACAGACGTTACTATATATACTTGTAATTGAATTTATCTTTTTCTTTTCGTTTTGTGATAGGAAACCGGAGGGTTGTAGTATTTAATATGCTTAACCAGTGAACGTGAGCCGTCTGGCGGCAGGCTAAACATAAATCGTTTAATGATAATATCGAAGAATAGATCCTCAACGTGAAATAAATCATGTGAAACCGTAATAAATTCGGCGACAAGACAAAGAAATCAAGAGAAAATATATCACATTTTCTCCAAGAGGTAGTTCTTTCTTAGAGACGTGAATATTGTCAATCATCTTTCTTCCAAATACTATCGGTAGTTTTATCTACAAAATAAACTGCAATATGATGTATCGGAGAACGATGTCATAAAATCGATCACTTTAAACACTTTAAGCATGAAACATTATAGAAAAACAATAAAGCGGATTATAACTACACTGGTCAAATCTCCCGACGCCTTAGCTTCCAGATCGTTAATATCTTGAAAATGTGTTTACTCATTTTCTATACTACATTCTTTTTCTTATCATTAATGAATACGCTCATTGATCTCCGTGTTCATTCATTTGGTAGAAAAACACGCGTGTCAAACGGTGCGAATAATATAAAAGTGATTTGAGTCTCCAACGTCAATTTTAGTGACGTTAGATTAAATTGATAGCGTCGGTTCCACGAGAGTTATGTTGTTCAAAATAACAAAAATATTTAATGTGGTGTCAACGTGGTCACATGTGGACACAACTTCTTGGCGCGGATATTTGTTTGCCCTTAATTTTTTTGTAGTTGTATTTTATAACTAAACTTGACACATCTTCCATCGTACACTACAGAGAAGAACTTCAAATCCGTCGGTCTTTCCCTTTTTTTTTCCTTTCTTCACAAACTACTAACGGTACACATTTAATAAAAATAGTACACGGTATTATACAATTGTTGTGCCGAAATCGAATCGGAAATTTTTGGTTGATTGAAATTTAAAATTAAACCCGCACTGTCTGTTGGAGGTACTAAAAATGAACCGTATCGAAATATACACTTTGGTTCGATTTATGTAACGGGGAGTCGAAAAAAAAATCGGTTTATATATAACGCTAACCGAAATTCCCGTTATTACTTAAAGGGAAAACAAAAAAATGCTGTTTTTAAAATTAAAAAAAAAGTTTTTGATAAAACCAAATACACGGTTTTATTCAATTGTTGTGTCGAAATCAAAAATTTTCGGTTGATTGAAATTTAAAACTGAATCCGCATTGTCTGTTGGAGGTACTAAAAATGAACCGTATAGAAATATACTTTTGTTGGTATATTCAATTGTTGTGTCAAAATCAAATAGAGAAATCGAAAATTTTCGGTTGATTGAAATTTAAAATTGAATCCGCACTGTCGGTTGGAGGTACTAAAAATGAACCGTATCGAAATAAACACTTTGGTTTGCTTTATGTAACGGAGAGGCGGAAAAAAAATTCGGTTTATATATAACGCTAACCGAAATTCCGGTTTTTACCGTAGGGAAAAAAAAGCATTTGATTAAAAAAAAATACACGGTTTTATTCAATTATTGTGTCGAAATCGAAAATTTTCGTTTGATTGAAATTTAAAACTGAATCCGCACTGTCAGTTGGAGGTATTAAAAATGAACCGTATCGAAATATACACTTTGTTGTGTATATTATTCAGTTGTTGTGTCGATCGAATCGAGAAATCTAAATTTTCGATTGTTTGAAATTTAAAATCGAATCAGCATCTTTGTCTGGCTTGGAAGTCTTAAAATGAACAAGTATCGAAATACACACTTTGGTTTGATTTATGTAATGGAGAGTCGAAAAAAATCGGTTTATAGATAACGATAACCGAAATTCCGGTTTTTACCGAAGGGAGAAAAAAGCATTTGATTAAAAATAATACACGGTTTTATTCAATTGTTGTGTCGAAATCGAATTTTCGGTTGATTGAAATTTTAAATCTGAATCAGCCTTTGCCGATTGGAAGTTTAAAATGAATCAGATGTCGATATATACACTTTGTTGTGTATAATATTCAATTGTTGTGTCGAAATCGAATCGAGAAATCGAAAATTTTGGGTTGATTGAAATTTTAAACTAAATTCGCACTGTCTGTTGGATGGACTAAAAATGAACCGTATCGAAATATACACTTTGGTTCGATTTATGTAACGGAGAGTCGGAAAAAAAAAATCGGTTTATGGATAACGATAACCGAAATTTTAATTTTTATCGGGAAAAAATAATGTGCCGTGTGTCACCTAGGGAGAATTTGCCACGTATAAATTCACGTGGAAGCACTACCTTAGCTTTTAATAGATATAAGATATTAATCGCAAATATTGTTTAAATATTCTAAATTTCTTAGCCAAAAAAATATATATTTATTCTAAATTTATAGCTACAATATACTATGGTGGAATAAGGGAGAACGACAGAAATATTTCATCAATTGAGTAGAATGACAGTCTTTTGAAATTTTTGCATAAATGACAAAACTATTTATCCACTGTCGAAATTCACTTGAGTCCGAAATTCAGTGTTTAAATTTACTGTCGAAATTCACTAATTTTCAAAATTCTTTGTCGAAAGTCACTGATTTTCGGGATTCACTGTCGAAATTCACTGATTTCGGGATTCACTTATTTTCGGGATTCACTGTTTGTCCTTCTCGCTATAAAAATTATGCAGTTGTCCTTCTCCCTATAAAAAAATATGTATATGTCCTTCTCCCTATAAAAAATATGTAGCTGTCATGTTACTTAAAAATATTTCAGATTGTGTCATTATCCCTAATTACCCAATATACTATTAGGTTATTATTTGCATCACTCTACTTGTGTACCACAGTTGAATCAATTTTCTAAAAGTCGATTATGAAGTCAGAAACGATTTTTCATAGGTGCATTGTGAAAACTGACTTTGATAAAGTAGGTTTTAGACCCTAGAACCGACTTTCATAAAAGCAGTTATGTTGTGGTCCCAGATAGAGTGGTAGACGAGTAGATTGAGTATAGTCAGGTGGGAACCGCAAATTGGTGATTGGGTGGGTTAATGAACTATATTTATATGATTCGGTGGGCCGGATTAAGACAATTAACGGTATTGGACTGAATTATATAAGAGTTGTGATGTACCGAAAATAAAACACGGGTGGAAGCCCCCCAAGCCAACCTTGGGTACGTCCATGGGTGTAGTACAAC
Organism: Gentiana macrophylla; assembly: GCA_026214975.1. Classification (NCBI taxonomy): domain Eukaryota; kingdom Viridiplantae; phylum Streptophyta; class Magnoliopsida; order Gentianales; family Gentianaceae; genus Gentiana; species Gentiana macrophylla. The sequence goes on along the minus strand of CM047815.1, from coordinate 98,740,615 downwards.
TAATAGCCTCCTATATTGTTCTCTAGATCTAACAGCCACTAAGAGGGTCTGAGTGTGAGTCTCATTCGAAATAAATATGTTCGAGTCGTATATTTGTTGTTATCGTCACCGTAAAAAAACGTATAAAAGTTAGACAGAAACTGCCCTCGTTGGTACACTTTTCTAGATCATCCACTACTCATGAATAAAAACACTTACGGTGCATATTACAAGTGTTTGTTAATTTGTTTTTGAGAGAAAATCTTCAGTATAAAAAACAAACATCACTGCATATGATTCTCTATTTTTTATTAGATTTTTTTTTCGAAAGTAAATATATTAATTATCGTTTGCATACGAGTTGTCGTACGAATTAATGTTATCGCAACGAAATGGGGTTCGACCTTACCCTTTCGTGTAGGCATACATGCATCAGTTCGTGAAGGGATTCATACATTTTCGGATTCATGCATCTTCAGATTCATGTTTTTCGAACTGATGCACCCCTACATGTGAATGGTGATGACCCTTTACGCTTTCATGTAGGAATACATCATTTCGTTTATGAGGTTCCTACAGCCTATAAAAGGCACCAGCATGCAAACGAATTTATTCATAAGTCAAAGCATCATCAGAAAAAATACTGAGTGTCCTCGGGTTTGATTCAAATAAGTCGCAGCTTGATCAAACACTCCATGTATCCTAAGAGAGATGTTCGTTTGAATCCCAGGTGACAAGCTGCGTGGACGAAAACATCTTTTTAAAGACAACGTTTTTGCATATCGTAGAGTTGTTCATATTCTGTCAAATCCTAAGCAAACAATTTTTTCCAACATTTTTGTGTGTAATTACAAATTCTCTGACTTTTACTCTAATCTATTGTATGAAAGACATACTTATTTTGATGATGTACATATTGCAATGGAGATTCTGATGCATTTCATCTTAAATAACGAGTAAGTAACATAAAGATGTGATGTACGATCTATAAAAATACACAATCTTACAAGGGTATATATTCCAAATGCTCTAACACTATTCAATAAACACCACTCGAGTTGAACTCCAAATGATATGAACCATGTAACACTCTAATAAAAAAAATACATATGGAAAATTGAAACTCAAAACTTGTTCAAAAAATGTCTATAAAAAATATCAATCTTTTTCTGACATAATAAAACTAGACATCGAATACAATTGTGAATTTAAACAAGTTATCACATTTTTCATAGACACTAACAATGATATATCATCTAACTGATATATATATATATATATATATATATATTCAAAATAAATAAACTTATTTGTACAAAACTAGGGACTAACCTGACCACCCTCTAAAAGACCAGATTCAAATCCCGCTAGGGGTGAATTAATGGGGAAATATTTTTTCAAACAAAATTTTGTCTTATTACACAATATTTTGTTTTTCAATTTTCCCTTATTTTTTTTATTTACGCGTCTACATTCTGATCGGAGTTTGGTCAGAATGTAGGAAATTATACCTACCCAAATGTGGTCAGAACAATTTAGTTTATTCTGACCCGAACGTGATCAGGAAAACATTACATGTTTGGCCTCTAAAATGGTCCGATACGTTTTCAAAATTTTTATAGTGACGTTATTATATTCTTACTTGAGATAATGTTATACCTACTCAAACGTGGTCAGAATAATTTAGCTTATTCTCACCCGAACGCCGCCAGGAAAACATTACATGTCCGCCTCTAAAATGGTCCGATCGTTTTGAAATTTTCGAGCGCCGTGGTCATATTCTCGACTAGAAATATGAAGCGAAAAACGTTATTTTTCGGCTGTAAAGCGGTGCAGATTGTTTTTCGAACGTCATAATAATGTCTCTTTATTCGACAAAAAATTGGTGCTGAAAACATAATGTTCTGCGCATAATACGTAGTGCGAATAATATCTGATTCCGACTCATTTAGGGTCGAATGATGTGTGTTAAATGTCAAAACGAAGCCACTCGCCCTTAGAATGTGTAAAACGTGTTTTGTGTGAAAATACGATCTCATTAATAGGGGTGTGTTTCCTTTGGCATGTGTAGATGTTAACGAGCCGAGCCGAGTATTGGTTGTTCGAATTCGAGCTCGTTCGTTTGTTAAACGAATAAAATATTATGTTCGAGCTCGGCTCGTTTAAAAGATGAAATGTTCGAGATCGTGTTCGAGCTCGGCTCGTTAAACATATTTTTTGTCGAGTGGAGCAGCACTCGAGTTCGATTCGTTAAAATATAAAACATAAAGTGTAAATATAAAAATAACAAGTTAGACATTAAAATTACACATATTACACAACTAAAATACCATAAAAATATATAAATATTATATAAATTCAATCTACAGCATCTATTAGATGAATGAATGAATTATTCTCTTTGAGTCAGGGTACTGTAAATTGATGTATTTATATAAACACGTTCGCGAATCAAACTCGTGTTCGTTTGTTAAACAAAAGAGCCTACAATCATGTTCGAGGTCGGCTCGTTAACCTAAACGAACAAACGATCACGAACACTAACGAGTCGAACATAAATTTATTCACGGACGGCTCTATTCGTTTAACATCACTAGTTATTTGGGAAAAAAAAACACCACCAATGTACTGTGATCTTTGTTTAGCTCAATAAAACACACCACATCCACATTGGTAAGCATCAACTCCAAAGCCACCAACCAAAATTCAAATCCCCTTCCCATATTGGACAGCGCGTCATCAGATCGCTTCACAGGCACCCAGATTCAATCTCCTTCCTCTTTTCTCTCTGCTTCTCCCTCTTGTAATTTGCTAATTTTTCGTAGAGGGAGAAGAAAAATATAGCTAGATAAGGGCCGGCAGCTACCATTTCAGTGGCACATATAGTCTAAAAAGTTGGCTTCAGATTCATAATATAATGGGGTTCGCTTCGTTTCTTGGAAGAGTGCTGTTTGCATCCATTTTCATCCTTTCGGCTTGGCAGATGTACGTTCTTTTGCGTTTGGTGTTCTTGTTTTGTGTCATTTTCCCTAGATCTGTTTCCTGCGTATGTATCTGTATAATGTGTGGATTTATATTTCATTACTTGTTAAAAGTCTGCATCTTTATAGTCAAGAACAGTTTTTTTGTGAATATTTAATATGTTTTAATGAAGATTTTGATTATGTATGAACGATCCCTTTTCAAGAAAGCTGTTTCCGAGCTATTGTTCTTTTGTGTTTACTACTTTACTTTGGGGATAGGGGTGGAGTGAGGTTGATTTGTGTGATGAAGATTTGGAGCTCCTTTTTCCTGCCTTTATTTAGCTAATAGCTACTAAACAAGGTATTATTAGCCAGAGTGTGAACTTGGAATTGAATATAGATGTTATTGCTGTACTACTATGCCATTAAGTCTTATGGATTAGACCTTGGAGCAAGAGATGTTTATTTTGGTATGTTCATACATACATGTATTCTTTCTTTTTGAGCAAACACATTTGTGTGTTCAACAATATCATCTTCTTCACTCCGCTACAATCTATTCTGCATCAAATATGGACTTTGTTAGTGAAAATCATGCCAATAGAAAATTCATGTGCTTGTGGATACTATTCTATTTGTGCAGCTGAAAGTCAGAAAGTGTGTTGTAAGCAATGATTTGTAAGCTTCTTGATGCAGCAAAGCTAGTTTAGCAAGTTTATGTCTGTATTGTGTGGTTTGAGTGTTTGTGTTTAATGTTCGAATGCCACGTCTAAGCTGATGTTGCCCAAACTAAATGCAGATACCAGTTTCACTTAATTTTAGCTAGTTTACATGTCTGAGATTTCGGGTTTGTAATTTCTTTGAGCTATGTAGTATCATGAATATCGGAGTCATGCCCATCTTAGTTGTATTACTTTATCGTACAATTATCTTTCTTGATTTGCTTTTAGTTCAATTAACAATCATGCTAGGTGATGTCTGCGTCCTAACTGATTTTCGGGGTATTAGATTTTGGTGTCCAGATAGATACCAATACATCAAAAGTCTGATTTATGCTGTAAAACTGGTGTTTTCATTCCATATACATAGGTTATATATTCAGTAAAAGTGGGAGCAGTAAGAACATCAATTAGACTTCTCGTAGTGGACGCTGCTAGTAATTGCCATTAAATCTCTTCCTACATAGTGTTATTATTAGTTGGGTTAGCTTGAAACCTGCATTTTTTTCCCAACTATGATGCTGCCAATTTATGGGGCTCTAATATTCAAAGCATCTTTATGGTATTCATAAACATACAATTTAACCATCTGTATCCTTGCAACAGTTTTTAGCATATCGTATTCCTCGGGAATTCGTTCTTTGCTCATCTCCATCGATATTCATCTACTAGAGCAATCAAACACTATTTCAATCTATATGATTTCTTGTACTTAATAACTTTCACGGGGAGAATTCGTGAAGTAATGATTTGTTTGGCTGCAAAAGGGCTCGTAAATGAGATAATGCTTGTGTCATATGGGCTATAATCTCAGGTTTAATGACTTTGGTGACGATGGAGGACCGGCTGCAAAGGAACTGGCTCCAAAACTGGCTCCTGTACAGAACTTCATCAGCGTCAAAGTTTGGAGAAGGTGGACCAAATATCGATGTAAGCATATCTAACTTAATTACATCATTATTATTAGCAATTACAATACATATTCTACGATTAACATGATCTAAACGATATATACTCTATTCAGGTGAGACATTTTGTTGCAGCTTCACTTGTTCTGAAAGGGTTAGGAGGCCTCCTGTTCGTGTTTGGCAGCAATATTGGCGCGTACTTACTGGTTAGTTTGGACACTTATTTTTGTCACTATAATGTGTTTCTTGTTATTTCGCAGTAGGTCTGTTAACAAATAGAGCTAGTTCGTGAACAAATTAGGATTCAGCTCGTGTTTGTTTGTTTTTTTTAAGCACACACGAGCTAGCTCGCAAACGTTCGAATATGTTTGTGAACGTGTGTGTTTGTATACAATTAAACGCCGATAAATGAATAACCTCCGTCGAATGAATATTTTTCTTCGGTCCCAACTTGGGCTCGAGCTTGAGCAATAGATTAACAAACATAGCTCAAACATGAAATTTTGTTTGTTTATTAAACAAACAAGCTCGAGCTCATTCATGTATTAAACAAACACAAATTCAAACATCTGATCCTTGATTCAGCTCGGCTCGTTTACACCTCTATTTTTCAGATATGGAATTTGCTGTCTACCACACCACTCTTGCATGACTTCTACCTCTACAAACCGAACGAGCCAGAATTCTTCAATCAACTCCAGGAGTTTCTGCAGGTCCTTATATCGTAATACATGCAGTTGTGTTTTTTAAACAAACACAGCGTAACATATGAAAAAAAAATTTTATAATTTTTTTTGGCAGTGTGTAGCACTTTTAGGTGCATTGTTGTATTTCCTCGGGATGAAGAACTCGATTGTACGGAGGAACCTGAAGAAGAAAGCTGCCAAAGCAAAGGCAGCTTAGAGAGGTTGCTATTGAAGGGGTGGGGACTGCTCGTTGCATCGGACAAGTGAGACAGTGTCCTTTTGTACGGAGGACAAAATTGTCTTTTTATACGAATGACACTGTGTTAACGGTCCGTTGCGTTGGACCATTCTTCTTACCATAGACTCAAAATCCTAAATTAGGGGAGTTAGAATTCAGGATTCAAGACTTAAAGCTGCATTTGTCACACATTTATGATGGAATTTTTTTTGTTTGCAGAATTTAAGGTTTTGATTATGTTAGTTTAAGTTTATTTGCAAGTTTATTTTATGGCTTTTGATGATGCATGACTTTAAAATATGTTGTTTCCGGTACATCTCAATTGACATGGATACAGCATGTAAAGGCTAATGCATGTTTATTAAGCATGAATGGAATGGAATAGAATAGAATGAAATCATTGAATAATAGTGGATTAAGGTTGAATCGCCTTTCGGCTTGCAGTTCAAGATTTTTTTAAATCTCTTGTGAGGTACGAAGTTGCTCGAAAGAGGGGTACCTATGAGACTTCTTGTGGATTAGCACGGTAGCACGAGTGCCAACTATCACCCGCTTATGATTCTTTTCTTTTCCCACATTCATGTTGATGCAGAGATCATAATAGTATCTTACATACCTTACTCTACCTAACAAAATCTTACCTAACCAATACCCCCTCCACCCCATCCACCACCCCACCCTACTGTACCTTACCATACCCCTCCACAATACCATCTCACACCTCGCCTCACCTTACATTACCACACCCCACCTCTTTACCCAGCCTGCCATGCCTTAATTTACCACCCCAACATACCTCTTCACTCTTCTACCTATCCTACCCACCACCACCACCTACCCACCTCCACCCCTGACCCCACCCAACCTTACCTTACTCTACTCACCACTCACATGTTTTTGTCGATTTTCATTCCATTCCATCAAATTTTGGAGTTAATGAAAATTGTCATTTTTCATTCCATTCTATTACCTTAAGGGTGTGTTTGGATTGTTGGAATGTAACGGAATAGAATGAAACTGATGGAATGGAATACGATGGAATAGAATGAAACCGATTACATTCCTATGTTTGGCATGCAATGGAATGAAATATGCAAGATTGTATTAGATGTGACAAGCAACACGGTGGGTGATGAGCGTGTATGATAACGAGTGTAGCAACCGGGGGTGGGTGGCGGAGGATGATGTGAGGTGTGCGATAGTAGTGGTTGTGGTGGTGGTGGTGGTGGTGGTGGTGCAGTGGTGGTGATGGTGGTGGTTGTGGTGTGCGATAGTGGTGGTTGAGGTGGTGGTGATTGTGGTGGTTGTGGTGTGTGGTGAATGTGGTGGTGGTGATGGTGGTGGTTGTGGAGTGCGATACCATTGGTTGTTATAACGGCGGCGGTGGTGGTGGTGGGTTGTGATGGTTGTGGGTTTGGTTATGATGGGGGATGGTGACGAGTTGGCTGAAGGTGGTGACAGGTTAGGCGGCGGTGGTGGAGGGTGGTGGTGCGGGGGAGGGTGGTGGTGGATTGCGGTGGGATGGGCAGGTGCCACGGGAGGTTGCAGGCGGGCGGGCGGTGGGCGGTGGTGGTTGATTTTTTATCTCTAGGTTATGTTTACATTTCATTCCATCAAACCATTCCATCCTTTCCATCCATTTTTTGATGGAATGAAAATGATAAAAAATCAATCCAATGGAATGAAAACCCAATATATTCTCTCACAACCAAACACGTCAAAATGATGGAATGGAATGAAAAAAGCATTCAATTCCATTCCATTCAAGCAATCCAAACGTACCATAAGATCATACGCAAACATTGAAATTAAATAAAAAGCATTCAATTTCATTACATTCCTGCGTAATAAACACATCATAACTGTTTATGTGTAGAAGTTTTTAGTGAATTGATAATAAATAAAAGATAAAATAAAGAATGACGCAATAAATGTTTCATTGGTATTGTAAATGAGTTTATATTATAAGACATTTAAAATTAAGACAAACAGACTTATACTTTAAGACGAAAAAGGTGTGAGGGTAAATTAGAATGCTCTGAAACATTCTCTCCGCTTGTTTTGCAGATTTGATGTAATAACATACATGGTTTTCTAATGGAAAAAAAAAAAAAAAAAAAATTCTTGCCGTTATATTCTTCTTTTTTTGGTTGGAAGAAGGTGAAATTTAAAAACAAATGGAAAATCCATGTCATATCTACCCGTATCGGATATTAACAATTTGTAATAACATTAACGAACCGTGCAAGACATATGTTAGAGATGTATCGGGTTGAAAATGTGTCTGACACTATACACGACATCTAGATTGAAAGATAAATTTTTGACATCGTTCCAGTTTTAACAGAAATCCCCCAAGAGACGAATGGTAGGTTTTTGATAACTTAGAACAAACGTAATGCCTTTTTGTTTTAAATCCTTTCATTACCACATCAACAAAATAGAAGTCTTTTAACAATAAATAATAGTGGGTAGTGGCTCTTAATTTTCTGTGCTTCATGGCTCAAGCTTCTCCAAAGCCCTTCGATCTGCAGAAGTCATGGTAGACATTCTTTCTGATTAAAAAATTACAAAATAATATTGCAGCCAATAAAATGAAGTCAAAAAAAGGCTGCTATGATACCTTTTTTGTAATTCCCAATTTTTTATTTTTATTTTTGTTTGCATTCCAACATTTTTTCAGAATAATCAACATTTTTTCAGAATAATAATTATTAATCTAATTCTTTCAAGAGCCACTACCCTTCATTTCTCTAAATCTCCCCTCGATAACTAGTATTCTGTGGGCTATAACCCGTTTTGCAATTTACCACTACTATTATATTCATATTGTAAGGTACTAGGTTCCTTGAGAGTTGAGACATGGAAGTTTGCACATGGAATCAAAGACATTTTGTACTAAATATATTTGCATGGATGATTGACTTTATAATTATAAATATACATGGATTTATTTTAAATTTCATTTACAAATCATATACATGGATGTTTCATATCTAATAACTACTATTAGCCCATCCTTACCAGATTTGTTTGACATTTGATTTGACAATCAAAAAGACCAAATCAAACCGATGTTCGATATCTAAAAAATCAAATATACTATTCCTTTCGTCTCATTTTAATAGTTTTATTTGATTTTTCACACGATTAAGAAAAGTGTAATTAAAGCTTTGAATCTCATTAAATAATTCAATATTTTTTTCTTTTACATTTATGTCCTTCAAGTAATACTTTGTCATAAATTTAAACATATTGAATCATTTGATGAGATTCAAAACATTAATTACACTTATTTTAATCGTGTGAAAATTCAAACAATTTATTAAAATAGAACGAAAGAGTATGTTTAAATGACACATCTGACGATACATTGCGATGTTTTATTGTGTTTATTGTATAACTTGTTATATCATTTTGTTGTTTTACTGTATTTATTGTGTAACTTGGTATGTCATTTCATTGTGATAGTACGTAGCAAGATTGTTCTACAATAAGGGATGCACATGATTAATGTCTTTGAGTGACATTTTTTAAAAGACCACAATATCAAGTTTTGATTTAGGGGAATATCATTTGGAAAGAGATATCTGAACTCTTTTTTTTTTTTTTTTTTTTTTTTTTTTTTTTTTTTTTTTAAATTCTCTAAAACAACTCGGCTCGGTATGACTTGAGATCGAACTATACTTGACTTGAAAACCGACAAAATATTAAATTAAACAATCTTACGAGCATGCTCGAGTTATGTGAACATTTTATATAAATTGAATTATATACTTATGTTATTACTTAAAATATTGAATTACGTACGATATAATAGATGTTATGATTAATAAATAAATATTCTTTTAGCATATTAAATTAAGATGAAATTAAGATTGTTTACATTTGTCGATACTTTTTTCCGAGTAAATACACATCTTACATTTAACTCGAAACAAACTCGAATTTAACACACATTTTGTTCGAGTTTAAAGGTGTTTATGATTCAGATCGAATATATCAGCCATGTCTTTGTGCTCAAATTCAAGTTCACAATATATATAAAATGTTCGACACGATTCGACTCGAATCATTTACACATATGTCCGTAAGGAGGGGCAAATCATTCATTATTTTGAAGTAGGAAATTTTTTTTCCCTAATAAGTGGCGAAGACTCGTTTTCTTTGATATATGCTACCTAATTTAATCCACATCTATAGTATGTTATGAAATTCTAGTCCCAAAAGGACGGATATGTGTGAATGTTATTTGGTTGATAGAATACGTCGTAAATAAAGGGTCATTGAAATACACGTATAAATACACAGATATATTTTGTTTTCTGTACAAAATCATTGGATAAATATATTACGAAGGGAAAAAATGTTCCAAACGATGGATTTAAATCGGAAAATGTTGTCACCAATTCCCACATTTCTATGTAGTCATCGTGAGGATTCTATCAGATAATTAAAAATGCCGCCTCGTGCCTTTCACGGTGTAGAATACTTACATTTGACATTAGGCTACCGATACCACTTGTAGTGTCTTATAATTTGGGTTTTGAGGCAATGATGTTCGATAATAGATTCAGTAACTATCTAAACTCATCGTCACTAATAGTATTTAAGAAATACTAATTGATTTACAAAGTAGAACCAAATAGAAAGAAAATAATAATAATAAGGGACAGAACCAAGTAATGTGACCTGGGATCATCGGCATGCACGTGGCTACTAAAGTGGTATTGGAAACATTGGGGTCAAGATGAAATTGACATTATTAAAATGTGAAACAACTTTGAGATATTTCATTTTAGGGTAATATATGCATTAGCAAATTATTTATCAAACAAAACATTTCAGATATCGGTTTTAATCACAAATCCGTGTAGTAAAAAGAATAATGTATTTTAATTCAATTATACATATGTTACACAACTATTTTTAATTTGAACGTGTCGATCATAACAACATTTGAGATTAACTCATTTAATATTCGAACAATAGTTGGGTCAAGCCTATTCTACGAACCGTAACAAAGTGAGCTATTTGAGCAAACAAAAAAACCGGTCTGAACTCAAAATGCTTACGACCTGTTTGATCGATTTACACATAACTAGAACCATGTTTAAACAGTTTATTCATCTGTTGTAGTTCAAGTGTTGGAACGAAGAGCTCAAGGTGTCATTTTTCTTTAATAAAAAAATTATGAAACGAGCTAGAGGTCAAATCATAGGTACCGTGTAAAAGATGGATTCTACTGACGCTTGAAAGACCGACTCAAATTAATCGAACTATTTGGTTCGAGACATCAAAGGCTTACTTTAAAAAAGACCCACGACTTTGAAACAACTTTGTCTCAATTTTCACATTTGTAAAGGATTTAAAAGAGGAAAATATTTTCTACATTTGAATATAAATTTTCCAGAAGAACTGGGAAAATCTCATTCATTATTATTTTTAGGTAGAAAAAAATGGTTGTTAGGTGGGAACATTCTTTTTTCTTCGGTGTATGTAACCCAACTTGTATTTAAATAAATATGTATACATAATGTCTATGGTCCCTATTTGAGTTTTAATTATAGATACTGATAAAAGTTTTTTTAATTTATAAAAAGATACTGATAAAGTCAAAGTGTTATTTTTTCTGTGTTTGCATTAAGCTAGAGGAATAGATTATAAGAAGTTAAACGTTTTTCATAAGGATATTTTAGTTTAATTTTTTAAAAAGAGAAAACGATATTTATTAACCGTAATCCATCGGCTTGACAAGGTAGAAGTACATGTACATCATCCAGGGGCAAGTACATGTACATAAAAAAAAACAAGTGTCAACAAACATCAACTTTTCCTTTCTTATATGTAATAGAAAGAAAGAAAGAAAAGATATGTAAATTTTAAATGTTTTACTTTTACATATCTTTAAAACATTTAAAATTTACATATCTTTTCTTTCTTTCTTTCTATTACATATAAGAAAGGAAAAGTTGATGTTTGTTGACACTTGTTTTTTTTTATTAGTTCTCTTTTTTATTGTTTATCTACTAGGTTTCAAGTCCGGTTTTTTTTTATTTATTTTTATTATCGCTCACGCGTGCAGCCAAATTTTTTAACTTTTTTTTTGAAGAAGGGTTTGAGTTAAATTGTTCAATTTTAGAGACTTTCAATCAGTATCACCTTTTAATGTGTGAATATATGTAGCAAATGTATGACTATTTTCAAAATATAAGGTCACGACTTATTGCCAAACACGCGATCTTTGTATCACGCCAAAACAATTTTGTTGACGTTCACTGAAATATTATAAATTTTTAAAATAAATTCATTTCATAAAAAAGCATATCGTTTGTCTGTGACGATTTATACGACTATTTTCAATATATAAGTCAACGATACGTATTCTTTCACGATCTTTATTTCACGCTTAAAATATATTTGGTTTGACGATTATATGAAATATTAAAATTATTGAAATGAATTTTTTTTTGTAAAAAACATTTCTTTTTTTTTTTTTTTTTTTTTTTTTTTTTCTTTCCTATCTAAATAAGAAAGGAAAGGGTATGCTGTGTGGACTCTCCTTTTTTTCCTCCCACTCACCTGTGTATAAATCACCAAAAATCATCTCTTCTACTCTCATTTGTTGCTTTTTGTGTTTCACCCTTTTTGTTATTTTGGATCGCCCTGGTTTGTAAGGGCAGACGTTGTAGAATTAATTTTTTTTTTTTTCATAAAATGAAAATTATTAGGAAGAAATCGGATGAAATGAAATAAAAATCGATAAAAACCGGGACGTGACAATTGTCTCAGCATCTCTCGTACATATCTCTCGTACATATATATGTGGTATAAGTTGTCCATCTATATGTGTTTTACAAGCTTTGATTCATCACTTATTCCCGGTAGAATATTCCTGTAATCAACCTCCGAGTCCCATAAATGGACATGTTATCATTAACCTCATCTTCAACATTTTGTATATTAATATTTTTAATACAACTGTAGTAGGAATATTATACAAAATGACATAAATTACAATAACTTATTTCTAGCATCCACGCACAATAAAAATGTATTATATGAAAGAGACTAAAAACAAAAGACTTTATCGTATGTCACTTAATACAAATTTCTTACTACGGTTTTACCGTAAAATATCTCTCTTATGTACTTCTCCCAATCGACTATGGTTGATTTTTTTTTATTTTTTTATTTTTTGTTGACGAAAGACTATGGTTGAATTATGTGAATAAAATCCATTTTTCATTTTCTTTTGTCTTCTAGTGTTGACCTTCACACAATTGAATTATTCACCCTACCTAACAAAAAATAAAAAATAGTCCCCAAATTAAGCTTAATGGATATAAATGTCATTGTATAGTTTTATTATATATCCACACTCACCCTTCCCTTATAAATAGATACACTCCAATTTCTTTTGAACTCAACAATCATCAAGTCTCACATTCTCTTTCTCTTTGGGCATTGTCTGCACATTTTCTTAATAAAATCACCCTCAAAATGAGTTTCATTTCTGCACCATTCACTATCTCCCCTTCATATCATCATTTGAAATTACTCAAAAGTCCTTCACCTTCACCACCACCACCACCTATGTTGAAAATGATAAGGTGCTATAAACAAGGAGGGCAATGGGTAAGCACACCTCAAAAAGATGAACAAACAGAAAGAAGAGCCTTTGATGAATCAATGATAGGTGTCAAAGGATTATCCGAATCGGGCTTGAAAAAAATCCCATCTTTCTTCATTCATGATACCATTAAGAAAGAGATCAAACCAGAAATCTCGGATCCGAGATTTCAGGTTCCGGTTATTGATCTCGGCGTGGACGGAGCCAGTCAGGATCCGGGACTCCACGCCGAGATCATAACCAAGCTTACGAAAGCTTGCGAAACATGGGGTTTTTTTCAGGTGGTGAATCATGGTGTACCAAATGATGTATTGGAGAAAGTGAATGAAGCAATTATTGCATTTCATGAGCAAGACTTGGAAGAGAAGAAGAAGTACTACGGTAGAGATAGCTCAAGGAGGGTTATATATAACAGTAATAATTTTCTGTATAATACTGCAGCTGCTACTTGGAAGGATACACTTGTTTGTAAAATGGTACCGGTTCAACCTGGTTGTGAAGAATTGCCTGAAATATGCAGGTACAAAGCTTAATCTTACTATATTCCGTTTTGTAACCAAGAAAAAAAAAAAAAAAAAAAACTATATTCCTTAATTTAGCCCATTAGTAATTCAATTTCACTTTATCATAATGATGACGTGCAATGCAAGTTAAAAGCACTTTAGTTTAAGGAATTTCAATTTGGCTACCTTTGTTTACATTATCTTTATTTGTTCCATCTCTTTACACAATTTCATACATATCCATTCGATCATAATTATCACCCTTTTACTTATCATTATTAATATAATAAATACACAAGCATTGCGGGGCTAAATTTTAGTTAAAACATTAAACCTACATGATATAATAAATCATACGTGTGATGCCTTAATTAATTTATTAAATCATAATAAAGTATGGAACTTATACTGTGACAAAAATATAATATAATAGGATATAAGGTGCACAAAATACTATAAAAATTAGTAAACTCATTCATACAAAATTGATTTGAGAATTAAAAAAGAAAAGTGAAGTGGTGAGTAAACAGAATGTGCTGTCCAGGATATGTTTTCACTTTCAGAACAGTTGTATTCTTTTGTTTGTCGGTGTGTTTCTTATTGTGTGGTCATCTGGTCATATTATCATTCTTTAGAAAAATAATACGTCCGTCCCGTAAAGTTCTCTCTTTTTTTTATAAAAACAAATTGTCTAATAAAAATATTCATTTAAAAAATTAATACATTATTTAATACATCTTTTCAGACACACTCATATCATACCATTTAATCTTTGTATACTTTTTTTCTATTTCAAATCAAGTATTTATTATTATATAGAAATATATATGTCAATTAGTGTATAAAATACAATATATTAATTATTTTTTTAATCTATATACACAATAAAAATATATATTTTTTATGAGACGGAAGTAGTACACATGCATATGCTACAAATATTATGTGTCATTATTATAAATGAGTTTCATAAGTCAACATCAGCTTTCATCATGTCCTCCATATTCACCATGGACTCAACTCTGTTGCCCATGTGGATATTCAACTTGCTTATTAACTCACAACCAACCAATCCACCACCCCCCCCCCCCTCCCCCCATTCCTCAAATGATTGATTGGTTGGGTGTAGGGTGCATTTGAGTTGAGTCGATATTTTTAGGGCTCGAGCTCTACATGGATATAAAAATTTGAGCTTAAAATTTTGTTTGAGCTCCATCGAGTCATTAAAAACAAGATCGAACTCAGGTTGTTAAGTACTTTGATATAACTTTATTCATTTTATAAGCTCGAATAGTCTTTTAGATTTCATTTATAATTTTCATAAAGTATGCAATGATGAAACTCGACTCGTGTAATACTTGAGTCAAAAAAATAACTATAATAACTATTTAACATAGCTAGAATAACTCGCGAGCTATTCGATTAGAATACTTTAAAGCTTGCATTTGGCTTGGTGAATTATTCGAGCAGCTCGACTCGAGCTAAAAAAACGAATCAAGTCAACTTTCTTTACGAGTCGTATACAAGTAGCATGATTCACTTACTTCCCTAGTTCATAGATTACATTTAGGGTAATGCTACCGTCACAACAACTCTGACACAACATGTTTGTATAACATTTATTATGATGATTTACATAATAATCAATATGTTCTACGTCATGATTAATGGTGTAAAAACATATTCTGCCATTCGTTGAATCTGAATGATTATGACAGCAATATTCCGGAGACACATTAAAAGTATAAGTATAATTTGGTGTCTTTAATTTGTTTGTTCTCCATCTTTTTTTGCAGGGATATAATGACTATTTACAGTGAACACATAATGAGAGTCGGATTAACTCTATATGAATTGCTCTCCGAGTCTTTGGGACTGGACAAAAACTATTTACGTAGCATAGGAGGTGCCGACGGACTCTATTTTAAGGCGCATTACTCGCCTGCATGCCCTGAACCGGACTTGACTTTAGGCTCTGTCACACATACCGACTTTGGCTTCCTCACCATTGGCTTGCAAAATGAAGTTGGTGGTTTGCAAGTGCTTTACGAGGATGAGTATGTTGAACCACCCTACATTCCTGGGTCACTTTTTGTTAATTTGGGTGATATGGTTCAGGTAAGTTCTACAAAATCCGCATCATTTCAATTCACAGGAGAGAATCCATCCACGGTTTTACATTATAAAGTCTTAGTACAAAATAATATGTCTAAATGACGTCACATTGTTGTTCTCTTTATTGCAGTTGGTGACTAATGGTAGATACAGAAGTGTACATCACAGGGCGGTGGCGAAAGGTGTTGGTCCTAGAGTTAATACAGCCGGTTTTCTCAGGCCGAGCCACGGCAAGGGCTTCTCGGTCCAGAAATACGAGCCGATTAAGGAGCTGTTATCTGAAAAAAGTCCACCTATCTACCAGCCGGTCACTTTGGATGAATATATAGAATACTACACGATGAAAGGTTTCGACGGATATACTTCATTACCACATTTCGAGATTAAAAAGTGAGGCTAGTGTTAAATAGAGTAACACTAGTGTCACAATTACTCAAAACACAAGACAATGAAACATTTCATGACGTGTCGTTAATTTAAGAAAAAAAATCAGTGACACATTGAGATGTGATATTTATCGTATCGAAATGATTGTGACAATAATGTATTGTTTTTTTTTTTTTTTTGAAGGCAGCAATAATTTTGATCAAAATGCCAATTATATATACATGTTTGCTACACTTTTTGTCCCCCATCCCCACCGGCCACCACCCCCTCCCATCCCCTTTCCCCTTTTTTTTCCTTGTAATTTCATGTCCTTAGCTTTTCTTTTCATACAGAGTCAACCGGAGTTGTAATAATTTCCACTGGAAAATAATGAAATGTTTTTGCATTACTTTTTTATGAAGTGTGTGTGTATATATATGGGGAAATAATGGAGGGTTGAGGGAATGGCAGTGGCAGATCGAGTGTTTTTTCAGATGATATTCTGGATCGTAAAAACTTAATTTTTATTCAAAATTTGTTTCCATAAAGCATCTGAGAGTCTAAAACTATATTTTTTTAACCAATAAAAATACACTTTTAAACAATAATGCAACATGCCAAGTATCATTATCATGCATGTGTGTATTAAAATTGGATTTGGGAAACATTGAAGATAGTACATTTTTGCATGGGGTCAAAGATATAAAAAAGGGAAACTGTGTGTTTGTTAACTGAGAATGGAATGAAATAAAATGATTTTTCATTTCATTTAAATATTTGTGTATGATTATGAAATATTGTAATTTTATTCTAATGGAATGAAAAAAAATTCTATCTTCATTCCTTTCAAAAATGGATGGAATGCGATGAAATAAAATGAAAATTGACAAAACACAAGGGTGATGAGTAAGAGTGGGTGGTGGTAAGGTAGGGTACGTAGGATGGTATGGGGTAGGGTAGGGTAGGTGATGGTGAAGTAGAGTAGGTGGATGGGGTAAGGTAGGTAGCTAGGATGCGTAAGGTAGGATAGGGTGGGGTGGTGGGTAGGGTAGGCATGGGTATGTAGGTGTCGGGTGGTGGTAAGGTAGGGTAGAAGCAGGGTGGTGGATATGGAAGGGTGGCCGATGGGTAGGGTAGGTGGGGTAGTGGGTAAGGTAGGTTAGGGTAGGGAGGGGTGGTAGCAGGGGCGGATCCACACTATATCTATAGAAGTCCATGGACCAGTTAAAAATAAGAATACTACATATTTTACCTATAGAAAAATATTTGGACCCTCGTGAAAAAAATTATTTACTTAGAAAAAAATTTACTGGGACCTCGCTGAACATTCTTTCGATCCGCCACCTGGGTGGTAGGGTAGGGTGGGGATGGGTAAGGTAAGTTAGGGGTAGGGTGGGTGGTAGGTGGGGTGATGGGTAAGGTTATGGTAGAGTAAGGTAGGGTGTGGTGGGTATAACATGGTAAGGTAGAGGTAGGGTGAGGTGGTGGGTAGAGTAGGGTAAGGTAGTGTAGAGTAGGGTGGTGAGTATTCTCACCAAAAAGAAAAGGGTGAGTTGGAATCCCATTCTAGCTAAGGATTCTTGTGGTTCCGGAGGATCCAAATCTGAGAGAACCAGAATGAGAACTTTTCGCCCGACTCTTTGGTCGGTCTTAATAACGCTTTTTAAGAATGAGTGATTGCCCTTCTCCGACCCTTACTGCCCAACCTGAGAGCGGACAGCTAATGCGTTCAACTTATTGAACATGGTTCTAGGGTAGGGTAAAGTAGGGTATTGGTATGGTAGAGTAGAGTGAGCTGGTGGGTGGTGGGTAGGGCAGGGTAAAGTGGGGTTGTGGGTAAGGTATGGTGGGGTGAGGTGGTGGGTAAGGTAGGGTAGGGGTGGGTGATGGTGGAATATAGTAGGTTGATGGGCTTGGGGTGTAGGGTAGGGTTTCCCATCCACCCTACCTAGCCCCAACCACCCTTCCTAACCCCACCCCACCCCACCTAACTCATCCCCTTCCACCATATCCTACATCATGAACCATACCATACACTATCCACCCTACCTTAATCAATTATCATGCCCTACTTATTACTAAGCATGCCAAACGCAGATAATGGAATAAATTTATTCTATTCCATTCCATTCCTCACACACAAACAAATGTGACCATAAAAGAATAAAATTTGTGTGGTATGCTTCAGTAAATAATGTATTGAAATCTATGCTACGGTAGGATTTCTATAGCTTCACAGAGCACGCCACGTAAGTTAAGTGGGTTTTGGTAGTTATAAAATAAACCGCCGCTAATTAATAATAATAATAAAAAATACCCGTGTAAAACCCATCTAAATCCTACGTATATGTGACTCATTTTTAACAACCCGGTTTTCGATATCCGTGTAAATGAGCTAATCAACTCGAAACTTACTCAAATTCCACGTAAACACTGCGTATTTTCAGGATTCACTCCAAAAAAAAAACATTGTTTTACCTGAAAATTTTAAAAAACAACTCATTAATTAATTTTATTAAATTATGTGTAAATTCCAAAAGACCCTATACATATCACGGGACGGAGAGAGTATATATATACATAACTTCAATTGAAATGCTTTTTGTATATGATCCCTTGTAATACTTCTACTAATGTAAACATAGTTTTTTTTAACTCGTAATACTTCGATTGAAATGCTATTTGTATATGATCCCTCAATAACCGATTCACATGAAGTCATCGGCAGTAAAATTCCATGGCGTGAGAAAACCGGGTGTTAAAAATGAGTCATGTATACGTAGGATTTAGGGGTTTTACGTGGGTACTTTTTTTTTTTAAATCAAGGACGGTTTATTTTACGGCTACCGAAAACCCACGAATTTACGTGGCCTGCGTGTTACACAAAAGCTACCGAAATCCTACTGAAGCATAGATTTCAATACATTATTTACGAGAAATATCAAACAAATTTTATATTCTTAAAGCATATTTTCTCAAGTTTCCCATGTAAAAAGGGATAAGAGGTGGTAGGTAGCATAGCATAATAATGCGGGAAATACTTGCATGCACAATCCAAATAATGCAGTTGAAACAAGGGAAAATTGAAAATAGATGCTTAAAAGAAGTTTATTATTTGTGAGGTATGTGTTAAAATAATAATATTTGAAAAATATACTTAACAATTATTTCGTCGCTGATTCGCTACGGATTTGAGCGAAATACCTACGAAAACGCTACCAAATACTTTATATACATAATTTTTCAAATATTATATTTAAAAATATACAACACAAATAAACTTTTTTTCAAGCATATTTTTTCAAAGTTTCCATGAAACAATATATGGATATTGTAAAATAAGGCTAAGTCAATATACAACCTATTTCCCAAGTCAACACTAAAACTAACACTAGCACAGTAGCACATTGATTTGGAATCTTGACAACTGAGGTCATCTAGTTGCTTGCAGACTTGCAGTACTTGATAACATCATTATCAACTACCATCGAATCTAAAAATGATATCATTACGATAATACTAAATATAGGAAAATTCTATCATGTGACTTTACGCGATAAGATTTTTGACCACATAATTTTCACACACGTGCAGATCGCAGTGTTCCATCTCGTGAAATCACATGGTGGTCAGATCCTCGCCATGGCGTGCGAGCTCCTACTGGTGAGTCCTCTGATGAAACGACTTTCCTAAATATATCCAATAAAAATATTCTTCATAAAATAGGGAAAAAAAAAAAGATTTTCTCAAGGACGGCCACATCCATTGCAGTGACGAATTACTTCAGGACATTATAAGTTCTGACATTGTTCCTTCCGTTGGAAGAAATGAATGATTACAAAGAATCGATCATTCTTTTAGTTGTTGAATCTCTCTTTGGGTGTGATATTCTGAATCCTCATTACTAATGAAATTCAAATGAACATTGGATTGATCGAAGATGCTTTCGGTTTGGCTAGAATCCGTTAATTGAACGAAACTAGATCTTGCGTATGAAGAAAATCGAGAATACGCAATACTAAGACACAAAACTAGATGTTTTTATTGAATTGATGATTGATGATACAATACTTCCCATTATATAGGAGAGAAAAGTGATAACAACCTAATTCAAAATAAATAATCCTAATAATAATATATTCATAAAAAATATAAAAAAATATAATTTTTCTAACTAAATCTATCATATCTTTCCTTTGAATATCATCATCTATCTTTTATTTGAACCACTTTATCTTTTATTTTATTACCTCTCCTCAAAAGTTGCCGGGGTGGAGGCAATGTTTGTTTGTCAAACAGAATATGATATCGACCTTTTTCGACACCCACTTCGCTTAATTTCCTGCCCTTTCTTTTAGCATCTTATTTCTTGGCTTTTAGCTTAATGGCTTTTCTTTTTTGTCGAAAATTCTTTTCAATTTTCTCTGATGACTGCAAACTTGCTTTACTATTTACATCATCTGACAGGGGGATCTTTCTTCATTGTAGTACCGTATCTCTCTTTGTTGTAGCACCGTCTTCATTGATGTTGTCATAGATCTTCAAAAAAAATTTCCTTTTATTTAATTGCACCTGCATATTGGAAACGTGAACACTCAAACTAAGTAATAGATATTTATTTGAGAATATATATATATATATATTTTTTTTTGATAAAGCAAATACTTTCTAGGCAATTGGAAAAAAAAAACAAAGAAGGATTCTGATGAATGCTGATTCTTTTCCTTTCTTTCTCGGACAAATATTTTTTTTTATATTTTTAATGGCGGAAAAGGACCGGGCGAGGGTCTGCCGTTATGACACCGAACCCTCGCCTCTGCTCTGATACCATGAAGAAAATCAGAATACGCAATACGGAAGACACAAACTAGATGTTTTATTGAATTGATGATTGATGATACAATACTTCTCCATTATATAGGAGAGAAAAGTGATAACAACCTAATTCAAAATAAATAATCCTAATAATAATATATTCATAAAAAGTAAAAATAAAAATAAATATAATTTTTCCAACTAAATCTATCATATCTTTCCTTTGAATATCATCATCTATCTTTTATTTGAACCACTTTATCTTTTATTTTATTATGCATGTCCAAGGACGGAGTTACATATTAAGTTTCGGGGCTAAGCCTATGAATGAAATTTATATATATTTCTTCTAAAAAAACTGTATTTATCACCGGATGTATTTATTTGCATATACTCGTTGTACTCGTACACCCTCTATCTGTACGCCACACAAGAACGACTTTACGAAACTTGTTTTTGGAACCAAAAATAGACTTTTCGCAGGTTCTTGGGTAAGAACTGAATTTCAAAATATATGTTCTCATAATATACATACGGAAAGTCGGATCTACTGTGATTAGGGCTGAGCAAAATACCCAGTAAACCGATCCAAACCGTAAACTGATCCAAACCAATCCGAATCAACCAAACCAAATGAATTGGTTTGGTAATTGCATTGGGTTGGTTTCGGATATTTTTAATTATACCCAATCCAAACCAATTTTTTTATACATTAATTATATATATTAAACCCATTATTCAACAAGCCCAATATAACCCAATTTTTCAATATAACCATTATATAACAATCTTAGACTCTCGGCCCACTTAGTCCAACAGTAATGTTTAGTTCAGATTTTTTCTCTTTTGATGTAAATATATAAATCAGTAGATGCATGTATGTAAGTATGAAACTATGGAGGATATATTGTAGCTGAATCATATTCTAATGTTGTTACTTGTTAGTTTTTTTTATTATTTTTTTATTATTTATTATTTATTATTATTTTGGTTTGTAATTTATTTTGTTTGGATGTAGCTATTTAGAGTTTATATAAAAAACTTGGTTATGTCATTTTTCTTTATAAAAATAAGGCTTGTTAAACCAAACCGAAACCAATTCGAACCAAACGATTGTGGTTGACATCGATTTGGTTTGGTTTGGTTTGGGGAACGAATTATGGTGCCCAAACCGATCCGAGTCTTTTAAAACCCATCCAAACCAACCCAAGCTCAATTCTAACTGTGATGTACATATAGGGTGTGTTTGGTAGGGAGAAATGAGATGAGAAAAGAAAAGATTATACTTCTTTTCTCAATTTAGACGCGTTTGGTTGCTTGGGAAAAAAAAAATGTCTTTTCTCAACTCATCATTTTTTCTCCAAAAGTGATTTTTTTTCCCTGTTTTCGATTCTCAGCCTACAGTAAAGAAAAGTTCATGGAGTATAGAAAAGTTCGTTTTTCCCACCACTTATCTTTCCTCGTATGAGGAGCATGATTTGTATAATCGTATCATTTTTTTTTTCATGAGCGGGGGGGCTAAGCGCAGTTCTTTGAATCAAACAAAGGTTGAATGAAATTGATTCTTTTATATATATATAAATCTCCATCCGATGGTTACTCGTCTTCGCTCTCTATCCTATCTTAACCCTTACCTTTATCCAAAGTAACTTTCGGCTACGTCTTACTGCTTTGAATCTCTTTCTTACCCAGTCCCCAGTCGCCAGTCGCTTCCTTCCCATTGGTCTTCATCTTGTTACGAATGAACAAGATTAAAGGCTTCAATCAAACGGAATGAAAGCAGGAGATTTTTTAGCTATAGTAGCTGCAAATCTCGTGACGGTGATCAAACAGCATTAGCTACGTCTCGTCTCTTGACGAGTCCTGACCCCTTATAAAAAATAAAAATATAAAATAAAATAAACAAATCGAAAGGTTACGATTCACTCCGGTGCTGCTTGCTGGTAGGGGAGTATCTCAACTATGAAGTGAAGCTCTTTTTTGGCTCGCGTAAAGTATTACACTCGTTCTTTCACTCGCTGGAGCGATAGACTCTCCGACTTACTACTACCAGCGAGTGAAGAAGTATCTTGCTTCAGTGAAGAAGTATCTTTCTTCCGACGCACCTCTGGTGTACCAGTTATCGTGCCCACGGTAAACGCTGGGTAGCCAAGTGCGGAGCGGATAATCTCTTGAAAGCATCTAAGTAGTAAGCCCACCCCAAGATGAGTGCTCTCCTATTCCGACTTCCCAGAGCCTCCGTAGCACAGCCGAGACAATGACGGGTTCTCCTGCCCTCGCGGATGGAGCGACGTGGTTTTGAGAATTCAAGAGAAGGTCACGGCGAGACGAGTAATAGGGAGATCCGCGAGAACTCTTACCCATATTTTATAAATATAAATATTTGATAGGATTCGATTCATTAACAAATAGGATGGATTATAAAGAAAAATAGAATCACTACATTGATCTTTTTTTTTAAGAAGAAGAAACGTCAAATTCTACACCGGGTGTCCGCGCTCCCGAACTACTGGGAGACTGCGGGGCAGCTGAGACTTCTACGCGACCAGTTCTTTCATAAATCTCATCCCCAAAGATCTCGGTCAGAGCGGGCATATGCCAAACGTGAATACCTCCTGAAGCAACGGGTATAACACCTGGTAGAGAGACCCACCTCGCCTCGCTCTTGTGACATGCTATCTTTCCCCTCTCTATTCCTAAGTCAAGGGTGAGTCCCATGCTTTTGTGGATCGCGGAAGCAAAACAAAAAAGAAATTTTTTAGCACTTACTTTCTATACTAATTAAAATTGCGTTGCTGTGGCAGAAGGAGGATAGCTATACTGATTCGGTATACGAGGCTGTAAAAAGAGAGAAAGGGGCGGCTATCGATTGAATATGTCCAATCATTTGAGAAGATCCATAGCTTGAACATCAATCGGATTGTGTGTTTTTTTCTTAGTGAACGATTGGATAGACGTCGCGGTTGTTATTTTTACTCTCAAATAAGTAAAAAATATCATTAAGCCCAGGAGTTAACCATCGATTCCTTTGGTTCACCCTGAATACACACCGCTTGATTGATGAGCCTAGATCGAACCGCCGAATGGGAAAAATTGGGTGCTATCATATAGCTTTGTATTGGCTAAGTTCACGAGTTGGAGATAAGCGGACTCGAACCGCTGACATCCGCCGCAGGGTAAACCACCGCCTCTCAGGTCCCCCGACTGATTTTACCATTGAGGCCAATGATAGACAATAACTCCCCCCCGAACACAGCTTACAACTTAATCTATGTGAAGCAGCCTAGCATCACGAATTTAATCAAATGCTCGTTGTTCAATATCTCGGCTGCTCAAGAAGTTGGACTACTTGCTCCTCCGACCCGGAATGGATTCTAGGGGAAGGGCATAGCCTCACCTTGCAGTAGGAAGGTGTTCGTTGTTGGGACGGATTAAAACTGAGAGGAAGAGGAAATAAAGACTCCGATCTTCCGGGTGGCTAGGGCTTTCGAATCAAAGCATGGGCATCTGCTATTAAGAGGAGCGATAGATCGTCGATTGAATATCCTTTCCTGTGCTTGTCTTGTATTGAGGTATACCAAGAAATAAGTCAAAGTAGGTAACCGAAGGGGCTGTTTTTTATTAGTTCATTTTATTCAATATAATGGTAGGGAGTAGGCGGTTCGTATCTTTCTATGACCCCAGTAGGAGGATAGGCAGAGCAAGAGCTCTTGAAGTCTACCCTTCTTCATTCATCCATTTAGGCCCGACTAGGAACACGTGGATCCATGGAACCACTTTTCTTACTAGTAGGAGCTAATCAAGTCCAATCTCGAGATAGAGCTTAGTCTCTCCATAGTAGTATACTACTTAGGTTATGACTTGATCCAATAGAGTCGTAACACCTTTCTATCTAAAAGAAATGGTGCTCGATGAAAGGATCCACACTATCTTTGTGGGGTGGGGGAGAGCCGCTCCTTTAACGACTCTGTTTTAACACTCCGCATGGATCCAGTGAAGAATGTCCGGTGAGGGGATTGGGGGCGGGGAATGTTATAACGAGCTAGCGAATCTAAAGTGGGCCAGGTGATTATTTTTTCGTAAATCCGTGCTTGCTTTCTATCTTTTTTTTGTAGTACGCCCACATGCATGAACTCCTCGAGACAAAGCTCGGCGAGCAAGATCCCTGAAGGGAAAGCAATGAGGATTTTAATGCTCAACATCACCACTCGACTTACAGAGAGAGAGCAAAGGGTCCCAAGGTTCTCTTTGGTACCCGTTGTTTGCATTTCCCTGCGGTTGCTTATGGCCCCTCCCCTTCGGACGGAATATCTCTTTTGGAACAGAGCTTTAAGCCTTTAGCACATCAATAGCCATAGCAACAAATCATCCTTCCATACCGATTGGAATAGCCAAAAATGCACCTTTTCCCGCTATCACTTTCTTTCCGATACATGCTCCGAGAGGTTAGCCCCGGCTATCAAGATGGTCACACCAAAGTACTATGCCAAAAGGAAATATTAAAGATCTCGGGATTGCTTCAATGGCGAAGCGTAAGAGTTAATTCAACGATTGCTTTTTGACATGGTAATTCCCTCTTACAAGGAGGGATGGGTAGGCTCAACTCGATATGGCTAGAAAACCCCAACTACGGATCCCATACTACCCCCCATAAATTGAAAATCCATAACCCCAAGAGAGAGGATACTATAATGCTCTAAAGAGGTTATGAAATAGACTCGACCTACGGACTCCAGTCACTCGACAGGTTTTATGATACTTCTGAACTATGATACATATAACTAAAGTATCATGAACTATGATACATATTATTATAGATACTCTATATAGCTACTATAATACATATTATTATAGATACTCTACTATGTAGGTACTTTCTACGGACACCAAAGTACTATGTAGACCGACGGTACTGGCTTTACTTTCTACTAGCACCATGACAAATCTTCTTTACTCGGTTTTATTTAGTTTTATCTTTTTTCCCACCGCCAGAACATTTAGCGAATCCGAAGGGAAAGATTCCTAGACTATTATCTATCATGATACATAATAGTCAGCTTCTTACTAACTATCATAATCTTTTCCTGTGGTAAGTCACGCTTTCTACACTAGCTCCTCTCTATCAGTGAAGCGAAACAAAAGACTACATCTCAAAGAGATCAATAAAGAAGATGATTGTCAAAAGCCGATTCCTCAAATCGCCACATGGAAACCACCATGCATTTTTTCGTTTTCATATTGAAAAAGTAATAATAATGAGAGGTGGTAAGCTTTTTATCATCCTGGCGTCGAGCTATTTTTCCGCAGGACCTCCCCTACGGTAACAAATCAATAGTAAACCCAGCTACAGAGCTAGAACCCGTAACGAGCCTTCCAAGATCGATAACTCACCACGTGATCCCGAGACCAACTTGACAATTTAAAATGACTTTTCAAGCAATAAAATATTATTCAATGGATGAAAGCGGTAGAATTTATACTACTTGATCCAGCAAGAACATTATTTTCAATCCATTCAATTTGAATTGGTATTTTATCCGTCACGCTTGTTGCGAAGAGACCTCTCAATAATAAGTCTTGGGCAGCTTTATTTGTCAAAATGTGTGTATAGACAAAAACGGACCGCACTTAAAATCCGGTCAAGTTATATTTGTTCAAGGTGATTACGTAATAATACGATCACTAAGCCTTATTTGGCTACCCCAGAGCAACTGTTCATGGCCATTATGGGAAATTTTTACGAAGGAGACTTTGGTATGTTTCGATTGGAACAAATTACGATAAGTCGCCCTCTCCTACTGGGCCCAAATAATTCAATCGGAGTAGTTGCGGAACCATACCACATAGTTCCAAAGAACAACAAAAGTCGCAAAAAGACAAACGGCTATATACTTCTTGGAAAGTACGGTTTCAATATTTCCCATACGCAATCCTTTGTATAGACGTTGTGGCGGGCGGATCTTGTTCATCAACTTCCTCTTCGTACTAAATTGAGAAAGCACGGACCAAAGGTGCCGATAGGGTTCAGATTGGGTTAGTGTTCAATGAGTAAACACAGCACGACCAATGATTTCGATGTAAAGTCGAAGCTATGCCGTTACGCTGTTCGTCCCCGTTCATCGAAAGTTAAATAGGCATATGGAAGAGGTTGTTTGATAGGGATCTGCCATTATGCCTTTTTTTCATATTCAAGTAGCTTTTTCTTCGGAAAATTGCCCGAGGCCTATGCTTTTTGAATCCAATCATGATGTTATGCCCGTCATACACTGCGCTATTTTTTCTCTTAGCTTTTGTTTGGCAAGTTCATCATGTAAGTTTTCGATAAAATATTTCATTTTAAAATCGACGATAAAATGGGACCTGGCAGATCCACTCTTTTTCCTATTCAAGGATCCGCCCCGGCTCTGTGTTTTCACATCGAAATTATTTGAGATGGAGAGGTGTCAAAGGGCTTACTTCCCAAACAGATCCTCGGCTAACCCGGAGCCGCACTGATCTGAGTTCGCTTCCGATCGCTCATGGATTCCTTGACTAACTGATCTTTCTTATCTTATTGGATTAGGTAGTTTCCTTTTTCTCAATCTAACAAGGCTGGTCGAAAAAGAAGGCAAGTGAGAAAGTAAGCCCTCCGTCTTAAAGCCCTACCTTCAAGCGAGGCTGTTTGGACCAACAATCGGACGACGAATTCTTGCGTGGTCCAAGGAAATCAAAGGTCCGCTTCCATTATCTTGTAAAAAAAAAATATTATATTTTGTTTCAAAAATAATATACTCAATAAAATTTCACTCATAAAATATGATTATATTCTTTCCCAAAAAAATTCGAATACATTTTTTCATTTATGATCAAATAGAGTGTGGTGCACGAAGTAGAAAGCATGTAGTGCAAATAATAGAGCCACAATCATATAAATTTTCGCAACAGCACGGCGTCGTAACAGTCAAATTGAGCCCACAACAAGCTTTTTACCGTACTTTCTCATTTGAGTTTCCCTATCTATTTTTTTTTCTTTCCTTTTTACAGTTTATGTAAATTCATTATCTTGAAGATCGCGACTCTTCTAGTGATTATACTTGCCGATTATAATTTCTTCAGCAGCAATTTCAATTTATCGAATTTCTTGTTTTCGATCTCCCCTGCATTGCCGGCAAAACGGTTGAATCATGAGTTACAGAAGGTTGCTCTTCGTTAATGAACATCCCTTTTTTTGTTTTTTTTTTCCCCTGTAATTGATTGGCTTCTGTGTTAAATCAGCTTTTGTTTAGCTCACTTTTTGCTGAATTCCCCTGAATTGTGAAATGTGTATGTTAGGATGGCTTTGTTTTTCTGTTTAGACGTGATTAGCATCTCTAATTGGCTTAAGGTGTATTTCTTTTCTTCTTTTGAGCTTGTTTGCTGAATTTGAGACATAATTTCTTAACTTTGTAATGTATTTTTTGTGGACAATCCTGTACAGCAGCTTGGGAATGGAGGCATCTGTTTTTGCACCATTGGATCATGCATAGGATGCATGATATAGTGTGATTTAATGGGAGATGGAGCTATGTAGATTCTCTTAATATGTATATATGTACACAAATGTATGTCATTATGTATATCTTTGTGTTCATTTGAAGATGTTGCTGTGTATAGACAAACTGGTTAATGGATGGGTTTAAGCTGGTTTATGCTAGGTGCATTGCAGTTTTTAGGTGAATAGTAGCCTTTTATGTAGGGAGTTGGAAGGGTTTGCTTTGTGGAAAAGAAAGTAACGAATAGCTTTTTATGTGTTTGCGATGTGCTAAGTTGGAGCACGGAATCGATGGGAGTGATTAGAGATAAGAAAGACATAATTTCATATATTGATTGAAGATATTCTTCCTTGATAAAAAGGGCTGTGTTTACATCTTCATATAGTGTTAACTACACATAGTAGTTACACACACTAAACCAAGTGGCTAATACTAGATTGTGACAAGTGTCACTTGTGGATAAGATAAATCTATCTAGTAAATATTAGATATGATTAATATCTATCTATTTCTTAACATCCCCCCTCAAACTAAATGTGGGAACAACTTCAACATTAAGTTTGTGTCTGAAGATTTCCAACTGGGGGTCTGAAAGGGCTTTAGTGAGAGCATCACTATCTCGCATTGAAGATGGCACAAATTGCACGAGATAGCTTGCTTGTTGATCACTTGATTCCTCACATAAGGACATCTACCTCTATATGCTTGGTCCTAGCATGATAGATGCAGGTTGTGAGCCAAGTAAATAGCACTTAAATTATCTCGACCAAGCAACTGGAACTGTTGAGAGAGGAATTCCATTCGACAAGAGTTGTTTAATCCGCAATTCGCTCGTAAGATAAATTTGCTAGTGACCTATATTCGTAATCAATCGAGGATCTGGAAACAACACTTTGTTTCTTAGAACTCCAAGAAACCAAAGATCCACGCTAAAAACACAATAACCTGCAAAAGATTTTCTATCAGTAGGGTAACAAGCCCAATCTGCATCACAGAATCCAGTCAGTTGTATAGATCCACCAGCTTTAAACAACAAACCATAGTGTAGAGTTCCTTTAACATATCTGAGAAGTTTCTTCAGAGCATACCAATGGTCTTGAGTTGGTTTTTGCATAAACTGACTGAGGTAATTAACAGAGTATGCAAGATCTGGCCTAGTACAGGTCAGATATTGTAAGCCTCCAATTGCACTCTTGTACACACTTGGAGCGGTCATGAGTTCTCCTTGATCTGGTAGGAGATGTGCACCAGGCACAATTGGAATTGTACATGGCTTGAGATGATCCAGTTGTAGCCTCTTCAAGAGCTGTGATGCATAATGGCCTTGAGTCAGATATAAACCATCAGCATTCCTATGTGCTTCCATCCCAAGAAAGTGTGTAATGGAACCAAGGTCCTTGAGAGAAAATTTGGAGTGAAGCAGCTGTACAAACTTCTGAATCAGATCTTGTGAATCACCTGTAACCAAGATGTCATCCATATAGACAAGAACATAGAGTAAATTAGTCCCAGTTTTAAGGATAAAAAGAGATGAATCTGAGGTTGATTGATGAAACCCCCAACTCAGCATCTGCAATTTCAGAGCTCCAAACCAAGCCCTAGGAGCTTGTTTGAGACCATATAGGGCTTTCTTAAGTTTGCACACATAATGAGGCTTCTGTGTATCAACAAAGCCTTCTGGTTGAACCATGTACACATCTTCCATCAGTGCTCCATTGAGGAAAGCATTATCAGTAACTACT
The DNA here is from genome assembly GCA_026214975.1 of Gentiana macrophylla. Lineage (NCBI taxonomy): Eukaryota > Viridiplantae > Streptophyta > Magnoliopsida > Gentianales > Gentianaceae > Gentiana > Gentiana macrophylla. Next base: position 98,710,437 of record CM047815.1, on the reverse strand, counting down.
TGTTGGATATGCCAATTTTTGCTCACTGCTAGAGCCAGAACAACCCTGATAGTGGATGCCTTGGCCACAGACTGAAAGTTTCTATAAAATCAACACCATAAGTCTGATGGAAACCCTTTGCCACCAACCTAGCTTTATGTTTAAGAATGGTCCCATCAGGTTTTAGTTTAAGCTTAAAAACCCATCTACACCCAACTGGATTCTGACTTGTGCTGGGTGGTACAAGTATCCAGGTGTCATTCTTTTGCAAAGCATCATACTCAGCAACCATTGCAGTTTTCCACTCAACACAAGACAATGCTTCTGAGACCTTAGTAGGTTCATAAAGTTGAGCAGGAAAGGTAGTGGACTCAAGTTGTGCAAAATAGTTTTTGGGTTTGTATATGCCACTTTTGGATCGAGTTTGCATAGGATGGCCATGGTTAGGTTGTGGATTAGGTGGAGGAGGTGACACACTGTGTGAACTTGTAGAGTCATGACTAGATTCAGGGGAAATTGTGGATTCTTGTTGATCATGTGTGCCTAGTGGAGAGAGAGTTATGTGTAGGTGTGGTATAAGTAGGAGCAGTGAGTGAAGCACATGGTGTAGTATAGACAGTGTGAGAAGGTGGTGTATGTACCTCTTGAGAAGAAACAACTGCAGGAACACTTTGCTCCACAGATATAGTACACTGAGATGCATCTTGTACAGACCGAGACTCAGAATGAGAGTAGAGAACCAGAGGAGGAAACATCGAGAGCAGATTAGAATTTCTTTGTGGTGTCCTTGAGTGAAACCTTCCTAAAAGGAACTCAGATTCATTGAAAACAACATTTTTAGTGATGAAGATTCTACTGCATCACAAGACACTTGAAACCTTAGTGGAGGGGACTAATGCCTAGATAGTACACTTACTTGTATGAAATCTGAACTTAGGGTGAAGAAAATGTCTTAAGTGTGGAAAGCAAGCACATCAAAACACTTTAAAGAACTTATAATCAGGTGACTTATTAAACAGAGTTTCATAAGGTGTTTTGTTTTGTAAAACAGGTGTAGGTAAAACATTTATGACAAGAATAAATTCCCACAAAGCTATCCCACCAAAAACTAAGTGGAAGAGATGCTTGAGCAAGCATGGTTAGACCTAGTTCCACTATATGTCTGTGCTTACTTTCAGCTCTTCCATTTTGTTGGTGGATGTGAGGACATGGGTGCCTAAACTGAATCCCTTGTTGTGTGAGATAAGATTCTAGTGGTCTCAGACTCCCCCAACTGATTGAAAGCATTTAATTTTTGTAGAAAACTGGTTTTCAACAAGAGTTTTAAACTGAACAAAGGCAGAAAACACATCAGATTTAGCTTTTAGAGGGAAGATCCATGTGTATCTGGACCAGTCATCAATAAAATGCACATAATACAGAAGCCGATTGATTTAACAGGATGGCCCCTGACATCGAATAGACCAAATCAAGAACATTTTGAGCATGAAAGTCAGACAAGGGGTAGGACAGGGCATGACCCTTACCAAATTGGCAAGCATCACAGAAATATAAACTTTCATTAAGATCAACATTACAAGATTTCAAAATATGCCCTAAAACTTGTTTGGAAGGATGACCTAGTCTCCTATGCCAAACATCGGGATCTTTGTTAACATTGATGTAACTTAACTGAAAGCAAAGACAAGACTCTAAGACACACTCACTAAGATTTTAGACATCATCCGATTTTTAGGTTGAAAGGAGGAGTTGACATGCTTGGAGTGAAGGGAGGTCTGACTGGAGGGTGGAGTCTCAATCTGATACAAGCCATCACTGAGAGTGCCTGTGAGCAGCAGTGTCCCTGTTTTCTTGTCCTTCACATAACATGAATAAGGAGTAAAAACAACTTTAACAGGATTATCAGCAAGAAGTTTGGAAAGACTAATTAGATTTTTAGCAATTAAAGGAACATGTAGTAAATCTTTAAGTAGAAGTGTAGTGTGTGTGATGCCGTGGTAGGAAAAAGGTATGGCCTATGTGAAGTATAGGGCACGCCGCCATTCCTAATCAAGCTAGGACTCTCAACCATTGTAGCTTGCACCAAGATGAAAATTGTTCAGTCTCCGAGGTCGATGATTTGAGGCTCCACTGTGTAAATACCATGCTGGATCATTTACTAATCGAGAGGTAGCAACATAAATGCAGACACTTGCTCGGGGTCGCCATCATCGTTGTTGTTGTTGTTGTTGTGAGGCACAAAATCGACGCACCATTTTATTGCCGAATATCCTCTTCCACCATCATATCGTTGTTCTCGCCTCGCTTTGTGCAAAGTTTGCTGAAGGATTAACAATCCCAGTGCTAAAACCAGTTCCAGAAATGGGATTTAACCTCGCAATCAACCTCTCATGGATCATCAGTTGAGATTGAACATCTTGCAAACTAAGAGAGCCTACCCTGGAAGTAATATTAACTATAGCAGACTCATAATCACGATCCAGTCCTCCCAGAGTGGCCAATATGAGCTCAAACTTTGAAATGGGGTAACCAGCTGCAGTCAGACTATCTGAATAGGATTTCATTTGAGCCAAATAGTCTGACATAGACTTAGAACCTTTGGAGGCCTTGGCTAATGCATCTTTATATTCAAGCATACGAGCTTCTGACCTGCTGTTAAACAAGGTTTCTAGGGTAGTCCAGATTTCATAAGCAGTAGCACACCCTACAACCTCAGATAGTGCTTGTTCTGTCATAGAACTAAGTAACCAACCCATTAATAGATTATCCTTCGTAAGCCATTCATCTGTCACAGACGATCCAGAGACCGTAGGAAACAACAACTGTGATGAAGTTTCAGAAGCATTAGGCATAGGATTAAGAAGATGATCCTCTAACTTATGACCACGGATTATAGGCAAAATGGTGTAACGCCAAAGTAAGTAATTAGTTCAATTTATCTTCACAGTGCGGATCTGACTAAGATTTCCAGAAAAAGGTGGACTAAGAACGGAAGTAGAGGAATGAGGACTTACAGAACCCAAAAAGGGTGGTATGGAGCCCAGAAATGGTGGATTTGGAACAGTGGACCGAAACCCAGCAGGAATTGGTGAGGACCCAGGTTGAAAACTTGCAGATTCTGGTCTTCCAAGATGCATGCCGGAGTATGGTGGTAGAGTAATGATGTTGGAAGAAGAAAGACCGGTGACTGGTATGCCTGTAACAACGCCTTCCGGCCAGATTGTTCCCGCAGATGCATAACTACCACCAGAAGTAAATGAGCTGGTGACTGAGCCGATTCCAGCTGCAGAAGTAACATTGGTTTGCTGAACGGAACCACCACTCGTAGGTGGTTGCTCGGAGGTGGCCATGAACGCCGAACCTCAAGCTCTGATACCAAGATAAGAAAGACAGAATTTCATATATTGATTGAAGATATTCTTCCTTGATACAAAGGGCTGTGTTTACATCTTCATATAGTGTTAACTACACATAGTAGTTACACACACTAAACCAAGTGGCTAATACTAGATTGTGACAAGTGTCACTTGTGGATAAGATAAATCTATCTAGTAAATATTAGATATGATCAATATCTATCTATTTCTTAACAATTAGGATGTGTCTTTCTAGAGGAGAGTCCTGAGATTTTGCTTTGGAGGAAGTAGCTGCTTTTCTTGGATTTTGTAGGTTCCTAGTATTATTATCTATATAGAATGCTAAAGCCTTAAATCTTCATCAATGTGTTAAAAGTGTTAGCAGGGTGGTTTCTTACTTACAGAAGGCCTTTGTGGTTTCGTACTTTCTACATTTGTACAGGAACAATCCAAATGAACTATTTAACCAGCCATTACTTTGAAAAAATCATTTTCTACATTTGGTGATCTTCAGAAATTAGCATTTTTAAGAAGTTTAAACTTTAAAGTGTACAAATATTAGTAACATACTACACTTGTAGGTTGATCATTTGTGTGAACGACTATTTAGTGCTGAAGAATCTTGGATGGGGTTTCTTTTGGTTTGAGTGAAGGAATAAAAAAAGAATTCAGTTGAAATATTTTTTTCTTGGAGATAGAAGCTTATAACTCAGAAAATTTACTTGACTTGTTCTCTTGGCAAGGACAACATAGATAAACAGAACTGAAGACTCTGGGCTGAGTTTGTGTGAAAGAATGCAAGAGCTTGGAAAGTTGAAACAGAATTATGTTTTTTCTAATCGATAAGAGGTGAGGTGATGGGCGAGAGAAACAAGTTCATCCCTTGGAATTTCAAATTTTAGTAGTGGAAGTCGCCCAAAAAAAAGTATTCTAAAACGCGATTGGAATTAGGGAATTCTAACAAGTCTATTGTAAACGACTTATGTGGTGGCAGCACTAAGTTTTGTTAGTTGAATGAGCAAAGCGTATTTTTCATGATATATGGATGTTGCGTTAACCAGAAATATTCCTGTCGAGTTGTCATTTGAGGTTTGTTCGACTGAATGGTAAAAAGAACAAGAAATTCTCTCCCCTCCTCCCTTTCTTGAAAGATGGCCATGGTTCCCTCTCCTGAACTCACAGTTATGTGTATTACCACTCCATTGTGGTAGCATAAACATTGGTTTTGAAATTTCATCGCGTTTCATCTCAATGTATTTATGACTGGTTGGTTGATCTCTGGTGATATTTGAGTAGGAATTGACTGCACTTTATCTATTGCAGTGTCACTTTTCACAAGATTTCTTATGGCTGTTGATGCTACTCGCAAATATATTTGCAAAGTAGATGAAGGCTTAACTTTCTTAAACTTTCACATGCTTAGGTGATACATTATATGCTACCCAACTTTGCATGGCCCTGTTTTGGTTTTGTTTTTGTGTTGTTGCTTCTTCCTATCGTATTGCGTTATATTTATTTTCCATTATTGTGATTGCGTTCTTAGTGCGTTATAAAGTTAATTCTTCCTGCCTACTTTTTTCCTATTACATTTACTTGTTTCTTGCTTTATATTATTCTGCCTTTTTGACGCAGAGATCAGAGAGGCTCTAGATCTGCACTTTTTGACGATATTGAAGGAGGTGGCATTGGAGGCTTCAATTCTCGCGACATTGATGAACGGGAAAATGATAAAGCTGTGGACACCCTACACGATCGAGTGCACTTTTTGAAAAGAGTAAATTTTCTTCTTTCAAAACAACCTAGTTATCTACATTGCTTACTTGTAATTGGTGATAATCTATCCTTCTTGTATGAAACTCTTATGTAGCTCTTAAGCATTTGCATTCTGAAACAAGCTTGAGTCGATAATTCACCCTTGGTAAACGACGATGTTAGCTATGAACGAATACTTTTGTCTGGTAGGGTGTCCCGTATCCAATACGTAACAGATACGAATCAGATACTTAGGATACACATCTGGGGGGAAATTATTTGGTATGCATACTCGTAGCTCGTCGTTTATGTAAATGAAGAACCATGTTCAAAATCGAGTAAAAACCACCAGACAATGAATGAAAATTTGTCTAAGAGGATGAAAAACTGCCAAAAATGAAGAGAACTAGTAAAATTTTGGTTTTTATTTTATGTGTTTTGATATTAATTAGTTGGTCCTTATACTTTTATTATGTACACGTTGGGTCTTACATTTTTACTACTTACACACATGCCCTCCGTACCCGACCATATCCTATATTTTTCGAAAACTCCGTACCTTTGTTTCCCGTATCGGCACTGCTCAAACAAGTTCCGATATTGGCAAAAGGATATGAATTTGATTGTTTTTACTTATGCATCTGCTTAATGAGCTGAAGTTTGATTAGCCCTTTAAAGTTAGCTAATGATTAATATGTTCAAAGCTGTGTGAATTCACTTAACTACAGTTAGCATTTGATCATAATGTTAAGTAACTCTCTTATTCAAACTTTAGCGTTTTGACAGCTTACAGGTGATATACATGAGGAAGTGGAGAATCATAACAAGATGCTGGACCGAATGGTTAGTGAATCGCAGTTGTATTTTCTTAATTTACGAGCACAGCACTTACAGTAGATACTTTAAAACAAATTAAATCTGTAAAATAGAGATCTAAGCCATTTAGATTCACCAAAACCATCTCCAACAGTACAAAAACTCTAAATTTTGTGCTACTTATGCCGACAAAACACATTCTAATGTGATGTTTGAATCTGTAGAACAGATTATGCTAAGAAAACTGATGTAAAATCTGCTAAGAATGCTATGTGCTAAACGTCATACTCTTGTGGTCACCAGGGAAATGAAATGGATGCTTCTAGAGGAATTATGTCGGGGACAATAGATCGATTCAAGATGGTAAACCTGATACATCTCTCATTAATCTTTCCATTTCCTAAAAGCTTTTGTGCTTTTGTGTGATTGATTAATACATTATTTTGGTGCAGGTATTTGAGAAAAATCAAATAGGAGAATGTGCAAACTTGTGGCAGTTATTGTGATTTCCTTTTGGTCATATACTACCTCCTTAGGCAAGTATCTCTTCCAAATTGTCTATCTAGTTTTATATATTGTGATCTCCCAAAACACTAGAGGATTATATATCAGGGCGTCGCCTTTAGTGACACCACATTGGGGTGTGGTGCCGCGAAAGTAGGTTTATTATGGTGCCGCTAAAGACGCCCTTTATATTATGTCACCTATTTTTACCGTGGCACCATTACCATACCAAAACCGAGAATCGACTTGACAATCGAAACCAGTGAAAAGTCAATTCTTGGCTTTGGAACTGACCATGTAAAAGCCGATTGTAACTGTTGGTTGTGCCACAAAACGGCGTATTTGGTGTGGTGCCATGAAAGACGCCCTTTGATATATCTACCCCTAATCCCTGATACTGGTTGATCTGGAAATTCTTAGGTGCTTACCCTTTATTCGGAGTTACTACAACGTAAAAGATCACGTGTTTTAACGTTGTAAATGACAAAATACACGTAAAAGCACACGAGCATTTACGTTATAACTCCGCATGTGGAGTTACACCATCATCCAAAATTTCACCTTCTCGTCTTTGGTATACACAAAATGCTTTTCTGATCATGGTTAGGATGTTTGTTTTTTGTGCAGGTTTCTCTTTTATTATGTGTACAGTTAGTTAGATGATATAATTAGCCCCTATTACCAACACCTTATACTGTCTCCGAACAGTTTAATTAGAAAGGGAGGGAATATATTATATTTTTTTGCTTATAATAGTATGATTTACTACTGAGCTTTATTCATGAAAAAATGATGTAATGTAATCCTACCTTTTTCTTAAAAATGGATTTGGGTTGAATGTTATGACTTGTGAATTTATTTATTTATTTATTTTTTTGAAAGGAACTTGTGAATTTTTTAAGGAATACTATAATAAGTGGAGTGTATATATATATATATATATATATATATTTCTCAAGAGAGTGGGAGGTGGGGATGGTGTTTTGGAAAATTCAGGTTGTCTTTCATGGTACCACACTAAACCAATTTTTTGTGGTATCACGGTGAAGAAGTTCAATCCTATAGGTACGGTTTTCCGTGAGGTCCGAATGGAGAGTGAAACCTTACACCTGGTGTGGTGAAGAAGCTTAACCGTGTGTGGGTTCGATTTTCTGTAGGTCGAATATGGAGAAGTCGAACCTTCAACCCGATGTGTGGTAGTACCATTCAAAGCTATCAAAATACGGTCACAAATTTTATAGTAGTTTAGGATCAAATCTTACTTTTGTGACATCATTCTTTTGGAAAATCGAATTTCATATCTGAGCTTTGGCTTTTCAAATATCTAATGTTTATATTATCCTTCGGGAAACTGAACTTCAAAGTTTCGGTGTGGTGTCACGGTAAATATTGTGTAGTGACTTCTTAAAAAAGCTATCAAAATATATAAATAATTGACAAGATATGGTAGGTAAGCAAAGCAATCAGGGCTTTTATTCAATAACGGATATTCTTATTAATATGCATAATGAAGCTATCAGAATAGCCTTTGTTTATATCGTATAATAATAATAAATATACTTAAACAATAGGTTAATATGTCTAAAAATATTGTTAGTGACAAGATTTAAGATACTAAGTACTTACTAATTTTGTCTCAATACATATTTGTCTCAAGAAAATTAGTTCGATATTTTCTTTTCCTCCGATATTTTCTGATCTCAGGAAATTGGATCTAGCACCAATTTTTTTTTTTAAAAAAGAAGATAAGATCCAAAAGAAAATATTACAATCAAAATGATAACCTTGCATTGACTTATACGTTTTATTTATTTATTTTTATTTTTTTTGTGAATTCATCGACTTATACTGATTAATAATAATACACTGAATCAAGAACAACACTTTGTTTGACAATGGATTTGTAGAAGATTTGGCGGAGTTGTTCACTTTATGTGGTCCATCCATAGACTTGTTCTTCCCGGTTTTATTGCCCCTTCAAAAGGCTATTAGAAATTTTAGGAGCCTCAAGGTTAGAGTTTAACCCTTTTTTTAGAGATTTTAGGAGCCTTTTAATGACATTAAATAATATTTGTCGTGACATAATAATATTGTGGTGTGAGATTCGACTTTCCTATTGTCGTGTAGGTATAGGTATTAGATACTGAAAATTTGATCATTATACTTAGCAAGATTACACGAAAAGTTTACGAGGAGGGCAAAATAGAGAAAGTAATATCATGATATAAGTTGAGGAATAACGATTTTAACAATGTAGGTTAACCGTTCTAGGAAAATCGAGGACGGTACATCTAACTAGTTATTAAATCACTTTTGGCCTAAATAGGTCGCCTAATCTGAATTATGTATGTTATGACGATATCGAATTTCACCACTCCACGTGCCACGCGTACAACACTCCCTCAATATTAATATTAATGGACCCGGAGTTCTACTTCAAGAGCCAAAAGCCTAGTATAGGCTTAAAGTCCAATATCCGACCTGGAAAAAGACTGTTCGGATCATCTCCCAAACCCATTGCAGGTCGGAGAGCAGCAGACTTATGCAACTCGAATAACTAGACCTCAGAATATCGGCTAGAGAATATGATAATGACAATGATTATACGATAATTATGGAAAGAATCCCAAGCCATTAAGGCTCCAATCTTTATCATTTAATACGAATATTTATATGTCCTAATTATCTCCTAAAATCAAGGGATAATCCCAGAATTATCTCTAACTTGGATAACATGAAAATAGAGTCCACATTGGACACGGCCCATGTAGGCCTAGGGCACAATCGCCCCTATATAAATAACCACAAAGAACTATGGCAGACTTGATTCCAACATACACATTGGATACGTAGGCATCCTGGAGAAATTCTCGTGCTCGGTCTAAATCACCCCACAAAACTCTCTCTCTCTTGATATTTTTCTTAATTATTCATCATCACAAGTTATCCCTAGATAAAAGGACCCAGATTTTATACCCGACGAATTTTGTTTCATCAATTGGCCCTAGAAGGAGGGTCTTCTATTGATAATTGTTGTTGAGGCTTAAGGAAACTAAATAATGATGTCAAACTCCAGGGATAATGAAAGGCTGGATGTAGATGAGATCCAGATCGTTGGCAACAAAACGAACAAATGCAAGGTATTGAAAATCACCCCATCATCCAGGGTTGACACCATCTATGGAGGCTCGGAAGAGGATGGTAGTAGGGCTGCTGAAACATGGAATAAGAGGCAACGACTCTCCGTGAAGTAACTCACGGACCATGGGATCCCTTCCGCGGTGATAAATAACGGGCGGATGATAATCGAGTAGTAGTCAATCAAAATCTAATGAAAAGAGTTTGTGTGGATACCGTAAGTCCGTGGAATATACTATATTATCATGCCTTTCAAGCAATGAAGCTTGGTGAGAGGGGTTTAACCCCCGTGTCCACACCGTTATTTGGTTTTGCCGGAACATCCGTTTTACCCATGGGATGGATCGAGTTGGTTACCACTTTTGGCTAGGAGCCAAGGAGACGAACCCTGGATATTAGTTATGTTGTTGTTCGATCCCTTCTCCATACAATATCATCATGGGTCGGCCAGCGTTTGATCGATCTCTGAGCGGCCATCTCCTTAGCTCATAATAGTCTCAAATTTCCCACACTGGACGGGTTGGCAGAGATCAAAGGGGAAGCGGAAACAGCCAGAAACTGCTATGCTGCCATTACCAACGGAGAAGCGGCGGCCCAACAGGTCCTTATGGAAGAACTCCTCACAGAAGACGAGGCAACATGGTCTTCAGAAGATAAAGCAGAGAATGTCTGCCTTTGGGACGGTCACCTCGAACTAACAATAGCAATTGGAGCGTGGATCCCTAACTCACACAAAGAACAGCTCGTTGGGATACTCAAAGAGTTTCGGGATGTGTTCGCATGGAAATCCGAAGACATGCCCGGTTTATCCTCGAACATTGCAATTCATAGACTAAACGTAGACCCGAACATAAAGCCAATTCGGCAAAAGATGAGGCACTTTGCGCAGGAGCGTATGGACACAATTCAGAAATAAGTAACCAGGTTGCTTCAGGCGAAAATTATCAAAGAGGTATTATACCCAGAATGGCTAGCAAATCCTGTGGAAATATTACTCAGCAGACTCAGTCTGCTGAGGCTTCAGCAGGGTGCTCAGCAGATTGCCGAGCCTCGAGATTTCGTGTGCATAATATTTTGTACATCTTATTTAATTGTAAAATTAATTGTAAAAGACATATTAATTGTGAGTCATATAAACAATTAATATGTCAAACTCTAGTTTACTTTATGTCATAGACATAACTTTTACTTTTACTTTTGCATGCTTGCCGCCCACATCTACATACTCAAGTGGCATGCCCAAGCTAGCTAGCTAGCTAGTCTCTATCTCAATTGTATCTATTTATACATCTTTTACTCAATGAATAAACTAAGTTGAAGTTTACTCTTGTGTTTATCACATTCTCAAACTCTCTTCATGGTAGCAGAGCCTTACTGAGTTCTAAAATCCGCTGCAAAACTCAGCTTCTTTTTAGGAGAAAATGTCAATATTATCCGGTTTCATCTTCTTCAAGAGACTCACAATTGCCTCAAAGCAGATCGATAATCGAACACTCTTCTTTTACAAATCATAAACTTGATGGTAACAACTACTTGCTATGGTCAAGGTCTATGAAAATGTATATCTCCGGCCAGGGGCAAGATGGGATATCTGTCTGGTTCCAAACTCCTTCTTTAAAACTCGATTCCCAAGTTTGAAGCATGGGACACAGAAAATAACCAAGTCATGACCATCCTCACGAGGTCTATGACAAAAGAGATCGCTGAGAACTTCATGATGTATGACATCGCTAAGGAAATCTGACAATGCCAGAGACCTTTACTCAAAAAGGACAATACATCTCAAGTCTATGAACTCAAGCTCGAGATTCAAAATTGCAGATAAGGGGATATGTCTCAGAATCAATACTTTAATCAACTATCTAAGGCATGGCAACACCTAGATATGTTGGAAACTCACCCTGAATGATGTTAAAGATGCCGCACTCTTTAAAGACATTATCGAGAAAAGAGAGTATTCAAATTCCTTCATCGGATCGAATCCTACTCTTGATGATGTCGAGGTAGAATTCTTGCTACTAAACCTCTTCCAAATCTCAAATCCATGTTTGCTTTGAGGTCAAACATGAGGAAAGCAGGAGGAAAGTGATGTCGCCTTGAACCCCTCTGCCGACAACCCTATCAAGGTATCGCCCTGCTTTGAAGGTTAATGAGACTTACAGGAAGCCTCTTGAGAAAGCCGGAAAAGTCGCTCGTGATCACCGCAAACGCACAAATCACACCAAGGACAATTGTTGGAAGCTACATGGCAAACCTACCCCTCTAAAACCTCAAAACCAACCAGGGAAAGTCAAGGCAAACTTATCGGTGAAGAGGAAAATGACAAGAAGTCGAATGCTCAGCTTGTCGCCTTTAGAGCCTTTATTGCTCAAAGATCGTGAAGGTAGCTCCCCACTTGAAATGGCCACTCATGCTAAAACAGTATATTTTACTCACCTCTTAGTAATGAGACTTGGATTGTTGATTCTCGGGGCTTCTTCCCATATGACTGTAATAAAAACCTTATTACCCAATATATGCCATGCAACCAAATTCACGTAATTAAGACTCATTGATGGTTCTGCTTTCTTATGCAAAAGGTGTTGGGAAGGTTAAACTTACTAATCGATATATCTACTGCAATGTCCTGCTTTGTTCCAAAGTTAGATCAGAACCTTATATCTCACAAGAAACTCACTAAAGATCTCGAATTGGACCGTTGTTTTTAATAAGAATCGCAGTACATTCCAGATCTTTCTTCTCGTGAAGTGATTGGGCAAGCTAAACCTCGCCAGATCAAGCTGTGATCAACCTGCCAAGACAAGAGATCAAGACAGAATCGCCTCAAAGAAATGCACGCACTCAAAACCTAGACAATATCATGTTATGGCATTATAGACTAGACATCCAAGTTTTGGTTATTTAAAGTCTTTAATCCCTGAATTGTTTAAAGGATGTAATCTTAATGATCTTCAATATGATATTTGTCAATTTGCTAAACTCACCAAATCAGATATGCTAAGTTACCTCACTTGCCCTCTTCCCTTTCACCCTAATTCACAAAGATGTATGGGGACCCTCAAGAGTGAAAAGTATAACAGAAAAAGGTGGTTTGTAACCTTCATTGATGATCATACCGTAAACACTTGGTCGTTTTAATGAAAGACAAATCAAGTTGGACCTATCTTCCAAGAATTTTATCACATGGTCTCCACCAATTTGATACTAAGATCAAGATCTTAAAGACTCGATAATGCTCGAATACTATGAGTCTAACCTCAAGAACTTCTTGACAAACAGAGGAATTGTTCATATCGGTAGTTGTGGAAACACCTCACAGAATGGGGGTTGTTTGAAAGAAAGAATGACATCTCTGGCTTGAAATGGCCAGATCAATCATGTTCACTACACATGTTCCTAAATACATGTGGGGTGAAGCTATATTGATCTGCTACATATTTAATCAATGCAGACTTCCCAAAGCAGAGTATTAGGTTTCAAAACTCCTCTCCAAACCCCGCCGACCACACACTCCTCGCTCTCATCTTATTACCCAATTGCCTCCAAAGATCTTTGGTTGTACTGTGTTTGTTTATATCCATGCTCAACACATAAACTTGATCCTAAAGCTCATAAGTGCATTTTCCTTGATATGCACAGAGAGAAAAGGTTACAAGTGTTACTCTCCTACGAAAGAAATTTTACAATTCTATGGATGTGAAATTCTTTGAAAGGACTCCATATTACAAAAACCCTCATCGAGCCACCACCGATGGAAACTCGATTGAGATTGAACTAAGTCCGTTCCTCAAAGAAACCATTAACCTCAAAGCAGACTCATAATCTTCAAAGATCCTGCGGATACTCACATTATCGACCTCCAGCCTCACGACCCGTAGTCTGGCCGACCCAGAGCTCACCGAACTAACCTCAAAGAACCCATCGAACTGCAGTCTCGCTGACCCCACCATCGACTCTCGCAGCTTCATCAAGTAGATGATGACCTATTGCTCTAAGGAAAGGAAAAGATCATGCACCGATCATTCTATTCATACTTATTTATCTTATGATCGCTTGTCTCCTGCCTTTGCCATGTTTACACAGGACTGGACTCTCACTCTATCCCTAGAAATATTCGGTGAGGCCCTTCAAAATGATAAGTGGAAGGTCAGCCGTTAAAACAGAGATGATCGCTTCTTGGATAATCATACTTGGGACCTCACAACTCTTCCCAAAGGCAAGAAAACAAGAATGCAGATGGTTATTCACTATCAAATACAATGTCGATGGTAAAATTGACAAGTATAAAGCCGATTGGTAGCAAGGGGATTCACTCAAACTTATGGCATTGACTATAAGGAAACTTTTGCACCAAGAGTAAAAGCTCAACACCGCCGCTGGTATCGATTTCCTAGTCATCCAACTTGACTGCCTCTTCACCAATTGGACATCAAAATGCCTTTCTAAATGGGGACCTCACCGAGGAGGTTTATATGATCGCACTTCTGGTTTTATCAATCCTCATACTCAAGGCAAGGTGTGCAAACGAGGAAATCTCTATATGGCCTCAAGCAATCACCAAGGGCATGGTTTGGAAAAACTCACTACATGTGGTTAAAGTCACTGGATATCATCAATGCAACTCGATCACACCATGTTTGTCAAGACAACCAACCGCAGGAGGTCCATTCTAATTGTATATGTGGATGATATCATCCTTACATCGGAGATGACTCTCACCGAGATCCGTAACTTAAAGACTCTACCGCAAAGGTGTTCCAAGTTAAAGATCCGGGCTACCTCAAGTACTTTCTTGGTATGGAAGTAGCTAGAACCACCAATGGCATTTCAGGCCTCCCAAAGGAAGTATGTCCTGGACTCATCAAGGAAATCGGCATGCCGGGATGCAAACTCTCGTCATCTCCAGTAGACCCCACCATACCCTCATCGCATGGTGACATTGTCATCGAGGAAAGAACAATATCAAAGGCTTGTAGGCAAACTCATATACCTTTCTCACACAAGACCTCGATATTGCATACTGGGGTCGGCCTGGTCACTCAATTCATGCATTGCCCTACCGAGCAACATTGGGATGCAGCGAATAGGATAATGAGGTATTTAAAATCCACTCGCCAAGGCCTCGCACTTCACCAAGTCTACCGATAGATCAATCAAGGTCTACACCGATGCCGATTGGGCTGGATGTCACATTGACAGGAGGTCTACCACAGTGCTATTGCTCATATATACTGGGGAACCTCGGTTACTTGGAGGAGCAAGAAACAACCCATCAGTCAAGAAGCAAGGTGAAAGGTCGAACTAAGAGCACTTGTACTTGGCATTTGTGAAGCTCTATGGCTAAAAAGTCAGGCCGATCAACTTCAAAGAATCAGATCATCACCCTATCACACTCTGTTGTGATAATAATTCACCTTTATGCATGGCGTAAGATCCACCCATCATGATAAAACCAAGCATGTGGACATTGATGCATTACACTTTCAAGGAGAAGATTGATGCCAAGATTATTCAACTCCAAAGATGTTCCTCAAAGCAGATCGTAATGCCGATATTCTTACTAAGGCTATTCCACCTCTTATGTTCAAAGAGACTAAGTAGCAAACTTGGTCGTGCATCAACATATACAACCCAATTGAGGGGGTGTGAAATATTACTCAACAGACTCACCACTGAGGCTTCAACAGGTGCTCAAAGATTGATTGTGAGCCTCGTGATTTCGTGCATAATATTTTGTACATCTTATTTAATTGTAAAATTAATTGTAAAAGACATATTAATTGTGAGTCATATAAACAATTAATATGTCAAACTCTAGTTTACTTTATGTCATAGACATAACTTTTACTTTTACTTTTGCATGCTTGCCGCCCACATCTACATACTCAAGTGGCCGCCAAGCTAGCTAGCTAGTCTCTCTATCTCAATTGTATCTATTTATACATCTTTTACTCAATGAATAAACTAAGTTGAAGTTTACTCTTGTGTTTATCACATTCTCAAACTCTCTTCAAATCCTGCATAGTCAAGAAGCCTAAACAAAGAATTTGAGGATGTGTGTGGACTTCACTGACCTCAACAAGGCTTGTCCTAAAGATTGTTATGTGTTAAGGGTGAAATTATATGATTTATAACGTTATATTTTATAATGTTTTCCCCATATTCGTATTAATTGTATGGGAATTAAGTGTTTAAATGAATTATTAAGCAAATAATATTTTTAATGAGTTAATCGCAGTTGGTGAATTTATATGTTTTAATTAGGATTTTATGTTTATTGAATTATGTTACGCTTATGTGTTTTGATGTCATGTAGGTACTTGTTTGAGGTTAAATTGTTGATCAAATGTTGATAAAACTCGAGCTAAATCAAGATAGAGAGATAATGGTGAGTTGGATTGAGAAGGAAAAGAGATAGAGTTGAAGAAATCCGCTTTTGATCGAAGATGGATCAAGGCGTCCGCATCAAAGTAACGAGCGCCCACCTTGCAAAAGAACCCTCGACGGGCGTTTGAAGACCTTAAACGGGCGCCCGTATGGAAAATTTAATACGAGAGTTTGACGCCGAGCAGATCAAGCGCTCACCTCCGCCCGAAGCCGCCGGACGAGCGTCCAAGATAGTGGACGGGCGCCCAAGCACCGCTTAGCCTAAACCGACCTAAAAATCTATAAATAGGCGCGATTTCTCAAACCCTAGACACACAATTCGAACCCTAATTTCATAGGGGCGGCTCAGCCGCGCTTTACTCTATTTTCTTCCAGCTTTATGCAATTAAATTCCTAGATTAGATTAGATATATTCATGTCTTTACTTCATCAATTCAAGTTGCAACAAGGATGCTAAGGGGCTAAAACCCTCTTGAACAAGCGCCAGAAGCCTTCCTTCAACAATTCAGTTTTGATTCGTGATTAATCTGTGAGTATCTATTTCAAGTTCATTTCTTTTATCATGTTTTGTATGTTTTTGCATGTTTAATCGAAAGATGCTTGCTTTGATGATTGTTTATTTGATGAAAATCATGTTAACGATAGATCACCGTGATAAAAGAATTGATCTTCGATCTAACTAAAACGAGAGTTATTAGATTGATTTTCTAGATTAGAAATTGAAAGATTTCACGCTAGGTTAGAAAGACGTAATCTTTAACATCGAAAGATAAAAGATTAGAAACGAACTTGTCTACGAGAGTAGGAGTTTATGCCTTCGATTAGTGAATCACGACTTGAGTGGAGATCACGAATTAATCCGAATTAGAATTGAATGTTGATAGGATAGGTGGATCAATTGCATGTTCGTTCGTTATAATTTGATTTTAATCCTTTGAACTTGAATTGTTAGATTAGTTTACTTTTTCTCGCACTTTAGTTTAGTTTAGTTTATCGCTTTCAATCTTTCCTAGCTTTGGATTTTATCCTCTGCCTAGCTTATTTTCAAATGTTTGTCCGCTTTTAGTTCCTGCTTCGGTTAGTTTTCGTGACAATAATTAGTTAAAACAAAAGCTGTGGGTTCACAACAATCTAGTTCCCCGTAAGATCGACCCGACATAGCCTCTACACTACGATCCTTGCACTTGAGGTTAACCGGTTTATTACTTGTTGTTTTGTATTGATAAAACCCGGGACAATTTTTTGGCGCCATTGCCGGGAGCCGGACGGTTGTCTAGTTTTTGTTTTTAGTAATTTAGGTTAGGTTTTTGTTTTTATTTCTCGCTGCTGGTGATTTAGTTGTTTTTACTTATTTGTTTTTTTTTCATTAATTAATATTTGTTCTTGTTAGTTGTAGTATAGACTTTTGTTTTTGAGTTTTAGTCTCTCGCTTTTTACATTATCGCTTTTTTTTCGCTTCTCTCGCTCGAATTGTTTGGCTTGGACGAAGCGCCTGGTCACACGTACGCCCGCCCAGCTTCTTCCTCCAGAGGACGCCCGTCCAGCTTAATTGGACGCCCGCCTGCCCCGCCTCGCCATTAGTTTTTATTTTTATTTCAATTAGGTTTTCTGCTTTTTTCGTAGGTAAGTGTCGTAGGTAGGTTTCTTAGGTTGAATCATCCGACTCCACACCTTTCACGATCAAATTTTAGGATAAAAGGGTCCGCTTTATCACTTGATAGTATTTTGGCCATAACTTTCGCTCGAGTGTCCGCTTTGGCGCCAGACCCCAATTCGAAAGCTCGCCCGACGCCGACGACGTGGCGTGACGCCGAGGCCGTCTGACACCGCTTTTGAGGTCAAAATCCACTGTTTTCCCTTCCATTTTGGGCTCAAGATTTCAACACGCTTTTTTTTCGTTTTTTTTTTTGCCTTTTAGCATTTTTCTCGCTTTTTCTGCTTTAAATTTTTCGTAGTTTAGGTTTCGATCAAGAATTTGAGTAATATCTTGCAGGAGAAATCAAAGACATAATAATAATGGCAAATGAAGATAGACGGACGTTGGCCGACTATGCCATGCCCGGCATGGGCAATACCATAAATCCGCTATCGCCATGCCTACCATTATCGCCTCTCCAAACTTCGAGCTTAAACCGGACTTATTCAGATGATGCAAAGATGCATCAATTTTCCATGGTTTCCAACTGAAAACCCCCACACTCACTTACACACATTCTGCAAATATGCGGTACTACCCGTATCCAAGGTGTAAGTGATGATGCCATCAAGCTTAAACTATTTCCATTTTCCTTACGGGGAGGCACTGAGTGGTATCACTCTCTCCTCTCTCAATCCATCACTACGTAATGAGCTCGAGAAGGAATTTCTAAGTCAATACTTTCCTCCTTCAAAATGTAGCCCATTGTCTCAACGAAATCTTCACATTCCGTCACCGGAAAATGAGTCATTCTTTGATGCGTGGAAAAGGTTTAAGTCTCTCCTCGCAGTAAACCCCCATCATGGCTTGCCAAAGCAAAGGCAAGTCCATACTTTTTCAAAGGATTGACCGAGCTCACCAAGGGCATGGTCAATAGTTCCTCCGTGGGGCATTTCTCAAGAAAACACCATGAGGGTGGGCGCCTGCTCGAGGACATTGCCAAGTACAATTATGCCCTCTTATCAAGCTATTCAAGCACCTCCTCCGCCTCCCAAGGTCGAAGAGGTGACTATGCAAATCTCGCTGCCATGTTGCGTAAGCAATGGCAACCTCTCAAATGACAAACCTCTCAAAACTTCTCAAACTGAAAGTTATCGTGCTCTTCACCTTCACGTAACTCTCAAGTTCAGATCGAAAGCTTGTCGTCCGACCGCCATATGACCGCCAATGTCAATTTTTCCCTCCCTCTTTCCGCAAGTCAATGCCGCTCATGACTATGGACAAGATAATCCAATCACATGCCAAGTATGTGATAGCATGGGCACATCGCCGCTCGTCCCCATGATTGGGCGTAATGCGGAAGTCAATGCTTTCTATGGCCGCACAAATCGTAGATTCAACAACCAATTCTTCCGCCGTAATAATTTCCAAAACCAAGGGTTAAATCAATCTGCAGGATTTAATCCGAATTCAAATTTCAATAGAAACCCTGGTTATGTTCGTAACCAAAGCTCAAATTTTTCCAACCCGAGAAATTAACTCGACTTGGCCCGCCAATTCTAATTCTACATTTCCAAATCACCCAATCACCTCTCCCTCAAAATCATCGAACTCTCAAGGCTCCTCCCAATCCAACAATTTCAAACCAAGTTGGAGGAGCAAAGTAGGACAATAAAAAGTCTTGAGAGACAACAGGCAATTGGTCGAGCAATAAGCACCAAGACCCCTGTGGCATCCGCCCAGCTTTTACTGAAAAACCCAAGAGGCGGTCAAGTCGCCAGCCGATATAAGCAATACCAATGCACCACCTCGTACAACAATGCAATACGGTAAAAGAGGAGGCCAAGCACGATGAATTTAAGAAGTGGCACTCACCGAGTGGTCCCCTCGCTTCCTTCCAGGAAACCACTAGCCCCTCCTCGCCACCGATAAGCAAGAGGGGGAAGTTGAGCACCCATCATCCCTTTGGTCAGCAGAAGGAAAATCGTGGGTCGATCCCCGATAAGAAAGAGTTGAGATTCCTCGCTGGCTGATCCTCGAGGAATAAAGAAATCAATCGAAGTCCTCGTGGTCGCTCTCCGAGAAGTGAAACATTTGAGGATCCTCGTGGCTGATCCCGAGGAATGATGAAGTTAAATGATAGTCGTGGTCGATCCTCGACTAACAAAAAGAATGAAAAGACGGTTCGATGGAAAGATTTGGAAGACAAGGTCATAGTTCGCCTCAAGAAAGTATTTTCCGAGAGGATTTGAAAAAGCTTCCTTTCCACCTAGAAAGAGCAACATCCCATTGAGCGAAGATAAGAAGTATGAAAAGGTGCTTAATTTGTTGAAAAATACTCGTAAAATCTTCCATTGTCGATGTCTTGGCAGAGATGCCTAAGTACACCAAATTCATAAAGGATGTTGTTTCTTCAAAAAGAAGTTAGCGTAAAATGGATCAGCAATTGGTGAGGATTGTTCAATGATCAATTATCCGCACTTACCAATCAAAAAGAGGTGACCCGAGAAAATTCGTGCTCACATTGCGTATGGGAGGCCTAGTCTTTCCAAATTTTTTATGTGACTGGGTGCATCCATAAGCTTGATCCATTATCTATTTGCAAGCAAATGGTTTACAAAGTCTTCTAGAACCCACTACCATGAACTTGCAGTCACAGATAGATCTTCAAAGAAAGCCTCAGGATCCTAAAGGACGTATTGGTTCAAGTTGGTAGGTTTACCTTCCCGCTGACTGGTATGTCTTAGATATGGAGAAAATGAAAATGTCCTCCGATTCTTGGAAGACCTTTCCCATCTACGCCTGAGCCCTCATCGATTGTGATGGTGGGCAAGTGACTATTCGAGTCGGTGACCAAGAGGTGAGCTATAGTGTTTCTAAATCTATTCAAGTACCTCCGGTTCTCCAACCGGCTTTTCCATCGAGGAGACGTCTGATGACTTCAATGACTTCATGGACAAGCAAGTCGTGGTCAGTAGGTTGCATTATGAGCGATTGATCGATAATCAACAATCATGGTGTGGTAAATCTAGATCAATTAGCAAATGCTTTTGGACGGGCTAAGAGAAGAAGCTTTGGCAAGAGGGCTACTAAGTAAACTCAACGATGTTGAGTTAAGGAGTGAGATCTTAAATCAAGCTTCAGAGGAACCCCTCGTAGACTTGATTCAAGCCGCTGCCTAAACATCTTAAGTATGTATTTCGAGAGAAGGTGACAAGCTTCCTTTGATTATCTCTCGCCAAGCTATCTCGAATAAGAGCTTAAACCGTTAAACGCCTTAAGCGCAAAATGAGAAAGCCTTTGATGGCAGTGAGATATCCGAGGATATCTCCGACATCTGTATGCACAAGATCAAGACCGAGCGAGGGTGCAAACGAAGTTAGACAAAATTTCTGTAGAAGGCTCAACCTCACATGCAAGAGGTAGTCAAGAAGGAGATCATTAAACTTCTAGATATGGGTATCTTTACGCCATTGTCGATGTTGAATGGGTTTCCCCGACTCAAGTAGTTCCCAAGAAAGTGTGAATTACGATTGAGAAAATGAGAAGGGAGATGAGATAGCATCGAGGCTCACATGTGCCATGTAGTCTCAGATGACTATAGAAAACTCAATGAGGTCACAATGAAAGATCATTTCCCTTCCATTCATTGACCGTGATGCTTGAACGCCTGGCGGGGCACGATTCTACCGCTCTCTGGATGGATATTCAGATACTTCCGATACCCATCGATCCTCGCTGACTCAAGAGAAGACCACTTTCACTTGCCCTTACGGGACATTCTCCACAGCGGATGCCATTTGGTCTCTCAGAATGCCCCGCCACCTTTCAAAGGTGTATGATGGAAATCTTTGACGGGCTAGTTGAAAAGTGCATGGAGATTTTTATGGATGATTTCTGTCTTTGGTCAATCCTTCGATGATTGCCTCGATAATCTTGATCAGTGTTGTCTAGATGTGGAAAAGGACTTAGTGCTCAATTGGGAAAATGTCATTTCATGGTAGATTTAAGGCATAGTTCTGGCCACAAAGTGTCACCAAAGGTATATGTAAGTAGATAGGCCAAGGTTGAAGCTATTGAGAAGATGAGTTATCCTAAGAATGTTCGGGAAGTCCGAGGTTTTCTCGACATGTCGGTTTCTATAAAGTGTTCATCCAGACTTTTCAAAGATTGCCAAGCCCCCTCGCCTACTCTACTTAAAGAAAGACGTTACTTTTGATTTTGATGAGAATTGCAAGCGCATTTGAGGAGCTTAAGAGTAGATCGATCTCTCGCCCCACCTTTATCGCCTCGACCGCACCTACCCTTCGAGCTTATGTGTGATGCATCCAACTACGCAGCTTGGTGCGCTTTAGACAAAAGCTTAACGGAAAGTTCCACCTCATCTATTATGCCACCACACACTAAATCATTCTCAAGTTAACTACACACGACCACCGGGGTGCGAATTATTAGCTGTAGTCTTTGCTATGGATAAGTTTCAGAGTTACTTGTCGGGAGCTCAAGTGATCGCAGGATCGATCACGCCGCTACCGCGCTATCTCATGACCAAGAAAGAGGCTAAACCGCTGCATCGCTGCTGGATACCGACCTCCAAGAGTTTGACGCTCAAATTAAAGATAAAAAAAGGCAAAGTGGAAATGTAGTACGATCACGCTTCTAGAATGTTAAATGAGGAAAGGATGAACCGATGATATATATCTTTACTTTCCTCTAGAAAACATTATGTTGATGACGGTTGCCCTCTCGATGTTCCATGGTACTCTCCATTGTAAACTACCTTCATGCCCGTTATCTCGATCCTGAATGTCTTATCAAGAGAAGAAGTTCTTCTTCTCGATATGAAGTCTTTCGCTTGGGATGAACCTTACCTCTTCAAGATCTCAGAAAGATGGTTTGCTAAGGAGGTGTGTTCCTAATCGAGCAACGCGATATAATCGAGCAATGCCATAGTGGACCCACAGTGTGGTCACTTTGGTCCTTGAAAACGGTTGCAAAGATCTTCCACCGGTTTCTACCGCCCACGATCTTTAAGGACACGTAAGCTTTCAGAAGCTTGTGATAGGTGCCAAAGAACCGGTACTGACAAGGCGATTCGACATGCCACCAAACCCATTCTTGAATGCGAAGTCTTTGATGTATGGGGGATTGACTTTACGGGTCCATTCCCATCTTCCTGTGGAATAAATACATCTTAGTCTCATGAGACTATGTATCGAAATGGGTGGAGGCAATAGCCACCCTCGCAAATGATCATAAACGGGCCATGAATTTTCTAAAGAAGAATATCTTTGTGAGGTTTGGATGTCCACGTGCCTTGATTAAATGATGAAGTGGACATTTCTCGCAACCGACCACCGGAAAAGTCCTCGAGAAGTATGGTGTTCGGCCACAAAATTGGCACACCATACCATCCTATGACTAGTGGTCGTTGAAAGAAGCAACCAGAGCTTGAAGAAGATCCTGAGAAAACAAAGAATACCATATAAAAGACTGAGTCTAAAGTTGGATGATGTATCAGGGGCATATCGCATCGCTTATAAGACCCCCATGGCACATCACCCTACAAAATGGTTTATGGAAAATCGTACACCGCCAATGAGTTGAGTGAGCACAAAGGCGATTGGGCTACCAAGTTTTTGAACTTCACTCGATCCTGTGGCAAACACCGGTCAAAGCAGCTTGTAATGAGCTTGATGAATTTAGACCCAGCTTACGAGAGTGCCAGTGATTAGTAAGAAAAGATGAAACTCTCCACGACGCGAAAATTAAGAAGCGAGAATTTAAAGTCGGAGAGCAAGTGTTACTTTACAATTCCAGGTTGCATTTGTTTCCTGGCAAGTTGAGGACACGTTGGTCCGGTCCTTTCGAGATTCTCCAAATCATTCCCGAGGTGTTCTAGAGCCGCGCTGTTATGGCGATCAACCGCTCCGAGTGAATGGTCGAGATGCAAGCATTACATTGGTGAACCCAAGGTAAAGCCTTTGACTGCTCGATTTCTGATATCCTCGGTGTAGCACCCTAAAGTCGATGAGTTTGACGAGTTCTCGCCCGAATTATTTTCTCCGAGGATGACGGTTGTGGTAAATCGTAAGAAGTTCTAGCAGTAGTCGATATGGAAGAGTTTTTCAAAGAGCAACAACTTAAGAGGGAAGTCGCAAAGAAGAAATCGACCACGTGGGAAGTTCAAGCGTGTTTGAGAGCTTATTAAAGAATTAACCCTTGTGTTCGCTGTCATGCTTCACAAACACACCATCGATGAGAGCTTACACGAGGTGTTGGTCGCGGCAAAGTTAAATGGCCTGATCCAGCCGAAGCTTTCAACGCGCCGGGTCGACGACGTTAAATAAAGCGCTGTGGAGGCAACCCGCTATTTTCTTTCGCTTTTGTTTTCTTTGTGTATTTCTTAGTTTTCCTTTCGAGCCACTCGCCGGTTTCTCGTAGGCCGGCTTTGAAAATCTTTTCTAGTTTTTTGTATTTGACGCTTTTTCGCTTTTAATAAGGGGTTGAATTAATGTTTTGAATGGCATTTGCCGAAAACCATTGTGGATGTTTTTCAATCTCGATTTCTCTTCCTTATCACTTTTGTAATGATATGATATAATCCCTTGTTTTGAGGTATTTCTTTGTTTCTCATGAGTACAGGTATTAGCATTAGCCTTTGTGAGTTTTAGATGATAGCAGCTTTCCCGTGGATGGTCCATACCATCGATATCTTCGAGCATTTTTGGATCGAACGCCGTCTGCTCTGCACTGTTCCCTTCGCATACAATCACCTAAGTTTTCTTTTTTTATTCTCGCACAAATACGAGGACATGTTGTCATTTAAGTGTGGGGGGGGAATAAGCTATATGTATCTACACATTTGCTTACATGATATTATTTCTATGCTAAGCTAAATGAGCCAAATTTTCAAAATTTTTGTTTTGTCTCGAGTGAGCAATGCATGTTTTTGTTCGGTTTGTTATATTCATCGATGCTCTATGCCATATGTTCCGTAAGTTAGTTGATTCACCCGAATTATATTTCACAAGCCATAGTGAATGATGAGCTATATTTATGAGTTATACCTTTTGGATTAGTAATTTTTGATTTTCTTATAAGTCATGTGCTTAGTGCTACGATATATCTTGAGATTTATGGTAGTTTGTATTTAGTTCCGTAGTATGACATAATCGTGAATATCTAGACGCTTGAATGTGATAAGTACCACGTGACTTATTGTCAAATGAAAAAGTTGAATTAAATGAATAAAAAGGGTGTGCCGAAGCTAGTCAATGATTTGGGTGCGTAGGGTTTACCACGTAAGTCCTATACCACTATGATGACTAAGAGTTCACGCATAGCTAGAAAAGTCGCCTTATGATTGAGTAAGGCAGGGATTATCTCGAATGTCCTATTCTACTATGAGGGCAATAGCTTATCCTAATGTGTGTTTAAAGTGAAAAGTTAAATTAACTTAAGATATGTTATGAAATGAATAGACTAAGTTATCGCTTCATCTTATCCCCAAGAGAAACCGATGTATATGTCAGTAGGATTATCCTCTAAGTATTTCGTAAAGGCCCTAGATTCATTCGATCATTCTTCTCGGATATGCCACGCTTGTAGGGTGCACCTTATGAGTGTCACTTTATTACTAGTCTACTTATGGGGTATTAGCTAGTTTTACTTTGAGTTCCTCGAGTTTGGATTTAGTGGAAATTTTCTATGGCTATGCACACACACGGTGGTGAACTTCTAATTTATTGACTATGTGGTATATGTGTCGAGATGTCTATATTCTTTCCGAGCCTTTATCTTGTTTTGTTTTGCTCTGGACGAGCAAAGTTTATGTGTGGGAGTTGTTATGGTGAAATTATATGATTTATAACGTTATATTTTATAATGTTTTCCCCATATTCGTATTAATTGCATGGGAATTAAGTGTTTAAATGAATTATTACAAATAATATTTTTAATGAGTTAATCGCAGTTGGTGAATTTATATGTTTTAATTAGGATTTTATGTTTATTGAATTATGTTACGCTTATGTGTTTTTGATGTCATGTAGTACTTGTTCGAGGTTAAATTGATGATCAAATGTTGATAAAACTCGAGCTAAAATCAAGATAGAGGAGATAATGGTGAGTTGGATTGAGAAGGAAAAGAGATAGAGTTGAAGAAACCGCTTTTCGGCGATGGATCAAGGCCCGTGATCAGCGTAACGAGCGCCCACCTTGTAAAGAACTCCCGACGGGCGCTTTAAAGACCTTAAACGGGCGCCCGTATGAAAATTTAATACAGAGTTTGACGCCGAGCAGATCGGCGCTCACCTCCGCCTGTGGCCGCTGACGAAGCGCCCAAGATAGTGGACGGGCGCCCAAGCACCGCTTTTAGCCTAAACCGACCTAAAATCTATAACAGGCGCGATTTCTCAAACCCTAGACACACAATTCAACCCTACTTTCACAGGGCGGCTCAGCTGCTTTTTACTCTATTTTCTTCCAGCTTATGCAATTAAATTCCTAGATTAGATTAGATATATTCATGTCTTTTACTTCATCAACTCAAGTTGCAACAAGGATGCTAAGGGGCTAAAACCCTCTGAACAAGCTGCCAGAAGCCTTCCTTCAACAATTCAGCTTTTGATTCGTGATTAATCTGTGAGTATCTATTTCAAGTTCGCTTTTTTATCATGTTTTGTATGTTTTTGCATGTTTAATCGAAAGATGCTTGCTTTGATGATTGTTTATTTGATGAAAATCATGTTAACGATAGATCACCGTGATAAAAGAATTGATCTTCGATCTAACTAAAACGAGTTATTAGATTGATTTTCTAGATTAGAAATTGAAAGATTTCACGCCAGGTTAGAAAGACGAATCTTTAACATCGAAAGATAAAAGATTAGAAACGAACTTGTCTACGAGAGTAGGAGTTTATGCCTTCGATTGTGTGAATCACGCACTTGAGTGGAGATCACTTAATTAATCCGAATTATAATTGAATGTTGATAGGATAGGTGGATCAATTGCTTGTTCGCTCGTTATAATTTGATTTTAACTTTGAACTTGAATTGTTAGATTAGTTTACTTTTTCGCACTTTAGTTTAGTTTAGTTTATCGCTTTCAATCTTTCCTAGCTTTGGATTTTATCCTCTCTGCCTAGCTTATTTTCAAGATGTTTGTCCGGGCTTTTAGTTCCATGTTTCAGCTTAGTTTTCGTGGACAATAATTAGTTAAAAACAAAAGCTGTGGTTCACAAATACCTAGTTCCCTCGTAAGATCGACCCGCAAAGCCTCTACACTACTTATCCTTGCACTTGAGGTTAACCGGTTTATTACTTGTTGTTTTGTATTGATTAAACCCGACATTATGCCCTACCCAAGATAGACCGCCTTGTAGACTCTACCGCCGAGTTCGAGATGTTTGCATTCTGGGATGCCTACAGGGGTTATCACCGTATCCCTATGAATCCCAACGGCGCGAGAAAACCTCGCTTATAAACGAGCGTGGAACTTATTGTTATATAACCATGCCTTCGGCCTAAAGAACGCGGGGCCACCTACCAGGCGGCGATGAATAAGATCTTTAAAGTGGGCCAAATTAAGGCATGATGTACTGGAGGTATATGTTGATGATTGGCGATTAAGAGCAGACCCTAGACCAATATTTGAAGGATGT